>CM037034.1:43000462-44250462 GCA_020882235.1 Schizaphis graminum
TTTAATCAACCAGATAGTATACTCCACTTTAAATTTCACAATAGGTCAATAAACAACATATTTACACATCAAATGTGTTAAATATGTGAAACATTTATTTTGTCTACGTAATATGCAAATAAATAACTGATATAAATTCACCGTTCCTTTAATTGCATAATGAAAAAAATATATACAAATATTCTATAAGTGTTGATATTTTATTCTATAATATTTGTACAATAGTTCAACAATAAAAATTTATGTTGCAATTAATCAATATATATAACTAATAGTTTATTATTTTTAGGAAAAATGTTGCTTCACAGTAATACGTTTTAAGGTTACTATCTCTTTCATTTTAATAAAAATAAAAATTATTATTATAAGTCAATTGATAAAAATTGACCTATGACATTAGTATTAAAAAGTATCATAAACACTCAACCACTGGATAGACTGAAGAATCAGTTGCACAGCAATGCGATAAAAAGTACTTAACTTTATATATTAATTTGTTGGAATTGAATCTTGCATCATAATGATTATTATTGATGGATGATAGTGACATAGGTTGTTCGACAAATCTTTAATTATATTAATTATGTCAATATTATAAAAATAAAATTGAACTAATTTCTTGAAACTGTCAAAATAATATTTTGTTTATAGACCAGGAAATAAATTAACTTATAAAAATAATAAAATAATAATAATTACTAATCAACAAGGCAACAACCCTCTATGTTGTATATTCTTGTATGAACTAAAAACTATCCACATTTTTCAACTCGGGTCATTTATCTTATGTAGTAATAAAAAACTCATAATACAAATATTAAACATTCATTAAAATTTTTTTTCAAATTGTACAATGGTTTGAAAAAATAAATATAAATATAAATATTGCACAACATACACACAATCAGACAAACATTAATAAAATCATAAAAAAATGATTTAAGCTATTTAAAATCCATAACCTAATCAATATTAACAAATAAATATATTTTTTTGAGTATGGGACAAAAATATTTAAAAAATGATTAAATCAATATGACTCATAACATAATTTTTACTTATAAAATACACTGTGCCCATAAAATGAAACAAATCATATTATACTTATGATGAAGATTGAGGTTTTGCTAAGTCATTATCCAAAATATCTGATGTAGTATCGCTCAATAATGTTTTAAGGTCAACGGATTTGGGGAGTTCAATTTGTGATGTCCCTAAAATATAATAAAATAAACATAAGTTTAAGTTATAATGATAATATTATCATTAAATCTTACCAGCTTGTGCCATAAATAGTTCTTTTAAAAATCCTAGTTCTTTACTTAAAAGTTTAATTTTTTCTTCAAGTATATCATTCTCTGTTTTTAATTGATTCACACGTTGCAATGTTTGTTGAGTGCGCATTCTACTTTTGACTCGACTTCTTTTAACTGCCTGATAAGTTAAAAAAAAAATACATCAATATAGAAAAAAAAAATAAATATAATGCAAGAATTTAAAAATACCTGATTGTTCTTGTCTCGTTTTCGTCGGTAGTCTTCTTCACTGCTATCACCTTCATCCCGTAACATGGTCGATAGAGCCATGTTTTTGTTTTCTTTATTTTTACGAGCCATACAACGCGACACACACTCCTCAAATGATCCTAAAAACCACAGTTAACAATAAATTACCAAAAGTTACAGTAAGAGTGAGATGCCAATGCCACAGTAGTAAAAAAACCTTAAAAAAAAGTTGCGAAATCAAAATAATTGTTTAGAGAATAAAATGGCAATTATTGTAATTTCGAGGACACGGGAGAGAAACGTGTATAGATGTCTCTAGGACACTATTGTGTATTAATTATTGGGTCATTGACAATATATACAATATACGTATACATTATATACAGACGACCGAGCAATGTCAAACTGGATTAAGTCCGGCGATCACACTTACTCAAACAGAGAACCCGATGTGTAATGAAGAATCGGATCCGGTGTTGTGAAAATGAATGAATTTTGCAATTGAATAAATTTGCATCAACTCACGGAATATTATTACTATTATTATTACGACGTTAGATATAGATACCGTATTTATACTGTAATTCTATGCAATAATAATAATATAAAACTTATAGATAACGGAGTACCATTATCTGGCACAATGTTTATTTTTCTGTTATTGTGCGCGCAACCTTCCGTGGTCGAACCATGGTTGTTGTGGAGACGCTCGTGTTTTGTGTAGTTGTTCATATTATTATCATCTCTATGTAAAGAAATCGAGCTGATCTTCTCTCATAGAGTATACTCTATGTCTTCTCTACATCGTGGTTCATATCATCAGCTTGCAGCCTGCAGGCTGTATAATGTATAATATAGACTTTATCTTTAATCATTTGGACCGCCACCGTCACCGGCCAATAGAACATAACGTCAGTGATTATTCGTGTGGGTTTAGTTGGTTATTTTGTCCTACGTGGTGGTTCACACTGATGATAACAATCGTGAATGTAATACATTTATTGCAGAATGTCGTGATAAAAAATGAATACCTACACTATATTGATTGCAGTTGTAGTTATGAACTGCAATTTACTATTTAGTAAATTTTTTTACGATTTATTTTAATATTATATGTGAATAATATATATTTTTATTTGTAATATAAAATTGTATACTTTGTGTTTAAGTATTAATAACATATTGTAGATTACACCGTGATTACCAAACAGGTATACACTTTTTGATTATTTGAAACTAGAAAAAATTCAGAAAACAAACATTTTGCATTTTATTTAAAGGTACGTCAAAAAGTCAATATGCATACCGATCAACAAGTGAAAAAAAGATTACAAGATGAATTTAACGACATAGAATCGAAGAATATGTGGAACATCACGTTCAGAGTAAGTAAATTTAATAGTTGTGTAAACAATATAATAGCTCAATGAGTATTTGTTATATTCTATTTATTTCATTGTATAAATTGTGAATTAAATTGTTTAATCTAATATTAAGTTAATATAGATGTTAGTACCTATGTATTTTATTCAAACGACGTATCCATACATCAATAATATTATAACTATATTATAGTTTGTGGATGTATACTTACTGTATAAAATAAAAATAAAAATGTTAATAATGTGTTTTAAACCAAATTAAAAACATGTTATAGTATTACAGATATATAAATAATTATTATTAATTTAAAAAAATATAATATTTAAATTGACAATATAAGTATAATAGGTAGTCTCAAAAAGCTTTAGTTAGTGAAAGAGACAAGATTTCATATTTTAAAGTAATTTATTATACCTAATGTATAAATGATTCCTAGTTTAAATGGTGTAATCCAGTAGCGTAGCCAGAAATCTCCCAAGGGAGGGGCCCACCAGATATAACACCAAAATAATCCATTATCGATTTTATCTTTTGCTATTTATATTGTACTGGGTATCGCAAAACAATGCGAATTAACAATTTAATATTTTTATTTTGGTTTTCATATCAAATCATTATTTAATCATACATTATAAAGTATCAAAGTATAACACGAGTGTCGATTACTGAGTAGTACTGTGTTATACTATTATAATATGTACTACACGGGCCAAGGGGGGGGCCCGGGCCCCTATGGGCCCCTCCCTAAATACGCCACTCATAGGCAAAACTAGACACTTTTATTAGGGCAGGCCAAATGAAAAATATAAAAAAAAATTTCTATTGATAACTTTTTATATCAATTTTTTTTAATGTATATTATATATAATGAATATTTCTTTACAATTTAAATATTTAATAATAAATAAAAAATTTAATAATTAATACATTTATTAAAGATATACACAAATTATAATTTATTAATTTTTATTTTTTACTATTTAAATTATTATTATTAAAATGCCCATGGCTATATAATGTTTAAAAAAAATACATATTATATATGATTTTTTTTTTAATGAAAGATTATATTTCTGTATATAGGTAGTTTTAAAATTATTCCGAATTGTTTTCATTTAAATTTTGATAATTTATACGCTTGTCCTGTATCACGTGTTGAATATAATTTTAAAATATTGAATTTTTCAATGAAATTATATGAACAGAAAAACGATAAAATTGATAATCTATAACTATCGATAAAAAAAACTCAAGAAACAATTATAATCGTTTTTTTTATAAAAAAAAAAATAATCACTGACGAAAATAATATTGAACAAAATGAATTATTATCCGAGTTGTCACACACAGTCTATTTGACAGGTTTGTGACTTTAAAAATACATGTAAATTCAACAAACAATAGATAATTGTTTTAAAAAGCATTAAATGATAGCTTGGTTTCTTAGACAATGAAGGTATGAAAGTAGACGAAATAATGTAAATTACTTACAATGAGTAATTTGAAAAATTATAAATGTCCGATCTTTTAAATAGCGACTAACGGGGGTTAATAAAATTATTTGGTGTGATGTATTAATTTGTATAATAATAATATGGTATTATATTTTAAACAATAATTAAAATATTTGGCTATCCTCTATCTATTAAAAAAATATTGTGATGTTAAACGCAAGAATCTTGTAGAAAACTGTTGACGCCGGTCAATGATAAAAATATGAATTATAGTTAAAAACTCGGTAAAAAAATAATTTGAAAATATTTAAGTACGTATAATTGACAATAATTTTCTACGGGTATATCACCACGTAACAAACATTACCGACTGGCGACTTTTTACATACAATTAACTACCTAATATTTACTATAACATAAAAATAAATATCAAATGTCTAAATTAAACTATATAACTAATAAAACCGATTATTTAAGTACATAAATATAGACTATATGACTTCATATTTCCATAATCAATGTTAAAAATGCATGTTATTATTATGTTCATATTGTGTAGTATGTACAATTTTTTAATTTAAGAAATTATTTCAAGTCCACATATTCTTATACTTCTAATAGGTACGAGCGGTATAATAATCGTGTAGTAGGTATGAAACATTTTTTTTTTTTCTAAAATTTTTTTTTTTTATTTATTATTTAAAATATAATTACAATGTATACAACAATTTAGTACAATAAGTAATTTAGATATAGTATTTACATATCGAGAATAACAGATGGTGGAGGGCACTCAGTAGTGCATGAAACATTTAAACGAAAAATTTCACAAATTTTATATGCGAAAAATAAAGTTTTTAATTTTAAATAAATATGCTATTAGTCATTAAAAAAAAAAAACATTTTATTAGGTATGTTATATTATAATTCTCATTTGTATCTATATAAATATCGTATATACTATATGATATTATTGATATTATAATATTATTATATAAAACGTACAGATATATACGTTTACATGTATAAATATATTATTTATAATGCCTAAATAATTATTATTAAAATATATATTATGCACAAATTTTTAGTCAGTATTAGGTCAGGCCAAGGCCTGACTGGCCTAACCAGTAGTTTCACCTATGGATGTAATACTATAATATAAGACTCAATATCTAAAATGTGTACAATAAATTTAAAATAACTAAAAATAATAATTATGTAAAAAATTATTTTGTTTCCAGGACGGTTATAAATTAATTTTATTTTAGAAATATTCAGACAAATATACAATCTCTTATACAGTTTAAAAATATGATACATTGAATCTAGAGATGGAATGTTTTATCTCCATAAAAAAATTGAGTTTATGGATGTTTTGCCTCCTGAAATATTAAGTAAGGATATTTTGTCCTTAGGAGTTATTAGCGATGTTAGATTAATTTAAATTATTTCTAATTTTATCATTAATATGGTTATTTATGTAAAATTCAAAATTAATATATAATTTTTTTTATTAAATAGTAATTTAAAATCATCTGATCAAATGTCCTATAATCAATATTATATAAGTGGCCAAAAGTCCTAAATCTATTTACTACCAGGGGATAAAATGTCCTACCTTAATAATTTTTGGAGACAAAACAAACATTTACCAGTACAATTATATTAAAAACATATAATACATGTAGTATATGTTTTGAACAAATGTGATGTCCTTTATTAAAAATATATTTAAGTGGTTAATTATTAATTCTTTAATGATTTAATTTTAGTTTACTTAATTTTGATATATGATTCGTATTGGATATATCAACTATAGAATTTTTAATTTTTGATTTTTTTTTTTCAGTTTGTTGAAGTAGAAAGTTCAAAAATTAAGAAAACATCTGATGAAGCAAAGAAACCACAAAATAAGGCATTAAATAGATATCAAGATGTTTCACCTTATGATGAAACTAGAATTATCCTAAAGAGAGGAAATGTCTCTTACATAAATGCCAATCTTGTACAAGTAAGAATAACATTTATGTTAAATAATTTTAACTTATCAGAAAATAGTTTCATTGTAGTATTTACTTCTATACATATTATACTTTGTTTGACATGATAAAACTTCTCTCCTTGTTACTGACAGAATATTTTAATGTAATCATATAGGGAAATCCACTATGTATGATCCCTTTGATTCATCTTCTTCTTCTTCTAAAACTTATAATGATTCATTTAAGACCATATTCTTTTGAAACTACTAAGATTGTTATTGTATAGTCTAATCCATATATTTTTCTCTCGAGACACTAGTTTTTCTTCATTTCCTTGAGTATTTGTCCACGTCTTGCATGTGTTTGTCACTATAGATCTGATGTACACAATTTATAGTATAAACACTCCTTTGTGCATCTTAACAGTAACTTGGATGAAAATATTTCTCTTATTGTGAAGTAAAATCTATTTTCTGCATTTAGCCTCATCCTAATTTCATTATGTATTTAGTTTTTTTCGTTTGTATTAGTTTCCCAGAATTTTAAGCCTATCTGCTCAAAAGTAAATGCTTCAATACTGCAATTTTCCTATTACTGTTGCATTCCTAGTCATCACCATATATTTAGTCTTGTTTTTCCATATTATAGATAAATCGTGGCCAGCTTTTCCTAAATGAGTACTTTTTGATCAAACCAAAACCTTTTATTCTGCTGTAATGAACACTATCTTAATTTTTGCAGTTATTAGGATAGTAGCACTTGCTCATCATCAGATTCCTATTAGTGATGGGAAAAAGCCGAATTCGCTGAAGTTTGAAAATCCGGATGTTTGAAGTTCGAAATCCGAATTTTACTGTACTCAGATTTAATTAATAATTAATGATCTTTAATATTTTTACTAGTTATACAAATTATAAAGATTTAACAACATTATTTTTCAAATCATTAGTGCTACCATATCTTCTAACTTAATGCTATTTTTTATATATTTATATTTCAATATATGAAAAAAAAAATAGGTTTAAATTGTCACATAACATTCCTTAAACAATATGCAAAAATCCAAACATTAAAAAATATGGTCTTTAAGCATACTTTAAAAGTCCAAAAATCAGAAATTGTAGAATTGCATAATTTAAAAAAAAAATGGGGGCTTAGCATAATTGATGAATCTAGTGTTTATGTATAAATAAAAATTTACAAATAATTTTTATATTTTGTTGATTTAGGTATGTAATTGTGAAAGGCAATATATACTGACTCAAGGACCCTTAGAAAACAGCACTTCTCACTTTTGGCTTATGGTATGGGAACAAAGTTCTAAAGCTATCGTAATGTTGAACAAAGTTATCGAAAAGAAAAAAGTAAAATATATATTTTATACTATATTTTAATTAATTATTTATTTATTTAACATTTTTTTCCCTTAAGCTTAAATGTCATCAATATTGGCCAAAGAAAAAAAAGGATAATGATAAATTTGTTTGGAATGATGTTGGTCTATCTGTAGAATTTGTCTCTAAAATCAATCATGGGTTTTATGCACTAAGTGTTTTAAAGTAACAATAAATCAGTTATGTTTGTTTAAAAAAAATGATTAATTTCTTTTTATTTTAGACTTAATGACTTAGATTCTGGAGAATCTCGTGAAATTTATCATTTCCATTATACTGATTGGCCAGATTTTGGAGTACCCAAAACACCCACACCATTTTTACGATTTCTCAGAGATGTTAGACGTAGTGGTAGTCTTGATCCATCTCACGGACCGATTGTCGTTCATTGTTCTGCAGGAATAGGACGTTCAGGAACATTTTGTCTAATAGATTCCTGCCTTATAAAAGTGAATAAATTAAGCGATTCAATTTAAATTTAAAGCATAAAATAAACTATGTATTTAATGTAGATGAATACACCAGAAGGCTTAAACTATGTTCACATACGTACATTACTAGCAGAAATGAGAAAATGTAGATTGGGGCTTGTTCAGGCTCCTGAACAACTTCGATTTGTATACCAAAGTGTTATTGAAGCCCTTGATTCAAATTGGGAAGCAGATAATGAGGTAAATAATATTATTTAAAAAAAAATCTAATTTAATGTTATTATTTGAAAGTTTATGGTTAAATATGTTTATTAATATATTTTACCTTAAATTGTTGTACTTTCAACTATCTCTAACTTAATTATATTTTTCTTCATACAATATTCTTTACTTTCTTTATTATAATAAAATAAAATCAATAAATATTTTAACAGTTCTTGATTTGTAGAGGTGGACTGTGCTCAATGGGCCAATACCCTTATATATACAGTAAAAAAATATATTATTTTTATATTTTGTTCAGTAAGAATACATGTACTATGAATTTTTAGTACTTTAATAACAATATAACTGGTGCGATATATAATAGTGTTTTTTATAACACACAGTTTATAAAATACAACAAATATTGAAAAAAAAATAGGTTAATATTTTTTTATTCGAGAAGAAGTACAGTTAAATGTATGTTAATATATTTTTTTTTTAATGAGTCAATTTAGTATTATAAAATATTTATTATATTTAATAAGTCACAGAAATTGATACATCCCCAGTATTTATATGTTTTAACTTTTTTGTTCAAAAGGTCCCTAAGTATAATACATTTTTAAATCATATGCTTCTAACAGTATAAAAAATTCAAAAATGAAATTTTATTTTGCATTTTTCAGGTAATTATGTATTTAATCTATATGCGTTTGTTTTAGGATAATTTACCTAGTTTAGATGGCTCACTGTTGAATAATATAAGCGAATCAGACTGTGAAAGTAGTGATAGCGAATTAAGCAGTGAAGCACCCCCTTTACCGCCCCCTCGTATGGAATCATTAAGGCAGCAGGATGAAGATGATTATGATGATGAAGAATCGTTAGTGTCAGAATCTGATAGTGATGAAAATGAATCAACTCCACCACCATTACCACCTCCTAGAGATCTCGATTTATCTAAATCTAATGAGTACGCAATTTCATTAATCATGTTTAAAATAATATTTTATGTATTGAATTTCATACTTTATTTATTTTATTTTAGTCGTATGGATATAACAAATACCAAAGATGAACGTAACAAGAACAAAGCTGAAGGAGAGGCAGAAAAAACCAAAATTATGGCAGACAAATTAAAAATAATGAAGAGAAAACAAAAAGAGCAAGAAAAATGGGAACAAATCAAAAGGTCGTGGTTTTATCCATTGAGAAATTTAGGAATTGGAGTTTTAGCTCTTAGTGGTGGTGTAATGATTGTTGCATACTTGATGAATTATAAAAAATAACGGTTTTTCATTTAGTTATTTATACTCGGCTTTACAATTTACAAGGGCATTAACAGACATATACAATGTTTGCTTTAATTTAAATATAATAAGAAGTGGTAATATAGATGACGACCAAATATTTATCAAAATAGCTTAACCTCCATTTGAATAAAAAGAAGACTGAAAATAAGCATAATAAAAAAAAAAAAAAATAAAGCCAAATTTTACTTTGATTCTACCTTAGTTTTAATTTGTTTTATAATTATAATAAAATTATATGAAATTTTGTCTATAAAACAAATTAAAATTATCTTTGTGAATTGTAGATGTCGAGCTTTATAAACAAAAAAAAATGTAAATAATTTCTAATAGCATAAATCATACCATTTTACTTAAATTTAGTCAGTAACACATATAAGTAAATAATATATCTATTTTCTTAATGAATTGATTAAAATTAATCATTCCGTAAATTATATTATACTGTCTAATGAGATAACACTATATTATCGAGTTGAATTAAGTTTTATTTTAATAAAAATATAAAATGTTTATCTACAATCACAATTTGTGGTAATTAAATAAAACACTAATTAATATGATGTGTGTTCTCTTATTTATTTTTAAAATTAAAATATGAAAAATTAAATTAAATAAAATATAAGAAAAAATTTAATTTTTAACTATCTACATTTATTATTATACTTTGATGTATTATTAGTTTTCTTTTAATTATTGTCTTTGGAATATGGATGATACTGTTAACATGATTATTTATTTAAATTTGATATTAATTAATGTAATGTAATATTATGAAAACTTAACTCAAGGAAACAAATTATCAAAACATGTGAATGAACGATTTTAATTTGAAAAAAAATTAAGATCCAAATATATCTATAAATTATTTTTTATTGAACTCTGCTTGAGCTTAACCATGAAAAATGTTTTTTTCTACTCAACATTGAAAAAATGTATTATTCTTTATAGGTATCTAGTTAATAACTAAACAGTGTAACTAATATTATTAAGACATAAGCAATTAAGGTTTAGGATATTTAATTATTTTTGTTAAGTATTTTAAAACAAAATTATAAATAGTAACTTAAATATTTAAAATTATATATTGATCAAATGTACTATTGTCAGAATATAAAATTTATCCAAAATAACTATTATTATTATTTTATCACAATTATGTTAATTTATTAATTATTATTCTACTTAATGAAATGTACTTTTAATCATTTTATGGAAGGTAAATAATGTTTGCTCATACCATAAAGACTGTTTTGAAGATTGCATTTCGATTTCAACTATTAATTAAAATGTTGACAATACAGAATTACTTATTTATGATTAGTGATAGGTAAACATTATACTATTTAATATATGATACTGTATGTTATACATTTTTATAATATTTAAATTTAATCAATACTTAATAAATACCTTGAATACAATTTAATATTAGAAAATGTTTTGTTTTAAATTTCTAGGCACTGCAACAATGGAAAACAAAGTAAAAATAAATGAAATGGAGTCATATTCTTCACATTTCTTGAAAATTATTTTTACACTTAAGAAATATAAACACATAAATAAAATCTTTTTTTTGTTACAAAAAAAAGTCTAAAACATGTCTTTACTATAAATATAATATACATAGTATTATGTAAATTTATTATAATGATAAAACAAGTTTTTAACACTTAATTAACTATATTAACTATGTCACTAATATTTTTGAATTATTAGATAAAATGAATTAAGAATTGTTGTTACTAAGAATTATCTTAATAATATTAAATTTAAAACAAAATGTATGTGCATTAGATAAAAATAGTTGTAATAATTGTTTTTTAAATTTTACTTATTCTTAATTTTTATAATTGTTCTCATCTTGATATACAATAAAAACTAGTTAATTAATGTAATAGAAAATATCAATTTTTAGGAAATTGTTTTTTTTTATACATTAAAATTGAAGTAAAAAAAATGTTCTATTCATTATCTTCATAAGAATACTCTAATAGTGTTCAGTGTTTATTTGTAGTGTAAATGAGTTTTATTGTAAACAGTTAAATCTGGTTTTTTTTATGAAGCAAGTTTAAAGTCGAACACAGACACTTATAAACCATATTACCAAATAATAAAAATATTTTTACTTAATTCAAGGAACAGGAACTAGACTCAGTATACTGTTAGAGCTTATGAATAATTTAAGATTTTTTTTTTAAAAAATAATTTTGGTCATTTACCAACTTTTTGTTCTCTTAGCTTTTTCTTCCATTAATTTATACATAATGACTAACTTATAGGTGAAAATCTTTATTTTTATAAAAGATAAATAATTTAAAAATAAGTTTTCTAAAATATACTATTTTATCTTATATGTAATTTTTAGTTTTTTTTTTATGTATTTTATAGCTGACAGGAACAAAATAATAAATTAAATATCACAATTGTTTATAAATAAAATTTTATAGTTGATATTATTTTACCTTCAACAAATAATTAATAGTTTATTAACAAAAAAGGATACTCAATATTGATATTTAAAGATCATAGCTAATGAATATGATATTATTAAACTCCATACAAATAAATAAATAATTTATAAATGTTTAGCTATACAATGTAATACAAATTTTAAATAGTATGATAAAATTAAATGCTTAAAAAAAAAATAAAAATGAATTGTTGATGTGTAAGTTTTTATATTATATTTGAAATGTTATACACATTGGATAGGTTAAAAATATCTTATAAATTATGATATTCATACATAAAATAATTCCTTAGTTCAAAATTATCAGTATCTATTATACTCTATGATTTTTTTTTAAATTGTTGATAAAAGCACGATGGATCAAATACTACAAAATATCATAAAATACTATAATAATATTAAAAATACAATTATTTTTTGTAAGCATATGAAGTTTGAATGTCACAAAATCATGAAAATGTGCAAATTATTTAATAGTTAAAAATGTTATGTATTGTTATAGCTGAAACTTGTACATTTTTATGATTTTACATTCTTTAAATGTAACTCTTACAGAAAGCTAAAATTACTACTATATTTTTTTTAGACATTTGAAGTTTAAATTTGTACAAAATTGTAATTCAACAATATAAATAATTGGGACTGGAAAATTTTACTTTTATCATATTTTGTATACATAATGAAAATATTATTTTCCAAAAATGTTGATTAATTTTAAGCTATTACCAATTAACACCATAAAATTATTCATGTCGATCTAGAGGAAATAGGAATTGACTCAAAAATTAATAACCAACACTGCAAGTTACTATAGTAAAAAGCAATGTTTCTAAATGTAAAAGTAATCCACAGACCTATAGTCACACTGTTAATTTAGGAATTTAGTATAACTGTAATCATAATAGTACATTGTTATTTTTAATGACTGTAATATTTGTAAAAATGAAAGACATTTGCTTTATTTTAACATACAATTTATTATTATACATTTCATCAAAACTAATTTTTAAATTACAACATATTTTAAACAAGTATTAGAATAAATATATAAGCGGTACCCAAGAACATAAAATACCATTTTTAGTTCAATTTATTTCTATTATTAGAATAATGTACTTAAAGTTTTAAAAACATAATTAAAAGTTCCAGAAAAATACTTTACAATTTATAAAAGTACAAAATAATTTAGGTAAACAAATAATATATAAAATATACGAACTACAATATATTTTTGTAAATTTTAAAATTAAATTAATACTTGGATTCATTGACAGTATTGATCTTTAAATTTATTGACAGTAAACAATTAATTATCTTAGGATATTCAAACTTAAAAGTGAAATGAAATTTAATAAACTTAAGTATAAAACATACTACACTATAAGTCTATTATATTTCATAAATTTAATATTTATAATCAATTTTATGATTTTAGTATCTTACTTTGATAAAGCAGTCATATTTTGTACAATATAAAATCTTTGAACATTGTAGATAATTTATTTTAAGGCAAATTATCTTTTATTATATATTTGAAGGCAATACAATTGTATATTTGATTTTTATAAATAATATTTGAGTTTTGAGCAAAAAATAAGAAAAAATACTAAAAATAATAACTTAACTATTACTATTACTGTAGGTAATTTTACAGTTGATTACAATGAAAATAAGACTATAGTCACAAGGCAGGAGAATATAACCATTCCCTTTATACATATTATACAAAATAATAATCAAACTTTAAATTAAACTTTAAGTATCACTTTTCCATAATTTTATTGTCTTGTCGTTTTCTAATGCTGCTGACGCAATTATATTTGCTGTTGGATGACATGAAGTACACAAAACTACATCTATAAACCAATTTAAAAAAAATTATTAAAAAACAAATTTGATGTATCATCATGGCAAATGTATTTTCTGTAGTTCATTTTTAGATTCTGTATTTGAAAGTTAATGTTTTTCAATAACCCAATTGTTTAGTGAGTTTTAAGTACATAAAATATTGCAATTTAAAAATACTCATTAACCATTACAAACCAAATTATAATAAAAGATGACTTTCAAATACAAATAAAATTAACAGATTAAGTTTCATAATTGATAGATTCATTCTAATTTTTAAACTCAATAATTTAAACTTAAACTATTAAACAAAAATTTTCTAAGATATGTGCTTTTAACATAAGAACAAATGCAAATATGGTATATTCTTTAAAGCTGTCAATCAATACTAAACTTGAAATTTAAAAATATATGAGCTTGAAGTCATCTTTTTGTATTATCTGTTAAAATATTACTGAAATAATAATTTCTGTTAATATTTCATTAATAATAAAAAATATATATACTTAGGTTTGTGTACTGTAATTTTTAATTTAACTAAAGGGTAAAGTAACTAGAGGGTTGCTCTTTACGTCTGCCACCTGTCTTTGTACCCTATACTTTAGCTTTGTACATTCTATCCTTGAGTATGGATCGGTCGTTTGGTATCCTTAACTTACCTGTGATCAACTGCGCCTTGAGCGAGTTTAAAATCTCAACCTATCTATTATTGAATATTTATTAAAAATAGAACACACACCTCATGACTACGCCTTTGTTCTTCCACTCTCAATATTCCATCTCTGTCGTCGTGTTCATCACATCGCTTCTCAACAGTTTTATTGAATTCCGACTTACTAGCCACTGTTTCATTTTGTGTTCCCACACATTCTACAAAACACCCTCTTTTCTCTGCCCCTACCCTTCTCACCTCATAAGGTAAAACCAGCCTCTCCACAGAATGAATGCTTCACCTGCTAAACCAATCTTAGTCCTGCCACTTTACTTCTTTCAGTTTACTTATTTATTATCTGCTTATTGTATAATTTATAATTACTTAATTGTATTTTTTCATATTAAAGAATTTTTTTTTACTTATGTTTAGAGATGACATTTTGAATAAAGATATGTTTAATAAAATGATACAAAAAATTCTTGTTTCAACAATAAAATTATACATTTTCATTATTAATTTAACTCTTCTTATAAATATTATACATACTACATAATAATATACATACTATACATACAATGGTAAATTTTAAAAAGTAATAAAGTAAAAATGAAATACAAATAATAACTTTTATAGAGATTCAAAACATGTTTACCTGTGTGACCTTGTAATTTTTGTACAATTTCTTTTGATTGTAAATTCCAAATATATACCATATTGTCTTCAGATCCCGAAACTATCCACTAAAATAATATAAACAAGCACAAAATTAGCATGTACTTAATATTGTAATAATTAAATGTTAACACTTACTTTTCCACCAGTCACAGAAAAATTTGCGAATATACAGTATTTTTCATTTTTATGGCCAACATAAGTTTTAAGACATTTGCCTTTTGTGTAATCCCATAATTTTAGTGTATTATCAAGGGTGGCTGCCAAGATGTACTTTCCATTAGGTGAGAATTTTACGAATGAAACAGGTGGATTGTCATCATCGATCAGTGTTTTTAAACATTGACCACTGGCAGTATCCCAAATACGACTAAAGTAAAAACAAATCATACAAAAATATAAAATATGTATAAGATATAAATAAACTTTAAAAGATATTACCATAAACCATCGTAACTACTGGAGACCACGAGAGATCCATCTCTATTAAAATGAACTGCACTAACTGGATCAGAATGAGCAGGAAGTGTTTTCAGACACTTACCACTTTTTACTTCCCAAATTCGTACACTTTCATCAAACTAAAACAATGAATATTACATAAAAAAAATAGAATTAGGATAGTTACTAAATATTTGAAACTTACAGATCCAGAAGCTATTAAATTTGATTGTGGATTAAAATTACAACAAAAAACGTAGTTACTATGGCCTTTAAGCGTCTTGACACATTTTGACTGAAAAAATTTAAATAAAAATAATAATTAGTCTTTTTCAACAAGTTGCCATACCCATAGTGTAGTCTCCATCTTACAAATGTACAATAAACTAAAATAGTTTTGAGCAGACTCAATATTGGGGTGTTGTCTCTAATATTACAGTAAATTAACCTATTACCTACCAGCCATAAAGTTAAAAAAAGCTATCATGTTTGTACATAAGACATTTTTACAATATTTCAATTTTTGTTCGATACTGAACATTTTTAAATTGTAATATTTTACAAACATAGCTTATAGGAAAACTAATATCGTAGAAGAGCCAAGTACAGACATAGATTATATCTTTAATTTTAAACTATATGATAGGTTAATTATTTTATTATAAAAGATAAAATTTTAACATAAATTAGTTCTTCTAAATTGAATAAGAAATTATTATTTTGCATGTTTGTTAGATGGATAAAACACTTAAAGATATATTCATTCAATAATAAATGAAGATTAAAATATCTTATACAGCTCATAGTTAGATTATCACAAAAAAATTCTTACTGAACTTAATTCCCAAACTTTTAAAGTCTTGTCATCTGAGGCAGATACTAAAAGACGACTATCTGATGACCAACTGACATCGCTGATTCCTAATTTATGTCCAGCAATAGACTTTTCAAACTTGCCATCATAAGCACCCCAAATTTTGATCAATTTGTCAGCAGCTATAAACCATAATTAATAAATTAAATAAGTAAAATATTATAAAATAATCAAATTACAATAATACATTTATTTAAGTATATTTCAAAATATATATTGAAGTATGTGACACCAAACATATTTTAAATTAATTTAAAATGATTTTAAAAAAGTGTTTAATTTTTTATGCCTGTATCTATAATGAGCACGCAAAAAATTATATTCCCTCCATTTTTAAAATTTTTTTTTTAGTTCTTTTACACTATATACACACATATAATGAAACAATAGTAAGATAAATCTCATAAACATGATTTAGTGGCCTATGATTGATCCATTACATTTTATCTAACAACTAAAATAATCAATTTTTCACACAACCCGGCATTAGTCTTTTATTTCACTATTTTACCATATTGTACTCTATAAACTCAAGTGTATTTGTGTATAATATTAGGTATTAATATTATCAAATAAATTTTAATATCCATTTTAATAATGATGAAATTTATGGTATGTTAGCAATTAATTTAGTAATTTATTAGTATTGGATTCTAATAATAATACATAATTATACTAATTTATTTTGTCTTTAACTAATAAACGTGGCTCGTGTATTTTTGAAAATTTGATGAATCTTAAAGAGGTGAATGATATAATTAACAATCTGCAATCGAGTTCCTGTATCAACAACAATTTTCCATTCATATGATGCACTTAAGAATCAGTAAAATGTGATAAGATACTTTAATTAGCTTATTTATAATTTGAACATAAGACTTAAGGTTTTTTAGTACTTTTTAATTTTTCCTTTAAGTCATTAATGTATAACATCAAATATAAAAAACAGTTCATATCAAAACTATATTACAAACTCTAAAATTCAAGAAAGTAACTTACATGAACTCGCTAGCCATTCGCCATTTGGACTGAATTTTACTGATGACACAGCTTTGGTGTGACCAGCCAATGTAAATTTTAACGAGTAATTGGGTTTCTAAAATACAAACATTTCTTAAAGAAATTTAAAGACGAGATATGTGAAAAAACACAATTACCACATTGCTGGAGGATTTTTCTCGATCCCTGGCCGGCTGCATATTTTGGCCAAGTGGGAACGGTCACAGGGGATGAAGTCCTGTTTACAAATAATAACAAGTTCGTTCAATGACTCGATCCAGATTTAGAAATTTGGGTAATGAAAACCTTTTGATATTATCTAAATGTCGAATAGACTCATCAAGCAGTAATATTCCGTCAGTCGGATTTGGTTAGGTTTCGTGTTTGTTTATATTCGTAGGACACAGCAAGGTTTATACTGTATTACTGTTTATACTGTTTATAGATTATAATCTTTAAACCTTGGGACACTAGGACCTGTATAAACACCGAGCTTTGATCACCGCCATCCAATCACCACCGTTTATATGTATACAACACCGAAGTATACTGTCGGCGCCGCCTTTGGAAAACAAATATCAAACGAATCGTTCACTCCATGATAAATACTCCTTTGTTATCAGTTCATTATCAACGATGAGTAGAAAATAGAAATGTCACAATTTAGGGACCGATACCGAGGTTCACGAGTCACAAACTCACAACAGGTAACTTGAATTTTAATATAAATTATTAAAATATTAACATTCCTCTATTATTCTGTGCTATTACTTTATTATTATATTATAATTTATTATAGTCTAAATACCTATATAATATGTACAATGATATTAACAAAATATATTTAGACTAATTTTAAATTAAATGGCTTTATAGTTATTTGAATTTAATGTTTGGGTTTCTTCTCTTTCCACGTTAATAACATTTTTATACTAGCATAAAAAGCTTGACAATTTACTGAAAGATTACTCATAGATTATACACATAATTATTTTAAAATATTGTCACATAGGTAATAATATAATGTGTACAATTACTATATATATTTTAATATTTATCCCGGACCAGGGGATAAAGAAACTATGTTGTCAAAAACCTTAGGTGTAGATTCTTTTATATTTTTAATTTATATTTTAAGTTGTTATCATAGCAATTTACAAATATTAAAAATACATTAGCTTGGTTTTTTCACAAATGTTATTTAAAGTTAATACTGATAAAATTTGATATTTAAATGAAAATAAAGATTTTATTGTACCAAATTCAAAAATATTCACGAGGACTTTAATTAACCTTTCAGGCCTCTTGACACCCAGTCCGCTCCTGGCTTCAGGTGTTTCAGACTTCAGTCCATTTGTATTTACAAAATTCTCTCTGCTCCATCGCTCTATGGAATATAATAAACAATCATTGAAAAAAAAACAAGTAAATTTATTTTCTCATACACATAAAAAATATATAGTTCCTAGCTCCAATAATATTCTGTCGTGTAGCCATAGACAACTGAATGCCTTCCCCAAATGCGTAATATTATGATATGTTTATTTTTGTATAAATTTCATTATTATAAATCGATGTACAAACGTGTATAGAATTAATTGTTTAATAAAAATAAAATTATAATTAGTTAGTCTAATCGGATTTGAAACAGGGGTAGTGGTTGAAAGAAAAAGTAAACACGAAATAAAAGCCCATGCAAGAGCCTTATAATTTTTCTATTTCTGATTAAAGGTATCTCCTATTGTAATATAATAATAATATAATATAATATACAGGGTGATTATTTTATCATAAAACACTCATTATTTCAAAAAATATTCATTTTTTTTACATATTTTCAAGTTTTTAAAAAACAACGTTTTTACTGAAAAAATTATATTTTTAAATATTTATAAGTATTTAAAGTTTTGATTCGCATAGTGGAGTGGTCAGGGTTACCCCTCAACATTTTTGTCTAATGCGTATAACTCATAAACTACTTACCCTGAATCCGATATTTATGTATTAAAATACTTAAAAAATTATTTTGCTTTGGAATATGAAATTAAAACTCTATGTTGTCATTCAAAAAAGTAATAAACTTAAGAAAATATCACGATTAACAATTTAAAAAAAAAAAATTTTTAATAAAAGCGTTATTATTTTTTTAACAACTTGAAACTATGTAAAAAAATGTTTTCAAAAACAAATACTTTTGTGATTAAAGAATCGTCCTGTATAAATAACAGATGATAATAATAATAAAATTAATATAAATAATAAATATACAATCGTATTGAGTACGTGATTTGTCACTCATTACTCATCAGTCTCTTTTCAATAGTTCATAAAATAATAAAATAATCAATCATTTAATAATTAAAGTACACATAAATAAATAAACTAAATATAGTTAATCGAGTTAAATCAATTCAATTGTTTTATTTTTTTATTCCTTCATTGCAGTAGTCTAAGCATAACCATAATTTTAATTTGGTTCGATTTGTTACTGTAAATTTTCTTTTTATGTTACCTAGTTGTATTGTTCCTAAATTGTACTACCTTATTTTGGTATCATGATCATCGATAACAACTTTTAGTTTCATTTCAAGAAACAAAGTTAATAAATAAGTTTAAACAAAGTTTAAAGCTCATATGACCATATAACTTAAATTTTTTTTTATCGATTTTTTTCCCGTGGATTTTTCCGAGATTTAAGAATAGTATAATGTTATAGTTGTATA
The DNA here is from genome assembly GCA_020882235.1 of Schizaphis graminum. NCBI lineage: Eukaryota > Metazoa > Arthropoda > Insecta > Hemiptera > Aphididae > Schizaphis > Schizaphis graminum. Next base: position 43,020,814 of record CM037034.1, read on the forward strand.
TTTTCACACAAAAAATATATATGTATATGATTCTTGGTAAATGGTAAAAGATGAAATCAGAATTACCCAAGAACGTAAAATTAAAGTGAATAATGTGAAATCTGGTTTCTATGTTCAAAATTTAAGTCAGAACCCAACAATTTCATATCAGTAAATATTATTATGTACCTACTCAATAACTCTAAATGCCAGAACTTGAATAACTATACGGTAATATACATATATATATACGAAACCCAGATTTTAATTGATATTGATATATGTTATCCGGTTATTAAATTTCGACGTCCCAACTCCCAAGTAAATCCAAGAATTGATTTATTAGTACCTAATACCTTGTTATGAAAACCCTAGATGTTTCCAGGCTTTTATAGGGGGTGACACCGTTTTCGGTCAAAATAAATCTTTCCCTTTTCGCCCATTCTGAAATGACCGTTTTCGGCCAGTACACTATTTTGGTCACCAATGAAATATTCTTTTCGTGTTTTTTTTCTGTTAAACTACCATTTTACATAATAGATTAAGTAAAAAATGTGAAAAATAAAAGTTACATTATATTATCAATTTACACAATATATATAAAATTATAGGGATATTTTATTTTTATTTAAAATAAAAATATTATGGGGAATCCAACATCAATATAGGCTAACGGTCGATAAAAGGAATAGCTAAATAACACGGATAGAATTTATTAAACGTACGTGTTATATAATTATAAAAAAAAATAAAAAATCCATATAATTTTATATTTATTGTGTAAATTAATATTATAATATAACTTTTATTTTTTATACTCTTTTAACTTAATTCAATATATTATAAATTAATAATTGACAATGTTGATGCGTAATTATTGATGTCATTATTATTATTATTACTTTTATTTATATTATATTGTATTATATCTTATTCTCGCCGGTACTTGGTCGATCGATATTCATTGTTCAATTATATTTCAGTGTGTTTATAATATGCGCATATATAAATAAAGTATTTAGACATGCAAAATAATTAAATCTTAATTTATATATATTATTATTTTATACAATCCATTAAAAAATTAGTTTTTTGGTAGTGTAATAACAAAAATAAAACGTTAAAAGAATATTTCATTGGTGACCAAAATAGTGTACTGGCCGAAAACGGTCATTTCAGAATGGCCGAAAAGGGAAAGTTTCATTTTGGCCGAAAAGTGTCCCGCCCTTTATAGGACCAGCCATAATTGTTTGAGAACTAAAAAAGTTAAACTGTGTTTTAATTTTCAATTCAGTCAGTAATTCCCGTAACACGTTGACATCAAACACTTACATCAAATAAAATATTCAATCTGATTTGTAAAAAAAAATTAATGATTTTTAAGTTGTATGTCTGAATTTTCATGAAATGACATCCACGACAAAATTTGTTTTAATTATCATATAGCATTTGCCATTTGATAATAATAATATGTATTTACCATTTTTTTAAAACAGTAACTGGTCGCGGCTTTTCACTGGCGACCAGTCGTGGAATAGTGTAGTTTCTTTGAAAGACATTTAGGTCGGGTAGCTTTCCTACACTGGATATTGTTTATATTCTGAAATCTGTAAACAACAATAAACTTCATGGTATATCGTAAAATTTTGTATACCTCAGTCCTCACTCCTCAGATAATAATAATACAATTTATATTATATCTGTATCTGTATTCCGTGCATAATATTGAAAGCAGCAGGCCAGCAGCAGCTATTATAGAATATTAGATAAGATTTTATTTTAAGTTTTTATAAATTGTATAGTAAATTACTATGATTTGTAATAAATAATTTTTTACGCAGAGTTCGTTTAAACTTAAATATTAATTTATTTCTTGTTCGTTTTAAGGGTACAATTGTATTATACAATGGTACCTTCTTAATATTAATACTCATTATGTAAATACTAAATAACTGTTCTGCCGTATTATTTTGTTGATCTTCGAATGTAGATATTGATATTCGGTACGTTAGATTTTGTTCCTAACCAGACTCTTAGGCTGAATTTTCAATAATCTGCTTGATTAAATTGGCTGAAATTTGATGTATGTACAATATTATTGTGTTAAAGCGCATTTGCCCTTATAATATAATTAGCTTTATTAATACGCAAATATAGTGTTCTAGCCCAAATCTTCGTTCCCTTTTTTTCTTTATTAAAAGTAAAAATGTGTTTTGAAATTTAAAATGTATAGTATAATCGTTGTAATACCATAGTAGATGATTTGAATTCAGACTTTGAAGTATACATTATATAGAACTCGCATTTGAAATTTTATCCGGTTTCTTAATTTAATAGAAAATGGAAATATACCTAATATATTTTATTCTACTATGATTTTTATCTTGACATTGAAATAAATATGCTATATATTATACTCCGGTAGTACAAGTGTTAAAATTAATCAATGCTTGTTGCTAGATTGATTTTAAATAGTATTATCTTATTTTCTAAATTTAATTTATAATGAATATAAATTAAATATTGATTCCTAATTGTTCAATAATATATTAATATCCTATTTTTTTTTTTAATTTTCTTAGAAATAATTCAAATTATCTTGGGTATCATTTAATGAGGTTATATTATATTTTTTATACTTAAAATAAGATTTAAATTTGGGAAAACAATATTTGAATCATATTTTTTCCCCTATAATTTACTATAATAGATCATACTAGCATAAATAAATGTAGAAAAATTACTTTTAAAAATTTAGTTGTTTAAATCCTAATTCATACAAAATATACAGAGAAATTACTTATTCATAAATTATAGAAGTAATTAAATTAATTTTTATTATATTAACTGATGTACTTAATATAAAAATAATATAATATATATTTAAAATTATAAGCATAAATGATTTTACAGTTTTATAAATATTTTTAGGACTTTCAAATATGAGTAATTCGCAAGCATCTAAGTTTTTTAATGCTATTAAAACTTATCATACACACATTAATGATGACTTTGAACAACCTCAGATTATTATTCCAAAACTTAGATCTTACCAGCGAAGAGCTGTGAAATGGATGGTCGACAGAGAAAAAAACAATATTTGTGAGTTAAAAACTTAATTTTTATGCTGCAATTAAATAAACAATAATCACATTTGTTAGTAGGCAAGTATGTTCCAGGACTCAGATTTAATGTAAATGCATATTTTTATGTATTTTACTTGGAATAAAATAAATTTACAGAATTTAAGTGGCGCATCATAAAAATTCTCCCCCTCCATGAAAAAAAAAGCTATTAAATTTTTAATTAGCTGTTAATTTCTGCTTTTATTTTGCTGAACGAATTTTTCAAGTTTTTTAATGTAAAATAACATAATCAATTCAAAAACAAGCGTACATAGATTTTTAATTTATGTTTTTAAAACAATGCAAGTCACATTTATTATTTTATTTTGAATTATTATATTTAGAATAGATTAGGAAACATTTACTATTCTATTAAAGATTCATTCTAAAATAATAAGGTCAATAATAAATAATAATCAATAAATCTGTTTCTATACATATGATTAGATTTGTTAAGAGGATGCCCATAGAGGTAAATGAAATCGAGCAATGACCGAGAGAATGTGCCGTTAGGTGTTTTTTTTTTATCCACAAGCATGCAATGATTAATCCAAGACAACTACTAATAAATTAAAAATGTTTTCTTGTTCATCTTTTCAAACTGTTATTAATATATAAATGTAATTTCTGGAAGTTTTGAAATTTGTTGGAAATAAAACTTAATTTTCCTTCGTATTATTAATTTAAACGTTAGTAAAATGAATTTAATATTTAAACAAATATATATAAAAACAAGTAGACTATATTTTAAAAGAACACTAAAATCTGGATGACTATTACCAACAATATACGCATATAGGCATAAGTCAGCACTAGACTAATAAAATGCTTTTTCTTCACCCAGCTGCTAGTCTATGGGTTGCAGATAAAAATATACTTAAATTGTGTTAAAAAAAAAAATACAAATACAATAATATATTATAGTGTTCTATAGTATATTAGTACATTATATGAAAAAAATTAAACATATTTATTTTTAAAAAGTAAATTATTCAATCTTTTTCATTTTTTTGTAAATTTATATTTATTTATGTGTAAATTATGGGAAATTGATTTTATGAGACCCTTTTGATGAGGGATCTATCAGCTCTCAGTTATTCCACTGATTTACTATTTATCGTATCTTTTAATTTGTAATTTATTATCCATTCCCCATCACAATTGTCTACAAAAGAACTCTTAGAATACACACAGTTTAAAAAATTTTATCCACCTTTTTTTTTTATATATAAAATAATTGTGTTGCCCTACTCTACAATTATGCTTAATGCTTATAAAACATTTATTTAAATATTAAATATTTCAGAATATTTTAGTGTTAGTGATTAGAAATGTTATTAAATATTTAAACAAATCAATACATCACTTCAAGTCATTGAAAAAAAAAACATTGTAAAATTAATATAATCAATGCTTTGCTCAATATTTCAAAATATATATAAATCTGCTAACAAAACAATAATAAGTGATTGTTTTTTTTAATTTATTTATTTGCTATACATATTTTATATAGTGTTTTTACGTATATATCAGCTTAGTTTTATATAATTTATTTTGTTTTAGTAATAAAATCTGATGGATCTCCATTTAGTGGAGGCATTCTAGCTGATGAAATGGGTCTAGGAAAAACTGTCGAAATGTTATGTTGCATCATGGAAAATACAGCACCTCCTGAAGTATTAAACTTAAAATTCTCCACTTATATTTTTATTTTATAAATGTTTTTTTTTTTAGTTCTACGACCAAAATATTATAATCAAAGATAGTATTAAAAAACCATTGGTTCAAAGCCCATCTAAACCATCAACAAGTAAATATATAGCATATACCAATGATAAAGATCTTAAAATAAAATCAACAAGTAGTTCACGTAGTATGCTAGAAAATTGGTATAAAAATATTCTAAGTGAAATGAGTACGGTACCAAAAAAAGCCATAGAAAGTAATTTTGATGAAGATACTCATATTGTTGCATGTTATTGCAAGGAAACACCACCTAAAAGTATCTTAGTATATTGTGCAATGTGTGGTAAAGGCCAGCATGCACAGTGTGTACATTTTGAGCCAAAACCATTTCAAGAAGTGCCATACATGTGTTCTAATTGTTGGATTTTAAATGATAGACTGCAGTGCAAGGCTACTTTGATTGTTGTACCACAATCTATTTTGAACCAGTGGATTGACGAGGTAATATTTACTATTTAGCTATACATTTTTATTTTGTATTTATACTATGATTCTAAACTGTAGATAGAAAAACATATTGCGAAACCAGGTTTAAAAGTTTATGTTTACAATGGTGTGCATTCCGATGGTTATATTCAACCTTTTTCTTTTGGAGACTATGATATAGTCATAACTTCGTATAATACTCTCTCAAGAGATTTAAACTATGTTGCAAATGTTGTAAGTATAATTATTGAATAGTATAAATAAAATATGAGCTTAGAAATTAATTTTTTATACCTAAAAAGAAGTTCATATAAACAAGAATACAATGATTCTCCCAAAAAGAAGGTGTACAGATTAGTAATTAATTAATTAAAAATATAAAATGTATTGTATTAAAAAAAAAATGCATTTAAGTTTATAAGTAACATTAGTTTCATTTATTTTGTATCATAAAATAACCTAGTGCAAAGAATAATTGTAATATATTTGTTAAAGAATGTGGAAAATCAAAACAGTACTCGTTTGCGACATTCAAAAAGGTACAATTATCCTCAGTCACCATTACCTTGCATTAAATGGTGGCGAATATGTTTGGATGAAGGTCAAGCGATTGAGAGCGCAAGTAGCAAAGTTTGTGATATGACATTAAATCTAAGGTCTGTGCACAAATGGGCCATGACTGGTACACCAATACAAAAATCACTAAATGGTATGTAAATATTATAATTTATAACATTATTTAATACATTATATTTAGTATTTATTTATGTGAATAATAAATTATGTATATTATGAATAATGAAAATCTTAATCATATGCACTTGTATATCTTGTGTGCTGGGATAGACATTATTTTTCAGATGGAAAGTCTTAAAATAAAACTTAATAGAAAAATAAAAAATATATTATAGATACAATCAATATAAATGACTTAATTATGTGACAAAAATCATAAAAGTTTTTCTTTTTGCTAAAAACATGTCTTCTTAATAAAAATATTTTTTTATTTATCAATTTGAAAAAAAATATATTAATGTAATAATCTGTTATTTTTTAATAAGAAGTAGTAATAATAACTATCATAAATATTTTTAAAGCAATGTAATGAACATTTATTTTTATTTTGGGGGAACGCAATTTATGTACATGCCTTACAATATAAACAATTAAATATACAGGAGGTATGTTGCTATGTGAATGGACAGTCTCCACTAATCATAATCTAATAATAGTGATTATTATATAGATAGTCTATTCTAATATCAATGCTAATACTAGAAAATATACATTATATATACACTATTCATAATGTGTACAATTAAAGATGCTGATAGACATATTAAATTGTTGAAAACATTATTTCTTTATTTTTTTACATGTTTTAAGTTACTATAATTTTTTATTTTTTAGATCTTTACGGTATTTTAAAGTTCCTAGAAGTAAGTCCTTTCTGCCATCGTAAACAGTTCCTGCAACTAATGAAGGGTGAAGAAAGAGTTATGTACGAATATTTTTCAAAATTGATATGGCGTAGTTCAATAGAAGATGTCAATGCAGAATTAAACTTACCTAAACTAACTAATGAACAGCATTGGCTAACATTTTCACAGATTGAAAAATATTTTTATCTTAGCCAACATGATGATTGTGCTACAATTTTTTCTAATTGTGTAACCAGGTAATAATTTAATGTATAGTTATTCAATATCAAGTATTTAATTTAACATGTAATAGTAATATAATTATAATACTTCTAAATTGAAATTATAGCATGAAGAAAAAATATTTTAGTAATGTATTGTTTGGGTCATAGAACTAATGGCAGATTTAACAATAATTTAGTTGGCTAATTAGTTTCCGCTTCTGTATTTGGCTGTCATATAGTATGCGATCTACCGCAAATATAAATTAAAAATTATATCATAATATTAAAGTATAATTATTGTAGCAGTAATAGTAAAATATTAATAATTAAAAATTAGTTTTTCAAAAAAATTGTTGTCAATGAGTATAAATAAATTTAAATAAATATAATGTAGGTAATATGTTATACAAAAACTTCCGCCATATCTCTCAAAAATGCATTAAATAAATCTATTTATTTATGCCACGCCACCATGTTTCCATGAAATATCTGCAATAATATGTATCATTGTATTATACATATTACGTTAAATTTATTATACGTCTATCTTAGATCATATGATATCTATATATTATATAAGAATCTAACCTGATTTTGGAGACGAAGGAAACCGGTTTTGAACGTCTCTGACCTTATTATTGCTTCCTCTCATAATAATAATTATTTTATATATATATATATTTGTTTGTTTATTTATAATTAATTATTCATTTGTTTACGCTTGCATTTTTCCATTCGAAATATATATTATTCATTGAGTAATTATATTATATTATTTGTATAGCCAAAAAATAGTCATATGTTTTTAAATTAAATTATAAAAAAAAATTTCTTCCGGAGGAAGTTCTGGCAGCTAGTAACTTATAATAATTTTACCTTGGAAGGAGATCTAACTGTTCTAACCAGTTCTAACTGTTGACTAAGGCTTAATAGTCCACTATTTAGACGACCATTTTTGTCAATAAAAGTCCAAAAAGCATTATCTTTCCTATAATAGTATACACAATTATGACACATCTCCGAACAAATTTGTCAAGCACTTGGACCAAACCCACGGGACATTAAAAACTTAATTATATTCTTAAAAAAAAACAGAATTGTACAATTTCATTTAATGTAATCATGTAAATACTAAAATAGTAATAATGTAACCAAAAAATTCTTGTACTAATGGCCTAGTTGTTGATGTATATTTCAGATCAATAAAAAAAAAACAATTATGATTAAATAAGCCAAATGAATATAAAAAAATAATTTTTTTAGGAGCCCATACTTTTACAAAATGTCGAAGTATTGTTATCTGTGTAAAAGATTAATGTTTATCTATTAAAAATAAATTTAAGCCTATGTATTAACCGCAGGTAGACCGCATCCTACAGCGGCCGGTAGACCGCATACTATATGACAGCCCTGTATTTAATACTAAGGACCACCTACATTATACATAACAGTAAAAACATTTTTTAAAAGGTGTCAAATTCAAATACCAAGTTTTGTTACTACTCATGAAGAAGAAACAAAACCCTTCTTACATTTTTGCTGCCAATTATTTCAATCTTTAATTCGCCGTATTAAAATATTTTGTATGACTTATTAATTCCATTAAATGTATCCATACAATGTTTAATACCACAATTAAATATAATAATATTCAGAATATTAAATTTAAATATAAGGACAAATAAGCATAAACTTATCATGAGTTGATACAATATTTTCTCAACCATATTTGTATAATGATAGCAAAAAGCATATGACGGTCAGTGCTTACTGAGTCATGGATAAATATGTAGCATATTTGTATGTACAATTTTTCAAATCTCCTTAATTTTATAGCTATGATTTATACTAGTTTAGTGCCGTTAGCTCAAACCATTATATCATATTTTAGAAATAATATGTTTTGTTATTGAGTATTAATTAATTAATATTTTTATAAATTTATAATACTTGTAATATCAGTATCTAAATCTAAAACACAAATAATATCTATGTATTGATGATATTTATTAAAAATATTTTTATTTCATTAAATAAATTGATTTATTTTTTAGGCTATTTCCATCCTTAGATATATCAATAAAAAATATTGATAGAAAAAGTATTTTTACTATCATTGGACCATTATATAAGCTTCGACAAGCTTGTGTACACCCACAAGTAATTATATTTATGTGAAATTGAAGTAAATTAACATTTTAAATAAAATTTAAATTATGTTTTAGGCTGTGAATGGACAGTTTTTAAAAATAAAAGGAACAATGACTATGGAAAAATTAATGGATGTAATGATAGATAAATGCCGTGTTGAATGTAATGATATATTACGTTCACTTGTTTCTCAGCACAATGCCCTTGCTGGATTATATCTTATTCGTGCAGAACCAGATAATGCTGTTGAACAGTATAGAACAGTGTTAGGATTAATGGATAAATATAAAGATAAAAAAATTAAAATAGATACATGCCAGGTAGAGTATATTTATGTTTTTATGTTTTCTTTTTTAAATTTATTATATTGTTATATAGAAAATCCATGTTATGTATAATTTGGCCACTGTAATTGATGAAAATACAAACGTAAGTCATGCTTTAAATGATTCAGACTTAAAAAGAGACATGGAATTACTTGAAAAAGAATATCTTGATGCTACTAAACAAAATGTTAGTAATAAGTATACATTTAATTTATATAATATAGTTTTTTAATATATCTTATATAATAATATAAACAATAATACATATAATAATTTTATTATATTTAAACATGAGGTGATTTTGTTGTATAGCTATACCATAAATTGTATTAAATCAACTTTCATGGTTTTTATTTTTAATACAGTGAAAACTGTCTAATGCAGAGTAGCATGTATGGGACCAACTAAAAATTCTGCTTTAAGCAGTTTTCCACATTATTGAATAATAATAGTCAATATTTAGTTTAAACATTTTTGTACAATTTAGAGCTAATATTATACAATATTTCAAGTTAAACAATTAAGAGGACGCTACATCCGCGTGTATTGTCTCCGTCTTACAAATGTAAGACATAGCAAAAACTGTTTTGTGCGGAATAGAACCACTCAGGCTGATAATTAAGACTTCAAATTAATATGTAATATAGTTTGAAACATCTGTAAAATATAGTTGTTTTTTTTTGTTCTATATACCAATACGGCAATACATTGTTGTACTTATGGGTCAAACTCACCACCAAATAGATTATTAACATTATGTAACGAGTTAATAATACTAAGTTAAAAGGACTGATTTTCTATAATTATTTTTAATTTGTTTATTGTTACAAATGTGTATTATTTTTACTATGCTATTTTTGACTTTTTGTTGTTATCTAAGTATCAAAAAAATATATCAATTAAACGAAAAAAGTTCTTATTATTTCAAAACCCATTATTTTTAAATTTGAATAGCTATTTTTGAAGTTCCGATATTGAAAAAAAAAAATCATATTTCACAGCAAAAGTTCACCTTTTTATGTGGTGAAAATATGACTATCCTTTTTTGTTCTTTTCCGCGCAAAACAGTATTTACTATGTTCTAAACTTGAAAACCGGAGACAACACAGCAGGTATAGCGTCCTCTTAAGAGAAATAAACCATTACTTTTATGTCTAACTAAAATAATTATTATATAATAAATAAATAAAATTAATACTAAAAAAACTATATATCAATATTTTTTTTCTGTATTATTAAAAATATAATTTAAAGTAGGTAAATTATTAAATATACCTAATATATTAATTATTGATTTTAGATTGAATCAACTCGTAAAACTGTACTATTTTATTCGGATAAGGTAGCTAAAATTATTGAGAATAAAACACTAGGCTATTCAGACTGGTGGTCAGACATGTTAGATTGGATTTTTTCACCAAATGACTTTTTAGCTAAAGTTCAAATGGAGTTGGAAGATTATCGTGTGCCTGGTGTTCCAAATATCGCAAACAGGTTTATATTGTTTTCTACTTTGTGCATATAACGTAAATGCTTTACATGTTTTTGATATAATTTAGATTGAAGTCTGTAAATGATGTTTATAATATTCTCGGCGTTTGGCTTGCTGACCTAGATACAGCAAGAATAGATACAATATCTATACTAAAAACATTAGAAGAAACACCCATGAATGACTTGGTTCAAAGTGCATTAATTTGTCACCTACGTTTAAAATCAAAAAAAGGGAATTCAAAAAATAGGTATTTGTGATTTTTGGTTTTATGTTTTTCTTTAATTTAATTATGATTTTATACTTAGGAGGTGTTTATTATGTAAAGCTGAAATGGAACTGCAAGTATATGAATCATTATTGTTTAGTGTTTCTAATAAACAAAAGAATACACTAGTTGATAAAACTGAAGAAAACGATCAAGAAACTTTATATGAATGTACTAGTAAAGGTCTTTGGAAGATGTCTCAAAAAGAATTTTTACTTATGAGTAAGTCGTGGTATTACATCACATTTTTTCAGACTTCTTCATAGTTAAATATATTTTATAGAACTATTCCAGTATGGACAAGCTAAAATTATAAATAAAAGCTGCTTGGAAGATGCAGCTGAACACATGAAGGTACTAGAGTTGGTACGTAAAGAATTCCGTTATTTACGGCTGTTATGGACTCATCTCAGTGATAGTCTTTCTGCTCATGATGAGATAGTTATGGCAAAGTCAAGATTGAGACTTGGAGAGAATGGAGATAGTTTTATGCAGTCTGAAGCAGATGGTCCACCTAAAAAAAAGTCTAAAAGAGAAGATGAAAATGATGTTATTATGGAACAATATGTTAGTAATTTATATATATATATATAAATCAGTTAATTTCCTGGTATTAAGGCATTTAGTAATTTAAAATTATTTTCAGGTGGATTATAATGTGATATCATTAACTGGAGATATTCCAATTACTAGTTCTCTCTTAGAACAAAGAATTGGAACACTACTTTATCTAGAAAATTTAAAAAAAGAAAAAGAAAACTCTACTGAAGTTGATACATGTCCAATTTGTTGTTTGAATGGTGATGCAGGAGTATGTAAAACACAAATAATTGTATGCAATTTTGTAATTATTAAATTTTAATTTTTGGTTAATAGTGGGCAGTGTTATTATGTGGCCATAGTGTGTGTAACCAGTGCTTAGCAACCATGTGTAATCATTCAGATGCTTTTGATATAGTTTGTCCTATGTGCAGGAGCAATACTCCAATGGATTCTATATCCTATGTAAAAAATAACCGAGAAGGTGAAGTGTCAAACATAGTAATCAAAGGTTCTTTTTCTACTAAAATAGAAAGTGTGACTTTAAAACTAATAGAATTGATTACTCAAGATCCAAATGTGAAAGTTTTAATATTCTCAAATGTGAGTTTTATTTATAAAATATTGTATAGTGTAGCATGAATATTTTTTAATGTGTATTTTAATTAAAAAATTAATACATGTTTTTCTCCTTAGTGGGATAAAGCATTAAATCTTCTTGGAGAAGCTTTGGATCAAAATTCAATCAATTTTAGAATTCTAAAAACAGGAAAAAAATACAAAAAAACACTAAAAGATTTTAAAGTATGTAAAAAAAATATATATATTATAAATGTTGACATAGTATATATATGTACATAAAAATTAAATACTAATGAAAATAGTCAAGTATAATATTTTATATTTGTTTGTTATTAGTCAAATAAGAAAATAAATGCATTATTAATGAAGTTAAGCCTGGGTTCAAAGGGATTGAATTTAACTGAAGCAACAAGAGTATTTTTCATGGAGCCAATAATTAATAAAGCTGATGAGCTTCAAGCCATTGGGAGAATTCATAGAATAGGACAAACCAAGTAAAATTATTTATTATTAAAATATAAATATTTTACTATTAAAATAATAATTATGTTATAATAACTTGCATAGGTACATTCAATACATGTTTATACTTATACAATATAAATTATAAATATTGAATAGATGTATAATTTGTATATTTATAAATATAAAATAATACATATGTATGTTATTATTATTTTTTTAGACCCACATTTGTACATAACTTTATTATTCGAGATTCTATTGAAGAGAACATCACAAATGTATTTTCTGGTGCCATGTTTGATAGATGGGATGATATCACACTTTCTCAACTAATAAGAGTATTTGAAAGAAATGAATCTAATTTAATACTAGAACAAAATGATGACTTAAGTGAATAGTAATTTAAATATTTAATTATTATTATTTTACTTATCTAATGTTCAATTTTAAGAAGCCAATCCTTTATATCTTTCGTATTTCTAAGTCAGCTTAACTTTTTTTATTTTTTAGTATTATGTACTAAAATATATTTTGTTATTTATAAGAACATTTGTTTTTTTTTTCTGATAATAGATTCAGAATACATTTTTTATGTTTTTTAATTTATTGATTCTTTATTATAATTCTTCATATTTAATAAAACAAAGTGATAATAATTTTTAAGATTTTTATATATATTTCTTAGTTGAATTTAAGTGTATTTTGCTTTTAAATTTAAAATAAATATAATTTTACATTCTATATAGTGTAAATAAATAGATGAAAATGATAACAAAAATTACTCTTTTTATTTTCTCCTATTCCATATTTCCATATGATGATAATTTGGTCGTCTTGGCCACAAGAGCTATTATTAAGGGGTTTGAATACTCTATCATTTAATATAGATTATAGTTTCGAAAACAGACTTTGGTTTTTTAATACTAAAATTTGAAAAAATTATATGTAATTAATAAATTATAAGTTAAGTTAAATTTAGAACGATTTATTACTTGCTTACAACAATAATTATGCAAATAACTCTTTTAATATTAAATTTTATAATATGTTTACCAGACACAGATTCAAGGGTTTACAGCCTTGCTCTTTAGACATGTGTATTCTAGTACTTATCTGTTTTCAGCAGTAAAATGAAAATGAAAAAATGATTACAGTAAAACCTCTCTTAACGGAACCTTCAAATATTGGACATTTTTTCGAGAATGGGAACATTTTCACTATTTATCTATAACAAAACCTCTAAGAACGGGACCCTAAATAATAAAATTATATAAATATATAATATATGTTATCATTTTTTTTTATACATATTTTGATTTTGTACATTTTTCTATTGATCTTCCTTTCTCTAAATAGCGGACTAAAATAAATGTTGGTGACTGGAAGATGATGTTAAAATGCATATCTTGTCTTGTCGATTGCATTTCGGCTTTGCTTGTGTCCTTTTTTATCGGTAGCCATCATAATATATTGTATTTATTTGTATTAAATTATTTTATTAATTGTAAAATTATAATAAATTTGTTTGTAAAAATATAAATTTATTTGACATACATAGCCTGATAGCCTCATATTTAGATATGTATGTAAATAAAAACACCTGTATAGAATGTCAAATTTGGTGGCCATTGGTTTAGACGTATCACATATGATTAGGTTATTGCATAAGATGTGGGCGTGAATAGTGTGATCACTGATCATATTAAATTTTCATTTTTATGAGACACACAAGGCATGATATGGAGTTTAGAGATTTGGTTACATGTTTTACTTGGGTATTTTGACAATTTGAAAACGAGGATTGTGATAATATATATCAACTTAAATAATTAATTAAGCAGTTTTTATAATTGATTTTCTCTATAGATTTCCATTTTACACGCGGGCTATGAATCATGGTAGACTATACAGTGTCAAGAATGAGAATGTCAAGTTCAGGATCAGGAATCTCTCGCTGATGACACTGCCAATTTAGCAGTCATGATTATATCTTGTAGCCAAATCAGTATAATATGAACGCGAGACACACGACGTACCCGTCTGTTTCTACCTTTCTACTGTGAACATATAAGTATATATATATAACAGTGACATACTGACATCAACTAGGACTGAAAAGTGAAAACCTTTAGGATTTAATGAGGAGATGAATGCATTTTTTAATTTTTGAGTGAAAACGCCAATGTGATCTATGAGTATTTAAAAATTAAAACAAAGAAAAATGTGATAAATACGTATATTGCACCTATATAGTCTCTCGAACTAAACTAAATCAATAAAAAGTAAAAACTATTAGGTAGATAATAAGAAATAAACAATCATAATACAATATTATAACTATTTGTTATTAGTTAGTTTCATACATCGGTTTATAGAAAATTAACAACAAACATATAATATTATTATAATATCAAAATATACTAATCAACGGTGAACGTTTGACAAAAATAAATAAATAATAAAAGACATAATATACAATGACAATGTAATCTGTATACAGGGGCGTCTGAACGATTTTTTTTGCTGTGGGGGCCAAATGTTTCAAGCTTTTTTCTGGAGTGCATAAGAGCAAAAATAGGGATATTTATTTTTTGGTGCTTCATCTCCATCACCTCACCAATTTTTACAGCACCTATTGGCATAGGCGAGGAAATGTGTACATAGATATAATTACATTTTTTTCTCACAAATATTTATTAAACAAATTCAAATCATGTAGGTAGGTATATAAATTGTAGGCAAAACAAAATTTTATTTTTCTGGAATGGGAAATAATAAATAATGAAAATTAATATTATGTATTTTTCTGTCAATTAATGTGATATTTTAAATTACTAACAGATATAGCAATATATTACTAATTGCTGAACAAAATTATTGAATAATATTTAGGTATTGTGGGCTAAATGTAAATATAAATAGGCCATGAAGTCGTAGGGGCTCTGCCCCTACAGTATTTATTTTGTGGGGACAATTGCCCTCACTTCCCCCATTGTTCCGGCGCCCCTGTCTGTATATTATTATATTTGTCAATAACTGTAATCGTGATGCAGGATGTGGGTGTGACTGTGTAGTTAGTAATAGTAGGTAGTTACTATAGTTGGGATAAGTTTTCTTTTAATCAATATCATGGGGGACTTGAGTCACGCCAAACAATTTGGCCTATTAGCTTATTATATTTGGAACAACCAAAATACAAATAAACATAAATTGATAATAATAATAATAATAATAATAATGGTGAATAAATAATATTATATAACAATATTTTGTCATTATTGCTGTGACCTTGAACCAAAACATTTGTACGTAATAATCCCGATTATAGGTCATGCGGATAGTGGATAAAATAATAATAACAATAAAAATAATATGTAATAATATGTACAACAGCTGTTAAATGATAACAGTCCGTCTCTGTTTTTATTTTTAAGTTATTTTTATTCTCTCACAGTCTCACGCACGAATCAGTAAGTTGTTGGACACTTGGATTGCATTATTATAGTGTTTACTGATTAGTGATTACGAATTTATAGCATTGTAGCTATTCAGCAAGCTATTCTACTATTTCTACTATACATCGAATATCGATAGTCGTTTTCCTGTGACTAGCTGACGACAAACGTAGAATAGAGATTTCGGATTAGACAGAGACGTCCGATTTATAAAACATATTCGTGACTGCTCTACCGAACAACAATCGTCAATCAGTGTTCAGTAATAACAAACAAACGATAAAGTACCGTCCACACGCACTGCTGTGAAGGTACTGCTTCTCCACAATAGTCTTTACCTGTATCGACTATCGAGTATTGACTAACAAGATTCTACACTGATCGTCCCGCGACGGGCGAGATTTCCAGCGGATTTCTACACACACGCGGTACGTACCCATAATTGATTCATAGTATTATAATATTATTAATTATTATGATGTATTTTATCCGGACGTGTTTTTCTGGTCGGTAGATAAAAAAATTATTCTTAAAACGTGACATACAAGCGCTTTTATCTCGGCCTAGATTACAATGCCATAACATATTATATAGGAATGTTTCGAATATTGTTTCATTATTTTCCGTGTGTCTTGTCAGGTCAGGAAAGCACACACTTAACTGTTGTGCGATTAATGTTCTAACTGCTGTAATTCACAACCACCACAGAAATCATGTATTCATCGTATCAACTATTGTTGGCCGTCGGAATGGTTGTCACGGGATCCATTAACACGCTTAGCGTCAAGTAAGTCCAATATTATTAATTGATAAATAATGACATACTTGTCACTTGCCATAATATATATTTAAATCCTGTTGGGTTCACCTTGTATGTATATCGTATGAATAAAAATAAGTCATTTGATATTAAGTTTATAAGATGGGTGTCTTAAGTTAGATGACTGTTAATAGCTGATTAATAGTTTGCTTTGGGTGACTTTTGACCTATTATCTAATGATAGTTGTAGCGTTGTTAATGATACAATATGTACACTGTACAACTTTCAATTTAATGAGAAATTATACATGATTCAACTTTTCAACTTTTTAGTTCAGTTTAATTTATAATAATAATATTAATTTATTTGTTAACTCCTGTAAGAAATTAGTTAATTAGTTTCATTTAATCATAAACAAATTCCCTTTTTTTAAGATAATGATAGTCATGTTTGTATGTATGTTTATTTTTATAAACCAAATCTAAACTAATACTACAATTAAACATTTTTTTATGATTATCATTGTACAAAATAATTATAATAATTATAAATTTATGTTATTAATTCCTAATAAATAATAAAGTATTTGAACACTTGTTTATAATTATTAGTACATTGTACATAGTATGAATAGAGAAAGAATCCATTGATGATACTCTGTGGTAACCAAGTTTAAATTAGTCAAATAACTAAAGTTTGAAGATTATTTTTATTTTTCTATATTTACTGTTTCTACTTATCAAGTTTATTTTATGTAAACTTTTATATAGTTATGAATTTATGATACATACATGTCACTGGTTAACCTTGAAATAATGAAATAATACAAGCTTGTAGTAATTATGTTCTATTTAAACAATTGCACAACAGAATAAAGTATCTAATGTACGTATAAAAATTATCAATTAACTATAAATAAAAAAATTGAGATATTATATTAATGAAAATTACAGTTTTTACATTCATAAAGATAATTACTGAACTCAAATATAGTATCACATAATATTAAGGATAAAACTATAAATTAGTTTTATATAATGCCTATTTTATTTTACTCACAAAATTATAAATACTGACTACTATATCATGTAGAATGACTGTATGAGGATTAAACAGAGAATTTATTTTTATATTATTATTTAAATAAATATTTACTATTTTATTGTTTGTATTCTTTCATTAAAAACGGTAATAGTTTATATTATTATTATATCTACTAAAATGAATGTATGTTTGTTGAAATTCAAAAACTGTACATATGTATTAGATTATGCATATAATAACTACAGTGCCGTAGATAATTTGAAAATTGATAGATGTGTAATTTTACTCAATACATACACTCATACAGGGCCGGATTGGTTTGGCGAGTTACTGAGTAAAACTCGGTGGGCCAGTGTTGAGTGTTGGGTAGTATTTTTTTTATATTTTAGTGATAAATTAGTACACACATAGGTAGAAAATATAATTTATTTGAATTATTTAAACTGTACAGAAGTTGTAGCTATAATCAAATGTTAGAAATTCTAAAACTCGGTAGACCAATATCTTTCCAATCCTGAGTTGCTCTCATAAGATGTACCAAAAAATTGAAAGATGTGTAATCCATAGTCCTCTTTTATATTAGTATACTACATCAATACATTACCAACCAGCAATTGACACCTAACAAAGTAACAGTGATGGTTACTTCTAAAATATTCCTTTTCCACAACAATAAATAAATTGTGTTACATTTTATTATATTATGTAATTATTGGTTTAGATGGGCTGACAATCTTAAAGCTAAAGGTTCAGATGGTGTAGCACGTCCCTTTGACCATCCATTTTTTCAATCATTAACCATGTTTTTTGGAGAATTTTTGTGTTTATTATTCTTCAAATTGGCATATAGATACCACGTAAAAAGACAAGTAAGTATACATTTAAATTACAGAACTATTAAATAATTGTAATTATATTTTTGTCACAGTATCCCATTGAGGACAGTCCAATTGTTAAAGGGAACCAACAATTCAATCCATTTTTGTTCTTTGTCCCAGCAATGTTTGATATGATAGCTACTACACTCATGTACATTGGTCTCACAATGACTTTTGCATCTAGTTTTCAAATGTTAAGAGGTATTATTGTAATCAGCTAAATTACATCATAGTGGTTATATAATACTATAATAGTATTAAAGAGACATTACAACCAGATGTGTTATTTTTATCTTACACATTAAACGGAATAAATTCTTACTACAGTTAATTTTAAATCAAATCTAATTATTACAAAATTTCTAGAAGAGTATATAAATTGTCAAGTAGATTTTTTTTTTTTTTCAAAAACATTAAACTTGTTTTAAAACTACCTATACGGGGTGATTCTTTTATTATGAACCACTCATTATTTCAAAAAGTATTCATGTTTTTGAAAACATTTGTTTACATAGTTTCAAGTTGTTAAAAAATCAATGTTTTTAATAAAAAAATTATATTTTTAAATATTTTTTAAGTTTTTTTACTTTTTTGAAAGACAACATAGAGTTTTAATTTCATTTTCCAAAGCAAAATAATTTTTTGAGTATTTTGATGTATAAAAATCGAATTTAGGGCAAGTAGTTTATGAGATAGGTATTTAAAGTTTAGACAAGTGGAGTAGTGGACAAAACATTTTGCAGGGTAACCCTATACCCCTTTGCACATCAAAACTTTAAATACCTATAACTCATAAACTGCTCGCCCTTAATTTGATGTTTATGTATTAAAATACTCAGAATTATTTTCTATGGAATATAAAATTAAAACTCTGTTATAATTCAAAAAAGTAAAAACTTAAAAAAAATAAGGATAACAAATATTTTCAAAAACATGAATACTTTTTGAAATAATGAGTGGCTCATTATGAAAGAATCACTCTGTATATATAATAATATTTGCTCGGATACAATTTATTTATATTATTCTCTTCAAATGCAACATTAGGTATGTAAATTTGCTATGTTGCACATATGTATGACAGAGATAACATATATGAGTATAATGTACTCATTAGATTTCAACTTATAAATAAAATACATTGATTTTTTATTAAGGTGCTGTCATAATCTTTACTGCCATATTTTCAAAAATTTTTGTTCATCGACAAGTATCTGTTCGCCATTGGTTGGGAATATTTATAATAATTATTGGATTAGCCACAGTTGGTATGTCAGATTTGTTATCATCAGGATCAGACTCAAAATCTACTAATGAAATAATTATTGGTAATAAATAATAATATATTGATTCTGTTTGAAAAATAGAACATGTTAATATCAAAGAACATTTACTATTTATTTTTAGGTGACTCACTGATCTTATTTGCTCAGATTATAACAGCTGCTCAAATGGTGTACGAAGAGAAATATGTTGTTACAAATGATATTCCACCGTTACAAGCTGTTGGTTGGGAAGGTATTCTATATAATAAAATGATGCATAGTTATACTATACTAATGATTATCCTTACCTACATCTTTTACATATAACATTGTATATTACAAAATATGTTCAAGTAGATCAATATTAAATTATAGAAATGTACTTTTAAATATTAAATTTTTAAGTGCATAATATGAAAGTAAAAAGTAAAAACCAAATTTTTGAAACATCTGTTTTTTCATTTTTGTATTTTATTTTATAGTATTTCTAAACTTAATATTCAGTGCAGAGATGGATGGGTCTGAATTGATCTTGCATTCTAAAAAATAAATTAGACCAAGTATTTTATCTTCTATATTTTTGTTTTTAAATTTGTTGTTTAAACAAAATAAATTTGTACTTTTTTATTGTATGATTTAAGTTAACACTTAATATTCTATTGCATTTTAAGATTATTTTTGATAACACTTCAAATAAAAATATTATTAGTTATTAGTAACAAATTATTTAAACCTAAATTCTTATCTATATGATATTTAGTTAATAAATTTAAAAACAATTATTATTTAACATTAACATAAAAAACCTTTAGCATGATGCACTTAATAAAATAAACCATTCAATACATGACTTGATTGTTCATTTAGGATTTGGAATATGAGTAAAAATTTCAGTAAAAAGCAGTATTTTATAATTAATCAAAAAATAAAATTGTTTATATTTTATCTTTATCAATAAAAATCAGTGTATAATTTATAATGGAGTGTGCTCAGCTGCTAATTGCTTATATATATATTATATATAGTACTTACTACTTCTTAATTGTCCATTAAATATTAGCATCAATAACTCATTATTAAGTCACATAGGGTATAATTCATCTCTGTTAAATCTTCTGTATAGTCTTGTGATAACAAATGATAATTAAAGTATGATATATATATATATGTATATTTTTTTAAGGTGTATTTGGATTCCTGATGATGAGTTTGCTGTTAGTACCATTTTATTACATCAATGTTGGTCCTCCACTTGCTGGTAATAATTCTCGTGGAGTCATCGAAGATTTTCCAGAAGCTATTACTCAAATAATGAACAACAAGTGGATTCTGATTGCATTAATTGGTAAATTTTAATGACTAACACACTAATATATTATGATCTATGAGTGCTCGTATTGTTATTCTTATGTATTTTACTTCCAGGAAACATAATAAGCATTGCTTATTTCAACTTTTCTGGTATAAGTGTAGCTAAGGAAATATCTGCAACCACCAGGATGGTATTGGATTCTGTTCGAACATTTTTCATTTGGACTTTTTCGTTAGCAGTTGGCTGGCAAACATTCAATCCACTTCAGGTAATATTTTATTCTTTTAACCATTATTGTTATACAATATTAAAAATGTTTTAAGCTATAATTCATGTTTAATAAATAATAAAAATAATATTTATACCTAATATATTATATTTTAAATTATATTTTTATAGCCTGTTGGTTTCTTGCTGTTACTTATCGGCATGTGCATTTATAATAATTTATTAAGAGCTGTACCCAGAAGATTGAGAACTGTCGTACACTATCCTACAGATGAACCTATTATTGGTGGAGAACCGTAATAATATTTTTATTTCTGTGAATGTTTAAACATGACTACTTTCAACAAGTAATATCAAAATGAGGAGCTAATAGATGAACTGAACATTAATGCACTTAGAATATGTTTTATATTATAATAATATAATATAAATAATTTAATTTAATTACTCATACAATACTCGTTACATTAAATAGATTACTACTAAACCAAAATATTATATGGTAAATATAAATATATGTTAGTTTATTTTATATTCAATGTTTTTTAATAAAATATTGTATTAATTAGAGCTATAAATTGTAGTTGAATTAGAACTGCTTTAGTTAACTCCAATATACCATGTAAAAGTGTTTTCGATTTATTATACACAAATAATATTATAGTTCCTTATTATTATTTTAATTATATATTATTATTTTTTAGAATATTATTGTTTTATAACTAAATTATTATTACTCTTAGATCTTTCATTTGGTGATTTTGACACCAACAAGTAACAATACTTACTTTAATATATTCATTAATGTTGTTCAAGTTATCTGTTATAGTAATTTTATTGAACTTTAAGATATATATTTTTATTATGTTTAATTTTTATGATTGATCTAAAATGGTTGTATTTTATTAATTATTAATACAATTCAAGAAATATAGTGCCAGACTTAAAAATAATATTATCATGTATATTTCATCTTCTTGTGTAACTGTGTAATTGCAATTGCATGACTTCCACAATATCACTACCTTTTGTAACCAATTGTAAAAAGACAATAACATCAATTTTTGATTAAAAATAAACAACATTGTGAGTAGTATATAAGAACAAATGTCAATAAAGCCTTTTATTAAAGAATCATAACAGAGCTAAAAAAAAAAAGGTATGCAGTACATGTTCTATTCATCAAAAAATAATTAATGAACTTAATTTATCATGTTATATACAGTTTATGGATCCCGTTTACAGATTGGAGAATTGAACAAACAACTAAGAATTATAATGTTTTGAATGTTTTGATTAATTATTAAATTGCTTAAAGTATAATAAAACATAATATATAATAATCAAATTAATATTTATATTAGCAATTTACCAAAGTAATACAATATGTTGAACTAATTTTTTTTTAAAACATTTTATATATTAATAAATAATAATAATAATAACAATAATCTTTATTTTTGCAAAACAAATATATACCTATGATATAATAAATACGAGCTAAAAACTTCTCTATAAGCATAATGTTTGTGACGGGAATGAAGAATTCAAGTTCATTATAATACATTTATGGAATAAATCATTTATAAAATAACTAAAACAGTAAATATTTCCTTTATGAGAAAAAATTCATTGATAAGTTTCCAATAATTGAACTTTACAAAAATCAATTTCTTTAATAAATGACTTAAACATATTCAAATTAAAAATCATGGATATTAATTTTGCTTATCATTTACATACATGAATTGCAACAGAAATACAAAAATTGATACCAATTTGTTTTTTAAAATGTTGTATGGATATACTAACATATTAAATTGGTAATAATAATAATAATATATGTATAAAAATAAATAAGTAATAATTTGAAATATTTTAAATGTGAAAGAATAATGTTGAAAGTGGATTTTAATTTTGGTTTTTCTATCTAAGACAGTTTATTTAACTATATACAAATTTCTATTTCCATTTTTTTTCAGGCTGAGGGGTAAGAAGGTTAATAACTTTTAACTATGGTATAGTCCCTACAATAGGTATAATTAAAATTAAATAATTTTGTATTCAATTCAATTTTGGTGTGAACTTGTGAAAAGTCACAAATGTTACTGGAAAAATTAATAAATATTATATATTATATAATATATGTATAACAATAATTTAAAAAATATTTTGAATAAGTTTCATTAAAATATTAAATAGAAACTTTAAAAAAAACATTAATTTATTTTAAAAAGATCTTTTACTTATAATATGTTGACTACCTATTTGCTTTAAGAAATTAGGAATAATTTGATTAACCTTAGGTAATACCTATATTGACATAAAATATTTAATCAAACATCCATCTATCTATCAGATTTTGTTTTTTTTTTCAGATTTATCTCTCCTATTGAGCCAATGCTATTCTTATCTTGCCAATTTCAACATTTTCATTAGCAATTTCCAAAGTATTGATATATTTATTGCCAATGAAACAGAGAAATCTATTATTCATCTATTTTTCATAAACATTGTTGGTTCTATACGGATTTATTAATAAGGTTGTTACACTGACGTTCCGTGATTCTGATACAAATAAAATGGTGGTAGATATTCTTCTTAAAGCCCAATTGTTTGTTTTTCTACCTTCCTATAAATGTATCTCCAACATGTTTTCAAAAATATACTGTAATAGGTCTTCTTTTCCAATTAGAAAATGTTTATCAAATAAATCATTCCTAGCTAACTTTATTTACGAGCTGAAATTTACAGTCAATTTATGAAAATAAAAGTACCGTAAGTCCGTAACTATTGTTAATTTAAAATTCTCGTTTTTTTGGAAAAATATAACAGAGTGGGCAGTTTATAAGTCATTTGGTACCATAGTTATTCGTCCAGTTAATTCTTGAATATACTCATCGTATGAGTGTATGACCATTGACCATTGACCACCACCATTAAACCATTAAAATCTTACGAGTTACGGTTTCATATCAATCACATCATATTTTATTATCATATACAATATACCTATTACCTTCAAAACAAAAAATCTTATTTAACCTTACATCGTACGTCGGTAGTATTGACTATTGAGTATTGAATTATACTATAATTGAAATTAACAAAAATTGAAAATAATATGATATAATTATATCATTATAATATTAATATTATACAAAATATAAATATGTGATTATGTTTTTTAGCTAAATATTAATTCAACATAATATCGTATTGTTAATAGAAAAATAAATTAATAATAGGTACAAAGTAGGTACCTAATATAAAAAAAATATAAAATATTAGAAATAAAGGCTGACCTACAGAATCGTTTTTGTAAGCAATGATTTATCATCGAATTAAATTTTAAAATTGTTAACACTCCATTACAGTGACTTAAGTACTCTTTGATGAGATACACTCAAAGATCAAAACTCACTAAATATTAGAGCTAGTTATGATTTATAACTTATATTGCAATATTATTGCAGCAATAACTGTTCTTTGCAAATTGCACTACCTAATAATATACACACATTTGTACAGGGGCGTTCTCAGGATTTTTCTATGGGGGGGGTTCTGAAAATTTACTTGAATTTAATAGTATATAATATCAAAAGTAGAAAAAACGTGTATTACTAAAATGTAGGAAAACAAAGATCCTTGGGGGGGGATCTATCCCCCATATCCCCCCCCGTGAGAACGCCCATGCATTTGTACTATACACTATTTCGTATTTCAGTAATATCAAAAGTATTTAAAATACGAATCTGATAACTAAAGAAATATTTTAATACTTTTATTCGAAATACGAATACCTACACAAGATTGCTTATAGCGACGTATTAGCTATTCATAATATTAATTGATAAAAATACAAAAATTAATTAAACATTGCTATGCTATACACAGTGGCGCAACCAAGGGGGGTGTTTTGGGTGTTTGGACACCCCCCTTGAACCGTGTAATAGGAAATTTATATTTAATTATATTCAATAAATATTCAATAACCATTGAAAAAAAAAATGTTCAATCTTTTTTTATATTTATAATGTACTGGCGGACACCTCCCTTGAAAAAATCCTAGTTGCGCCACTGGCTATACATATAAATAGCATATAAAATCATACTGTCATAAATCATCATAATATATACAGATCAAATAATTAGATGATATTGTTTTATGCGTTGATTTTATGAGTCTTTATAATGAATTATGTGTTTAGAAATTGGCTGAATGAAATAAGTGTATATAAATTAAGTATAAACTCATTATCTACTATCTAATTTATAGTAGGTTGAAGGTAGACGCGTAGAACCTTAATATGGTGCAAATATTACAAAGGTAGGTAAGTGGCAAGCGTTTTCTTAAGATTAATACCGATTGATACAGTATAAAGATCTGATGAAAAACATTATATAAATAATTAAAATTAAACTAAAAATTGGCTAACCATATGAAATATTCGACGGTATTTTTTCAATAACTTAACCAACATGTAATTTAATAAACCTGTTGCTGACTTACATTTGGGATTTGTGAATAATTGGTGTCTCTGTGGACTCTATAAAAACAGTTGCATGTTGCATGTGTTTTAGCGCTAAAACGTATCAAAAATAATTAGAGTGCATGTTAAGACATTTAGATTTTGACATAGGTATCTTGAGATGGACTAAGGGAGAGGATATGTATTAGTTTTATAAGTTATGTTATACTCATAGTTTCAAGGTGTTTCATTTGTTTCAACATAATTTAGCTTAATGCTTATATCAGGGGCGTATTTAGAAATATCTTAAGGGGGGGGGACAAACAAAAAGTTCAAATTTGCGTACATGGGGCGTAAAGTTGTAAAATTTCACATAGGTATAATAAAAATAAGTATAAAATACGGCGAATGTCGGAGGCATGGGCCCCATGTGCCCCTCCCTTAAATACGCCCCTGGCTTATATAATTAACCACATACCTACCGGCTACCACTCATAATATTATAATCTGCAGACGTTTAAGGAGTAGTGGCCACAACTGAATGTTTTATGTTTACCTTATGAAAATGTGCTGCATTTTGAAATCTATATAGTTTATTAATAATATTATAAAAAGCAAATACTTAAAACAATTGTAGGTTAGTGACATTGATTGATATTTAAATAAATAATAATTTAATTTCCATTAAAACTCATTTCACTATTTTCATATCTATTAAGTACCTGTACCATCAGCATACAACTATTTATCACGATTCAAGAAATAAATAAATAAATGCATATAACCTTTTATGACTTCATGTTAACTATCAAAGAGTTTAAGAGTCTATACATTAAACAAAAATGTATATTTTCTAAAAATATTCACTCTTCTTATAGTAATAAAATAATCAAACTTCATGATTTACAAATATACGAGATATAAATATCACTTAATTTACATTAATTAAAATTTAAACCGATCATATCTGTAATTTATAAAGGAAATTAGGAACACGTCATCATACACTCATACCTCATACAGTACCTATGCTCATATGCGTCAACTTAAATATAAATTTGATTTATTGGTCAGTTCAAAAGAATATTACTGAAATTACAGAGTACTTTTATTAATATATTATATACTACTATCTGTTGCCCATGTAAAAATAGGTAATAATTTATGTATATGTAAATATAAATGATAGGTCATCCACGGTCCACTTAAATGGCAACATAGTTATGTTTTAATCTGCAACTTATAAACATTTCAATAAATAATTCTTTTTAAATATCATAAAAAGAGAAAGAAAGTAAGAGTCAAATTGGTACCTACTTATTGGTCCACTCTTCACAATGAATAGGTATTTAATACGATAATTGATACTATGCATATTGCTAATAGCTAATATAATGAACATTATATTATGCGTAAACTATGTACGCAAGACCGTAAATACTAGGGAGGAGAAGGTTTCTCACATTACGCAAATTTAGAAATTATTTCACTATTATTTTATACACCACTTACTTAGATTTGTATAAACCCCCCCACGTAAATTTTTTTCTAAGTATCGCTCTGTATGTACGTATACCTATTGATATACATGCAAATTGCAAATACTTGAAGGTACTTAGTACTTACTACTTAGATACCAATCAAGTGTAAAATTTTTAATTAAACTTTAAATTTCTATACACTTGAGAGATCTTGTTTACAAGCTATTGCCTGTTTGCAATTCACATTGGAAAAACTATATAATTGTTACTAGTTTATTACAGTGTCGTAGTAGTGTACTGTGTGCATGCGATGTCATTAGACAATAGACATAATATACTATACAGTATACACCTATTGTTAATCAGACATCAGTATAATCACAGTATTATTATATTTATTTTATGCGTAACTATGGTGAATAATTTTTATATTTAGAAAATTTATTTTTGATTTCTATCTTCATCACTGCGTAACTATACCTATGATGCTATGATGAAGTAATAATTAATATGTCTATTATAAATATTTTTAAGCACACCTATACACCTACTTCGGTATACTTTTAAAGTTTTAACTTATATGGTAAGGCGCCACTAAGTCCGTAGATATGGTAGGTACATAATAATATTTTAATATTTATGGAAGTATGTACCAATATAATAAGTAATGGATAACTAATAAAAATAATTTTACAGACATCAAGTGTAATAGTGAAATAATATTAATAATGATTGCTTAAATAGCTTTTTATGGTTACGCAACGAATAAAAATGAAAAATGTAATAAATTATTAATTTGATATCATATTTAATTATGATACGAATACGTTAATTTGTAATAGACAGAGACTTTAATTGCTGAAATCAGAGCAATTGAGAGTAGTGACTAGTGAGTAGTGACTACTGACTAGTGAGAGTGCGAAATAACAATAATAATAATAATAATAATAATCATTATAATAATATTTTGCACCAGGTGTCCCGGTGTGATAACCAACTGATTGATAACGGTCGGAGGGGGCACCATCAGCACGAATCCGGTGGATATTGAATAATATACCTACCTAGCTATAATATATTATAATGTCTAAATCAAACACAATATTTGGATTAGTCTTTCGATCACTTCCAATTTCACCGTCGAGGAACACGTTGGTAGCTCGGACAATTCGACGCCGCACGTTCAACACCAGCTACAGCGCCACCGCCGACGACATGACTGTTGACATACCCGCGACCGATGAAAAGTCGGAAACGACACCGACCCAAACTGCTTGGTCATCGAAAATGATTGCTTGGCAAGCTCACTCGTACAGCACCGTCGATGATTTGGTACTGACCAGCAACGCCCGGTCGCCGACGATGGTGGAGGCTAATGAAGTGTTGGTGCGTGTCAAAGCTTCGTCGGTGAACCCTCTTGACGTGCTCATGGCTGGTGAGTGATGGAAAAGTGTGGCTCAGTGGCATGTTTTATCCCTTGCATAATTCTATAATAATTTTCGCTATTTCACGGTTTTCAGAGGGCTTTGGTCAGGTACTGTTGAGCACTATCCGTCAAGTAGAAAAAATGTCCCTGCACAAACCAGTTGAATTCCCGTTAACGTTGGGGCGTGATTTTTGTGGAGAAATCATAGCCAAAGGAGTGAAAGTCAAGAGCTTTAATGTCGGTGATATGGTTATGGGTGTAGTGCCTCCCTTTCATCAAGGTTGCCATTCTGAATTTGTCGCTGTTCCCGAAGGTCTGGTACGGTACAAAACAATATTAATCATAGATTTTTAACAACAAGTATCCAGTGTTTCATGATTGACAATGTTCTTTTAGGTAGCTAAGAAACCAGATCATTTGACTAATGAAGAAGCGGCAGGATTACTGTATACAGGCTTGACTGCATGGTCTGCTTTGAAATTGGTCGGTGGCTTATACATTCTGAAAGCTACTAACAAAAATATATTAGTTATTGGTGGATCCGGAGGTGTCGGTAATTGTGCTATACAATTATTAAAGCATTGGGGTGCTAAGGTACTTAGTAAATAGTCTCTATTTTTATTAAGATCTATTAATGTTGAATATAACTAACTAGGTATGCATTAAAAATAATTGTTTAAAATTAATTTAAAATCATATTTAATTTACAAAATAATTTAATGTATAATCTTGAAATTCATTTGTTTTACTTGTTTTAAAACATATCATTTATACATAGGTAAGTAACTTTTTTATGTTTCTTATTTTATAATTTTTATTCAGGTAACTACTACATGTGATTCAACTGCCATAAACTTGGTGAAAGGTCTTGGACCTGATAATATTATAGATTATACAGCTAAAGATGCACGACAACAGTTAGAAGAACATGGAAAGTATGTAATATGTATATTATATTATATTTTATATTTATAAATTAAAATTATGAGAATACCTGCATGTGATTTCATTTTATTAATGTACAACTTAGCAATTTGTGTTCAGTGGAATCTATTTTATATTGTAAGCTTTAATAATAGAATAATTTTACCTTTCGGCTTTTATCAAAATTTAAGATACAAATTTAATTTAAGATATTTCTTAGTTTTATTAATATTTTAATTTTAAATTGTGTAATAAGAAGCATTTTAAAGTTGTATTATTATTTAACACAACTATAGCTTACTTTAAAATTATAATGTTAATAAAACTTATGAGATTCCCTAGATTATATTCTTAAATTAAGTTTAATAATGAATAAATTTACTCTAGTATTAAAGCTATCAACATGAAATGGATATTTTAAATGCAAATGTTCTATGCTGTATATTAGTAAGACAGTGACAATACAGCGGGTATGATATCTTATTATTATTAGTTATGATCATATTGAATTTAAATGGTAATATCAATAATATAAAAAAAAAAATATTAAAAACATCTGTTAACATTATTATTGTATTTGAAGTATTATGTTTGTTACATTATTTGATCATTTTTTAATTGAATTACAACTAGACATTGCTAAAAAAAACTATAAAAATAAATTTTAACTTCATTATTTTTTTGTTTTTGTTTTTAGATATGACATAATCCTAGATGCAGCAGGAATATCATATAATAAAATCGGTTCTTATACACCTTTGTTAAAAGAGTGGTCTTGTTCTACGTTTATTACACTTCGTAGTCCCCTTTTACACAATACGGATTCATATGGCCTGTTTGGGGGCATGTTTAAAAATGCAATTGACCTTGTAATTCCAAACATTTTATCTGGAGCAGTATTCAAAGGTTCTTCAATACGATGGGGAACTTTCCTTCCAGTTGAGTGTGGTGTAAAAGAACTTGCTAAATTAGCTGAAGAAAAAAAAATTTTAATTCCTCTAGAAAAAACTTTTAAATTTATGGATCTTAAAGATGCATACAATAGAGTTCAAGAAGGACATTTAAGAGGCAAAGTTGTTATAACTTTTGATAAACCTAGTATGGATAAAGCTAGGTTAACTAATTAAGTGTTTATTTATTATAGTTAAATTCTCTTTTGATGTTTGATTATGGCAACATAATGAATAATCATCAATCATTATAAACAATTTTGTTATCTGTTAATAGTTTTAAAATATATTTGTTTTCGTGAATATTATTTTTTAAGAAATATTCCTAATAATAATAAATTAATACTGTTAAATGTTGATAATATTACAAAATGTTATTTAGTTTTATAAAAAAAACTCACTCAAACCATTTAAATATTACTTGTATTATACTTTTTAAAAATAAATTATTTTAGATTTAATTTTCTAGTTAAATTTTAAAACTGCTACTCAGACTACTTAAATAATAATAAAAAAACATGCACATTGCACAAAATAAATCAATTTTACAACTATAGATACCTTGAATGAATAAGTTATTAGTAATTACTCATGTAGTCATGTGTATATAAAAGTGGCATATCAGCATATCAGTTTAAGGTTGAAATTTATTTTGAACATAAACATTTGTTTTATATGCATACTCTGAACTGTGGTGGGCAACAATAAAAAATATTACAAATTTTAAATAATGGTTCCGAAAGTACTATAATATGGTCTGATAAATTAGTTATTATTACCTAGGTATTTAATGGGCTTAACTTTTTATTTTTATCATATTAAAATAATACAATAAATTATTGTACTTTTCAACTTTTAACTTTTTAAGGGACTAAATATAGGCATATCATAGATTCAGAATCCTATTTTTTTTCAAATTATAGTTTAGTTATAATAATTTTTAATAATTTTGAGCTGATCTTGTTAAATATTTTGGTACTAATATTTAATACTATTTAGTAATGGATCTACTTGCGCAATTGTGCTCAATATAATATTATTATATTATTTACATATTTTACCTTGCCATTAACTTTTGATTAAAAATCAAAATATTTTTCTCGGATGAAAATGTGTTTTAAAATCACGTTAAAAAATATTTTTATAATAACAACAGTATTTCTTCAATCGAATTAATCGTGACTAGATTCATGACAAAATTTATTTTGTTTATTTTGTCATGACTAGATTAATATATTTAGTTATTGGGCTAGTGCCTAGTCCTGTATATATATGCGCTCTGCGAAGATATCTTCTAAGATCATGCTGCGTAGTGCGAAAGATTAATCGTTATCAATGTATCATACACAATATCGTACTGGATTAAAATCATCGTGCTGGAGATTTTTCATTTCAACTTTCATGTAAGTCCGTTTTAAATCTTAATTCTTTCTCCAATAGTGTTAAATTACTAAAACTTATCTATCTAGACAATAATGTCATAAAATTATAAGCTTAGGTACACAATAATGAATAAATAGGTATCCATACGAGTATGCGACCATAACCGTACCCTAAACTCTAAACTCTAAAATAAATAAATATTATGCAATAGGTACCTACGTAAATTATTGTTAGATAATATAGTTATTTTAATTGTCCTTATCAGCTTATCTATCATCTAAAGTCTACTAATGCTAGATTGCATTTTGTAAGTCAAAAGTGATTAATTTAATAAAACAATCAAGATTCGTGGGTCACAAATCATGTTTAAGTTTAACTGTTGAAGGGTCTATCATTTATTGTAGTTCACTAATATTTCATTAAATATTCAGTGATTTATTACATAAATAATGCAACAATTATCATTATTCATTTCGGAAGAAATAATGCAATAGTACAATAATATAATATTTAGTTTTATGCACGATTAAAGAATATATACCTAAAAGTATGTCTTTAATCGTGGTTTTACGAGAAACGAAAATATTGTGATATAACAGGTCATATTAGTATATTACAATTTATAATATATTATGTAATAATGTTTATTTCAAAAATATATATGAGTATATTATACTATAATACAGGTATCTTAATATATAAAATCTAAATATTATATCATTTATTTTAGTACCTGTACACGATAATATATTATTATATAGTATAATTGACAATAATTGTATTATAAATAGTACCTACTTAGATAACTTATTTCATTTTCATGGTCGCGGCGACTTGTGCCCCTCATTTATACCTATAATATTATTAACCTAGGTACTTGTCTATATCCGCGTTACGTTCCAGCTTTGAGTAGTATGATTATGATTTGTGTGAATAATATGATTGTTGAAATTTGTATTTTATAAGCCGTGTTTTTGTTTTAAAACGACAATTAATTACAAATACACATAATAAATATAGTACCGTGCACGACGTAGGTATACCTATTATTACTTATTAGTGTATTAACTTAATTCGTCTACAGATGCTTATTAATTATACTTAGTATATTTTCTGATATATAGTTTGTCAAAAACGTAACACTGTACATTTTATTGAAAAATAACGAAATATTACGTTATATTTTACAAACATTCATAATATTGTTTCAGACATTTTATATAGTTTATAATTTACATGTTTCTATAAATACATTTGTAACAATGTGATTATTATTAATTTTTGTTGTTATAACTTTAAAAAAAAAATTATATTGTAGAATACAAGGCAGTAGGTATTTATTTTATGTGTAAAATTTGAATTTGTAGAGTAGGACAGGGCGAAATCATTAGGCGCCGTATATTCTAGTATTATAATCGTATATAGTCCATTTTTTATCATAACTCAAAAATATTATGAAAACTAAAATAAATGTATAAGTCAGTATTGAGTCTTCAATACAAATTGATTAAATTTGTCTTAAATATTATCTACTATATAGACGCTTGTGAATGTGACGTCACTTATTAAAATTAAATTGAAGTACAAGCGCTGCTAGTTATATACGTATACCTACAATCTAGTAATCTATAATTATACACTAATTACAATATTATAATTTTTTTGGTTCGCCGATAGCCGTGGGAGTAAATAACATAATACATATATTATTATAATGATGTAGGTTCGTGCACGAGATTTCGTCACTATACCACTACCACCGCGGTCTGAGCACAATTCGTTATGTGATTTGTTTTTGCTGTTGATTCGTGGTGTGAAATAATAATCGCGGCGTTAGTATCGCGTGCGACCTCTCGTCCGCAGTTCAACTTCAGGAAAAAGTTCTGTCGTTCGGTTAGAATTCGTCCGCTGACAACCAACACGAGCCATTATAGTTAAAACGTCATATATAAGCACCTATATATAAGACATTAACGGTATGGCGAAGACGGACGCTTCTGCCGACGAGGGTGGACGGATGTGGCCCGAGCGGATGACGGCGTGGCAAATCGACAGATACGCCCCGTTTGAAGACTCAGCCGTGATCAACGATAAGGCAGAGTTACCCGGGTCACTCGGGCCCAAAGAAGTTCTGGTGCGTGTCAAAGCGTCGTCTGTCAATCCCATAGATGTGCTCATGGCCGGTAAGTAAGCAGTAGGCATCTTTAATATAGTGTTACCTAAACCTAATATTCCATTAGATTAACTAAATATAGCTAGTGTTGGCTAAATTACGATTATAAAAGATATACCTAGTCATATTATATTATATTATCTAAAATTATATCAACTAGCAGTTAGTTAAATTTCAGTTATTCGTCACGGAAAAAAATAAATACCTATTATTTTAAACTAAAAAGTGTGTCCTAAAAGTATCGGATCGCCCTTAATATCTTCATGAAAAATGAATATAATATTTAAAAGCAGATTCAATATTTTTTTTCAAAAATTCAAAAATTATCAAAATATTTTTTTATGTTTTTTAAATTTTAAAGTTGGCTATTTTATTAATCATATGTATTAAAATAGTTCAAAAAATAAAACATACACTAAAATTGAATACAAATCGACCAAGGTAGAATCAATTGTTTTTTTTTAATTTCTAAGAATACTATAGTTATGTTATGTTATTTATAGCAAAACACGAATTGCGTAATTTAATTTTATTAATTTCGTATGGAACTGACTATACTTATATAATTATATACCTAATTAAAGTTTTTATTCCCATTTCGTAATTTTATCGTCACTTCACGATAATTATAATACTTAAAAATAGGTAGGTAACCAGTTTCGTTGTTCAGTAAACGATAAGATACAGCTATTGTTATTTCTATACAAATCAAAACTTTAGTAAATAGTATATTATATATCTGTATAGTTACATTAAAGTATTAAACACTTGCTGAAATTTTTTTCGAAACTGAAACAAGTATAATATAATTCATTAAAAAAAAACTAAAATACAACGAGAAAATGGTGTAAAGACTTAAAACGGTCGACAAAAGGTTGATCCAACATATCCAGGTATGGATTTTTGGTTTTAAAATATATTTAATTTAAAACAGTAGCAGCTAAAAACGTATTAAAAGTTAGGTTTTATTTCTCCAGTAATATGGTGAATGTCGGTATTTAAAATTTAAAAATTTGAATTCTATAATTCATATATTACGGTATTTTGAATGACTTTAAGTAATACCAATATTATGTACATTATGTACAAAGTTACTGAAATAAATTAATTTGTGTATTATAAAAAGTACCTACCTAATTAGGCTAATTATATTAAATCATGCTAATCATGGGACATGGATATAACGTCTTTATAACGTTATTTCTATATATTATTATACGTCATCACTTTATTATGACTTATATGATTAAACTTTTAACTTGTTCTATTACAGTATCATGAGTGCATTTTTAGTATATATAAATGATTGTGGTTTTTACTCGTAGAGGGTTATGGACAAGTGCTATTGGGCAGGGTCCGACAGGCGAAAAAAAAGTCGCTGTTTAGGCCTGTCGAGTTCCCATTGACTTTGGGACGGGATTTCGCTGGTGAAGTGATTGCGAAAGGAGCTGAAGTCGGCTCGGAACACTTTGCCATCGGCGACGCCGTTCTGGGGGTCGTAGCTCCTTTTCAACACGGCTGTCACGCTCAATTTGTCACAGTTCCTGTAACTCAGGTAATTATGGCTAGCCAGTCGCTGGTATATAGGACAACTGTTGTATTTGTTTAAATTTTAACAGTAATTTATGTGTATCAAACGTAAACTAAAATTATTTTATTATTTTTTTGTATAGGTAGCCAAGAAGCCCGATCACATGTCCTACGAGGAAGCTGCGTGCTTGTTGTACACAGGCCTGACTACATGGTGCGCCTTGACGTCGGCAGGCGGCCTCAACGCTTCAAATGCAGCCGATAAGAACGTACTGGTCATCGGCGGATCCGGTGGTGTCGGCAATAGTGCAATACAGATACTCAAGTCGTGGGGCGCCAAGGTACTGTAGACGCGCAAAAATTAACACTGCACTATAATATTATCATTTATATTTAACGAATTGGCTAAATTATCACTACATGTTTATAAATTTATAATAATATGTATACTAGGAACTAGGAAGTAGCCAGTAGGTATGTGTATTTGATAACAGATAAGTTTAATAGCTTAAAATTAAAATAGTTTTATTTATTTTTAGTTGAAATTTGTACAATATTTGTATTTTAATAACTTATGCTTGAAATTTTTTTTTTATTATTTAATTCATTCATACTCACAGAAGCTGGATTACTAACATTTATATCCAGAACCATCTATAATATCGAACGGTATAGGAATATATTAATAACTTCAAACAAATAGTGACTGCAATATTTTTAGTTTTTACAGTAAAAACGTTAACTCATGCTGATAATCAAAGCCATCTTGCATTTGGTCTAATGATGATATTAAATATTTTTTAACACTAGTTTGGTCTTTAACGACTGCCCTCTAATCATCTAATCAGTTATATAACTTATAAGTAATCAATATACACTATATTACACGATTTAAAAACATCGCAACCGATTATATCATTCAAATAGTTAATGAATTTATTACAAACATAGAATATTCTTCACTACCTATATACAGTTCATTATCTTGCTAGGAATACTGGATATATAGAGGGAATGTGTAAAAAATTAGATATAGACGTAATATATGGATATAGTTAATCCCGATTTAGATTTATTATGATGTAGTTTATCGAATCATAATTTAAAAAATAATAACCTAATAATTTTATTTATACTAAGCTTATACAAGATCCTATAAATTATAAACATTTATTATATAATATTACCTAAATTAAACTAATATAATAGGTATATTATATTATATTATATTATAGGTATGTATATATTAATTAAAATCAATTTAATCAGATATATTTTATTTTTCGAGATTTTATTGTTTTTGTACTTAACATTTATGTGATGAATTTTTACCTATATGACATACGTATAGGTTTTTAAATTTTCTTTTCATTAATTTAATAACCTTCATTAAATTAATTTTTTGGTATACTTGAATTACTTGTTTTTTTCATGATCTACGTTAGATATTGATACTTCTTGCAAATCAGTTTTTAAAAAATTGAGTGGCTTTACTTCATAACTTGATAAGTCAATGTTTTCTTGCTCTCCAGACATTGAAGACTTGAATGAAGAGAACAAATATTGCAATACATTATTGTTTTTTAAATTGTATTTTGGGAAGCAATATGGTTGATTTTTTAATACTGTTTGACATTTGTTTGTACATTTTCGTTCATCATTAGAATTATTCATTTTTAAACACGGATCAAAATATTAAATACAATTAATATAAACAACAATGCAAACATATAGCTTAACAAATTCTATAGTTACCATTAAAAACATTATTATTATTTTTTATTATAATTATTAGAATAAGTGTAGGTGCCTACTGCCTTTTTTTTTTACTTTTTTTTTTTGCAATTACCTACATTGATCTGAAAAATACACAAATACTACATCAAAATACATTTGTTTGAAAATTTATAAATATTAAATAATATATAAATATTTTATTGTTCAGCCAAATGTGCATTGTGTATTTGTGTATGTTTTGTGTAGATATAAAAATATGTATATTTTATTGGTTATTGTAATGTTATTTCTAGTACATAAATATATTATTAGTTACGACTTATAAGTTATAATTAGGTAATTAAGACGCCATTATGTCTAAAGATATTTTATATAATTTTTTCATATTAGATAGTATATTTAATATTAGTATTACAAATATATTTTCATATTAGTACTTACTACTATATATTAAACTATAAATTGTTTGTAGGTTAATATAAATATTAAATATCATTTAATTATTACAAAATAATATCAGAAACTGATCTTATATTAGTCAATACTGCAATAGACCTACCCTAGAACAGTA
Source organism: Schizaphis graminum (assembly GCA_020882235.1). Classification (NCBI taxonomy): domain Eukaryota; kingdom Metazoa; phylum Arthropoda; class Insecta; order Hemiptera; family Aphididae; genus Schizaphis; species Schizaphis graminum. The sequence goes on from CM037034.1 coordinate 43,059,149, forward strand.
GAATGGTGTGTATAGAATTGTGGTAATGTGGTATCAATAGCTTAAAAATAATCTAAATATTTAGAGAAGTTTATTATGTATAAAAAATAATAATTTAAAGTATTCTTAATGGCAAAATGTTTCGATCACAGCGAAAAAGCTAAAATTCTTTGATAAAAATATAGTTATTTTCATTTAAATATCAAATTATGTATATCAAAATTATTTTGACTATTTACGATATTCCTTAATTGTTTTAAAAACAACTCACGAAGAACCATATATTATAACATTTTCAAACTTTTTAACATACTTTAAACATTTTTATCAATACTTTGAAAAACCAAAAAATATGAAAATTACAAATGTCTAAAAATTTCTTGATAAAGCGCAAAAAATTTTTTTTTTGTAGTTCGATCATTTCTATAAAATACTAATATCAAAATTAGTTGAACAACTTAAGTTTCTCTTATTAATTTTTTAATAATAAAATCAATATTTTTAAATAGCTGTACCCAATCAATCTGTGAACATTTTTTGATAATATTGTTTTTAGAATTATTACCACATAAAAATTAGTTTATTTTTGTAACAAATATTGAAAGACTGTCGGAAACTCGTAAATATAGAACTGTTTCATTAATTACTTAAAATATCAAAGACCTCTAAAGTAGGTACCATTTAGACCAATTATTTTTCTATCTATAATAAGGTAAGTATCCGTATCATGTATTTAACTTTTATTGTAGCAATTTGAAATTCGGAAGTCGAAGTTAATCATGGATTCTTAAATTACTTATAGTTAGTTAAAAATAAATAAACAAATAATTACAGATAATTAGATCAATCGTAATTTGTAGTTTATATTGTACCATATACTTTAATCGTTTAACTTAAAACTAAATATTTTAAAAATAATATTCTTTGAACTTTGAATTATATATTAATAATTATATTTTCTATTATTTAGGTAACTACTACGTGTAGTACAAATGCCATAAATCTAGTGAAAGAACTTGGACCAGATAATATCATTGACTACACTACCGTAGATCTACAGACACAGTTGGAACAATACGGAAAGTATGTAAATTGTACCTAAACACTTTTTATATAATATAATGCTGGAGTATTATTATTTATTATAATATAATTATAATAATAATGCGCAGTATAGTATGGAATAGGAAATCGTTTGAATTTATCTAGATGTGTTAAATTTTTCCTATTATAGATAAAGTGTGACGTATCATGTTATGTAAACAAATGAAAATATAAAATAATTATCCGGTATCTATGTGTATAGTAATAGACTATTGTCTATTACTAATATTATATGTATATTAACGAGTTATACCGTTGAAAATGTTGGCTCAGGTATTTATGTATAAGGTGCATTATATTATATTATTGTATTCGACTTTTATTTAATTCATTTTATGTAAAATAGTTGTTAAAATAATTATTGGTCTATGATGATTTAGAGTGGTGATTAAAATCAATTTATGTTTGATGAAATGTACTTAGCTTTTTGGCTTTTGGGGCAGTAAAAATGATTCGATTTTTGGGTCGGTTTCTGACATCAAATTGGATTTATTTGGTGATTTAGAAGGGTAGGTCGGTTCGCTTGGTCGAAGCTTGAAAATTGTATTCAAGATTCTATATAAGTTATTAATTTTAACGTACGTATACTAATAATCTAACCGACAATTTTAAAATTAGTATAGAAATAATAAAATTACTTAGGCACAATTTTTATAATTCAGTTTTAAGTAAAGACTTACAAAATTCGTCAAAATCACAAAAATGTACAGACTGTATGTTTATGTTATAAATGCGCAATGCTTTCAAAATATTTAAATCAACCTACCGTACTACGAATAGTATAATAGATTACTAGCAATACCTAGTACCTACACACAGGTTATAAACAAATGAAATATTCAAATATTCATACCTACTATTACAGGGACGCCCGGAAGGGGGGGCCAGTGGGGGCCATTGCCCCCCCCTGAGATTTTTCGTGTCATTTATAAAATTGGAAGTTTTTTACATAAAGCTGATCTATAATAGTCAGCAACTATTCGACAATCTTTGTATCTAAGTATCTAACAAGTCATATAGGAGGTATTTATTATTTAATCGTGAAAAAGATATTATTACGATTATTTTCAATCGCTAAGTCACTTTTTCACTTTTGGTACGTTCCTACAGATTGTCTGTTAACGCGGACGAGTCAAAGTAATTAATTTAATTTATTTATTTACTTCAAACAAAAGGAGATTGCCATTACTTTTTGAATAAAATAATAAAATATAAAATAAATTTTATCAAATAAAGTTGTTTAAACTTTGTTATGTTTTTTCTTACAAATATTAGAACTAATAGTGTAAATGTGTAATTTTATATTAACTTAAATTAGTTTTGATTTTTAAAAAATATGTGATTGATAGTATTGCAAAATATGAGTAGATGAAAGATGTAGCGGTAAATTTACCTATAAGTATTTAGGTAGGTACTTACAATTTTTTTGCCCCCCCCCCCCCCTGAACTACATTTCTGCGGGCGTCCCTGATAGTAATACAGGATGATTGACCACCCCCACTCAGAATCGTTTTTATATATTTTTTGTAATGATATATCATTGCATTTAAATTTAAATATTTTAAATATCTATCACCATGAACAACAGAACAACTGGATATCTAATGCACAGCAGAACGATTCTCGTTTGTCCACCCTTGTTACCATTATAATATTATTAATATTTTATAGGTACGACCTGATTTTAGACGCGGCCGGGATACCATATGAAGATATCGGTGGCGCGTATACGCCGTTGTTGAAACCTTGGTCGTGGGCTAAATTCATTACTCTGCGCAGTCCCGTGTTGCATAATACGGACTCGTATGGTATGGTGTTTGGCATGTTGAAAAACGTGTACGACCTGGTGGCGCCGAACGTCTGTTCGGGCGCCGTGTTCAAAGGCTCCACGATTCGATGGGGATTTTTCATGCCCGTAGAGCGCGGCATAGGGGAGTTGGCCCTTCTAGCCGCGGAGAAAAAGATTACTGTCCCAGTCGACAGCGTTTACGGATTTGCAGACATGAAGAAAGCGTTTGGTCGGGTAAAAGCCGGACACCTCCGTGGCAAAGTGGCCGTCAAGTTCGACGAAAAGTAACGGGAAAGCCGGAACTAACTTAATAATTCAGAATTTCAGAACATCAATGAAGTGGAACGGTTATAATAATGTATTTGGCTTGTAGCTTGTTAGTGTAAAATCCGTTTGCAGGGTTTGCTTCTTCCCGATAAATGTATCCCCCTATACATTTAAACGATTAGGTTCTAAATTAAATTAATTTATTTTTATACACTAAATTAACAATCATGTATTTTGTAAAGTTCAATATATCATACTAATCTGTATTGTTTAAAACAATAAGATGTCGTGTAAAAAATTAGTCAGCAGTTGGCAGTACAGCAGTAGACTGTGTAAAACCAAAATGTCCAAAATTGTCCAAAAAAGTTTATATTTTATAAAATAATAATTGTCATGGTTTACGAGTGACTAATTAATGTATCGTGTATATAAAAAATAATATCGTTCTATAGTCTGAAATGTATTTAAGTATAAAGTCATGTATGTTAACCTGTTATTCATCAATTTTTTTTTTTTTTGTACAATTATTCTAACATTGAATTATAAAACTGCATACCTAGTATGTTGTTTTAATAATTTTATTTTATGTAAATTTATTTTATAAATAATAAAGATTGATAATTAAGATATATTAAGTAATGTTATATAGCCTTTTTAGTTAATTTATTATTTTATTAATACAGTTAGGGATAATGTGATTACATTTTTCCATGATTATAAGTTGTGTTTATCTTGATATTGCACAATGCACATTATCTCAGCGATGATAAAAATCATTTGTAAAACATTTCAATTTGAGAATTAGAGATTTTCAAAGCGATTCATATTATATTAAATTTGAATAAAATTGATTGTTTTTATCTAAAAATAATTTAGGCTTTATAACTAAAAAAAGACATTGAAAAAGAATTAAAAAAATCACAATAGAAGTTTGATTCAGAAATATATACAAATTATGCAGATATCAATTAATTTTTTATCTTCAGAATACCTATAGTGAAAATATATCATAATTGTATATTTTTATAATGTAACAGAAACAGAATAAATTTTAATAATAACATTTATCTATTCTATATATATATATATATTAATATATTTGTTTAGTTTTAAATGTTGCTTACCTATCCATGTAATGACTGATATACTGATAATATTATGCTGTACACTATTCTAATTATATAATCAATCAAATAAAATAGGAGGTTTGGCGTAACAATTTAATAAGAAAGATTATAATTTATTTGGTATTTTCTAATTACCTATTAAAAATACCTGATGAACTATTAAAGTATGCGCCATTGAAATGTAGAAAAAAGGTGAACTAGTAAAAAATTTATTAACAAAATGTAATTTGTTATTACAAGTTTACAATAAGTATTTCTATGTTAATCATTAAGTAATAAACTAATAACATGGTATGAAAAACAAGCCTAAAATGTCTTCCAAACATAAAACAATTAACTAAGGGCATAATTATATATTTGTATTGTTTTAATATCAAATTTGTTAAGTCAAGTAATCCAATAATATTTCTATTAACAATACATTTATAGCAAAAATGTAGTAAAGTTCAAAGTCTGATAACACTTTATGTCAAATCTGTTATTTAGTGGAATTATTATAATTTGTAATTATAACTATGTATATTTGAAATATATAGTTGACAAAAATTAAATTACAATCGACTTCACTTGATCAAAGAAATACACAGTCGTGTATAGATAATTGACAAGTATTACAATTTAAGATGTACAAATAAACCATAGTATACCTCATTTAAGTTTTACCAACCTAATAACTATATTAATGAAACTAAAATGTGTAATGTGTGTTATACCTAACGCTGAAGAGGAATACATTTTGTATGGTTCTGTCAGTCAAATAACACAAATATTTTAATTGAGTAGGTACTTTAAAACCACTAATCTCTTGAACCAATAAATCATAGTAGTCAATATTTTAATAAAACATGTGTATATTATGATGAAATAATTAAAAAAAAAAAATCTAGTAATTATATGAACAATTAAATTATATCAAATCAAGTAAACATAAAAAGTACAATTAACAAAAAAAGTTTAAAAAATCATCTCTTTAAACTAAATATAGACTAAATAGTAACAATAAAATAATTAAGTCTCAAAATGGTTTGTTGTTACATAATACATAATAGTAGTCAATAAATAATGGTTAACATAAAACATTTAAATAAATTAATACAAAATCAAAAACATGCAACCATAATAGATTTTAAATATAATTAACACAAAACAATAAAAAATAAAAAACGAATCAGAGTCTTTTAGTTACGTAAAATAGTAATGTAATGATCAATAATAATACAATAGTTAAAATTATTCAATTGATGAGTATAATTCAAGTGAGCACTGAATTAATAACAAGTTAACAAAACAATAATTGTGAATACTAACAATTGAATATAACACGCATCATCCATATATATATATATATAAATATTAATATAAAAAGTTAAGGTCGTAAACAATGATATACATTTTAGATAAATAAAACAATTAGGTATATTAAAATAAATCAGATATGTATCAGTCACTAACAACAATATTAAAACTAAAAAAAAATGCATATGTAATATGAAGTTTCGACGGCAGAATTAAAATGAACACATTAGTTAAAGTTTCTAGGCATTCTATGGACTTTATATTTTAAGGTTTCAGCAAACATCAATGATTTTTCAATTTGCTGTTTCATAAAAGTTTGATTACCGATTATTAATAAGATGCACTCCAAGTATTTATTGATAGACATTCCAAGTAGACTCTGGGCGACTAAAGAACGGACCATACCAAGTTTTTCTAGCAGCTGATTTAACAATTTCTCCATGACAAGGACTATGTCTTGTTGTAATTGGTCGCCAACAACACAATGCTTGTTCGGTATAGGATAATGCAATATGTCTCGCATGTATGACATGAATTCACACAGTTCATTTGGTGTTACTTCCAAATCCAAAGCCTGTAATCAAAAGTAATTTATTAGTTTCTTTTTACTCTCAAAAGTCACATATATATGTATTTAAAATTACCAATAATAAATCGTTCAACTTTTGTGGCCGATCCCTCAATGTCTTTGTTGATATGCAGATCTTTTTTTGTGCGCCTTTTGTAATGGAATTTTTGTTAACTTTAGCAATGAAATCGTCAATATTGTCTTCGTCAATGAATACAATTTCAAGATAACTGAGACTATTGAAGAACCATTGGTATTTATGTAGTTTTAAGTAGTGAAGCCACTTAGCAACTGCTCCATCCATTTCTTGATTAAGGATTGTCAGGTCGATTAGTGACTGTGAGTCCTCCAAAATAGTGGCCCTGTTTGTCTTTGCGATCATTTCCAGATGGTTGTACCCAAAACATTCCACTAAAAAATAAATTGGGCATAGTTAGTATTATTTTCACGACAATTGCAAATCGGTCAATGATTAATGCTTACTGCTTAAGTGTGGAAGACCAGCAGGGACAGATTTATTTAAATTAGTCGGTTGCAGTACGTTTGGCCAAACAGGGGTATTCACGTGTTGAGTAGACTGAAAATTGAATCGTTCGAAAGGGTCTACTTGTGGTGAATTAAAATGATTTGTCCAAAAGTTTCCTGTCAAGGTATCTGTTGGCATGTGACGTTGACTTTTGTTCAGTTGATTCACTTGACGAATTAGATGTTTCAAATTCCTAAAAATTTATAAATAATTTTTAATTGAAAATGTGTATTGAAAAAAATTAAAATTTTGACTCACTCATGAATGATGCTTAAGTTTGTTGATTTCTCAATTAAATGACATATTTTCACTGCTGCCTCAATGTTGGTACCATTTTCAATTGTTTGATTTAGCATGCGCTTTAAATTATTCATGTACTCCTCTTTGGCCATTATGTTGTTATTTTTAACTAACATCAATGCTTCGTGAAGTTTTACAAATGATTTAGATGACGGATTACTTAACCATTTAGTAATTTTATTTGGATCATTAGATTCCAGTTCTCGTCTTTTCATCTCTCTAAACCATACAGTGTAGAGATCAGGATAGTTGAATGACAGATGATCGAGTGAATCACTCAGACGTTCTTGTCGCTCTTTGAACGATTTACACTGCATTAATGTCATTGCTAGTTGTTTCATTTCCTCCACTAGAAGAAATAAAAAACAACAATAAGAATAAAATTAGAAAAATTGCAGGAAAAAAATATATTAAATGAAAATAATAAGTTACCTATATTTTCTAAATTAATATATATTGAGTATATAGATATTATAAATGACAATTATTGACAATATTTTTGATTTTGTTTATTAATTATTGTTGATGTTTAAGTTATAGTTATTAAATCAGGTCAACATTCAACTGATTATAATATATATATAAATATAATGTAATTTACCAATCACTTAGCTAGGTACATCAATTTCTTAAAATTAAATCAGACCAATAGACAACAAACTTTATTTGATTTCATTCAAGAATTTTTTTTTATAAGTTTTAATGTGGATAAAATTGTCAACTACATATTATTACCTATTTTGTTTAAAATATTTATGTTTTATTAATTAATACTAGTTGTATAAGTATGTTCAATGAGAAAATAATTTAAACAAGATCTATAACTTAAAATTATGCAACATAATATGAACTTATTAATATTTTTAAATAAAATATAAATAATAAAACACCTTATAATTAAAAAAAAAATAAAAATTTTAGTGGTGGTACTTGTATTATTATTTATTATTAGATGGGTATGTAGTAATTAAATATCAAATTTTCAATACTTACTGTTTAATTATTCAGAGTATAAATAAATTGATACTACGACGTTTGGTAGGTATGTAATAAATGTGTTGGTATATCGGATGTAAAAGACGTAAGAATCGTAAAATCTTTTGAAAAGCGCAACGGTTGTTTCACTGCAACGTCTGATCACGGTTTGTTGGTTGATCACGTCTTGGTTTTGATCGTCTGGTCTGCGCCGGTTGTTTTTCTTCAATACTCCCTCTCTAAAAGCCACTTCTCATCATACGATATACAGGTAGTCAGGTAGACAGCAATTTACTGTTTGTCTGTTTATGTCTGCACTCTGCATCCCCTTTTCACTTATCTATATACAAATAATAACGACGATTTTTTTTTGTGTGTGTTTCAGATATCAATGATTTTATTACAACAATTCGAATATACCAGTTTAATTCTGTTGTGTAGGTACCTACCTATATATAGGTAATTTATATAATTTGAGCAGTAATAAATAACAGTATAAATAAAATATATAATACCTATATTGCATTATAAAATATAAATGCTATACAAATGTATTTGAAATATTAAATATTAATGTTTGCTGCTTAAACTCTATACAGGTCCTATAATCAATAATCTATGTATAATTCATAGGAATTTAATTCATTTTTAAATAAAATGTTAGAGCATTGATATTTGATTGTTAAATAATACAATTTAAATAAATGTATTCGTTTTTTCGTTAGTAGGTAAATTATTATCTGTGTATAACGATTATCACAGCTAGTGTTAAACTTATTATGACTTACATATTATAGGTACCTCTAGTAGTCTAATGCAACATATTATAAGGAATAAATATTAGTGCATTTATTTTTAAATCTCACACGTACGATGTACATGCATATTTGTTTTATTCTTATAAGATAAGATCGATACTGTTTTGATACTCAAAATAATACTACTACTATACTTAGAACAAAACTAATTGTATACCTACTTTATACACAAATATTAATTCATTTTAAATTATTTCTCGAATATCATCTTTTGAGGTCCATGTTTGAAAGGCTTAGTTTAAATCGACTATTATATGTTAAATAAATTGTTTATCATAAAGAAAAGATAAAGCTGTAAATTATTATTTTCTTATAATAATTTTCATTGATTACATTTTACTTATTTTTGAATATGAAAATTCATAAAATTAATCGGTTTGCGAGATGTTGGTGTTTAGGAATAAAACGACTTTATGGTAAACGGATTAAAAATCCCCAAGGAAAGAAAAACTCATGAAACAGGAAAAAAAAATCTAAATATAAAATATAACATTTCCTCATAAAATATAGAAATATAATAGACACAGAATACAAATGAACATATTATATCATAGAAATTAGAAGGTTGAAACGATAGATTTTCGTCGTATGTTGAAGTTAAATGCAATACAATTTGGTATGTAATAAGAAAATTTAAGCTCAGAGGTTGCTGCAGAATTATGCTCAATTAGCATTAGATGACGTTAAACACTTTAAAAATACCACTTAATTGGATAATAGGTAGCAGAGGTTGACGGTAAAAAAATGAAAACGCTTTGTACTATATGTATAACTTACAAATAAATATTCCCTATTTTTTTAAATTTATTATATTGGAAAATCAGTAAATAGTTATACTGTATAGTAAATGACTATTTGACATATTCATTAACCATTGTTTATAATTTATTTATTTATTATTTTTATATATTTATCGACTTTTTGAAATATTTTTATAATGCATGTTTCTATGATAGAGTAATAGTAATCATTTAAGTATTTTGGAATTTAATTCTGACATTGTGCCTGTAATAATATTCATATAAATATTTAAAAAACCTATATTAACAACCTATATTCTGTACAGAGACAAAAATATATACAAATATTTGTAGTTCTATCTTCTATACAAATCTGTATCTAAAAATAGGTATTTTTCATGTTTATGTTCTGGACCCCAAAATCCCCCGTACACGAATATATATATATAATATATATGTTTAAAAATTACTAATATCTTCTAAAAATTGAAAATAAATTCAAAACACGTTATAAAATCGTTTTTTTTTTGGAATTTTTTTTATAATTGTAGAAAATCAATTGGCATAATATATTAGGTATTAATAACTTTTTTAAACAACAACGTCAGTTGTATATGTGTAGTGTGTAATGTGTATAGATTGCAAGTATATAAACTATATAGTATACTATGACAGTATTATTCAAAATGATTAAAAAATTAAAATTCTGTGTTATTTTTAGAATAAGTTTAGATATGAACTTACAATGGTGTCTAATAAGATGAAAAATCACGCATTGGATTTGTATATATATCATATATTGTTATATACCATATTGCCATCGTCATAATTCATAATATTAATTTAATTTTAAATATTTGTTTTATTAAATTAAATGTAATAAATGACAAGCATGTATTATTAGTTACCACTAATCAGTATCTACTACCTGCCTAATTTAATAAAATATATATTTTATGTATAAATATAAATCTAATAATTATGTTTACATAGTAACTAGTATATTTTAATGTTTATAGTCAATTATTTTGAAAAAAATCAGAAATGTTCAAATTTCAGTGCCTATGGGGGGAAAGCGGTGCGACTGCACCGGGCCTCGCGTTTGTGCGGGGCCCCACAAATTATGTAATAAGATTATCACTTAGGTTACGTTGGGCCCCCGCAAAATTCTGCACCGGGCCCCGAAAACCATGGGGCCGGCACTGTCAAATTTATTATATGTATATTATTAATAAATTGTGGTAATATGGTTATCATCCAAAAGGCTACGACCGTATACCCGTGTATATTTTGTTTTATTTTCTTTCCTATGCGCATTTAAGAATTTGAGCGTTTTGGGTATACTGTATACGCCGTATACCCGCATATTATATCCTCCATAGACCACTGACTATTAGCATATTAGCAGTATTAATAGTATTATGTATACCTATTTAAACAATCCATTCTGGAAGCTTGAAGACTTGAAGAACCTAACAACATTTTTATTTCAACGACTTTATTTAGATAATAAATCTAAAATAATCTTAATAATAAAATAACCGTATGTATAATGTAGTAAAATTAAAAAATAATATATAATATACAATAATTTTATTATAAATTAATTTATACTAAAAATATTTAAATTAAAATATTTAATCTCATAAGGACTTATTATTATTTATTAGTACCTATATAAAGTAAAATATTATCGTCTATCTAAAGAATCAAAAACTGACGGTATTAATCATCTCATTTAAATAATGTAGATTCACTGTGCCTATACATATAGTTATGACTTACGACATACCTACCTTGGTTACCTATTCAATTATTTGGCACGTGGAATAAAAAACCAAAACATAAAAAACTAAATGAAAAAAAGACCACGGAAAAAAAACCAAATTTTATATTTTGCTATCATATTTTAGGTATTCTGCCTGTTATATAATAAAGAACAAAAATTAATGAGTTAGTTAATAAATCAGAAAATTACAAATAAATATTTTGTCAGTAGAATAGAATATAAGTATAAACACTATGAACTGTAAATAACTGTATTACCTATAACTAACCTATAACTGTTCCAGTGCCGCAACTACAATTTTGAGGCCCAGGTGTCAGCTAATTTTAGAGGCCCCTTATTGTCAGTGGTATCTAAATGTTGAGTCGTTGAAGAATTAATGACCTACGATTTGATGAAGTATACAATAGTATTCAAATATCATACACCACAAAAATAAATATTTATGCTACTTTCTCTTATAATTTCAACTTCCACTCTACCTCAAAAACGTTTGAAACCTATAGAAAAACTTAGTTGGAAACAATAAATTTTATTAAGACCAACCAACACAAATTACATTTTACGATATTTTAATTTTTAGATGAGTTATGAGTATGAAACTATCAAATATTTGAAAATGATCATATTTCACTTAAAAATTAAAATATCGTAAGAAGCCCACGTGAGAACACATATAATGTTCTTACCTAAAAGTTTGATAATAGGTCAATTCACTCTAATATTAAAATTAAAAGCACACTATTGAAACTGGTGAACAAAAATTTACTATGTCGTACGTGTGTAAGACGGAGACAACACATGCGGGTGAGACGTCCTCTTAAATAATTTTATGTAATTTTTAATTTGAAAAATGAACGTTCTACATTAATTGCTACTGTGACGGCCGACGGGCAATGTTAGGAAAATAATACATGCACTGAAAATATCTTCTAAATAGAAGCCACATCATTGTCTAAATGTCTAATAGACACTACAAAAGATTTTTTTATGCTGTATATTGTTTTTAGAGAATCTATAAATATATTTTTAATACATAACATTTATCTTATTATATCTGTACTGGTGTCAGTTTTATAAAATAGTAGAGCCATATAAGTTGCCTTTACAACATCATCAGTGGCGTGTCATACATGTGTGCGATGTGTGCAAATGCCACGGGCCCTCAGCTTGAGGGGCCCATTATTGCTCAACATTCCACAAAAAAAAAAAAATTAAATAAATACAGTTATGTACAAAAAATTAAAAAAAATTATTTTCAATTTCATATGGTTCTCATTTTCTCAATCTGATATCAGTATATCATTGTTATAAAATATAAATTTATGATGTATATCCATATTATTTAAAATAAAAAGATGAAGGAGGGGGGCCTTTTTTAGTTTTGCACACAGGCCCGTTTTTGGGATAAACCGCCACTGAACATCATGTTCACGTTCATTAGTTCACTACACTTTAAAATATTTTGAGATACAAGAAAATTAAGTTTGTAAGTTACTTCGTATAAACCTGTGAACCTTTCTTTAAATTGGACAATTATTGCTGTATGCAATCTGTATGCAAAAACTGTAACGATGATTGAAAAATTAACGAAGATTTTCTTCATTTATATCAAGCCTCCTATCTATAAAATAGAAGCTAAATCTATACTACCAAACACGTACAACAAAGACACAAAGTATGAAAACAAACGTGATTAATACTTAATTAATATACTACATTATACCTATATTCATATAATTTGTTGTGATTATGCACCGGTGGTAGTTGCGGCACTGAACTGTTCTCTATTACACAATAAGGTATCCATAACTTTTTTATTACTTATATTTTATTCTACTGACAAGATATTTATTTTTCTATGTAATTTATTAATGTTTGTTCTCTATTATACAATGAGATATCCATAACTTTTATATTATAGTTTATTCTACTGACAAGATATTTATTTGTTATTTTCTATAATAATAGGTACCTAAATATGATAACAAAATATAAAAATTTGGTTTTTTTTTTTCGTAGTTTTTTTCCTATACAACCGATTATTCGAATGATACTTACATGGCTACATTTTAAAATATATATTTCTAAATTCTAATTATTATATTAAATTCACTAAAAATGAATTTGATATATGATAAAAGCAAACGTATCAATATTAATTATTCAGCTATAAAAGTTTTTAATTTAGGATTTATAATATTAAGATACGATTGAAGCTGATAAAAATGTATTAACGTAATACGTAAATTGAGAAAACAAAACGTCATTTATTCTATACAATATGTACCTATACAATTGTGCATAGTAGTTGGTTTAATTTTTATAAAAAAATACGATATATTATATTAAATTATAATTTATATATTATGTTTAAATTAACTGAATGTAATATTAACATATATGACTGATAATTTAGAGTATCATCTCAGGGGTGGACTGGGAGGTTGTCGGCCCAGGAGGAAATGTCCAACAATTTTTATAAATTCATATCATGAATTTTTCTATTAAAAAATTAAAAATATGTTTAATATAACTGTAATATTTTACACGAAAAATGCAAAAGTTTGTATAAAAATGTATATCATATCCACGCGACAATAATAATGAACAGAATCGAAGAATAATTGTATACAGTAAATATCTTATAAAATATATGTGGGTATTTATACAACATTGAAATGGACTAATAATTTATCGATTTAAATTTATAAAAACTATTATTTCAATCAAATCAACGAAATAACATTATTTTATACTAATGAAAAATATACACAACATATTATAATATTTAATTTTTATAACATTAAGTCAATAACTATTAAAATTAAACTATATATTGTGTACTTCATTGTCTTCATTACCAAAATTACATTATAAATCTTTTATAGACACCTAATAATAAGTATAATGTATATTATATTTGTATAATACAAATAGGTACAACTATGATTATTATTATTATAATTATTATTTATTTATTTTACTATTTTTTATAGTTTTTCATGCTATATAATATAATAAAATTACTATATACTATAGTTTTTTCATGCAACATACTATAAAAAAAACTCATGGATTTTTATTCTGATTACCGTACAACTGTACCCCATTTGCCTGAAATACTTTAGCTTAGCCATAACAAAAGTTATCGAATGTCATATACCTTGCATGGCCGATTTTTGATATTAATAGATATTTTTGATATTCAGAAATGACAAATAACAATAAAGTTAAGGATCACTGTTTTACGGGCATTTATAAAAGAAAAACGTATTTATTTCCATGTAGACCTAACATTTAAAAAAAAGGTACTTCCTAGAAAATATTCATCAAGATAAGGTCGACCCTCGGCTTGCAGTCACGGCGCGGCGGTCTCCTTTGTAATTTCATGTTCACTTGACAGCAGTTGTGGGTATGCGGCGGTATGCCGTATAAAGAGTGTAGCAGAGTATATTATTATACAGTACCTATAGATTTTATTATTATATGGTTTTATTAAGAAGATCGCCATACCCGCATGTGTTGTCTCTGTCTTACTAACGTATATTATAAAAAATTCTCGTTCAGTAAAATACATTTTATTACATTAGCTTTTTAATCAGAGTAAATTTACCTATTATCTAATTTAAAGGTAAGAATATTATCTAGACAATGACATATTATTATGATTTTAATGATATTATTATTTTAAAGTGAGTTAAAGCTATGTAAAATATAACAACTTTAAAATGTTCATAACCCACTTTAAAATGATAATATCATTAAAAGCATATTATGTCATTGTCTAGATAATATTCTTACCTTTAAATTTTATAATAGGTAAATTTATTCTAATATTAAAGCTAACGTAACAAAATGTATTCTACTGAAAGAAAATTTGTTATGATGTAGTTAGTAAGACAGAGACAACACATACGGGTATGGTGTGTCCTCTTAACAAAATTCAATAACGGCAAATTAATACATTATAGGCATATGATTGTTATTATTTTTATTTTATTATTTTATAACTAAATATCACATGAATCTACTAAACTAATCGAATATGTACTAATAAATTTAAAAATAATGTATTATTGTTAGAATTAAATATCCAAATAATTATAATTTTATTGAATCGATACAAATAATTAATTCAACAACAATAATATCATTGACAAAAAATAATGATGTTTTTTTAAAATAATTTTGATAATAACTTTTCAAAAGATGATGATCTTTCGAGATTTTCATAAATTGTAATTATTATATTATAGGTACTTAAAATATGTTTTTATTCGACTATAATAATATTATTTATTACTTTATTATTCTATTATTATGTTCGTTTTGATTTTTTTTAAAACAAATAACTACCTATTATTATTTAATATATTCTAAAAGTATTATATTATTGAAAATACATTTTAAAGAATGTTTAAAGATAACAAAATATTTTGTATTTAACTTTTTAGCCGGGGACTAATTGTCCAGATATAAAATTATGACGGGGACCAATTGTTGGCATACGATATTTTTTTCGCGGTAACCAATAATTGTCCGGGACCCAATTGTTCTAGATCCCTATAGCTGCAGCAGAATAATTTTAAACTATTTTTAGTAACAAATTTAAATGTGCGAAGTGGAGTGATATGGGGTTACCCCGCAAAATGTTTGTCCACTACTCCGCTCGTTTAAACTTTAAATACTTATAAAGTTATAACTAGAGTCCGGATTTTTATGCAAAAACATATTTTTAACAAGTATATGCTGTTTGATGGGAGTAAAAAATGTTTATAATAATAATGTTTTATAATGGTATTTCATAACCTGTAAAATCTGTCAAAAAAAATTTTTTTTGCATATTAGTGTGCATATTTTGACCAGAGAATATTTCAGAATATTTTAGTTTATGGTACATATTATAGAATATTTTAGCATTGGATTATATTAAAAGATATTCAGCACGAAACGTCAAATTAAAATAATAATAATAATAATAATAAATTCAATAATTATTAATAGTTAATATAAATGTATTTTCTAGATTTCAATATTACTCAAAATTACATGAAAAATATTGAATAAATTTTTTTTAAATGCTAGTTACAAAATTATTTATAATTAATTAAAAACATAATATAGGTTTTAATAAAACAAAATCATTTATAAACACAATGCTGCAATACATAATCTATAAATTAAAAATACGTATAAGTACAGGGTTTTATTAAGCTATTGCATAGTTTTTATTGCGGGCCTAGTGTGATGACCGAAAAAAAAATGTTTCATAACGAAAAAGCTTGTTCAACTTCTTTAAAAACCTTTCTATACATAATTATTTCTAAAAACATTACGGCTTATAGCATTTTTGTTACAAATTTAAAAGTACTTCAATAATAATTGATAATAATGGTCTAAACAATTCAAATAACAAATTGACATATTAATTTATTTTGTCAAAATATAATCAAATAAACATATGCGATAAATATATATATTAATCTATATATATAAAAATGGCCACGGAAAAAAATCCACAGAAACCCCCTCCCAAAAAAAAAAACGGTAATCGGTAAAAACGTCCGGGGACAAAAACTAAAAAGTCTGTTTTAAAAAAAGTTGGACAAAAAGTCCGAAACAATTAATTTTTTTTATATATATAAACAAAACTAAAAAAAAATAGTATATCATCGTTATAATAAAAAAATATAAATTAGAATACTCTAAAAAAGTATTCAACAATTTGTTATTGTTGCAGTTGTTATGTACTAGTTGTTAAGTACTGGTTGTTAAAACAAACAGAATGATAATTATAATTTGCAATCAAACAAATTATGAACTCGAAAGTCGATACTTATCATTCACTAGAAGGAATTGGACTACACATTACGCGTTTAAAAAACATAGATCCAAGAAAGAATGCGCAATATTATTATTATCATTCTGTTTGTTGTAACTTTCTCTCTTAAAGACCTCGAATGGCTCAAATTGATAAATTTTAATTTTTAGAATATATAATTAACTATGTATGTGTTATGGAAGATTTGCCTAAAAAATAACCCTCGGACAAATAACCCCATATGAGATTTTATAAGATTTTTAAATAATAATAATAGTCTAACATTCAAAACTAAAATGCATACCATTCTAATAAATACGTGTATATAAATATTTTAATTTTTAAGTGAATTATGAGCATTTTCAAATATTTAATATTTTTCATACTTATAACTCACCTAAAAATTAAAATATCGTAAAAATCAGGTTATAACAGATTGTAAAATAGGTATTAATAGGTTATAGGTATTAATATATAATTTTTTTATGCATTTACGCTTATTTACGTTTTTTTTTTATTTATTATATTATGGACGGTAATTGAAAAAATTGATTATTTATTTAAAATTATTATATTATTGAAATTGTATTACACGTTTATTGTGAATTTTTTTTTATTTATAGTATATTATTGACCGTAATTGAAAATATTGACTATTATAATTTATAAAATATTCATATACACATATTTATTAAAATATACATTTTAGTTTTGAATATTGTACAATTATTATTATTTAAAATCTTACAAAATCGCATATGGGGTTATTTTTCGCGGGGTTATTTTTTCGCGGTACCGTTCGTATAGGTATGGAATCTATAGTATAGTATAGATTTCATACCTATAGGAAAAAACGACACAGAAAAAAACGACATTTCATAAATAACTAATAAGTAATAATAAAAATAAATTATATAGATATCAATACATCATATCGAATAGTATACGACAAAACAAAAACATTAAATGCAGTTAACTTTAAAATTTCAAATAGGTATTAATCAAGTATAAATTTATTATAAAAAGTCAATTATTTTTAGTTAATTATTAAATTTCCGTAAAGTAGATATCGTGTATTCACATCGAACGATCAACCTATGGTTGAACCTATAGTTTATATCAATTATATCCATATAATATTACCATAACATCCAGTTTTAATTTAAACTTTTATTATAATCAATACTAGTAATAGGTGTCTGTTCTCTATATTATTATTATTATCGTTGCGACTTCGGTCATCAAAACTACATAGGTACCTAAGTATAAAATATTACGATTACATTTTTAACGATAAAATTATTGGTTTATCGCAACGCATGTGTATCAATTGTATCTTGTATCATTGTATAGATATACAAATATAACTTAGGCTAATGACCTGTGATGTTAGTTGAAGCCTTACTTCTAATAAAATATATATTTGTATTTATAACTTACTTACATATTAAAAAAATTAATATAAATGTAAACTGTAAAGTTTATTTCAACAAGCATGCTTTCAAATTTCTATCTAATTTAAAAATAATTTTTATTTATGATGACAATTATTTTAATAACTTTTAACCAAAGTTAACGTTTTTCACTTAGTCGTTTTTTACCGATTACCGTATTATGACACTATGCTTATAAATAATATATTTTGTTTTATTAAAATCTATATGTTTTTAATTCATTAAGAGGACATCGCACCCGCATGTGTCGTCTCCGTCTTACACACATACGGCATAGGCGACACGCGTTTACGCAGTTTGAGTATAACTCGCTCAATTTTGGTTCTAGAGTAAATATGCCTATTATAAAATGAAAATATGACAATTTATCGGAGGGCAAGACGATGAGTTTTTTTTAGAAAATTAAAATTTTAAAAAGTTAAAGGTCATTTAAACATTTTGAAATTTTAACTAGTTCTATACGGTTATAATGAACGTTATATTAGAAATAATGGAAAAAACTCATCGACTTGCCCTCCGAAATATTGTCATATTTTAATTTTATAATAGGTATACTTACTCTAGAACCAAAATTGTGCAAGTTATACTCAAACCTTTCGCTTATGCCGTATGTGTGTAAGACGGAGACGGCACATGCGGGTATAGCGTCCTCTTAAGTATATAAATAATTTTGTAATAAGCGTTTAAAAAATTGAAGTATAGGGATTATTATATCGGGATTCTATTTTGAATATCAAAACAGCATTGATCTTATATCTTAAGAATAAAAAAAATATGCATGTACATGCAATATTTAAAAATAGATGCACTAATTTATTCCTTATGACCTTATATGTTAATTTTAAGAGGTACGTAGATTCATACCTTTAAAACAATACAATACAATCACACAAAATATTAGGAACAACAATTATCTTAGGTCTTGACTTTTGAGCAATTGTAGAATGAAGAGTTTTCCCCATTATTGTGGGATGCTAGACAGCATGCCGTTTTTACCAATAAATGATATAAATAAAGATAAGAAGTTAAAACGTAATAAGCCTCTATTACACGGACTTCAAAAGATGATATTCGAGAAATAATTTAAAATGAATTAATATTTGTGTATAAAGTAGGTATACAATTAGTTTTGTTCTAAGTATAGTAGTAGTATTATTTTGAGTATCAAAACAGTATCGATCTTATCTTATAAGAATAAAACAAATATGCATGTACATCGTACGTGTGAGATTTAAAAATAAATGCACTAATATTTATTCCTTATAATATGTTGCATTAGACTACTAGAGGTACCTATAATATGTAAGTCATAATAAGTTTAACACTAGCTGTGATAATCGTTATACACAGATAATAATTTACCTACTAACGAAAAAACGAATACATTTATTTAAATTGTATTATTTAACAATCAAATATCAATGCTCTAACATTTTATTTAAAAATGAATTAAATTCCTATGAATTATACATAGATTATTGATTATAGGACCTGTATAGAGTTTAAGCAGCAAACATTAATATTTAATATTTCAAATACATTTGTATAGCATTTATATTTTATAATGCAATATAGGTATTATATATTTTATTTATACTGTTATTTATTACTGCTCAAATTATATAAATTACCTATATATAGGTAGGTACCTACACAACAGAATTAAACTGGTATATTCGAATTGTTGTAATAAAATCATTGATATCTGAAACACACACAAAAAAAAATCATCGTTATTATTTGTATATAGATAAGTGAAAAGGGGATGCAGAGTGCAGACATAAACAGACAAACAGTAAATTGCTGTCTACCTGACTACCTGTATATCGTATGATGAGAAGTGGCTTTTAGAGAGGGAGTATTGAAGAAAAACAACCGGCGCAGACCAGACGATCAAAACCAAGACGTGATCAACCAACAAACCGTGATCAGACGTTGCAGTGAAACAACCGTTGCGCTTTTCAAAAGATTTTACGATTCTTACGTCTTTTACATCCGATATACCAACACATTTATTACATACCTACCAAACGTCGTAGTATCAATTTATTTATACTCTGAATAATTAAACAGTAAGTATTGAAAATTTGATATTTAATTACTACATACCCATCTAATAATAAATAATAATACAAGTACCACCACTAAAATTTTTATTTTTTTTTTAATTATAAGGTGTTTTATTATTTATATTTTATTTAAAAATATTAATAAGTTCATATTATGTTGCATAATTTTAAGTTATAGATCTTGTTTAAATTATTTTCTCATTGAACATACTTATACAACTAGTATTAATTAATAAAACATAAATATTTTAAACAAAATAGGTAATAATATGTAGTTGACAATTTTATCCACATTAAAACTTATAAAAAAAAATTCTTGAATGAAATCAAATAAAGTTTGTTGTCTATTGGTCTGATTTAATTTTAAGAAATTGATGTACCTAGCTAAGTGATTGGTAAATTACATTATATTTATATATATATTATAATCAGTTGAATGTTGACCTGATTTAATAACTATAACTTAAACATCAACAATAATTAATAAACAAAATCAAAAATATTGTCAATAATTGTCATTTATAATATCTATATACTCAATATATATTAATTTAGAAAATATAGGTAACTTATTATTTTCATTTAATATATTTTTTTCCTGCAATTTTTCTAATTTTATTCTTATTGTTGTTTTTTATTTCTTCTAGTGGAGGAAATGAAACAACTAGCAATGACATTAATGCAGTGTAAATCGTTCAAAGAGCGACAAGAACGTCTGAGTGATTCACTCGATCATCTGTCATTCAACTATCCTGATCTCTACACTGTATGGTTTAGAGAGATGAAAAGACGAGAACTGGAATCTAATGATCCAAATAAAATTACTAAATGGTTAAGTAATCCGTCATCTAAATCATTTGTAAAACTTCACGAAGCATTGATGTTAGTTAAAAATAACAACATAATGGCCAAAGAGGAGTACATGAATAATTTAAAGCGCATGCTAAATCAAACAATTGAAAATGGTACCAACATTGAGGCAGCAGTGAAAATATGTCATTTAATTGAGAAATCAACAAACTTAAGCATCATTCATGAGTGAGTCAAAATTTTAATTTTTTTCAATACACATTTTCAATTAAAAATTATTTATAAATTTTTAGGAATTTGAAACATCTAATTCGTCAAGTGAATCAACTGAACAAAAGTCAACGTCACATGCCAACAGATACCTTGACAGGAAACTTTTGGACAAATCATTTTAATTCACCACAAGTAGACCCTTTCGAACGATTCAATTTTCAGTCTACTCAACACGTGAATACCCCTGTTTGGCCAAACGTACTGCAACCGACAAATTTAAATAAATCTGTCCCTGCTGGTCTTCCACACTTAAGCAGTAAGCATTAATCATTGACCGATTTGCAATTGTCGTAAAAATAATACTAACTATGCCCAATTTATTTTTTAGTGGAATGTTTTGGGTACAACCATCTGGAAATGATCGCAAAGACAAACAGGGCCACTATTTTGGAGGACTCACAGTCACTAATCGACCTGACAATCCTTAATCAAGAAATGGATGGAGCAGTTGCTAAGTGGCTTCACTACTTAAAACTACATAAATACCAATGGTTCTTCAATAGTCTCAGTTATCTTGAAATTGTATTCATTGACGAAGACAATATTGACGATTTCATTGCTAAAGTTAACAAAAATTCCATTACAAAAGGCGCACAAAAAAAGATCTGCATATCAACAAAGACATTGAGGGATCGGCCACAAAAGTTGAACGATTTATTATTGGTAATTTTAAATACATATATATGTGACTTTTGAGAGTAAAAAGAAACTAATAAATTACTTTTGATTACAGGCTTTGGATTTGGAAGTAACACCAAATGAACTGTGTGAATTCATGTCATACATGCGAGACATATTGCATTATCCTATACCGAACAAGCATTGTGTTGTTGGCGACCAATTACAACAAGACATAGTCCTTGTCATGGAGAAATTGTTAAATCAGCTGCTAGAAAAACTTGGTATGGTCCGTTCTTTAGTCGCCCAGAGTCTACTTGGAATGTCTATCAATAAATACTTGGAGTGCATCTTATTAATAATCGGTAATCAAACTTTTATGAAACAGCAAATTGAAAAATCATTGATGTTTGCTGAAACCTTAAAATATAAAGTCCATAGAATGCCTAGAAACTTTAACTAATGTGTTCATTTTAATTCTGCCGTCGAAACTTCATATTACATATGCATTTTTTTTTTAGTTTTAATATTGTTGTTAGTGACTGATACATATCTGATTTATTTTAATATACCTAATTGTTTTATTTATCTAAAATGTATATCATTGTTTACGACCTTAACTTTTTATATTAATATTTATATATATATATATATGGATGATGCGTGTTATATTCAATTGTTAGTATTCACAATTATTGTTTTGTTAACTTGTTATTAATTCAGTGCTCACTTGAATTATACTCATCAATTGAATAATTTTAACTATTGTATTATTATTGATCATTACATTACTATTTCACGTAACTAAAAGACTCCGATTCGTTTTTTATTTTTTATTGTTTTGTGTTAATTATATTTAAAATCTATTATGGTTGCATGTTTTTGATTTTGTATTAATTTATTTAAATGTTTTATGTTAACCATTATTTATTGACTACTATTATGTATTATGTAACAACAAACCATTTTGAGACTTAATTATTTTATTGTTACTATTTAGTCTATATTTAGTTTAAAGAGATGATTTTTTAAACTTTTTTTGTTAATTGTACTTTTTATGTTTACTTGATTTGATATAATTTAATTGTTCATATAATTACTAAATTTTTTTTTTTTTAATTATTTCATCATAATATACACATGTTTTATTAAAATATTGACTAATATGATTTATTGGTTTAAGAGATTAGTGGTTTTAAAGTACCTACTCAATTAAAATATTTGTGTTATATGACTGACAGAACCATACAAAATGTATTCCTCTTCAGGGTTAGGTATAACACACATTACACATTTTAGTTTCATTAATATAGTTATTAGGTTGGTAAAACTTAAATGAGGTATACTATGGTTTATTTGTACATCTTAAATTGTAATACTTGTCAATTATCTATACACGACTGTGTATTTCTTTGATCAAGTGAAGTCGATTGTAATTTAATTTTTGTCAACTATCTATTTCAAATATACATAGTTATAATTACAAATTATAATAATTCCACTAAATAACAGATTTGACATAAAGTGTTATCAGACTTTGAACTTTACTACATTTTTGCTATAAATGTATTGTTAATAGAAATATTATTGGATTACTTGACTTAACAAATTTGATATTAAAACAATACAAATATATAATTATGCCCTTAGTTAATTGTTTTATGTTTGGAAGACATTTTAGGCTTGTTTTTCATACCATGTTATTAGTTTATTACTTAATGATTAACATAGAAATACTTATTGTAAACTTGTAATAACAAATTACATTTTGTTAATAAATTTTTTACTAGTTCACCTTTTTTCTACATTTCAATGGCGCATACTTTAATAGTTCATCAGGTATTTTTAATAGGTAATTAGAAAATACCAAATAAATTATAATCTTTCTTATTAAATTGTTACGCCAAGCCTCCTATTTTATTTGATTGATTATATAATTAGAATAGTGTACAGCATAATATTATCAGTATATCAGTCATCACATGGATAGGTAAGCAACATTTAAAACTAAACAAATATATTAATATATATATATATATATAGAATAGATAAATGTTATTATTAAAATTTATTTTGTTTCTGTTACATTATAAAAATATACAATTATGATATATTTTCACTATAGGTATTCTGAAGATAAAAAATTAATTGATATCTGCATAATTTGTATATATTTCTGAATCAAACTTCTATTGTGATTTTTTTAATTCTTTTTCAATGTCTTTTTTTAGTTATAAAGCCAAAATTATTTTTAGATAAAAACAATCAATTTTATTCAAATTTAATATAATATGAATCACTTTGAAAATCTCTAATTCTCAAATTGAAATGTTTGATTATTGAATATAGCATTTAAATAGTATAGAACATAATATCAGTATAAAATGAATCACAAGTAGAGGTAAGAGTTATTCAAAACTAAAAACTGCTTTTAATTGTATACTAAATTTTTTTTCCCATATAACAAATTCATATTACTATTTAAAGTATTATTTGATTAACTATTTAGGTTCTAGTTTATCATTGTAGTCTATACTACAAAATTTACAGCCTAAAGTGTCTATAAGCTGTTTTAGAATTTTACTAAAGATATTATTAGATTAAAAAATAATCATACAAATTTAATTCAATACATAACATAGTAATATTTATTCAATAAAAATATAGTAGCTCTATATTCCATCTAACAATGTTGAACATACCATGGTGTTTAACTAGTAACTACAAAAAGTATTATAATAAAAGTATTACAACTCAACACAAAATCATTAAGTTTTTTATAATATTTTAAAATAATTTTATCTTAAAAATAATGATATTTTATATTGGTTAATTTATATTTAATTCTAAATAACCTAAAATGTATATAGAAAGGCATTTTATGATCAATGGTTGAATTACATCTTAAAACTAGGTATTTAAACTGATATATAATTCTAACAATTTTTTTTTAAAAGCACCATAGTTCTATATGCCACACACGGCACACTATGTGAATATTATAAATACATGTTCACTATTCTATAGATTTTGATTAACATATACATTCATATAAAAGATTAATATCAATTGTTGCATAAATAGATATTATTATTATAGTCTAATATCATATAAAGATACTACTCTAATACCTAAGAGTAAAATAATCTTATAAGCGCTTACACAATAAATCATTAAATATTTTAAAATGTCTATAGTGTAGTTATATAGCTTTACAATATTTCAATAATAATCAATAGGTAATTCACAATTTGTAATAAAATTATCCAAGATTAATGTATACACAGGTTATCACAGACAATATGCAAGTTGTTTTGAATAATAATTTTAATCTAACATTAATTAATATTGGACCAAAAATTGGTGTTATGGAGTTACAATTAATGTAAAAATGATATTAACAGGGCAATATAGTTTATATTAAATGTATTAAATTATAAAAACTTAAGTATAGAAAGTGGCAGAAGAATGAATTTCAGTGTAAATGAAAAAAATTGTTTTTTTTTGATAATTTCGAAGAGAAAATTGTATATAGCCATATAGGCAATAAAAATAAAATTCAAGCACCTATATTTTTTTCATCCAGAATTTTACAATACATATTATAAGTTTATATGAAACACTTTCATTTTTACTTCAGTGAACTAAAATATAAATTGTCTGGATATATTTATAAAATTAAATTTTAACATGGTAATTATTTTATAATAGGTTTTGATATATTGCTTATCAAAAATAGTCTTTGGCGTTTAGACATTGAATTGGAACATAGAAGGAGTTGTTTTTTTAAGAACAAATAATTTTAATGGAAACCTAGAGTTTTGCATAATTTCTGGTCTAAAGAATGGTGGTCCGTTGAGACGTTCAAAAGTATTGTTACGTTTGGGAAAAAGATCTATTTTTGTTTTCAGATCCATAGACTTTTTCATAGGACTAACAGGTACAAGTTTTTTGTTCCAATTGAAATCTTGATTAATTTCTGGTTTGGGTAAATCTACAACACATTTTTTAAAAGTTAAAACTTCTTCGACTTGTAATCTTCTTGGAGGTAAAGGTGGAGCCATTCTTCTTGGTGGTATAGGGGGTCTGAATGATCCATTTACTTTACTCAGTCGAGGTGGAACTGGAGGAACATCATTACTTTTACCCAAAGTAAATGTCACGGGAGAAAATACAGAGTCATCTGCATCTCTTTTATCCATTTGAATAACTAGAGAACTGGATGAACTAAAATTTCTTCTACCCTGAACATCCATGTCTTTGGATGATACTGATGGAACTCTTATTTTAGTCTTTAAGCCAGGTGACTTAAGATTTAAGTCTGGCCATTTTCGTGGATACTTTGGAAGTTGTTTGCAATTTCTTGGTTCTATTTCTAATGATTTTTCATACAAGTAGTTACTAATATCAGTATCTTTCATATCATTGAATGGATTTAAGTTCTCTAAAAACTTTTTTATTTTAGGCTCCACATTTAAACAGTAAGGTTGATTTTGATACTGCTGAATTTCTCCAATAATTTCTGCCACTTTTCTCCGTTTATTAAAATTAATTAAATTTGGGCTGTTTGTTAAACAATCTGGATTACCTTCTTCAATATGCAATATATTTGTTAAATACATACCAATGAATGGGACACATGGTGGATTTATACTTCTTAATTTATCTTGATATTTTCTAAAATGATTATTACTTAAGTCTCGAGCTTCTTCTAGAGCTCTTTCAAGTCTAGCATTGACAGATTGCATTGTAAATTTTAGGCGAAATACTGCGGCTGAACTCATAGCCGAGAGAACACCTAAGACACCATTGAAATTATTTAATTCATCTAATGCCATCATTACTTCAATAAATCTTGATACAATCGCTACTCTTTCTTCAATATTTTCACATTCAACAACGGCTTTTTCAATCCAACGGCTAAAATTTGTAGTACGTTTAATTAACCGAAGTAAATGTGGAGAATTTATTTCTTTATCCTTTTTAGTCCATACAGATCCAACCAACTCTGAAGGTTTGACTGCCCTATAATTTTCAGATTCAATAAGAGTTAATTGCCTGGCAAACTCAATAGGATGAACAAGTAGAATATTAAATTCATCATTTCCATTAAAATCCATATGAACTTCAA
The DNA here is from genome assembly GCA_020882235.1 of Schizaphis graminum. Lineage (NCBI taxonomy): Eukaryota > Metazoa > Arthropoda > Insecta > Hemiptera > Aphididae > Schizaphis > Schizaphis graminum. The sequence continues at coordinate 43,086,603 of CM037034.1, forward strand.
TTGCTGGTGGTGGTGAATCAAATGCAAATGTTATTTCTTTTTGAGCTTCAGAAGTTTTTCTTTGAATTATTTTAATAACTGAATCTGCCCATTTTTTCATTGATTTTCCATTAATTGAATCTAAAAATGCATGCAATTTATCTAATAGATATGGATCACATTGATAATCATAATAGTGATAATCAACCCAATGCCTAATTACATTTAATACTCTAAATTGAACAGGTACTAAATATTCTTTTTTAAATCGTTTATTTTCATCTCGAAGACTTACTGAATCCATAGTTATACCAAAAGGTTCAGGAATGTTGTACCTTTCAATTAGGAGATCCATCAAATCATGAGGTGTACAAAAACTGCGATATGTTGTTAAAAATGTTTTTACGAATTTTGGATCAGCATAAATATGATAAGTCAAACGTTCTATAAGTTTCAACAAAATGGCACCTTTAATAAGTGGAACACCATTATTTTCTTTTTCCTCAAAAATGATGTTAGATCGAGAATCAGGTTCAACAAATCTGTATTCTTCAATTGAAGGTAAACGTAAAGGAAATTTTTTATCTTCATCGAGTAGAATACTATTTAAAGTTCTATCTAACATACTTTTTGTGTTCAACATAATTAAATCAGCCATCCAATTAGCTTTATCTTGAAATGAATTGGCAACTAATATAACTGGTGGCTGTAAACGAGGGGCTATTTCAAAAAAGTGTTTAGTCTCTTCTGTATCTTCTCTATCAACAATTTCCACTTTTCTAATAAACAATTTTTCTTTCAATTTGAATTCAGATAAACCACCAACAAGTTGAGAGCTTACTGATACAGAAGTCCTTCTGCTATTTGATTTACATAATAGTAGAACACCATCAAATAAGATGGCTTTGCGCTCTGAACAACGCTTACCTCCACTTGAAACTTTTACAAGAACTCCTTCTCTTATGAACTCAGTACAACATTGACCCATATCTTTACCATCCCAACCATCAATAGCTTTTTGCATTTCATTCAGTTTTTCAATGGCTAATAATCGTCTAGGTGTTGCATTAATTTTAAGTCCAAATTCTTTGACATTATCTGGTAAGTTAACTTGATTTGCAGCTGAAGTCATTTGTAATTGTAAAGGCCTCAAAATTCCTTCTACTTGTTCTAAACACTCTTTATCAAGCTGGGAAGGAGAAAGTTGATGTAAAATTTTAATATACTCAAAATAAAGAATACAATGCCATAGGGGTAAAAGTAATAATTTTGGAAAATAATATTTTATTGCTTCTTTAAAACCATAACCAGCTGATTGAAGTAAAATTGAGACTTCTGGTTTACCAATTAAATTCCAAAATATATTCCTACACTGCTTTTTAACGATATCATTAGCATAGCGCGCAAACACATCAAATTCAGCGGCTTCAGCCAATTCTTCAATACAACAACCAACTGTAGCTGATTTATCCTCTGCAATTTCCAATATGTCTTCAATAGAACTTAAAAATAATCCGGTAGTCTTACATATGTCTGTAATATTGTTGAACATGCTATCTAATTCTTGACTGCTACCTGTGGGTATGATACGATCGATTTCTTCTTTGAAAATTTTTAAAATTAAATGTAAATCTCTAATTAGTTGTCTTTCATCATGCATTAGGTCTCTTATAACTTCCTCATAAGTAGCAGTTCTCTGGATTTTATCAATACCTAATTCAGACAAGTTTAAGTCACCGTTGTTGTCATGCTGGCCAAACAAGTCCATTAATACTTTATCACCACATATTGCAACACAAAGGTCTTGGTAACTAATTTCTACACGGTGTATATTATTTACATAGTTACCAGCTAATTTTAAAATGTCTGATGCCATGTATTCTAAAACAGCTGTTAAATAAAGAGCCACTGGATAGTCTAATTTGTATTGGAGTATTTCTTTTTGCACTAAATTATGAACTTTATCAGCCGGTAAAAATAGGTGGTTTTTCTTGTTCTTTTCTATAGCCTCATTTGCATCTATAATAGCCCACTTGTCTATTGGCTTGGGAAACCATCGTTTGACTTGATCTTCGATGTCGTAAACAGTGTGTGGTGGAGATGACCTTAGTGTGAGTATCTCCAGAATTTGTATAACTAGCATTTCGACACATTCTAATGCTTCGTCGCTGACTGTTAACGAAGGATGCACTCGATCGGCAACCTTTTTTAATGATCCCATCAACAGCCCCTTCCATTTCGTTGGATTTCCTTGTATACACAAACATTTTTCGATTTCCGCTTTAGTGAACGAGTTGGAGACCATCTGCTGGCCAGAAAAATCACTTTATACTTACTTGACCGCGAAACGCGGATAATACAGTTATTAGTTAACTTGTGAAGGTAATAATAAAAAAAAACAAATTTAATTTTAAAATAAATTACTTGTTTATTACTATTCACTGTTGTCTGTTGACTTTAATGCATTATTATCAGATAAACTGATTCATACCACGAACCACGGTCTTATAAGACCGTGGACATGAATAAGTGAAAAGTGATAATAAAAAATATATTATCATTGAGAACAATCATAGCCGGTGGCAGACCGTACAAATACAATTTTCTTATTATATTAAGAACGGAGTTACACATACATTAGCTCTATCTAGCGGCAGCCATAGAATTTTCATCAAGGATAAGTTTTAGTAGTTTTACGAGGTGGCGCTGCCTTAATAGATACATTTATGATTTATCGTCCTAAGTCTAAATCCGGTTTTTTATTTTACTCATAAACATGAATCTTGACATAATTGTAACGCTATTAAAAAAAAAAAATCACTTGGTTTATCCGCGTTGTGTGTTTCTAGTTTCTTGCGAAAGTTCTATAAATTTAACATTTTTAAAATGAAAATTATTAAAACAAAGGAAAACCGAAAACTATTGTAGATAGCTTTACCTTACCTATGTAATACAAAAAGTTGATTACTGTGGTACTGTGCTAGTCGTATTATAAAAGGTGAAAATTATACCTATTTAAATATAAATTTATAATTATTTAAAAATCATAAGAATTATTAGGTACACAAATTAACTAATCACAAGAATATAATGTAATTTTTATAATATGGTAATAGCCAATAGGTATGTTATATTCATTTTTGTATTTCTGGTTGGTTCCACTGAACGCAAATTTACCCTGTCGCGTGTAGATCAGAGAAAGAAAACAAATAATTTACCAATTTGCCTGACTTCTCATATTTAGTCGAAAATATGAAGACCCTGAAAAAGTAATATCATTGTTTTTGTTTACTGTACTTTTATATGTTAATCGATTGCTATTGTATATTTAAAAATAAGTATTTCCGAACTTTTTGAGTTCTTTCAACATACTATGAAAATTAAACGAATGATTAATATTATATTCAGTGGCGTATTTATTGTGGAGGGAGGATGTTTGAAAACCTCAACTTTTAAACTTGTCAATATTCAATAATATAATTATTTGTTTATTTTGAAAATTCCGTACAGCACTCACACCTACGTCGTATACGAATAATCTGATACGGTCTATGATCGATCGGATACTCGGATAGATCGATAAAAAGTCGAAATATGGAAAAATTATTACTGTATATTCATAGAAAAACAATTTACTAGATACCAATTGTTAAGACTATCCGGCGTTTACCAATGTATCTTTACACTATTATTATTATTATTATTATTATTTATTCTATCGACTGTTCTTAATTATTCAATTTTACTGGTGTATTATGTCATTCTCGATCTCAAGTTTTGACGAATGCTGTAACAACTGCTGTTAGTTCTTTCTCTCCGACCCACTTGCAACATTGATAAAACAAATTCACGAAAAATCGTCAAAAATGTTTGTAATCGAATGTGATCTATGAGTAAAATCGCCCATCCAAGAATGATAGTGAGTAATTTTTGTTTTTAACGTCGATTTTATATTTAATTTATTATTTGACTCTGCCTTCAGTTTTAAAATGGATATTTTCGATATAGTATTTAGACAAAATGTTCTGTAAATCCACAAAAATATTATTCTCCATCATTTTTGTTTGAGGTGATTTTACACATAGGCACCATGTACACGGGTGCCCGGGGGCTAAGGCACCCATTGAAATTATTATGGGGGGCTGGGCACCCATTGAAATTATTATGGGAGGCTGGGCACCCATTAGAATGTTGGATATTTATAACGTGTATTTATATTCAAGTTTCAACAATTTGAATAAAAAAGAATATCTTTAAGTTTCAAGGAACACGATTAATAATTGAAAACATTATCATATCTTCTTTTGTTTAACTTATTATTAGTTATAAAGAAGCAATAAATTTGGTATACATTTATTTTGTTGTATGATTATCAGTTAATATAATATTTTATAATCAATGAAGAATTGCATTTTTCAGTGTACAACATGGTTAATATTATAATATTGTATTATTTAATAAACTAATAAACTCCATAAGAAAATGTAAACGTTTTTAGTTAAGTAGTAAAATCATAACACCAATAGGTGCAATTTGGAGAGCCAAAATTAAAATCTTAGAAAATTGAATTCTTACAAGCCCCCAAAGCGATCCCTTGCATTTTTTAAATTTTTCATGGACATTGTTATTGACCAGGGGCCAGGGCCGTCCCTATGCTTTGCGGGGCTCGGGGCAGAGTAAAATTGCGGGGCCTAAAATGTCTAAAACATCACTACTGCGCGTCAGTTGCATATATAGGGTGATTATTTTATCGCATTAAACACTTATTATTATATCAAAAATCGTTAACTTTTTAAAATTTTTAGTTTCGTGCTTTTCTATAACTACGAATATATACCATTTTTATTTTTTTTACACTTATGTTTAATAGTGAAATCATTATCAACTTTTGATTTCTAAATAGCAACCTATATTTAAAATGTCATAAAATAGTAGGGCTATTTGTTTTATGAATTTTAACGTTAAAATTATTATTTTTTATTTAACCATGACTTATAGCTACTCAAAGTTGGGTCGTTTAAGGTTTCTAGGTGTATTTCCTACAGATTATTACAGTTGTGAGGCGTTAGTAACTACAGGTACAAACGAGTTTATTACATATGAGATATGAAATAAAAAGTATTATAAAATCCGAAAACCAACAAACTTTGAAAAGCTATATCTCGCTAAAAAATTAACGAAAAATAATAATTTGAAAGTTAAAATTAAAAATAAAAACCCTATTAATTTAATACATTTTAAATATAGGTTGCCATTTGAAAATAAGGCGAGGGGCTCTCGGGCGGGGCGCTCACCCTGCCCTAGGAACGGCCCTGCCAGGGGCTAAGCCCCATCCCCCAAATTGAGCATTTATGTCTAGTCTATGATACCAAAGCACCCATTAAGATTTTTAAAACCCGGCGCCTATGATTTTACATCGATTACTCAAAAATAGAAAAAAAATCGGTTTTGAGTGAATACACTTTGTTTAATATATTATTACATATTTACATGTGAGTTAAAGTAAGAAAAGTAATAGTGAGCTGACATATCTAAAAAAAATTTAATTAAGTTAAAGTTATTAATTAGTAATAATTTAATACATTTTTAGTAACATAATTAACTGTATTTAAATATTTTTGAAAATTACTAAGCCTAAACTAAAGTTTATATTTATAAATTAATAAAAAAATTTCACAACGTTGTGAAAGTAGGTACATTAATATTTAATACATAATACTATTGTGCAAATAATGGTTAAGTTACTACAGTCTACAGTGTTCAAATATTTTAATGCTTACCTAAGTAGTAGCCAGTAGGTGTAGGAACAATGTTAAATCAATATGGATTATAGTTTCTAATAAACTAAACTAATAAACTTCTAATAAATTAATTAAAATATCTAGCTAATAAAACTTTAAAATGACAAAATGGAAATTGTCTAATTAGCTTGTAGATACATTGGTTGTGTGAATGGAAATGTACAGAAAATATTATCCAAATTTTATAATATTAAAACTATTCAGTAAGATTGTGTTTGTGGTATAAATGTATGACTATCATACTTAAGATATGAATAATACACGGAAAAAAATAATTCAGTAATAGTAAACAGTTAAATATTTTGTAGTTAAATTAACTAATATGTGACTACCATAACTAGTGGTTTCGTTGTTATCACTACAATGAATAGCTGTGTGTACTAGTTACGAATAGTTGAATAATGCTAGTAAAAATAACTAAATGTTACAGTTATGTATAAATTTAACTATTCAGTTTGGTTAATACAACTATTATCTATAGCAAAATATTGTCTTAACTATCCACCATGGGTTAATTCAGCTGTATAAATAGGTAATATTATTAAGTTGGATTAAAAATAATGGGATTTCCCATTAATTCTTTATGATAAATTATCTTAGTTGCGTAATACGTATCGCTATTCGCTGGCCGCATGTGTGTGTGTGTGTGTGTGTGACTGGTGAGACACAAAATACGCCAAATACGGGATTCTCATATTGTGTTGTGCTGTCGATTGTCGTGTTTCCGACGTTTCCGTCATTCCTAATTCCTATTTTCTCTGAATTTTAAATCGGAGTTCGGTAAGTACCTATATTTAATATTTTACATATATTATATATTATATTATATTATATTATATATTATATTTTACCATATTTCACTTATGGTACCGATTACAATCAATAAAATATTTTTATTCTTGCTATTACCTGCCACATTTACTTTTAAATTACTAAGTGTCTTATTATAATAAATATTTTATTTTAGATTTATTAGTACACAGGAAGAACAATATATATTGGAAATCCGAGATTTATAATCAATTTCAACCAGAAAAAAATTATTTCACTAACAAGGTGAGGGCGGTATTTAAGAGGGCGTCACACCCGCATGTATTGTTTCTGTCTTACAAACGGAGTTTGTCGATTGCGTTCCAGATGCAGGTAAATGATTTTTTTCACACCTTTTCCGTGTTCCGATTGCGTCCTATTGTATAATAGGTAAACGTTAATGTGACAGATAAATTGACATCTAATATTTTTGAAATACATAGTGTGGAGGTATATTTAAACATGAATTGGTTTTTACTTGATGAGTTTACGAGTATGCAGCGTACAACAAACGCTTGCGAAAGCTTTCATTCAAAATTTAACTTTTTTTCTACACATCTCATTCTAATATTCATCAATTTCTAAATATTTTAAAACAATATCAAACAGATACATACATAAAAATAACGTCAAATTATAACTTAATATCTGTGAAACGCAGAGCAAAGTATTTGAAAAAAACAGAAATTTATTGATAAACAAATAAACAACTTAAATAATATAATTATAACCCCTTTATAATATACCTTAAAACTGTTTCATTTAAAAACCCTTTTTTTATATGACATATTTGGACTTAATTTTATTGATTTTTGTATTAATATTATTTTTTATTACTGACAAGAAATATATTATTTTATAACTCTAACTAGAAATATATTATTTAAATTATTTATTCCTATATATATTTGGATGTATTTTTATTGGTTTTTGTATTATTATTATTTACAAAATAATTATTAATTATGATTATTCGTTTTACAAAATTGTATGCTTATATATCATATAATAGGACGCAATCGGAACATAAAAAGGTAAGAAAAAATAATTTACCTATCCGACTTGTGGACGCAATCGACATATTGAAAAGCTATAAAAGGTTGAAACGGGACGCAATCGAATGACGCCCCTTACAAATACGTAACATAGCAAATTTACGCTCAGCAGATCACGTTTAGCTCCGTCAGTTTAAAAATTAGAGTGAATCGACCTATTATGAAACTTGATGGTAAGATAATTATCTGTGTTTGTATGTTGGTTTTTTACAATTATTACATTTTTAAGTGAGTTATGAGCATTTTTAATTTACGCTATGTTATATACGCATAACTTGCTAAAAAATTGAACTATCGTAAAAAACCAACATACAAACACAGATAATTTTCTTACCATCAAGTTTCATAATAGGTCGATTCACTCAAATTTTTAAACTGATGGAGTTAGACGTGATCTGCTGAGCGTAAATTTGCTATGTTACATACTTGTAAGACAGAGACAACACATGCGGGTGTGACGCCCTCTTAACGAGCTACCATTTGAAGTGAAACGCATGAAATAATAATTAAAATTTGCAAGAGATTGGCGTGGACCACCTATATAATAGGAGAAGTGACGGAGAAAAAATAAGGACCGGAATACGAAGACACAAGTGCTCTATATAGCTATATAGGTCCCTGAATATATAAGTAGGTGCTTATTATAAGTACTTGTTTTAAAAAACTCGTATTATTCGTATATTACTACAGGTGTGAGTGGCGTCGCGGTCGTACATAGGTCATATAATATGGTATATGCAAATCGAATTTCCGTGTTTTCCAAGTACGCGTACTTGAAACCTTTAAAACCAATATACACATATTATATGTAGGTATGACAGGTAGGTATGTAGTACACGACTTTTCTACTTAAAATAATAAGCACCTACATATAATAATATAATATCGAAATGTACGTAATGTCGTTCGATTAAAACAACGGCGGTGGCTTCGAATGCCGCCAAAAACATGGTACCTATATATGTGATGTTATTCTACACCAGAGGTTCCCAAACTGTGGGTCGCGATCATAGAGTAATTATAGTATTAAGTATTACTCTATGGTCGCGATTATACTTTTGGTGGGTCGTGCTATTTTTTTTAAATAATACAAAAATATAATCATCTATTACTTGTATGGTAAAAAAAAAAAAAAAGTCATTCATTGATATTGTGGGTCGCCATATTTTAAAAAAATTTCAAATTGGGTCGTACAATAAAAAGTTTGGGAACCTCTGTTCTACACCATTTAGAATATTATCCGTGACCTACTCTACACAGCAGTTCTCGCGATAACGACCACTAAAAAGTCTGGGCCGATCACGCAGGTTACCCGTGCGCAGGGACACGCGTCGTCGCGTCCTCGGTCTTGCACCGGGTCAATCTGCGCCGTGTGTCCGTGTGTATACGATTATAATATTATTGTTGTGACGATGCGTATTATATCGAAAACGCATTTTGCGCTCATCTATTATGCAATGTCGGTACATCGCGGGCCGCGTGTTGACAAATTAATTGGGTCGACATATGCGTTACGGTTACGTTTCCCAACACTCGACACACATGTATATTATCAAACAGCGACACGATTAATCGCAATATTGTACTACAGGGCGATGTTTTTTAACGTCACGATTGCTCGCAGTCATGTCTCGGTTGATTCTTGTTTGTCTGCAGAAAATCTACAATTTTTACGATTATATACGCAGTTAACCATAATTTAACATACCTATTTCGTTATTTCAATCTCCTATGATCTAAAATTCAAAGAAAAAGAATAATATACCAATTATAAACATTTTTTTAAGTATATAGAATTTCTATAAATATATTATTATCTTATTATATCATATAAGTATTTGCAATATTTACGAGAAATTGGAGTTTGAAGAAGTTGAATGTGTATCAGTAAATTCCTTGGAGATATTGACATTTCACACCTAAATTTGCTGAAAAACCACCAGGACCGTTAGAAAAAACTTGGTATATAGTAACAACAAGTATGTTGGTGATGTGAATACATGAAAACAAAATTGATGATATCATAGTGTTGTACGTACAAAAATAAACTATAATACCATAGAATAAAAATAAAAAAAATGCATGTTTATGGGCCGTATAGATTTATAATAGACATGTCCAGATTCAAGTCAGAAGGAATCTCTTCTTATAAATTAAATGTTAATCTTACCAAAATGCAAATTAGAATTTAGCAAATTTATTTACACTGTAAGAAATAATAATTTATTTAAAAAAATTTATCTTGTGTCTTATAGGCGATAATCAAACTCATAGTATCTAAACTCATAGTCATAGTCTTGTTCATCAGTTCATCACTAAACGTAGTGATATTTAATTGAGTTGCATCAGTGTAAATAAACACTGTTCAATAAACGCGAAAATCCAGCGAGACGATATATGACGAGTATACCTACGGTATACGGACGACAAACGAATCACCCTGTATACAAAATACGCGTGTACCTACCTATATTATTATGTACGCTATTGTACGTATGTATAACTGCTGATAATGTTTTGCATGTCGCATATATTATTACGGGTTGACATACGACAACAAATAACACGTTGTTGTGATGTTGGCGCGAGCGATTAATGAAAACAAACAGGAAAGGACATATTTTTTGTATTATTCTTTTTTCGCCGCGATAACGGTTATCCCACATCGTGTACCGAATGGACAACGGGAGAGGTCGATGACGACGAGGAGAAGGAGTAACGGGTAGAAGTAGTGGAAACGGAGACAAATTTGGCGACGGTATATAAATGACGACGATGGCGATAGCAACAGTAATAATATACCTACTCGTTTCGTACAGATCGTATTGGATTTTCATTTTTATAGCGACAAACCGTCGACGCACCTACGTGCACGTACAAATTATTAGAGTAGGACTAGAAATCTCGAGCACGTCTTCTTGCCACGCGGCCCGCTCACCTATACCGCCGTATACACCGTCTTCGTCGATCCACACCGACCCATCGATCCTCGGGGTTCCGCCTGCTAAGCACGATAAACAATTGGCCGCGGTTGCAGGATGACTACGTCGATTGCGGTGCAGGTTTCGGTCTTCGTGGTCTTGGCGTTGTTGCGACCGCGGTCCACGCTCGGCGGTCCGCACGGAAGTCTGCCGCCGCACGACTACTACGCCACTGAGGACGCCGTGTCCAACGCCACTGCAGCTGACCGCGACGACCGAACGGACCATGCCCGACACAGTTACGGTAAACATCGCCCGCTCGTTTTCTAATTTTTTTTTCCGTTCATCGTTGTTACCTGAAATATGGTTGTTACCATCATAAAGAAACGCCGTGTCGATTCAACTTCTGTCTAACGAATCACGTTCTCACTCATGACGTGACGACGTGTACATATTATAAATAATAATATATCATATACATTTATATAAAGAGATTTATGTTATAAAACGAGTATACTAAAAACCGTTTGCCTTTTAGACCATTATCTATGGCATACACGAAAGTTTGTAGAAATTTCAAAAATTTTTTATAAAACATATATATAATATATATATATGTATTTAATATAATCACCCCCATCTTACCTTCTTTTTTGAGGCGAATTGAATCGATGCGGCGTGTGCTTTATATAATACAGTTACGTAGTACCTATTTGTATTTGATTTAAACAGAAAAAAAATAATTGTTCACGTGCTGTTTTTGAATGTTGTTATTTTTACCAAAGATTTGGCATCTACAAACCCCTAAGTAGACGTATCGTTTTTGGTAAAATCAACCCTCTTAGACTACGCGTGTATCTTTATTATGATATAATAATCTATTTAATTTTTTGAGTACGCCGTACACGACCTACCTAATTTTATTAATTAAGATTTATACTGATGTGTTTATGATAAATAGTTTTATATTTAATCATTTTATATATTATAATGTATAAATAATTTACAGTATTAGCTATTAACAATATATGTAGGTATATGAAACAAGATCTATACTTACTGCGCAATGGTTTAAACTTACGATGATGGAATATAAAATAAACTTTGGATATCGAATAATTCATCCCATTAAATCGAATACTTCTATTAAAATTTAAAAATAAAAATAAATGTCTAATCTAGATATTTTATTAGGTCTATTTTTTTTAATATCCCTAGGCTTGGTTAATGTCTTGACAACTGTTCAATTTTTCATCATTGTTTTTATGACAAACACGCACTATCTATAGAAATATTAATGTTTTATTCCTTATTCCTTGAATTTGAAGTTTTAATTATTATTTTATGAAATAATTATACAACATAACATTTTTTTTTCGTACACGATGTAATAAAATAAATTTTTTTATACCTACCCCAATCTACGGATAGCTTTGTGTTAGATATTTCAAATATATGGTTTAGTATCGGTATATATAATGAACAATCAAGGTACCAATATTAGTTACTAGAAATAACTAACGAGTATAATGACTACTTTTTATCAAGTTCAATGATTAAAAATATTTGTTGAAAATTTCATTACATTAAAATTTACAAACATAAAATATAATATTATTTGTAAATAAGGTATGTTTACTTTATTTTTAATTAATATACATAATACCAATGTATTTGTAAATAGGTATACCTAATCACTGTATATGCTGTAACCGAGCAAGACAAACTAATTGAGTATACTATAATATAATAACGCGTACGTCATTTTTCGATCTCATATTTTAAAATCAGCGTACTATTGTGTGTCAACTGATAATACGAGTTAATCATAGTAGTGAAACAATTAAAGTATCTAAAACAAGAAGTGGCGACTTGTATTAGCAGTTGTACGTATTTTGTTATTTTATGGGGTATTAAATGACCAATTAATTTATAAAATAAAATGTATTTTAAATAATTTTATTCATTTATTTTATAAGTTTGCATAAATTAATATTAACTGCAGAATATTTAATTTAATTTTAGATAAAATCTGTAAGAAATGTCATTTGATATAAGCTTATTGGAGCCAAACGATATTTCCATAAACTTGAAATTATTCAAGTTATTACATATTTTTCCTCTATTTGATCCAAAAAGCAAAACAATTTGCAATTTCAATGTGTTCCATCTAGTTTGGTACATAATAAATTGCGTTATTAGTTGTTATTGGTTTACAGATTTTTTGGTTATTTTATTGAAATGGAAAATTAAATCGACATCGTTGATCAAATATAATAGTTAATGTATATTTTCCTTCTTTATTCAGCAGGGTTACTTAAAATAAATAGATTTTTATACAAAGCAAAAAACATTTGGGATTTACTCCGTGTTACTCATATACATTTCTTGACGAGTAGATACACAATGTCAAACACATATTAGAATTCTCCTTAAATATCGTAAAAAGTCAATACAAATTACAAATATTATAATTTGCATTGTAATTTTAAATACCATCCAATGGATCCTGTATCCTCGAGTTCTGCTGTTGTTGCAAAAATTTAACGCCAACCAATCGAATCGAAGCTTTAAGAATATTATCAACTTTCGGTTCCCGGTGACTATAAATTACTATAATAATAATTATATATTAAATGTTATAATAAATTATTATGGAATCGTCTACTGTAATGTTTCTGTAATATACCTACATACACGTAGTGATTGATTTCTTTTTTTATTTCTGTCTGCTTTGTTGTAATTGCTCAGTACGAGATGATCAAAAGAGCTTACGAAAGTGTCAACAGTGAACTGAATTCCGAAAATAATAATGGTAAGTAATATATTATATATATATATATTTACCACCTTGAACTGGAGTGAATGATTTGACTGGATAACTTTATCACGTGAAGATGAAGAATAAATAATAAAATCCATGGATTTATGGTGATACCTTTATATCATATATTTTCAGAAAAAAAAAATAATTTTAATGTGAACGACTGTTTTGAAGATTTGGTATCAAATTATGAAGGACCAACAAACACTTCTTGCATTAGTGCCTAATACCTATAATCGTCTATACATAGTTTAAAAATTTTAAAATCAGTTATAAGAGATTTATTTAAGATTTTTTCTTTCATTGATCTTTCCTATGAAAACCCAATTAAAATTAATTTATCAATTTAAATATTTATTTCATTTTTCAGGAAGTTAAAATTATTTTATACCACGTAGAAGTTTATTATTTTATTTTATCAACTGTTATAATAAATTCGGGGTCCATGGTGATTTTAACATTTGCATCAGAGTTGTGGTAAAAACAAAATTAGATCAATTGAAAATGTATAACTCGGGGCGGATCTTTATTCTATAGCGTGTATAATGATTAACAGATACAAATTATAATAATAAAAGCGGGTAAGTGAGTATCTCTCTGCTGTACATTAGGGGGTGGGATGGACCTCGGACTAGGGAAGGTTAAATTTGAATGCAATGATAGGTATCATTGTATACGAAAAACGATTCTGACATGTAATGCTAATGATTAATGAATTTATGATTAAACTAACACCGTGAAAAATTGTCAATCTACAATTATTTAATAGCGTAATATTAACATTAATTTATATATTATTATAATAATGTAATATCTTATCATAGAATAAGTAATAACACAGATTTGAATAAATTAAAAAGAATCAATTCTTAATTTCAGGTAATAGTAACATGCTAGCTATAACGTTCTATCAACTATGTTGAATACACGATCTAAATAAAAAGAAGTCAAATAAATAACATCAATAACATTTCAATCATAATGTTGACTTCTTTATTATTTTAATTATTAATGATATATCTTTATTCTATGCTAGTTATATATATTCTAAACGTAATTCTTCCTCATTTATAAATTATATAAAGTAAGTTATGAGTTATCACTAGTCAATAATCACCTGAATAATTTTCTAGAATACTTTGTTCTTTATTCTATAATTTCACTCAAATTATTTTTTTGTAATTTTTTTTGTTAATAATAATTATAGACATTAAGTGTATTAATTTAATAGGTAGTGAATAAATAAATAGATTTTATTACAACTACGATCGATGACGGTGCGTATTATAACTGTATATAGTCTATATTATAGACTCTATAACATATTATAAATAGTATACCTACTTCTATTTCGCTTTTATTTTCTGTTTTGTATTTTTTACTACCTTTAAGTTCAATAAAAATACTTCTATCTTCTTTTCATTATAATATTATCACATAACAACACAAATTTGAATAAATTAAAAATAGTTAATTCTTAATTACAGGTAATTAAATGAAACTAAACAATTATTACTAGATACTAATAGATATAAAATTATACTTATAAACTTTCTTAAAGACAAAACCTAATAAAATATTATAAGATTATCGATTTATTCATATGTTGTAACAGTTGTACGCTGGAAAGTAATTTTATTTGGGAACCAATTCGTACACTTTATTTGATCCGGGAACCAATCCCGCATTACCCGATTTAACTTATGTGGTACCTATAAGTAATATGCTTTAAATCATATGACTTATGAATGGTGTTTTAACTTACTATAATAAATACTACCCTTTCAACATGACACTTTCAAGGTTTCAACGGAAGGGTGCAATAAGGGTGTTCAAAAACAAAACATACATATAATACTATTGTCATAGATGCTATTGCTATTTGCGGTTTACACGTACGGAAATACATCAGAAATATCTACCCCATTTGGGGGATGGTATGTGAGATGTATACGCGTGTAGTTATTTTAATGTGCAAATAAAATCCTCGTTGTCATCTACTCTACTGCATTCGCCATTCGCATTAAGTTTTCAACCCTCGAAAACATATTTTCGGAGAGTTTAATGCTTATATATTTTCAAGTGAATTTTATGCCCATGGTAAATAAAACTTGACGTTATATATATACTATAGACTTAATTATAATTAACTAAAATATACCTCAGTAATTTAAAAAATGCTATAAAATATAAATTTAACTATACTTGTAATCACCCGAGAAAACCACTGTATGATTCGAATAAAAATAATACATTTAAATCCATTCTGTAAATTGTAGATTGAAGGAAAAGATGAGAGACTTCTTGCACCACGATTAGAATTTTTTGGCTAGAAGTTTTATAATTTTTACTAATATATTGGCTTTATGATTGCTTTCAAAGCTTGCGGTTGTATAAATGGAAGACGAGGTGTTTCGAATAAATTTCTGTTATACATAGTGAGAATTGAAAAGGCTTATAAAGTTATAAATAAGGTGCAACCTTACTGAGCGCATGGATCAGACTTGAGGCGCAGGCGGTTTCCCTATAATTTTATGAATTTTTTTATTTCGACATTAAGTCTTGGTAATATTTCAAACAAAGCGATCATACAACATGTACACTATGGCTGTTCAGCATGACTCCGATCAGAACGATAAGAAAAAGGGTGAAAATGTTTCAATCATATCATCAAACGAAGTCTTGTTAACAGTACCTACTATACTATGTCAAACGTCAATTATTTAAGAAAATAGAAATGAAAAAATATAATTTTTTTAATCTAGTTTAAATTTTTCAGAAATTGTTTTTGATTTGAATGTTTCCTTTATTCTCATTAATAATTTTATCTCTGACTTAATTGAAAATATCAATAAATTAAGTATTTACTTTGATCCTTTAGAAACTTTGTATTATCAAAGAATAAACCATATGCTAAATTTGTCAATTAGTTTTTATTAATAAACTTATTAAGTTATGTATAATTATGTTATATTATTAATCGAATAAATATTACACAATTTTTATCATTTCCATATAATATATAAATACATTGTTTATTTTTTCTTAACTACTTTTATGTATTTTATATATCGTATAATTAATCTTATTAATTTAATACCATCTCTTTTTTATCCTATAAACTAAAATTCTGTTTAATAAAATAAAATATCATTCTATAATATAACGTATATATTAAAATAATTAAAACTTCACAGTAAATAAACAATGACGTGTCGATATGGAGACATATGACAAGCTCATGACTCTAGAGGGCTCATTAATAAGTATTGAATCCGAAAATCTAAAAACAGATCATCATTGTTACAAAATTTAAAAATACAACGATCTTAGTTCAAAAACTATGCCCTTGAAAAATTAAATTGTTTTAAAATTAATTTAATTCAATACTTAAAAAAAAAATCACTGGCATAGGATTATAGATTATTTTATGTGCAGTGTTTGCTCGTTGAGGCCTGCTATAATATAATTATGAAAAGAATGAAATGTACTCTATATTTAGAGCGGTATAATATATAATTTTTTGTAAGTTATATTGAATTTAATTATCAAGTTGGCCAAACATTTATTATATCCATTTTGTAAGCAAAATTAATCGTTAAAGTCTTTATTGTTTATGGGAGTTTTTATGTAGCTTAAATAAATAAACCCAGAGAATAATACATACATTTTTCGTACAACACAAATTATATTAAATTTTAAAAAAGCTCATCACACCCCTCCAACATGAATTTAAACTATAAAAATAAACACGAATTAGTGAAAGTTTCTATTTGAATAATATATACATATAGTACGTTATTAATCTATATATATGTATGTATACATATTATATGTTACGGGCAAAATTTTAAATGAGGTTAGTTACAACTAGGTTTACTCGGGCTAAAGCCAAAATATGACATTTTGCCCATAGGTATAGTTAGCGTTTTGTATACGCATATTTTCTGAGGTTTGCCTGATTTTGACTTTTTACATAACATAATAATTATAAATTGCGCAAAAAAGATTTTTATAAAATATGTCGAAATTAATTAATATATATGTATGAATTAATTAATCAATAATAGATGAAGATAAATCTGTAAAAAACAGTTGGACTATTGCACATTTTTGAATTTTGTACTACACGCAATTTAGACCCTTAATAAACCACGTATAAACATTACTTTAAACATTGAAATTTAAAATACCTTCGTTTTTTTAAATCGTTTACCTATACGTAATATTTATCAATCATACATATTTTATTTACAAAATTCACGATATTATTTATAATAATATTAGGTATATGCAATCGTTAATGGTGATGGTTACTTAATAATTGACGGCTAACGCACGCGGTTGTCTGCATCCGTATGGTATTATTTCGAAAATGAATTCGTATAGGATTTACTAACTGTTACGTTTTGTTATTGTGTCACATCGTTTATTTAAATATTGTTTTTCGCATCATTTCAAAACATCATTTACACAGAAGATAATAATATGTTTATATACGAATATCGGTGCGCTGCGTAATACCAATTCACTGTGGGGATTTTGGGGTGGCGTATAAATAGAAAGCTATACACATATATTACCAACTTGCATAACTTTTTTGAATACCTATTACCTACTTATGGTACCTATTTAAAAGAACATTTTTATTTATAATTGGTGTACACAATATATTATATATACAGTCAAGCTTTGAAAATATCAACCATAATCGTTATAATATGCACTATATATATTATATATTATATAAGTATAAATAGTATTTTGGACTGACTCTCGAAAAAATTATGATCGGGGACGAACACCACTACAGATTGGCGAGTGTTGATACATCCTGTATATCGTACATTATAACTAGTAGTTAATAACGTGACATACTAATACGCATAGGTATAATAATATTGCAAATGCGCTGTAGTGCATTGTCTTTATGCTGTTTGCCATTGTCCTACCAGCCACGGCATTGAGTCCATTAACGTTACAATCATTTCAAATGGCGTGACACGCAATGCATTGTATACACGCGCTATTACATATTATTACGATAATAATATGTATTATCACGTATAACATAATATTGCCAGCCGCGCCTTGTGCTACCGGCGACGAAGCACATAATCTTTGCGACACACATACAACATCATATTCTTCTTTACGAGTCATTATTTTCGCAAATGTACAGTTTACATAATCGATTATTTGATACCGGAATGCTGACACAGTGACAAAACTGCATACAATATAACGATCGTACCTCATACCGTATAATATTACGAGGTATATAGAGTATATTATATACGTATATTACTATAAGCGTCCAAGCAGCAATCTATAATGACGATTCGGCGAATTCGCTTTAAACCGATTTCACCCTCAACAGCGGTGCAGATATATTAAAATGTGACGCACAATTAAATTGTTTACAAGTTACAACTCATATGATTATATTATATCATTATGCGTATATGTTATTATCACAATACATATTACCTATTAAATGTAAATATATATCATAGGAATACCGGTTGCGTGTTAAGAGATATTTGCGTATGGCACGCCGTACCTAGGAGAATGCTTCGATTTTCAATTTCGAGGGTGGTTTTTATGGTAAATTGGATTTAGTTTGTACTTTAGAGACATCAGAATAATTGGAAAAACAAACAAATATTCTTGATATAGAAACATATATTATAGATTTATAGATATATTATTATTTATTTATTTTTATTTTTTGTACCAAATTCAAATGTAACACATCTATTGCAGTGACTCGTTCAATGTACAGCCGAGTGGTACCCACCAACCCATCTATTTTAAATTGATTTTTAAATCATTGAAACTGTTTATGTTTGAAAAAAATATGGAACTCGTTTTATAAGGGTTTAATTTATTATACCTGATTTAGCATATAGCTAGTTATCTCATAATATTGCATCGTTGCAAAAACTTCAATCGTGATATTTTATAATAGGTATATGACATAATATGGAATATGCTTTAAAAATTATAAATTAGCAACGTTCTTGAAATTCTCACTATATAAGTCTTTAGGCCATAAAAACTATAAGTAAAGTTATAAGTACTTCTTGATAATGAAATTACTCAATTATACGACACGTTGTCTCATTTTAAAATGTTTTAATCAAATGATTATAGCATTGTGCAACCGCTTAATAAATTCCATTGATGTAGTAATAATAGTATAAGTTCCAATTATTTTGTGTTCCTTACCGAAAAATAAATTTTCATGTCAACGGCATATGTATGTATACAGTATACAATGTTTATTGTATACTTGTTTACAGACTATATATTATACAGCATACACGGTATAAAGCACACTCTAAAAAACATAAATGTATCGTGTACTGCTGTCTGCAGGTTGCTACTAGGTGGTAACAGGTAACTCAAACCAATACCTGTTATAAACTTACACCACAATGTTCATCTATAATAAGACAAGTACAATTCAACTGAAATTTGAAATTATGATAAAACTATAGAAACTGTACCATTATATATTATACATATATAAATTATATATATACTATATAAGACATTTATAATTTGTATTATTTATTTCGGTTTAGAAATAATATATTATTTACGATATAAAACAATTTTGATATTTTCTCAGAATTCTTTTAACTCGACGGTCGTCAAATATATATAGAGCTGTATAATAATATTATGATTTATGTTATAATATAATAAGTATATTGTGTATATCATTGCGGCGACTGAAAACAAAAATGAAATAATGAATAGCACACAATAATTTTTTCTCTCATCGTTTTGTTCAAAATACAAAAAAAAACATTTTTCACTTATTGATTAACACACCTATTAAGTATTAATAATTAACAAAACAAAAAAATATAAAAGAAAAAAAAGAAAAAAATTAAAAATTTTTACAAAACATTATAAAATGACAAGAATTACAAATAAACAATATTATATACTTAATTATAATAATATAAGCCTACCAACAAATATTTCGTACATCGAGACACAAAACGTTTTAATCACTATAATATATAGACACAAATATAAGTACACAAACGAACACGTATATTTTCAAGTTAATATTAAACAGAGTATTTAATATAATCGTGGAACATGCGAATTTAATTATATTTATTATAAATTATAATAACATATTACATATAAGTATTATTTATCATTATGTGTGTATACTGTATAGTATGATTTGTTTTTTGATCGGTGAAGGGAATGGTACATATCTTACTACAAAAAACAAAACTGATTATTATTATTGTTATTATTATTATTAATAATATTTGATTGCACAAATTGAGGTAAAGTCTAGCTCATAGCCAGTGTTTAATTTATATAACAATATTGTCATTATACCATTAACATAATGTAATAATAACAATAATAATAATAATAATAATAATAATATTAATAATAATAATAATAATAATATTTAAATTACAAAGTTTATGAAGTAATATTATTGTTTAAGTAAACACGCCGCGAGAGAGGGAAATCATTATTGGATTATCCCAGGGATAAAAACTAAACGACGACATTTTTCAACGTGGTCGTCATGAAAAGCTAAAACATGAGATCATTTGAAGCTTGCCTCTTATGTTTTTTTTCATTTAAAAAAACAACAACATAAACAAAATAAAAAAATTACATTTAACACAAATAAAAATAAAACGAGAAAACAGCGGTGAAAAATGATCATTCTGAATCATGGGCACCACTCAATATTTATAATAATACAATGGTCAGTGACTATATAATAAGTGATAAATAAGTGATGGTCAACGATATTGAAAAATATTATGATGAATCGAATTCAGTTTCATTGAAAGCGTCTGCATTGGATCCTAGCTAAATCCAAAAATTGAATTTTATTCTAATGAACGCTTAATTTTGATCCAGAAACGAATATAATTTTTAACTATTTGAGAAAAATCAAAAAAACCTTTAAGACAAAAATTTGTGGTACTAGTGTTATTTATATTCAGTTTTTTTTTTCATTAATCATATGATTCATATGACATGAAAATGTTTGTTTTTATTCGTTAGTACATAATTCGATATTGTGATACAATATTGGCATTAAAAATGAAGTCGTTGAATACTTTGGGTATCACAAATATTAATACTGAACGTAAGTAAGTACATCGCATTGTGTTATATTAAATATATATAATATCCGGTGAGATTAAATTGGAAGAAGGTATCCAAGTATAATAATATAAACGTTCGATGGTGTCTGGCTCTCTCTCGTTTTCCATTCTCAGAACAGCCATTTTTCGCCCAATTAATAGTAAATGCCTTAATGATTATTACACATAATATCAATATAATTATAATAATTATACATATATTTATGTAATTATGTACAAAACATAAATGGTTTAAAGACGTTCGACTAAATTGTAAAATAATAATGAACATCATATTATAAATTTAATTTGCATGTGTAACACTAAGATATTATTAATAAACTGGTGCGGCCTTCAGCCATAATATTATAATAATATATAGTAATATTGGTTTTAACGTTTTTTTCAATGTTGGTTTGTGCCGATTTTGAATTGTACCGAGAGAAGTAAAATATAGTAATGTATACTAACCAAGAGTTCGAGTGTGTTGAGAAAACCATGTATTATTTTAAATAATACTAAAAACCAACCTATCGAAACCCCTGGAAAGTTGTAATAATAGCGGGGGAAAATGTTATTTACGAGAAAAATAAAATGACGAACATCTTATTAAACGACTACGACATTAAATCTTAAATATACCTATCATTTAATACACGTATTTAATGTGTATGATGTATATATATAATATATAAATAACTACTTAAGTTCTAACATTCTTATAGACTAAATGTCGTGTCGGATTTGGACGGTTTCTCGAACGAGAAACTACAATCGAAATCGCGATCACGAGGACTAGTGACCCCACTCGCATTTTCGGTCGACGTGTGATAATATAAATATATTATACACGCACGACCACGTAATATTAATAATAATAAACATATAATAATAATTTTATGACTAAAAAACGAACTGAACAAACAAATAGATAGAATAGTAAAAACAAAACAAAAATTGCAAAACGCCTACAAACTACATTTTGTCCTCGACCACGAGTGCCTATTGACCGCATTTTATTTGCACATCCACCACAATGTCATGTGGAAGATGGCAGTGCAGTCGCCCGGGAAGAGGACATCATATTTGAAGTATTAAATGGCCACATTCGTCACGGTAACGATTTAATTATCATTGGTACATGCTTAATATTATATAAGAACTTAGTGTGTTAAGGAAAGAAAAAGTATAATATTATTATTTAATTTATTTTATTATCAATATTGTATAATAATATATATTCAATTATTGGATAACAATAATGTGATGTATAGTGTATACTTAAAACCTACGGAATTGCATCTTCCCAGCCTTAAAAATAATTACGTTTAATCATTTTTTTATTTTGTTTTTTATTTCGATATTTTTTACTTTATATTTATAATACAACATAACTTATTTATCATTAAAAATAATATTAATCTATTTTATGTTCATTAAACTTAGATTAAATATTAAATTGTTAAAAAGAACCTTAAAAAAGTAGGGATAAAAATATGAAAAAAAATATTTCATCAATGTCAGTCTTCTGAAGGGAAAACGTACAACATAATAATAAGTAATAACAATGTCAAAATTTAATTTATTTATTAATTAATATTAATATATCCAATGCATTTACAACATGATATTGTGTTGTCTACTTATATTATATATTATAATAAATGGAATGTTTTGTATGGAATACTGAAATTGTAAATGGTGGAAATTATATTCTAACAACAGTCGAATCTAAAAAAAAATTGCTTTATATTTGCCTATATAATTACTTAGGTAGGTATTATTTTATTAAATGATGGCGTAATAATTGTATTGCAACGTACGGCTTCTCAAATTTAATTCGATACACTTATAAGTTATAACAACATCGTTTTATGTCTACTTATAATATAATAATATTTATAATATGTGTAATATTATAATAAAATAATATTAAAATAAATATTAATTACCATAATAATAATAATAATAATAATAATATTTTTTCTTTTATTTAAAAAAATGGAGGAATTTTGAACCCGTGCTTTACGGTTGTCCAAACGACGAGTAAGTACGACTACGTGGGGCGGAGCGGCCGCGGTTTTTGTATATCACGTGCCCCACCCCACCCGCACACACGCACACGCGTTTGGGTCACCACAAAATAAATAGAAAATCGCCTCGAAAATGTATAATTTTTTTCAATGTATTACGTTATTATATTATATAATGTATTCAAATTGAAAAAGTAAAATGCCTTTATTCTGTTGTGCGTGCAGTTATTGTATGAGAGGAGGGTTATCACTGTTATACGACGAACAATAATAATGTATTTTATCAATAGGTATGGAATATTATTATATAAACACGACCACGATAGAAAAACTAATTAAAATTATTGCCAGAGAATTCGACAGTTAAACATGGTGGGTGACGGCGAGGGATTAAAAACTGAAAAAATTAAAACGACTAAAATACATAATTATAATATATTATATAAACCTACTTTTTTTTTTTTTTGAAATATCATCAATTATACTATACATTGTTGTTTATTTTGATTATTTATAGTTTATTCAGTATAATATATTAATATCTTTCGATAAAAAAATATAATATTGGTTATAAGAAAAACCACTAGACCAATACTAGATACACATCAATCGCTCTGCAAGTTCGATCTCTGTGGACGTAAAACTGTTGATGAGTTATTAGTACAATAAAAACGCGTATACTATAACTATAGAGTGTACGTTGAATAATGTATAATTTATGTATTGTAACCATGGCATATGTATTTAATGCCTGTAAAAAAAACCACAATGCACTCTTTTTAAACATCGGTCAAAAAGTTGTGTAAAAGAGGACAAGGAGGTAGGGCGAAGTTCTCAATACTCTTTTAAAATTTTTTTTTATGTATATTGCATACTTGAATAGGGGTTGAAATACGTACATATATTTGTATTATACGCAGATTGCTGATTTTATATATTTGTAATTTTCCAAAAATATAAACTAAGAAGAAAATGATACATGACTTTCTGTAGTTGGCGCTGCGTAATGGTGAACATTTATAGGCTAAACCAGGGGTCCCCAAACTACGGCCCGCGGGCCGGATACGGCCCGCTAACAAGTTTTAACTGGCCCGTAGCACCAATAGGATGGTAAATAAAATATAGATATCTAAAGGTACTTATGTGTAATTTAAAAAGTTATATGTGTTAATAAACTTTTGGCCCGCTAAGAGCATTTGATATTTTTTGTGGCCCTTGAATAAAAAAGTTTGGAGACCCCTGGGCTAAACGATAGATTAGTTTCTCTGTATAATTTATTATTATTCTGAATAATCGTACACAACGCAACCCCACATGTATTAAGAAACAAATTACTTCGCCCTATCTTCTTATTTTTTGAAATCGAGGCGCGAAAAAAACCTGACATCGCACACGCGACAAACCCCATGCATTATACATGATTTCAGCTCCTATTTTTGTTTTGTCAGAGAAATTAGATTTGAATCCCAAAGGCCTACGAATGGTTTCAAATGCTGTCTATAGAACCGCGCCTACGGTTATGGAAAAATAGCCTAAATATATTTTTGAGAATGGTCACTGAATTTTTATTGTCGCCGACGAGGTGGTTGCGGAGAGAAATACGATTATGCGCATTTCCGAGTATTGGTAAACGAACGGCACGATTATAATGGTACGAGGGGTAAAAACTTCCACTCTACCCACACAATATAACATATCCAGGAAAATTTGCGGTGGGTAAACGCACCCCGGACAGAGGGATTTATCGATTCGAGAACGTGGACGGATGTGACGGGTGGTAGCGGGTGGACGGGTGCGCGCAAACGTTATATTCACCTTGCGCATGAGTATATTACAATAATAAATAATGTTATACGACTGACGGTGTTTCGTCGCAATCTCTTACGTACTGCGTAACATCCGCTTAAGCAGAATAAAAATATCTTTGTAGATGATGGCATATTGTGGCGACACCGTGATAAACTGATAACATATCATAATCAAGCAGAATACTCGCTACACAAACTTCTCGAATATAATAATATATACGCATTTATTATTAACGTTATTATTATTATACCTCGACATACTACTGAAATCGAATAATTTAATTTTGTTGATTTAAACAACGTTAATTTGATACACAATTTATATGGTTTATGATTGTATTAACCGTCAGTATATAACGAGATTGTTCGAACACTGCCATAACCCATCGTATAGAATTATTGCGATGGGAGCATGCGCAATAAAGTGTTGCGGTATCAACTATCAACACGCCTGAAGAAATTCAAACTTTAAACTGCCTGACGGATATTTCAACACATTAGTAGACTAGTTCTTGCAATTGGTTTTTATAATAGTCAAAATTATCCAGGTATCTTAAAAATAAATAGGTACGTCAGCAACAGTTCGAGTTTCGGTTCTGCTAGACACATTACACCAGGGGTCGGCAAGTAATTTCTATTGGAGTCCTAAAGATTAAAATAATAAATCAATGAGGTCCAGTGAAAAAATCTTTTTCAAATCTTTATACATAATGAAGTAAGTACAATGTGTTGACAGGGTCCAAAGTTTTGCCTTCCGCGGTCCGAATCCGGACCGCGGTCCGCCAGTTGCCGACCCCTGCATTACACCGTTCCTAACTATATATTCATGGTTTATCTTATCTCGTTGGTCAAAAGACAATTCCAACATTATCATATCATATATTCTACCAACGAGAAGAGGTTTTTAGGGATTAGGCTTAATGACGGAATTTGGAGTGGTCGACGAACACGACTTGTGTCATAAAGTTACTGACATACCCATATATACTTTTTCGTGGATTCGGACGAATACTTGGAGTTGGAGACACTGCAGTTCGAAACGCGTTCCGACAGAGTCTCATTAGCGTACGCTCAGTGAATCAATCACAGATCAGTCAGAAACTAGTTCCCACATCCTCGCATTCCGTTTTAGGATAAACGTTGTCGTTTCGCAGAGGGTGATATGGCCATCGAATGGTGACTGGGAGAGTGGGAGTACGCGGTGACATTTAATAAAAATAAAAATAATAATTATTATTATACTAATATTATATAACGCGGTAGACACTGTGGGAAGACGTGTTCCAATACACATAACATATTATGTTTTATAAACATTTTTTTTATCATGGTTTGGACGATCGACAGTATTTAAATGACGTTATAACAGTATTAATGACGATGCGCGTTACCGTTGCAATTGACAGCTGTTACAATTGCTGCTAGCGGCGAAGACGGCGATGGCGCGGTTTGTACTGCATATTTTGTGGTGGTTACTGTGCACGACGGCGGCGACGCGATCATCACGCCGACTGCAACACCGCGTTGAGCGTGCCGCACGCTTTGAGTTCGCTGAATATCTCCGTGAAGTACGCGGGCTCGGCGTTGATGCGCAACATCTTAGATGACATGGCGCGGACGATGCCCAGACATCGGTCCCAGAACGCGTCTCGACTGTCTTCGACCAGGAAAGGTTTCAGCGGATACGATATCTCATTGCCCATGTACGAGTACGCCAAGTACAAGCATGTGAGCACCACTGCTTGTAGTTCCGGTTCCGTGGCCACGCGTTCGTCGACCAGCTCCCGAACCAGCATGTACACGAATACCACGTTTGCCGGGTTTATAAACGGCACGTCCTGCAATAATTCAAAAACGATACAGACTTAATTATTTAACAACGACGATTGACAGTTATATTTTACATAATTAAAAAAAACACAATATAGTTATTATAGTTTAAATCGTATCTCGGATAAATATAAATCAAACTCCACCATAACATTCATGTTGTGAAGTCAATGTGGAAAAAGGAGTGAGTGAGGATTTCAAGATTTAGATTTTTTTTGTTTCTTCGTGTGACGTTTAGTAGCATTTGTAACATTGCAGCTAACGTTTGTTATAAGTCTACAATAGTATAATAGTGTACATCATAATTTTAATTTCAACAGTTCAATGACGCATTTGACTTTTCCAAATTTATTTGTATTTTGAAGTAACTAGCTATTACTATAGATTCCTCATTACGGTATTTCATATAAGTACAAAGTACCTATGATATTTCAATTATAAATGTCGTTTTAATAACACAAATTGTATTGTTTTTATCAGACGGCGTCCTGGGTAGGCAATTTAAACACACTGTTTAGTTTTCGTTTTATTTTAAATTTGTATACGATACCTATCAGTGCTCGAATTGGGAAAAATTAAGTAGAAGAGCTCAATCTAACGATTTAAAATCTGCGTTCCAAGGGTGAAATTATTTAACACAGACCCGTGGGGGGCTTTGCCCCCCCCCCCGAGTCCTACCTTACATACATTTTGAATACCACTTTTCAGCAACACGTTTTTAAATCCAAACAGGTATAAATATAATATATTTTATTAAATAATAATATAATATCTTAGAAGAAGAAATTAATATTTATTGTTTTTTATTAAAAAGAGACCACATATTTTTATAAGTATGTTCTTCATCGTTTACATTTCTTTTTGGACAACATACTTCGTTAGCTGATATGATAGCAATGATAACATTTCATTCGGAACACGGCTTAAGATAGTACTATCACACACCAGTATCTCAGTATCTGTGCCTTAAATAATATACGTCTTACGTCTTGTGATATTATAATTAATTAATAAAATAATATCAAAAATAATGTTGATATGAAAAATAGCATAATTTGTTATATAATTGACATCAATTGAAATCCCAGGGGCGGCTCCAGGGAGGGGGCCCTAGGGGCCGCGGCCCCCCCAGGCCTATATTTCTAAAAAAATTGTATATAGTTGAAAAAAAAATTATAAGCTAAAAACATATTATACCATCGACTATCATAGACACGTACAAATATGTAGATATGATAGTATGTACGTGCTATCTATATTATGTATATTATGAAAAACCTATAATCATAAGAAAAATTAAAACTAAGGCCCCCCCCTAACTAAGTCTCTGGAGCCGCCCTTGTGAAATCCACATTTTAATAAAAATTATTTCGGACATTAGTTTGTACCGTCCCCCCGACCAAGTGAAAATAAATATTAGAGGAACGAAAAAAAAATAAAAATAGTAGGGGAGCTCCGTCCCCCTGCGCACCCCCCAATTCGAGCACTGTACGATATCGAATATTATATGAAGGTAATAATATAATGCAATATATAAAATATAATAGTATAATATATACTATAGGTATAGCAACCAGACATACTTTTTATCAGGACAGTACTATTTGTTAATGAACTTTCCTGATATCCTTAGAATAATTTAAAGTATATAAATAAATTGTACTCTTTTTTTGAAAATATTACGAGCTGATATTTGCTAATGATTTATTATAATATGATTATTTATTAATGTTTTATAATTTAACTTAACGGTTATTAATACAAGATAATATTTTATTACTTTAGTATAAACCATGATTATGTATAATATAATGGTAGCATTAGCGTATAATATATAATATATAGCAAAGAACGTTGCTAATAGTAATTATTAATAAATGAATATTATGTGATAGCGTGGTTAATTCAATTTGTTATCAAATTGCACGTTTTTTTTTTGTTTATCAATGATGATGACTATTAGAGAGAGTTATTAGAGTTATCAAACGGTAAATGTAGTTTTATTTTTTTGTACAATATTTTTAAAATATAAATTTTCAAATGTTATTAAAATTAAATATGTAGGAAATGTATTAATAAATGTTTGAATTTAAAGTATTATTTTTACATTAAAATATTTTTATATTTTCAACGTATTTTCATTATAAAGAAATACACCTAATAAATTGGTATAGTATTGAAATTATAATTTAAATAAGTTTAATAAATAATAGAAATAGAAATAATAAAGTAATTATATAAAAAAAACAATTCATATAAAATATATGTAGATAGAAAAATAACCAATAATAAAAATGGGTAAAATAGTATACACATTGGACGATTCTTTCAAATAAGTGGTTTTTTATGATAGTAAAGCAATGTTTTAAATGTACTTTTTTGGGGGAATTTTATATCTATTCATCATAACAATAGGTATATACTATATATAATAATAATAATACTCATTTTAATTTTAATTTATTTTTCAAATAACTTAACACCCCATTTATACAGTAGTCACTTAACTCACAAAGTGTCTAAACTTTAAAACAGAAATCTCAACGGATGTTTCACGAGAATTGGTATAATTAATTACTTCATGTTATTTATTTAGATATTTTCAGATATTTTACTTAAAACGAAAATGTATAAAAGATTGAGTTAAAAAAAAATTAAAAACTTATAAACCAATTAAGAGAGGATAAGAAATAATCAATTAAAAAAAACTGTTCTTATAGTATTATAAAACGTTTTTTCCAAAATAATAAAATTTTACCAATAAAATAGACCATTCATTCCTTTGATACGGTTTCCGTATTATGGTATTATAGTTTTGTATATAGCTGTTTACATATATTTAACTATTTAAGCAATTTTTATGCTTTTTAAACACCATTTTTGATTTGTTGAGATACCTATAGTCAACGATTGGTATATTTTAATATATTAATATTATATGGCGCAAAAAACTGTTAAATGTTTATAGCTACTATAGTATTACGATTTACGAATATATAATGTAAGAAACTTTATAAAATATACAGCATACATACATATATAACACGCTGCAATTTTTTTTTTCTTATGAAGTTGCAGAATTTAATAATTCTCTATTTTACAATTAGGGATTATAATAAGTACTGAAAAATCAATTTATTCTCCATTTTTATAATAAATTTTGATGACATATTATATTATAGACGAGTATAAAGATGAAGTAAATTTACAATAGAAGACAATATATCAATAAGCATTTAAACAATGATACCACAGCTATATATTAAACTTATTATTTAATGTTGTTATTTTATACAAATTATTGTTACTAAACGTGTAATTTTTTGCCGTGATTATACACAGTGGTAAGTAATTAATCAGAAATAAAAAACCAATCTACTTATCTTAATTTTGATACTTTTGGTAGACCTTTTATCATGTTTTTTTTTAAATATTTGTGCACTTGTTCAGCATATTATAGTGATGAATTAGTCAAAATTAATTTATTGGTCCGTTTAAAATAAAATCTGAGACCTAAACAATATTAGTCGATTAATAACATAAATGAGTCTATTTTTTACAAAACAAAACATTAATTATTAAAATAAAGTTTGTAAATTGTTTACATATGTCTATCAATTATGCAATAGATTCAAGAATAATTAAAACTTAATGTTCAATATGCTTTACATCTCAGCAAGATATTTCTTTTAACTTAACAGAATTAAATATATATTTTAAAATCAAAAAAATATCAAAGAAGCAATCGTTAAGTAATAACACTAATAACTGACAAAACAATAATATATATTTAAAAATGAAACCAAAAATGATGTTGAACAGATTATACAAAGAATTCTAAATTAATTAAATATTAATGTCCTTAAATTTACGTTATTTTTAGAATAAAACTATGATTCTAATGTTTTTAAGTTCTTATGAGACGAATAGCAACAATTGTTTAAGCCATTTAAGGTTTTAATAATGATAACAGTTATAATGCATTATTCAAAAAAAAAAAAAAAATTATAAATGTAAAAATTAATGATTTAAAACACAATTAATATTATGTATTTGAATAAACTACATCTCTACAACTTTTAATTTTGGAGACCGCTTAGCGCCTTCAAATAAATCTTAGTGTACAAGTACACTTACGACTTATTACTAATATGACCATCAGATCGTATACTTGTAAATACGTATTCGCACAACCCTATTTCCGGAAGTGGATAGAATGAAATCCGTACATGTATACGTTTCGATCGCGTCGATTTAAGTTGCCACAAATCACCGTTGTGTCGAAATGATGTATTATTATTTAAGCGCCGTCAATGAGGTTGGTTCTATTCTACTCACGCGCGAATTTCATTTCACTCGTTTCCACAAACACAACCATTTCACACAATACTGAATACATACTATACAATATGTTCTATATGCGAAAAGTACATTATCATTGCTTGCACTATGCATTAGTTAAATATCTTTAACCTATACTCGTATTATATAATATAATCGAAAAATTACGTATTTACACGCAAGGAGATTCGCGTAAATACGGTATTATAGTTGCACTTGATCTTTGAATACGAAACGACTCGTATACGGCCCTACGTCAACTCGACTCTGGTTCCCTCTTCGCAGTTTTTATTATTGTAGAACTATTTTTAATAGACACATAAAATATATTGTAATAACACGAGAGGCCATTGTTGCTGATTTGCACACGTAAGTGGGGTATAAGAATAAACGCATTATTATATAGGTAATACAATTGTACTCCTACAATACAGTGGCAGCTATCCTATGCTGCTAAGTGTATGTGTAGCTTTAGCAACAATTTAATGGGTGTTTGGATAGTTGAATATTGGATGATTAATAATTCATATAAATTATTATTAAAATATACCAATCAATTAATAAATTATTTATTTTAATTTTTTTATTACCTTGAATTTATAAATTATAATGCGTCTCATACATTATAACATTATGAAATTTTTATGTTGTACCTATACAAATATAAGACCTATATAAGGTCTATGACTAAGCTACACAAATTAATAATTTTTATTAATTTTCCTATTTTTGTATATGTGGAAAACAGACTAGAACTAAAAGATCTAGGACCGAAGTTATACTAAATGTACAACATAATTCACGTTTTGAGAGTTAACACTGATGTGTAAATGATGTAAAAATGGAAAACAGGTACACACTTACTTTATATTAAAAATGAAATTATTTTTTTAAATTAAATAAAAATTTGTACTTTTTTATCTTTTCTTGAGCAAAATAAAAGATTATTAGTAAGTGCGATTGGTAGCCATAATTTAAAAATTTTCAAAAAGGGGTCGTCACGTGAAAAGTTTCCAAATCTTTGTTTTAGAAGTGTCATTTCAGGCACATCACGTCAAACCTGAGATTTATCTGATGTACTGCATGTAAGATATTTAGACGTATTCTGTATAAATTGAGGTATAAGCACTCGAGTGTATAAAATATAGATATTCTTCGCTTAGAGTTTATTATTATATCATTAAAACTTGTTGATGTTGACTTTTTGACATGCAGCGTGCATGTACATACGCGATACGCATATGTCATGTGTCACGATATACGATGATGGCGAAATATTAAGTGAGAATTTACCGTCTTATATTATGTTGTTATTTTATAAAACTGATTTTAATATAATTTTACTTGACCAGATAGAGTATACGAATGATTCATAAATCATTCATACGGATGTACTGTGTAATATATAAAATAAACTATATCAACCATAAACAAATATTGGTACAAAACAGCACAGTACTTTTTCGTTAATCTGATTATCCTTCATATTACCTCAAATTGAGGAATCCCGAATCCTATTGTGCATCCTATATATTCAATAATTATAAATATATGTAAATTTTGATACAATGTGCCATATGCAGCAGGTTTATTATAATTATTGATAAAATATATATTATATTATAATATAATATCGTTATGAACTTATAATAATGTATATATATTATACTATATTCATTATCCAAATGCGAAGAATTGTCAAAGTCAACAATCGATTTGGTTTTTTTCTATAATTCATGTGATGGTTAAAATAATATACAATTTATTGATTTATATTTATATTTATCATGTGCGAAATTTGTATTTAATTATACTTCACAATTTAAATTGAACATTTTTGTGCACACATCTATGAAATTGTATTTTGTTTATCTATACGCATACGTTTATTACATTTTACAAAATATGCGTTAAGTATAAATCAATTTAATACACTAATACGGTTGTAGTATGTTTATGAATAAATAATAATACTTGATAAGTTAATACATGAATATAAAGTCGGTCATTGTTGAAACGCTTTATAACGACACTGACCTAATTTTCTGATATCATCATACTAATAACCCCGTATAATATAAGACCAAGTTTCAAATTTTATTCAACTCTGTACGATATTTACAAATCCGCATTGTAAGTATTTACTTATTTACATAAATGTCCTTTAAATATCGCTTATTTTTTGTAGCGCATCGTTTTATTTACATATTATATTTACTATCTTATGTTATAAAACTGTAATATAGATACTATAACTATGAACTATAGTTAGGTATATTAAACATTTTCTCACCAAATATAACCTTTTTCTCCTTTATTATAATATGGACTTCCGTGATATATACCAATATTAATAATTAATATATTATACAATTTTCATGTTATATTATTATGTGTTTATTTTATTGTATTAAAAACCATCTCGTTTAAAATTTAAAATACGAATTATGGCTTTTAAACACCGAATTTAGTTGGTATAGTTGACAGATGTGTGTAATATATTTTGCAATATTTTATATTATTATATATGAATATAAATATTTGATATTAATTCATACTCAATGTGTAGGTACTATAAAGTAAAAAATGCAATTTATTAGCCTTTGAAATGGCTTGGCATCACGCACATTTGTCAGTTTATAAGCAGTTCATTCAACTCAAAGAATAGCTCACGATATATGTATACATAAAGTACCTATAGTTCCAAAACAGCTTAACTTATAAAAATCAAATTTTATTTTACTAAAGAAATCAAAATAATAAATACAATTTCAAAACTATAACATGAGGCCAGTCCTGTAGACATATTGTTCTCTATGTAGTGCATAATTTGTTTTGACACTAGTTGGAATTTAAGTAATGAATTTCCATACCAAAATATATTCAAAATTCATGTACATATGCTTGTCTCTTTCCTTTACGTAACCTGGGGTTAATGCACTAAAGCATATACTATAGCTGTCGACTATTGCAAATTTTATTCATAAGTGCACTTGTTACTTGTTTGTTTGTTTGTTCACCGTTATGCGTTTCATTAAAATTTTTGATAGATACGAGTGCAAGTTAAATGTAATGTAATAATATGTCAGATAGATACATTATATAATTGGTAACTATTTTATCAAGGTTTAACTGGAATAATCCAAGCATATATTATTATGTAAGTATCTATACAATATACAATTTAAATAAACACTGTAGTGATATATTAAATGTTTGTTATTTCTACAAGGAACTCGTGAGTAATAAAGTGATTGATGTACATCCTATTGCAACCTACCTTTACAAGCCACCAAAGTACGGAATCTTCGAAAAATACATGGATAAAGTCAGTATAATCACACTTTATACGGTTTGATCGAAAAATATTGTGAATCTACAAGTGGACAATCGTAGAGATGGCTATTATCGCAGTTTCTGGCTTATAGAACACGTGGGCTTACACATTTCACGACCTTACTATGAAACACGGATAGACGCGATCGGGAGGTTGGCATTGAAATATTTACTGATAAAATTCGGTGAAGTTCGAAACGCATACGGTCTGACCGTGATAATCGTTGACAGAAACGATCGTCGACCATATTATTATTTGCGGTATACTCTCGCGGTATGCTGTTTTTGTACATTTTGTTTTTCACTTACACAAGTGCATACTATGTATAAAATAATGTTGTTCAATACAGTCAATACAGAAACAAAATTTTGACCGTAAATCTCGATCCAACTGTTTTCGCAACACACCGTTCACGAATTCATGAATCTTTATCTAGGTATATAGTATATATTATATTTCTATAACACCATTTTATGTCTAAATTGTGCTGTGCAGTGATGAAATAGGGTTGATCACCTCCAATCTGAAAACATGACATGTCGCCTGTTTACAGAGGATAAATATTGCAAAGTTGCCTATATTATATACAGGTTACCTATTGCTTGTATAAAAAATCATTTTTGTACACGTCGATGATCGTTATTTAGAAAGCATATTAATATGTATTATATTTATAAGTTAGTATATGTGCAAGTATACAGGTTTGGAATATCTTAAGAAAACCTTTCTTAAATTATTGTTTAAATTTAAATTTTTATGATATTTAAGAATTCAAGCATTTTTGCATTTACATTTTGGTTATTTTAAATGAATTTGAATTCATGTTTTGTTGGTTACAATCATAATATTACATTAATAAAAAAAATGATTTACTTATTGCTATTATTTTTAAATGTTATTGTTATTAAACTCAACAACAAACATTTTATGAAAAATAAATTTAATATTATATACTTTCATAATATTTACATACAATTTGTAAAAAGACATCAAACTTACCGATCGGTTATGAATAAAAATTAAAAATTGTGTATCAATTTATCAATAATTAATTTTTAAAGGAATAGATGGTTTAAAATACAATAAATTAGTGTTTAAAACTTTTAAAATATTTTATAGTATTGACTAGTTCTCAATACACTCTTTCGAAAAATCTTAATGTACCATAATTAACTTTTATTTTATTTTTAAAGCTGTATGAAAGACGCGTGTGCGTACACGTGTACATAATTATTAATTAAATTTTTCAACGCACGATAACGATTTATCAGAAATTCTCTCAACGGACTCATAGAAATGTAACATATGTATATCGATTAGAAGCGGCATTATGTTTATGTCGGAACGACAAGTGTTTTACGCGGGCGTCGGAATTTTATTTCACCCTTATTTTCTGGATGGGGATGAAAAAAAGTTTGTATTCTATAGTGTATACTCGGGAGACCACGGCGGCGACTTCTAGCGCGGCTGCATAATAATAATCGACGTACGCGTATATATACGTATACAAAGTAATTTATTGCGACGGTGAGCGAAAAATGGGGACGGTGTTCGAAAGGGGAAAATTGCGTTTTTACTCTCTTAAGTTATAGTACACGTCATCGGACCATCAACACGGCAAAGAGTGCTACGAAATTCGTATAAAATGGGGAGAACGACTGAGGCCGCGTGCGCGTATATACCATAATAATAATATAGAGAGTCTTGGTGGCGCCGGAGGGGGTGTGCAGTAGTCGACGTGGTAGCGCGAGGGTGGCGGTGAACTCGGCGGCGCGTAAATCACGCGACGCGCACGGCCTGGCACTGAAGAAGAGGTGGTATAGGGTAAATATATACAGGGGGTGACTGACCGGGGGGAGGGTTGTAGATGGGTGGGGACGATGGTCGTATGACGGGAAACGCGGAGCCGTAAAACGAGGGTTTGTGTGCCAGCCGTAGGAGGGGATGGGTCAGAGGTGGGTGGGCGCACGCGAGAGGGTCGAATCGTTTGCAAAACGGTGGCGGTGGCGACGGCGCTATGAGAATATATATATATATATATATATATATATATACACATGTATATCGACGAGAGCATAATATATTATATACATACGCAATACACATATCAAATATGCACGAGCACGTCGTATATAATGCATTCATCTTATTTCGAAAACATTGTTTCGCTACAAATCCATCGTGTACCATTTTTTTTTTTTACAACATTCACGGCATTTCCCAGTTCAAGGAAAATAAAAACAAAAACAGATAACCTCCCTCCACCCTGCCGTATTATTATACGATATCTATTATATAACCGCAATATCATCCCGTAACATAATATTATTATTATTATTATTATTATTATTATTTATAAAATATATGCAACTAATGCGATTTACCTGCCATCCCTGTATGAGTAGACTTCGGTCCACCGTCCTCAGCCACATGACCGCGTCACCGGCCTGGAAATCGTTGAGCTTGTAGCACTTGTGGTGCAAATAGATGCCCAGGCACTTGAGCAACTCGGACGTGCTTGCTTGTATGATAGTCTTCCGCGGAACGAGGTTGTGGCACGTGTGCGACGGGACCAATGTGGCCCTGGGCACTAGCTTGTCGGCGCAGCCACCGCTACTGTTGTTGTTGGCCACGTCCAACCCTGTGGTGGTGGCCGACCGGCGGACGCCGTTGGACCGACCGACGCAGTCGACGTTGGCGTTGGTGTCCACCAGCGGTTGCCGGCCCGCCAGCAGTTGCTTTGACTTGACGCCGCCACCGCCGCCGGTTGTGCTTCCGTTGTCCAGCTTCTTTTTGTTCTGCGACGTGCTGAACCGCTTCCAGCTGAGCGCGTTGATCAGAGCCGAATGTTTTTTCATGCTCTTTTCCAACGTACCTCGCTGCTGCTGCTGCTGATGCGGTTCGCAGCCCGTTGTGGCCGTCTTACAATTGTTCTCCGAGTTGTTGTTGTGGTGGTGATGGCTGTGATTGTTGTTGTTGTTAATGATGTTGTTGTTGATGGAGTTTATGTTTATGTTGGCTGGCAGCATCATGGATATGCTACGGCCGGCCATGACATCGGCGTGCCGACGTTTCGTCAGCTGCTCGTACGTGAAGCTGCTGAGCGTGAACTCAGCCGCGCTGGCACTGCTAGCCATGGCCGGATACACGGACTTGCGATCTTTGGGGCTGATGCTGAGCACGGTTCCCATGGCAGATAGCCGAGCTGGGAACGGCGCGGACAGGCGTTGACGTGCAGGCGGTGCCCCGAGTGCCGGTGCTGCAGATGCAGCGGCGACGGCCGCCACAACCCCGGGTGCCGAACGGCGGTTTTCGAGCTGCTCAGATGCGGCGGCACGTCCTATCCGTACTGTGATTGTAATCTTCACCGTGGTCGTCGTTTTCGCCGACGTCTCTGTCGCCGTCGATGTACGCCGCTCGCTGCACAGTCGTCCTAACGGCGGCCGATCACCGTGGCAATCGATATTGGCCGCGGCATCGTCGCGGCAGCCGTCGCGCGGGCGGCCGTCCCGCAGCTGCAGCGCATTCGGTGGCGTGCACTTCGAGCTGGCCCGCAGTGACACACCGACGTGCGAGATCTGCACCGTATAGGACCGCAACGTTATCGCGAACGTTACACAGCCGCACGGGGAACGCGTGCAAATCGGCCGCGGACGACCTACGCCGCTGCTGACGGCCAAACGTCGTGATAACTATTGTATCGCCGTACGCGATTGTCGCGCGTTCGAGACGAGGCTGACACTGACGTGTGGTGGTGATTCCGGGTCATCCCCTGCAGCACACTAGTGCGCCGACGACTAGCACGCACCGACCGCGTACGCAACACAACGGACGTCGGGTGTACGTGGTGTGTACGCGGGTGTGAGTGTGTGTGAGGGTGCGCGCGTGTAGCGACGGCGGCGGCGGCGGCGGCGGCGGTCGTCGATAGCTGAGCGCGCGCGTGCGAGGGTGGGCCCGGGGAGCTTTTCACGGCGACGGCGCTCCCGCGCCGCCTTCGTTCGAGGCCGGTCGATACGCCGCAGAACGAGCGCACGCGCGCACCGCCGTCCACGTATATATTGCGCTGTCGTATTAATTACGTCGAGCCCGCGATTTTCGGACGGCGCTTTGCGGCGTGAAATATAATAGTTTGAGTATACACACACGACGAGCATATTACAGGCATGTGGGACACATTCGTATAGTATTATTTGCCCGTAGATCGTATATGGTCCGACTGAAGTACTGGACGCTATTGAGGGTTGACGCATTAGTTGCGTTTTTATTGTTTCTGTGGAGTTTAATTTTGTCGTAGAGCTCGTCGCTCTATACGGCGACGGACGATTCCGTCTGTATAATAATATTAATAATTATTATTTGCAAATAATTTCCGTATTGACACGCCATGCTGCAATTTTGTATTCATATGATCGTATTTATATGGAGATTTAGTATAGATATACAATAATATAATATTTATACATGATGTAGTCCATCAATTTTTTTTTAATTCGTGATAAATGTTGATAAAATGTTAATATTGAACGGAATAATGCATTTTTTTTCTTATCAATTTTCAGCACTTTTTTTAGTAACAATTTATTAAAATTGAAAAATAATGTTAGATCCTTGAATCATTTATTTAGAATCATTTAGATATTTTTTTTTATTCTGTAAATATTGATACAAGAAACTTCTTGTTCTGTCATATGTATTTATAAATATTAAAGATATATAGGTAAACATTTTTTATGAACATATGAAGTTCAAATTTTGACAAAATTTGTAAAAATCACAAAATAGGTAATTATTAGCTAAAAATGTATGAAATGTATAATTTTTATAGCTCATATTTTAAAATTTTTAAAATTTTAATACAACTTTCTTTTATATATTAATAAGTATTTTAATTCTAAATTTGCGTGAAATCAAATATTTATATGAAGAACAGCTTAATTATTTTGTTGTAATTCAAAAATATTATTCGTGGGTACTTGAAACTTTTACGAATATAAATATTTTTTATATACCCATACACAATGACATTTATTTTAAGCTATTGCTCACAAATATTTTTACTTCGAACCCATTCATACAGGTTTACATATCAGGTAAAGCTGTACCTATTGTTTCAAAAGTAACTAATAAAAATAAATAATCTAAATGTATACTATTATAATAATTACATATTAATAAATAATAATAAAATAATCAAAGCAATGTTTTATAAATGCAATGCAAACAGATTAACCTATGGTAATACTAATCTTCTTTGCAGGCGAAACTACTCTTTAAGAATTTTGACATCCACCACAATAACACGTCACCTGCCTCTATTTTATGTTAAATCTATGATGACTAATATTTTATTATTTTATTTGAAACAAAATTTAATATATTTACAATCTGCATTTACATGTTATACAATAAGTAAATTGGATGAGATTTGATTGACGGGATGGGGAATTCACTCAGTAGCGGCACCCGAACTAAATTTAAAAAAAATATAATAAGTACATTTTATTTTTATAAATAAAAAAAATATAACAACAAATTATGAAGCATGAAGGCTGATCATATTTACTTCGTACAGAATAATTGTTCATATACAATTAAATTAAAATTGAATATATACATAACAACAATTTATTCCTCAATGACGATGAGGTACACTCGACTCCTACTGTACAGCAGTGTTTACCTATATTTTCCTGATTATTATATTGGCTTAAAAATAATATCTATTTTTTAATAAGTTAAATATGTTGCGCAAAATATAATTTAAACTTGAAATATATTTTAAGTTTTAAATATTTGATAAAAAGAATATCCAGACGAGAAGTAGTTTAAATTGGGTTACTATCATGCGGCTATGTAAGATACGATTATTTTCAGTTTGAAGCAGTGATAAACAAAAAAATGTCAATGGTACATACTACGTATGGTGTTCCCAAGCAGTCACTCATAAAAAGAACTAATTACGTCCGACCATGTTTAACTTCAGTTATTATAGATAGAACTGGTGTATTCAACGTGGTATGATCATTGGAGAATGTTTGTTATAATTCAGTTATAATTAAATAAAAATAAATAAATATCTATTAATTGTTTATAGTTGTATTCTGTTTATAATAAATACAATTAATATATAGTACATTTCTATACCTACTATACTATACTATATAGGTATACTTATACCTATAGGCTATAATATATTGTAATTTATATTGCAGGTACAAAACAAAAAATTTAATTTGAATTAATTCATTATTAAAGGAAAAAAATGAGGATGATTGATGAACCGTCTGTATATATATCATACATTTATATACGATACATGCATACAGCCATACCTGACAACAATGCGTTGTATACCTACATATTACTAGTGTAGTAGTATAGTAGTGTAAACTGGGTTGAGAGACTTATGACATTATTAAACTTTTTTTTTTCATTTATTTAACTTTAAAATGTTTCAGCACACTGGGTGCTATTACAAGTATTATTTTTTAACAAGTATTATTTTTTAACAATGGGTTGGATTATACAAAGTACATGAAAAAAAAAAAATTTGATACAGTTGAGTAAAATTATAGTTATATATATAGTGTAAGTGTGTTATTTTATGGGTCTTCTGAT
Source organism: Schizaphis graminum (assembly GCA_020882235.1). NCBI lineage: Eukaryota > Metazoa > Arthropoda > Insecta > Hemiptera > Aphididae > Schizaphis > Schizaphis graminum. The sequence continues at coordinate 43,128,107 of CM037034.1, forward strand.
GATGAGTCTTCGCTATCCGATAGGAGAATATCCTGGGGGAGTCGAGGTCGCAGCTGCAAAAGACGTCTGTTTTGTGTTTTATTATTAAACTTTAAAGAATACATGCAAATATACAAAAAAAAAATATCAAAGTGGGTAATTATGCATTTATGCATAATATATAATATACTTAAATGTTAAATCAATCAATGAATCAACTATGAGTTATGAGTGTTATGACATTATCAAAGTTTATATTAAGATAATATTATTCATTAATTAAACATATGCTATGTATCATTATACATTTTAAATAATATTCTCGGGTTTTTATTTATAATAACTATCAACGGTAAACGGCTCTTATATAGTAACTATAATAGTATAATGAGTAAATGTATAATAAACTATAAGATCCGGTACTGCATTGCCTGTGATAAATTAAATGCCCATGGAATTGACCCCTTCTTGAACTCTGTAAAAGTAAACTATACGTATTTTTAACATATTTATTTGGGTGGTTTTTACCAAATTTTAAACACTAGCCCAAAATTATATACAATTATTTTATTTTCTGTTACTAGTGGCAACCTTTATACAAACAAATTAATATTCGTTTTACGTCAGCCAACCATTGGCTGTATGAGTCCATCTTTAAAATGCAATACCTACTTTTCTTCAAGTCCTGGATAAAGGATTACCTAAGTATCAAATAGGGAAAATTGTTTCAAGGAAAAATGTTTTAACAGGCAATAATAATTATAGAATAAACTTCGTAATACCAATGCATATAAAAAGGCACTCCATTTTTTAAAAATTTCGGAAGGAAGAGATCTGCCTCTCCAACTGCAAGACAATTTATGTTATGACAATATGTACATTTAGTATTTACATTTCTATAGTGTCAATTATTTGATTCTGCATCTGTTGTTTGTGAAGTTACATTGTGTACTCTCGAGTCTCGAGGTAAGCTCAAATAGGGTGGATACTGAACATAGATGCTTCAGATCACTGTGTTGCTAGGTATTTCAGTACTTATTTGTATTAGTTATGTAATGTGATGTCTTAGTCAATAACGTGTGTAGGATTACACACACATTATAGTACCTACTCTACTTTACCGTTTTTACCCCGTGTAAATCAATACAAAATTCACCCTGTTTATGGATACTATTTAAACATTTTAAACGATTTATTGTGTTGTGATTTACTGTGCCAGCTGCTCATTGAAAATCGCTCAATGATACGTTCGTATCTATTTCTAATCTGTAATTATTTTTAATTGTTGGTTATTTCAAATAATTAATGCGGTGGTCAGCATTTTACGACTTTTAAATAGTTTTCCAGAACTATCTCAGTGTTATAAATGTTATAAATACTATTAATTTATTAAATTTACATGCAGACAGGCTACAGTATTTGATAAGATATTTGTCTTTGTGGAATATATTTTCGAAGTCCTATAATTAATGAAATCCTCGCGTGACCTGTTTTACTTAAAGTTTTCCTCCGTGCGCTCATATGTCATGTACTCGTGTACAATAGTATTATGTGCAATACTTGAAACATGAAATGCGTACCTATATTATATAATACGTACAAACTTGATATATATTTTATATAATGTCATAAAGGTAGGTTTTTATAACGATTAAATATAAATTATAGCAGCATATCGAGCATAAAATTATTATATTTTTTATTTTAGTCGAGAAATCAAATTTTAAACAATGATATATTGAAATTAAGTTTTCAATAGAAAAAAGAGATTCAATTCGACTTGTCCATAAAAACATATTTTAATGACGTTATAATTTTGATAAATTTCTCTCTGCAATATTATAGTTAATAGCTTACTTAACATAGAAAACAATTTATTGAAGAATTTAAACAAAGAAAAAATTCTTGATAAATTTACTAAAAAATCAAAAAAATTTATAAATTATAATTTTTATGACAACAGTGCTTGAATTAGGGGTGGACGTGGGGGGACGAAGTCATATACGGATATATGTATTACTAAAAAAGATCTTGTATAATAGACAATCATTATAAGTTACAATTTTACAAACACTAACAAATAAAAAAAAATTTACGTTTTCGTAATGACGTAATGTGTACAATGTTTCAAACAAATTCGTATGTCATTCAACATCAACGACGTCACAGCCACCGAATAATTGGATCAGAATCGAATCGCACGCGTTGTCAGATCATTACAGCGGCACACGAGACGGGCAGCTCAAACGAGAACGATACACCCGTAATGCGGAACTCTGACGAGTGACGAGTCACTGGAACTTGTTATTTCTGTGGAACGTAACCCGCTGTAGCTCTGCGCATATATCGACAATGACGATAACGCACAGGAAAACGGGGTCTTACAAATATACGTTCTGTTAGGGAAACGTACTTGAACACTTATGAATAACGTATTCCTACGAATGACTATTTATCACATAACACGGAAACAGAAAAATAAAATATGCATTAATGCAAATATTTAATACAGATGTGACGATCAGTGTTCGCGCAAACGCAACAAACCAACCACTGATGCACTGCCCGAACGGTGTCAGACTTATATTATAGAACACGGGACAAGGTCAAATTTTGTTTCCGCATACCAGAACTTGAGCTGAGGAAATTTTAGGGCTGCGAATAGGTATGAACATAGATATGCATCACTATTTAATAATGCGAGTACAAGTAGTGTAATATGCAGGCAACATAATATGTTGAAGATCAAAAAATATAGATACCAGATACCTTTCTTAATCGCGAAAGTCTGCCCGACTGTATATTTTGACCTTTTTTAAGCTAATTATAGACAATTGAAATTTTCGACTTTTCTAATTTTTTTTTCTTAAAATGCCGATAAAAAAAATTTGGCTGTCCAAAAAATCTTTAAAATTTAATGCAAGGTTTATTAAAAGTTATACTTATCGTAGTAAAAAAAATTCAAAATTGTTAAGTCACAATTTTTGTTTATAAGCATTTAAAGTTCAAATGTTTACGAAATATATCAAAATCGCGAAAATTTACAAGTAATTTTTAAGTTGAAAATTCATAAAATTTTTGTGATTTATACTTAAGTTTCAAATATCCAATTCAAGGTTTTCCATAAGTTTTCCTTCAAGTAACTGTAACGATATATTACAATTTAAATATAGGTAATAATATAATATATTTATATACCCAACTAATTATTATTGACTAACAATAATCATCTCCGTTCAGAATCGTTTTTCGTATACAATGATACCCATCATTGCATTCAAATTTAACACATCCATTATAGTGACCAATACTCCAGTCACCTACTCTCCATTTCTACTATACAGCAAAGCGATACCCACTTGCCCACTTTTTTTTTATTCAATAAATTGCATTATATATTCATATTAAATGTTGTTCTCTGTAGCTAAACTTTTACATCATACTTATATCTTCAACCACAGGTTATGCTGTATACCATAAAAGCGTTACTCGTCGACGTTTATGTCGCACAATACTGTATTCATGTACATGGGTGTATTAGTATATATGTGATTCTTTTATCATAAAACACTTATTATTTTAAAATGTATTCATGTTTTTGAAAACATTTTTTTACATAGTTTCAAGTTGTTAAAAGACTACGTTTTTATTAAAAAATTATATTTTTTAATATTTTTTATCCTTATATTTTTTTAAGTTTTTTTCCTTTTTTGATTGACAACATAGAGTTTTAATTTCATATTCCGAAGCAGAATAATTGGCTGAGTATTTTGATACATAAAATCGAATTTAAGGCGAGTAATTTATGAGTTATACGTATTTAAAGTTTAGACATACAAAGTTTTTAAACCAAACAGATAAAAATTTTTCAACTAACTTTATAATGAATCGAAAAATAAATATAGTAGTAATGAGAATAGATATTTATATAATAATGATAGTATAAATTTATAATAAACGACTGGATTTTTTTTCTATTGTCTATTACCTATATTATTTATATTATTTGTTTATAACGATAAGATAATTGATTTAAACTTAAAATATCGATACTTCAATACAATAATTAGTACATAGGTATAACAAACTGTTAATAAAACAAGTATTCTAAACATAACAATTGATAATTGGAATTAATTGCAGTAAACAAGAATTTTAATTTTTAAGATATAACTGCTATAGCCGCTAATGATTATTATTTTCATTGATACTTATTAGCAGAGCTTGGGACTAATAGCATTTAAAATCTTTAAAATAAGCACTTAAAAACATCATTATAAGCACACAAATAAGCATTTAAAAAACATTTTTTTTATATGATAAAGTAGGTACTAGACATAATTTGTAACTGTGCTAAAAATAATATAATAAAATATTGAAACAAAATGATTGGGATAAGTTTCTAACTAAAAAATAAAAAAAAAAAAAAAAAATAACTTTATGTTATAAAAAAATCAAACTTCACTTTCAAGAAATTTTTCCTTATATTGTTTATAGATTAGGATTAGGAGCCCTGCTTATTAGTTATTATCAAAGCTGTGAATTTAATGCACTTAAAAACTATTAAATATGCTTAAAAATGTGCTCTAAAAATTCTTAAAATATGTTTTCATTTTTCAAAAACTATGCAAAAAAAAACTATTAAAATTTAACTTTTATTCTTATTTTTTATTAATAATAATTTAAATATTAGTAATATGTATTACAAATTTATATGCTTGCATGAGTATACCTATGTCTTATTGGGCGGGCACTGGGCAGGACTAGTCTTGATCTTCGTCGTATACAATATTTATAATAAAGATATGTTTAGAATAAAATATGTTTCTACTTAAAATTATATACAGTAAAACCTCGATAAGACGGAATCGCTTGGGTCCATGCAATTTTTCCGTGTTAACAGAGTTTCCGTTTTGACGGGGTTCAAAAACATGAAATTAAAAAAAAAAAAAACAAAGAAATTTTCTGTATTACCGGGGATTCCGTTTTACCGGAGTTCCGTCTTATCGAGGTTTAACTGTATTTTATACCTTTAAAGTAGTTATTGGGTTGTACAATCAAGTGATTTTTGTCATCCGTTATGTACGAGTTGATATCAGTAAATTAATTTAATCTCGACTTCAAGAGTAAAATAGTCAATAATACACGTTAAATACCCGATTAAAAATAGAATAGTACAAAAAAAGCATTTATACAAAACAATCGTTAAAACATACATTTATATGCCCTAACGCCCCCTAACCCATGAAATATGCAAAAATATGCAAAATAAAATTTGGTGTTTGAATTATAAGTAAGTCAAAACAAATTTTGGCCGAATCCATTTTTTATTTTAGAGTGTAGCAAAAAAAACATGCAAATGCATTAGATCCACAGCCTTGGTTATTATACATTTTTATACTTACTATAAATACCCTATTAAAATTATTCAATTATTACTTTTTATTTTTTTTACAAAGTTTTGGGGAAAAAATTCAATACCTACTAATGTAGCATTAGTATCAATCGACGCTTTTTCCATTTATTGTATTTTTATATTTTATTTTTTATCAATGATGATTCATAAAACAAAATATGTTGAGGCCGTTAAAAACTCAAATGGGGTGACTATTAGAACCCGAGCAGCATGTAGCGATCAGTGCGTTGCCCCTGTTACAAAACAACATGATCTATATGTATATAATAATATTTATTGGGTATTATTCATTTCCATTATATTCATTATTCGTGTCACTGAACTTTTTTGTTTATTTTGTTGTAAACTAACAACTGCGGCATGGCAATTGAACTTCAAAACAAGTACATACACCAATAGCATGTGGACAATATAAATGATAATAATAATAATAATAATATTATTATTATTATTATTATTGCACCAATATTCAATAAATAAACAAACACCACATAAATAGCGTATACTAATACTATATATATTAATATATAGGACATTGGTAGCTAGAATATGCCACATGGGTTGATGACATTTATTAACTATATAATACAAAACGTTAAAATGTTTAAACTTTAAATAATAACCACCTGCCTCTATATTATGTATAACTAGGCAGATATTAATTTCGTATAATAATATTAGTATAATCTTTAATGATCTATGTAATATACGTAGGTCATAGGTTATAAATTATAATGGTGTTATATAAGCGCATAGCAAACTTCAATATTTTATTTTAATTAGGTAGGTACATCGTATACTTTTAAATTTTAATTGGAAGATATACTACGGGTACCTACCTTCTAAAGTCTGTTGTTAATGTAGAAATTAAATATTCCTATTTGCTATATTATAAATTGTAATATTTCCTATGATTAGAAATTAGAACTTAATGAAATAGTTCAACTAATTACCTACGTCTGCCAAAAAAGTCCCATTAATAAATTATAGCCCATAGTTATTATTTAAGTATGTATAAAAATAAATTAAGTTTCGTGTACGATTTAGAGGTTATAAATGTTTGTAGATGAATTCTACTATAAATATGGTATATATAGTATACCATATCAGTATATATAGTTTTTACTTTTTTAGTTTCAAAATTACACCTAATGGTCCTAATCACCTAATATGACACAATTGTATAATAGGTATATGCTATCTATTTTGTTAAAATATTTCTCTCTTTTTACTATGAATGGTTATAAATAGACCTAAGTTGTTACTACTATCTTTTTCTAATAATGTTAGTCCTCATAACTATATTTCTTTGCTATCAATATTCAGTGCACCTTTCATCATCTGACACCAAGATCAGCTCATTGCACGGTGTATAAATTATAGTAGTTATACTTACTTAGTAGTTATTGTTATAATAATTATTTCATAATATACACATGTTTTATTAAAATATTGACTACTATGATTTATTGGTATAAGAGATTAGTGAGTTTTAAAGTACCTACCTACTCAATTAAAATATTTGTGTTATTTGACTGACAGAACCATACAAAATGTATTCCTCTTCAGTGTTAGGTATAACCATTGACATAATAACTATAACTATTACTTTTATAAGTTCATCTCAAATATTGAAACACACTTTTCTAATAATATAAATGACCCTGATGTGTACAGCAATACAGTTGAAGATATTTTAGCCAATGAGCATTTAAATTTTCCATGTTCCATACATAAAGACGAAATAGTTGCTTATTCAATCAGATACTATTTAAATATGCGTATGAGGCAATTTTCATGGCAAATTAATCAGGAAAAATTAAAAGAAAATTCAAAAAGAAAAAAAATATCCAAATTTTGTAAAACATGAGTCAAATAAATTATATTGTCTTATTATAATATGTATAAATCATATATTTTGTGGAAGAAGTATTACCTATTTGTATGTTTAGTAAATGCATATAATTAAAATGAAATATATAATAAAGTGTTGAATATAATAGTTAATATATTATATAATATTTTCTTTAAATAGGTTAAAGCCTTAAAGGCTTCACAGCAAGGCCATTAGGTTTAAATTCTGGTTCTTGTGAATATTATAATATCAACTATCACAGTGAATACCAATTTTATACATTTTTTTCATTTTGTTTTCTTATTGTATTAGATTTCTCTCAAAAACAATAGTAACTGAATCTCATTTTATACTTACTAGTTCTTTAGTTGATTTTGTATAAATCTGTTTAGATGGGAAATACAGAACAACAATACGTCAATACCAAATTGTAAAAGCATAAAATATAATCAAATTATTCAAATTTAATTTAATTTAAAGTTTAAAAAGTTGACTTTAAAAGTTCAAAATGTGAATTATACAATATTATATTATAGTAATCATGTTCTAAAGTGCTGCACTCTATACTTATATTTGTATAAAACAATACACTTATTTTTGAATGATAGATGGCGCATACTGTGTTCTTGACAGTTTTACATAACCATGAGTTATCAAGGTTTTTACATTGTGCTATAGGCGATCTGCCCGACCTGTAAATAAGACCGTGTTCATGTCACGGATATAGATACTATATATATAGTATCTATATCCGTGGTTCATGTCTAGCGAGTCTCTAGTGATACTGCGATAACTCTAACTGGCAAGTTCCGTTGTAGCGTTGTTTAAATTGTAGCAATAGCAACTACTGCAATTGCAATACTGCATTGCAAATTTGCAATACGAAAATTAATGTTCAATCTTTATTATTTCGTAAAATATTGATTGGTATCTTAGTAGTTTTAGTCTAAATTAACTGCCTAACCCACGTCTTGTAACTTAGTACCTATTGAACAGTCCTATTTTATCTATATTTTTGAATCCGGAATGAGGTGTAATATTTCCCAAGTAAACGTTATGTTATATTATTGTGACTAATTATTATTTGTAGTACTTCTACTATAGGTGAGTTTTTATTTAAAATGATATGAGAAAAATTGTTGCTATATTTTATTATTGTTTTATTTTAGGACCTAGATCCAAAAAGTGTTCAATGATTTATCAGTTAACATAGTTCATGTTTTGTTTATGTGAAAACTATGGCATCTGCTACAGTCATAGTGCGCCATTTTCCTCCACAAATTTCATCTGAAGATAAAGAAGAGTTTCTCAAGTATTTTGGTGCCAAATATGTTAAAATATTGACATCTAAAACAAATCAAAGATCTATTGCGTATGCGAGGTAATTTTTTCAAAGATACTACCTATTTTTTTTGTTCGCTGTATAGTGTCTATATTTTTAGGTTTGAATCCCAAGAATTTGCTGAAGCTGTTATTCAGCGGTTGCATCAAAAAGAATTGTTAGGTCATAGGTTGACTGTTGAATTATCTGCAAATGATCTCGATGTCAATCTTATGAAATGCCCTAAGCCACTGCCAGTTATTGAATGCAACACTGACGAAGTAAAACAAATACAAGAGGATTATTTAAAAAAATTAAATAGTTGGTCAGCTGCAATTGACCTAAACCAACCACCGCCACATCATCTGCACTATAGTTATCCTGATCCAAACCCATACATACTGTCAAATATTGCCAATGCATTAGCTTATAATCAGAAGTTCTATTATCAAGTCTTACACTTAATGAATCGCATGAACCTGCCTGCACCTTTTGAACCTGTCATAGGTTATCCTCTGAATAAGTTTATGAAAATCGAAACTGCAGATAAGTACACCACTACTGATGAAACTGATCCAGATCTTTCAGAATCTGAAATGGAAAGTGATAATAATATGGAACCTAAATTATCTTTGATCAAGAAGAAAATATGTAAAGTTATAAAGTCTAAGCGTTTAAAAAATGTCACAACTACAGTGGTGTCAAAAAAAGCCAAAGTTGAATTGGCCAATGTTTTTGACACTGTTGAGTGTGAGATACCAAAGAAAATTGAAGTCAAAGTACCAGCAGAATTAAAACCAGTTGAGGGACCAACTGTGGACACTGAAGGCGGATTTGGTGTAATATATTCATCAAAGAGTACAAACAAAGAAGATGATAAAAAAGAAAGCGAGTCAGATGATGATTTAACAGGAGATTGTATTAGTAAAGAAGAATTAGCTACAAATAGATTGTCAGACAAAGATATGAATAATATGCCTATTTTTAAGAATTATTATCCTGGAGCTCCATCCTGTAGGTTATACATAAAAAATTTAGCAAAAACAGTACTGGATAATGATTTAAAGTACATTTATAAGAGATTTATCAAATCTGGAGATCTCAAACCAGGAACTATGTTAGTAAGATCAAATAATATATATTTGAATATATAATTATTTAATGTTTTATATTTGCAGGTTTGATGTACGACTGATGCAAGATGGGCGTATGAAGGGTCAAGCATTTGTGACATTACCATGTGTAGAAAATGCCCAACAGGCACTGAATGAAACCAATGGATATATTTTAAAAGACAAACCTATGATTGTACAATTTGCCAGATCAGCTACGGCAAAATAAGTATTAATACAATAATTTAATGCATAAAAACAGTTAATTATTTATACATAAGTTTATATTCAAAATATTATACATAAAAAATAATAATGTATACAAAAAAAATTTAGTTTCTTCTCCTACGCACTCTGGAAATTCTCCAGGAATTTGGTTCTTCATATTTGTTATAAAGTGGTTCTAGCCGTTGGTTCTTTTTAAACTTGCTCAACTTTGTTGGATCAGAGAATTTAAAGAATGCTGGTGCGAATTCAACAAGCCACCTTGGATCTATTGTTGTTACCTCACGCATATATTCTTTAGTGGTTTGAACCAGTTCATGATACATTACCCTGATAATAGAATACATTCAATTTTTATGAGTATTGTTTTGTGTAATATTAGTACATAAATAATAAATTTATCAAAATACAAACCATTCAGGTTGTCTGTTGAACAAAGCACTGCTAGGATGAATATAGACCGCCTGTCCATCAACAAGAGTACGGTAACCTTCTTGTGGATCTTTTTTAGATGCATTACGGAAAAATCCAGAACAAATAGCTTTTTGTATTCGTGCTGTGTTTTTACCAGCCGAAACGACATCCAACTTATGTCTACAAAAATTTAGAGGTAGATTTTAAAAATTAATTAGTTATAACTTATAAGTATTCATAATTTAATCATTACCGGTCCATGATTCCTAGCAATTGTTTACGAACATCTTGAGCTCTTTTGAGTGTACGTACTTGGACAAAATTCTCATAACACCAAGCATTACTAAACTTATTATTTTTCCAAGAATTGTACACGGCCAAAAGTGTTAAATGATCACCTTCAACTTGATTGAATTTTGCTTTTTTCTGATCAGCTAATGCTTGTTTATCTTTTGGTCTATAAAAAACATTTTGAACAGAAAGCATGGATACAATAGTCAATATCTCTTCGGAACATTGAAGATGAACAGACATAATCAACATTTTGGAGAGGTTTGGTTCCAGTGGAAATTCTGCCATCTAAAATAATATAATACTTTGATACATTAAACATTTAAATTTTTTAAAGCGGATACATACTCGTCTTCCCAATCTAGTAAGGAGACCTTCATCATCTAATGCACTCAAAGAATGCAATGATTCCAAGGCCATGATTAAACTTTCAACTGGAGGGGCATCCATGAAGTCAAAATGAAGTAAATCATTAATGCCCATAGTTTTCAGTTGCAATACCTAGAGTAAATAATTTTTAAATTGAAATTAACAAATAAGTGAAATTTAATATTTAATAACATACTGTAGTTGCTAAATTTGTTCGCTGTATTTCAGGTACAGGTGTTGGCAACATTTCATCTCGATAGGCTCTCTCTGTATAAAGTCTATAACATTTACCTGGTCCAGTACGGCCAGCACGACCAGCTCTTTGTTTAGCTTGTGCCTAAAATGACAATATAATATTAAATAAATAATTAATTTTATGTGTAAGTTATAAATACAATATTTAAAATGTTACATTACACTAATATACAATGAAGGGTTTTTGTATACTATTGTAAACTATATACAGTACAGTGGTCGCTGCTTATTATAATCACAGTGTTAATGTTATCAATCGTTTATTTTTATCTAAAACTATAAGTACTGGCCAGATGTGTACTTATATGTGTAAATTATATCGGTTATTATAATCAATATACTGCATAATGCTATCAGTTTGAGATCATAAAATCAACATTATGTATGAGAAATTGTTTTAAACATGGAGGTTTTTCAGAAAGTATCGAGCTTCAATTACAACGAATTCCAGGGAACCAAATTTTTTTTTCATTATAATGGAAATTTTGTTGTAACGAAAATTAGATTAAGCTCTTTATAAGTCCTGCTTTCTGGCAGGGGACTTCTATGACTTTTGTTATAACGGGAATTTACTGTATAAAGAAATAGACTTAGATTTTAAAAATAGGTTGAAAATTGTGAAAATATACCTATCACATCAAATTTTACCGAAGAAGATATTTTACAAGCTTTATTACAAACATATAAAATTGAAGAAATTGAGCTTTAGCCACAAACGTAAACCAACTGAAAAACATCAAAGTTCTTTTGAAATGAGAGAGGCCCTACGAGTTAAATTTTTAATTAAATTATAAATATGAACATTTTATTAATGATCTTTTAACGATACAAAAAAAAAAAAAAAATAGACATCAATAAATTTTTTTAATAATTCTAAATTTTGTTTATCTACCCACAAACTTTAAAATTTAAATAGTAATAAATTATAATTATTTATAAATAATAATTTTTGTAATTTAATTTTTTTTAAAAATATTTTGACTTTTTTTGAGCTATTTATAGACAATTGAAATTTTCAATTTTTTTTTTATAAATGTTGATAAAAAAAATTTAGCTGGGACAAATTACTTGAAAATTTAATTGAAGGATCCACATAACTTTTTCTAACTCTCATTCAAAAATTATAAAAATACATAGGCACAATTTTTTTTTATTAGCATTTGAAGTTCAAATATTGACACAAATTCGTCAAAATCATGAATATTTTTCACTATTTGGTAGTAAAAAATGTATAAATATTTTACTATCAATAGCTAAGAATTGAAAATTTAATACTATGCTGTCCACAAGTTAAGCTTAGAATAATTATAAAAAAGTTTGAGGATTATTCAATTTAAAAAATTTTACGAGTGTTTAAAGTTTTAATTTTAATTTGAAATCAAAAATACGCGTGTAAAATTACGTTTTACTAATAAATAATTTTCGATTTTTGTTATTTTTAAAAAATTATCAAACGTAAGATCTTGAAGCTTTTACTTAAGTGTTTGAATTTGTGAATTTTTTTCAAAATATAATATATGACAATATTTAAATATAATATATCCCAGACTGACAAATCATCTCCGTTCAGAATCGTTTTTCGTATACAATGATACCTATCATTGCATTCAAATTTAACCTACCATAGTCCGAGGTCCACCCCACCCCCTAATGTACAGCAGAGCGATACTCACTTACCCGCTTTTTAACAATTTGAAACTATGTAAAAAAATATTTTCAAAAACATGAATACTTTTCGAGATAATTAGTGTACCCACTTAAAAGAATCACCCTGTATATATAATATATAAAATATTATATGGGTAATATTTTAATATTTTTTAATGTACAAATTAGTACTATTATATTATTTTAAGCCAATATCCAAAAAGTAATTAAAAAACATACTTGGGAAATTGGTGTGACAACCAAAGAGTCCATTCCAGTTTTTGAATTATAAACTTTTTGTTTTACAAATCCAGGATCAACAACATAATAGATACCATCAATTGTCAATGAAGTCTCAGCAATATTAGTAGCGATTACAACCTAATAAATATGAAAATCATTGTAATATATAAATTGTTTAACATATAAATGATTTTTACAAATTTCTAATGGTTTGATAGAATACTGTTTTATTTATACTTTTCGAGATCCAGGAGGGGCTGCTTCAAAAATTCTAGTTTGCATTTCACTAGGTAGAGCTGAGTAGACAGGTAAAATAATTAACTCAGGTATATCAGGTCCTAATGACTTCATTCTCTCATATAAAATTTCACACGCTGTATCAATTTCTTCTTGACCTGTCAAGAAAAGCAATACGTCACCAGGTGGTTCACGTAAATGTATTTGCATAATTGTAATGAGTGATGCATCTAGGTAGTCAGTCTCAGGTTCTTTAGTATATAGCACTTCTACAGGGAATGTACGTCCAGGAATTGTAAATATGGGTGCTTCAAAAAAATATTGAGAAAACTTCACAGCGTCTAGAGTAGCAGACGTAACAATTAGTTTAAGTTCTTTCCTTTTTGTGACAGCTTGTTTTAATAATCCAAATAAAACATCAGTGTTTATTGTTCTTTCGTGAGCTTCATCCAACATGATTACAGAATAATTTTTCAGGTCAAAATCTACTAGACATTCACGCAGCAACATTCCGTCTGTCATGTATCTAAAAACAATAAGAAAAAAGCGGGTAAGTGGGTATCGCTCTGCTGTATATTAGGGGGTGGGGTGGACCTCAGACTATGGTAGGTTAAATTTGAATGCAATGATAGGTATCATTGTATACGAAAAACGATTCTGAACGAAGATGATTTGTCAGTTTAGGATATATTATATTTAAATATTGTCAAATATTCTATTTTGAAACAAATAGTATAGTTTTTATATTATGTTACTATGGTTACTATGGCCAACATTCGCATTATGAGCGTATGAAATTTAATTTAAATTTTGACATATTTCGTATAAATTCGAACTTTAAACACTTATAAAAAAAAATTGTGACTAACGATTTCGGATTTTTTTTTATCACTTTAAGAACAACTTATAAGAAACCTTGTATTAAATTTTCAAGATTTTCTGGCCACCCAAAAAATTTTTATCGGCATTTGAAGAAAAAAAAACTTAGAAAAGTCGAAAATTTCAATTGTCTATTAGTAGCTTAAAAATGGTCAAAATATTTTGAAAAATTAACTGTAAAGAGATAACCATAATATAAACATTTGGTGAAAGTTTCAAGTATTTACAATAATTCGTTTTTGAGTTACAGCAAAATCAAAAAATCGATTTTGTCGAAAAGTGGTTTTTCCGTAAAATTTCCATTTTTCTGTCATTTTTTTTTTGTTTTTCTCGATTTTTTTGAAAACTATTAGAAAATTTTAATTTTGACCCCCCTAAAGTACCAACTAGATTCAATTCCCTATTCAAAGAGGGGCTGAAGTCAAAAATCGGAGCATTATTACTGCTCCAAATGTTGTCCCCAGACACAAAAAAAAAAAAAAAAAAAAAAAAAAAAAAAAAAAAAAAAAAAACACACATCATAGTAAAAGCAATACATTCATCACTTCGTTCAGAATCTAATATTTTGTTAGAATCTTAAAAAAAAATTACAAATAAAATAAATAATATTAGTCATACTTGATAACGGTCTCTGGACTAGTGCAATCTTCAAAACGTATAGTGTAACCAACTTCTTGACCTAATCTGCATCCAAATTCTTCAGATACTCTTTTTGCAACAGACATGGCTGCCACTCTTCTAGGTTGAGTACATCCAATTTTACCTCTTGATGTAAACCCAGCCTCAGCTAAATATTGAGTAATCTGAGTAGTTTTTCCTGAACCAGTTTCTCCAATGACGATCAAAATTTGATTGTCAGTCACAGCCTATTGTAAATGAATATGAATATATGTACATTTTTAATTGTTTAAATATAATATTTATTACTTTGATGAGTTCATCTTTGAGTTTATAAATTGGTAAACTTTGTCTTTGTTCTAAGAGAGTCAAGTTGGTCTTCATTCCAAATGAACTTTTTTTACCACCAATAACATGTTTTTTCCATTCTGGCACATCTTGGGCAGTTAAACCAATTCCTCGCATATTTGAAGCTAATTGTCTACTATCATCTAAACATTTTTGAAAATTATATGAAGTACATTTTTTTATTTTTTACAATTTAATATCACTTACTATCTGGTAGAGGATCAATCCAATTTTTAGTAACATTTTTAGGCACAGAATCCATTTCTTGTTCACGTTGTAACATTTTGTGTTCTCTACGTTCTTTGGACAAAGCACTTTGCATCATGGCTGCTTGTGCAAGAGAGCCATCCGGATTTTTAACTATACGTACCTAAAAATTACAAAAATAAGACTAATAGATTTTTAATAGTTAAAATATTAAAGTAAAAATAAGGTGTTGTATGTACTAAACAATAAATATTATTTTATAAAAGTTTATGACATCTGGTTCTATACCTCAAACATTTTTGTCATGGGTTCCCTTAATTTAATGAAAACTATATTATAGATAAATTATTGAAATATATTGTAATTTAATGTTTTTTTAATATTATTAAACTTTAAACATGTATAAATATAAATAAATTAGTAATAAATGTGAAACTATAAAAAATAAACGTTGATAATTATTAATGTGACGGATGGGCTTATATACTTTTGCACAACATATTAATGTGCTGTGTGATATTTGAGACTGCAATGTGCAAGTTAGCTTCCACAGACTGCTGTGAAAAACATGATGAATGCTTGGTTTTTAATATTTGAAATTATGAAAATGCAGTTCCACAGAGATATGTTGGTATCAATTTAATAGCCGAATGGGTTATTTTTAAAATGAAACATCTACTAGAAAATCAAAATAAGTTTTTTGGTCCCTCCTGTAAAATTGGAATATCTTTTTCAAATAACCCATTAAACTAAATAACTGACCTTATTTAAATTTGAGTTGAAAATAATTATGGTATTTTCTTATTTGATATAAAGGCTTAAGGCATAAAGAAAATAGTTTAAATTAAATAAATATTTTGCGGTACTCCAGTAATATAGTCAAGACCCCCAGTTTGAAAAGCATTGTTCTATACAATAACCTAACACAAACATTCATTATTTAAAAAAATATATAATAAATATCATTAAAAGTGAATTTAATATTTTGTTCTAAGTGTATTGCATACTGGGCTGAGATCGTGGAGATTTCTACCATGGCCATGTAAAAATGGAGGTTCATCTTCCACAATTTCAATTTCTATATCTTGTTCTTCTTCAGTGTTGTCTTTGGGTAAAATACCAGTTTCTTCATCAAAATCAGGAAGTTCGCTTTTGTCAATACAATTGGCAGATAACATCTATAATTATTAAAAATAACAAAATAAGTAAGAAAGCATATAATTTTTGAACATATTTAGTATTTACTTGTTTTATTTCCCAGCGCTCTGGAGATGAAATCTTATTCATACGTTTTAAATTTGTCATTTCATCTGCATCAGCAATGGTTTGTAACTCCAATAAAGAAGTTGGTCTATCAGGGTTACGGCCACCCATCATATCATCGTCTTCACTAGAATAATTAAAAGAGAGGTTAAAAAGATATTGTGTCATTTAGATATTTTGTATCATACTCTAAATCTCCAGGTTGTATCATAGGGTTTAAGTCTTCTCCAGTGTCTTGATCAACGTCTTTCATGGATAATGAAATCTTTTGGTTACCACTTATAGATAAAACTTTTACCTGTAAAAATTGAATAAATATTTTAACAATTCATAGAATTTTAAAGTATGTCTCTGTTGCCAAATGATAATTACATACCATGACTTTATCACCTCTAGAAACAACATCACTAACAGAAGTCACTCTTCCTTTTTGACGTAATTGTGAAATATGTACAAGTCCTTGGGATTGACGGAACATATCTAGTTGTACAAAACAACCAAAATCTACGATATTCAACACTTTACCAGGATACACTTTTCCCAATTCTGGTAATTTGCTCCTTGATTCAATTCTAAATGAAATAATAGAAATATATTAAAAATCAAGTTTTACACAAGACCAATCTATATTAGAAAAATTGTAATTTTTTTTGATAGCAATTCTAGATTATAGAAAATAACATACTCTTTATCATGTCTTTCTTTTCTTTGTCCATCTTTACTCCTGCTTCTTTTAGAATTGTGATGGTCATACCTATCTTGATTTCTGTGGCGATCATTATTTTGATCTCTTCGCTTTTCTTTACTTCTATCTCTATATGATTTTTCTTTATAGTGTCTATCACTCTGTTTATTACGGCTCCTATCCCCATGTCTATCACGACTTCTATCCCTCTGTCTATCACGGCTTCTATCCCTTAGTCTATCACGGCTTCTATCCCTCTGTCTATCACGGCTTCTATCCCTTTGTCTATCACGACTTTTGTCCTTACGATGTTTTTCTCGACTTCTACTTCTGTTTTTAGAACTTCGTCTCCTGTGCTGTCTATCATGACTCTTAGATCGACTTCTGGACAAACGTTTATCATGAGAAACATTTGATTTGTTAGTTTTGTCATCTATAGCGCCACTAAAGATAATTATTTAAATACAATATTAGAAAGGTTAAAAGTTTAAATTTTATTTTTATTCTACAAAATGTAATCATACTTGGTGCTAAGAATCGGAGCAAAAGACTCTAATTCAGCCATAACAGCACTAATGGGGTCATTTTCTTCACCAACAATATCATTGGGTATTGCTAAACCGGGAAATTTACATGCCAATGTATCACTTTTGTCAGCATTATCATGTAATTTATTTCCAGATTGTTTTGATATTTTCGGTTGCATATGTTGTATAATACGTAGCAAATTGGCAATAAAAGAATCCTTGAAAAAAAAAAGAATTTAATATAATATGTTTAAAAAGTATATGTGATAATTAGAGTTAGGATGTTGACAACTTTTATATTTTTTCGCTTTAATCCTATAAAATGTTATCGCAACTAAAAATTTGTTTTATATTCTACAGATTTAGAATACCTATACTAATTTTATTTTGCATTTTTTGTTTTTAATGTCATTTTTTATATTATATATTTTTGTAGTTTTAGTACAGTGTATAGCTTTTTCTTAAATTTTAGATTTTAGGACATTTTTTTTTGTTTTTTCGGTCATCAACATCCTATATCTAGTGATAATAATATTGACTAACCGAAAATTCAGCTCCATTTTTCAAGAGAGCCTTTTTGAATGTTTCTAATGTATCATTGTTGAAAGCTAGGTCAATAATAAATTCAGCTAGAAATGAATATAATTTATAAATATTATATAAAACAGAATAAGTAGAAAAGTAATATGATAGATAAAAAATTTTAAGGAAATATTAGGTTTAAATGTCTTACCCAAATCTTTGTCGTTGAGTCCCAAATGATTTTCTAATTCGGTACATATTTTCGATACTAATGACAAATGTTCTAATTTCGGTAATTCATCCATAGTTACCAGATAGTATTTATTATTTAGTATTTATAATTTTAAAGTCAAAGGCATGATATATTAGTTATATCATAGTCAAAAGCATGAACACCGCAACAGTGAAAATGTACACCAACGGAATATTATCATTCATCAGTAAATAACAAAAATCTTGTTTTTATCAACTCGTGTTTGAAAACAATTAATATAGACCGGGAGTCCCAACGTTGCGCAAACAAATTCATTTGGTTTCTGTTAGGTTGGCATCATGCTTATCATTGAAACGAGAGACATTTCAATACGATTCTACTCAGTCAAATCACTATTATTATTATTATTATTATTATTGTAATTTATAATACCTACACATAAAAAATTCATATTTTATTTTTTAAATAATTGAGACTTTAGTCAATGTTATCTTTATTTCGTTTAAGTTTCCTTGTATGTTTTGTGTTTAGGGTTAATAACTAGTGTTAATGTCAAAGTATTTATTGCGAAATTCAATAATTCGCAAATGCAGACTACCAAAAAGAAAATTAAAATAATGAATATCAACACAGATATTATAATATCCATCGGAATTCGCCCATGAACGTAATTATGTAAGTGTATTTTTTTATTATTTCACTAGTTTTTACTATTATTGAACGAAGATAATAATGAAATAAAATCACATAGGTACCTTTATTATAGAGCTCATACTTGATAGAACACAAAAATGTCTAGCACTTATATAGGTAGTCATCTATTGTTTTCCCATGTTATGTTTAATACATTCTGATAGAGATTTATTTGCTGTTTAGGTTGTTATATTGATGTAACTAAAAAGTCTTGTAAAAATTTAAATAATTTGTTGTTAGTTTGTAGGCATGTAGCAATAAACTCCTTACCATAATTTATTACCTACTTCATAATTAGATAGGTACATTAGTTGTATTGTATTGTGCTCAATATTTGGCACTTGTAATTTTGTTTAAGCAGGTAGTTGGATGATGATTATGTTGGTAGCCAAATACAAACATATTAAGGTGTAGATTAATTTATGTTTCAAATATATAGGTAGTTGTATTATTTTATTACTGAATTTAGTTAGGTGTCAGTGTAAGTACAGTATATAAAATAATGATAACTATTTAAAAACACAATGTTTTTAAGTTTATATTGTAGGTATCATTAAAATGTTGAGTTTATTGAGTTAATAGATACAAGTTTAAGATTATTAAGTTTCAGAGTAGAATTATTTCTTAAACTTTAATTATTAACTTATATATTTGTACCCATTGAGAAAATTATTGACCTTGTGATTTTATTATTTTAAATAAGTTGTAAAATCATAATATTTTAAAACTGGATAGGGACTTAGCATATTTATACCAAATTCACTTTTTCTTCAAATACATTTTTTGTAATTTTATTTTATTTATTACAATAACAATGATAAAGCATTAAGGTATAGCATAGGCACCTTTAACTATATATTTTAAAGTTAACCTTGACCTACATAAATAATAATGATCATAAATGATTTCATTTTCATTTATTATGGAGTAGTTATATTAAAAAGTGAATTTGCTTACATGTTTTTATTTGTCAAATAATTTAACTTCTAATTTTAAATTTAACTTATACTTTTATTTATAGGCACATACAAAATAATATAAGTCATTACATTTGTTGGACTAGTTACATTATAAAATATCATAGAAATATATATACATACATAAGTATTACAAATAATATTTACCCTTAGATAAGATTAATTAAACGATTAATTACAATTATCATGTATTTTTGTATCATTCATTTTATTTTTGTTAATGTGATCTACAATTTTGTTTATAGGTATTCATATTAAATTGTTTTGTTCTCATTTATGAAGTTAGATTAATAGTAATTTAAGTAAGAACTAATAATTATTTTTATGAATTACTTTATTTTACATTTTATTATTTGGAAATAACTAATTCAATTGGTCATATTAATTGAAATACCTATGTGTTGACTGTTGATAGAACAAACTGTAACTATACTATATATCTAGTACCACAATGTCGCAACTCATGTTTGATTATAATGTTTGCTGATAATATTATTTTTAATAATGTTATAAATATTATTTTCTTTATAATTTGCTCTAAAACTTTTATCTATTTATCTGAATTCTGTTGTAAATTTTATTTAAAATTATAATATTTAGTTTGGATTAGTTTGTTTAGTTATGATTGATTACCATTTTAAATAGTAGTATCACACAAAGTTAAAAATGTATTCTGGTTTATTGTAGATATTGAGAATAAAATAACTTTAAATTTAATCAGAATTAATGTGCATCTAAATTTTGAGTTCCCTATATTGGCGCAAAATAATTTTTCAGACTATAAAATTTACTGGAACTAAATGAATAATATAATGAGTAATGACTGTACTGTATAATGAATGTTTTATGCCTATTATATAGGTATACTTATAAAGTACTATTACGATATTACGAGCGTATACGTGGATTGCATTACTAAATACATCAATGTTTAAGTTTTTGAGGAACCTATATAAATATTATAGATCTATAACTGCAATTGAATTTCGGTTTGTTTTGTTAATAATACAATTCGTAAGTTTTTATACAACCCTTAAGTTTTAACAGCTAGTGGTGTGATCGAAAACTTCGTCAAATAAAATTGCTGGCAATTATTTTGATAATTGTTGATTTAACAGGTTTCCTTACGAATTTAATGATATAAATGCTTACATAAAAGGGACGAAGGAAAGAGACAGGTAGGTTACTATATTAACAGTATTTGATATATCAAAGATGTATCTCGTCATTTTAAAATTATTTAAAATTGTTGATATTAATATAATATTAAAATAATACCTATCTAATCATTATTGTTAGTACGTCAGGAATGATAGGTAGGAGATTCCTTGTCTGTCGAGTATTGGATCATCTCATTAAAATATAACGATTATGTATTATACAATTTTCTATAGTATATTATTGTCGATCACACGAGATTGTTATTAAATATTTTTCATACCTCATGATTTACTATTGAACAATGACATAGTATTGGCATACAATTACGGAATATAGCCATAAAGGTGGGTTGTTCATGAATGTCTTATCACAGATATTGACCTAGCAGTGCTCGTTAAATGTGAAGAGACCCGCCTACAGTGATAAAACTGGAAGAGCTAATCGCTTAATATTTTTGGGATATTTTAGAACCGAAAATCGAGATAGTTGCAGAACCTTTTTGTATTTTTCAAATGTATTTCTTTGCTGTACCGAAGGACATTGCCTCTTATGCTTGCTAGTGTCGACGATAATATTGTTAATATGTTTTATTTATTTTCGCATCTGCATACGTCGTTCGCATTTGGCCGCAAAACATCCTTAGTATACATGACGAGTATGAAATAAGTGTGCGCTTGCGCCCGTGTGCGTATGTGTGTACAGTTGTTGACCATTTTCTCTTGTCGACCAGCGAAACTTAACGACTATAAATAGCACCACTGGTCTGTCTCGCCCCCGCCTGCACCACGTTGTGGGGCAGCGGTTTAGAGCTTTTTTGTGTCATACGAAAACAAATGACTCATTTTATGTTTGGCGCTGGCACATGGTTTATGGCCTTATTTTATTATTTGGCTTAACTGGAACGACTCCGTATGCACGCGCACAAAGTACTGGTATTGACATATATAATATTATGTACATCGACCATCGGCTTCTGCATATTATTATTGTTATTATAATATGTTGTTTATTTTTTACAGTGTGTGATGAATTTTTGTAAATTTAAAACGTATGAAGAGCGTGTATAGGGCGATGTAGTGTTCTGTCCCATCAGCAGAAATCGTGTCGTCAGTATAATATAATATATCAAGTATAATAATAATTTGCTTATATATCTACCTTGTGTATATACCTACTTTTTGTTAGGTTTGTGCACGAGTATTTGCCATTTTCGTTTCCATCATAAATGATACAATTGTTTGAGCTTTGAGATTTATGTATGTTTAACTGTATGCGATTTTGTAATTTTATTTTATTTATTATGTTAGTTTTGCGATTAATGTATTCATACGTTACTATACATGTAAAAATTGTCATAAAACCATAACCATTCTACTGTGCAGCTGTGTTGTTTAGCTGTACAATTTATATTACCGTATATATCAAAGTTCGGGTAGACGTCTTTGGATATGTCGTTATAGGTGAATTTGGAAAATTTTAAGAGAGGTTTTATTCAAAAATAATTTTAAGACATTTAGATGGCTTGTAAACGGCTTTATTCTAATATCTGAAATTATTTTAGAACAAATTAATTTATGATAGCTAGGTAGTGATATTAAATAATCATTGAATAATATGTGATATTATTGATGTTATTACTTATTAATTAGCGTTTTGTATAATAATCGTTTCAACGTCGTCACAAAAATAAAAACCATTTACCTACATCCTTCGAATTTTGATTCTTAATATTTCATCAGATTTATTTATGGTAATAGAAAATGAAAATGACTGGATTTTACTGAAATAAATAAGGTAATTACTATTATGGGAGTTAGGCAATCTCCTATTTGCTCAACCCCCAAGTCCGCCTTTGATATATTTGGTGTCCAAAATTATCGAAGAACAAATAGATCGTTACTACCATTGCTCGTCGCAACATTTATATTACGATAATTGATTTATTAGACATCTATTCGTCAAAGCTATATTATAATTTATAATATTAGGTAGGTAGGTATATTAGCTATATTGTATGTTCGTGTATATGACTTCTGTTGTGTGCAACTTTTGCGTAATAAGTTAACGTACCGCGCGCGCGCGTGTGTGTGTGTCTGTAAACGCATGAATATGTTCGACTGTTACGTGGGTGGCAAAATGGCTTTTGGTCGAGTACTCGACAAAATATAAACGGCATATGAATATTTTTAGACTTGAAAACAGCATTCTTCAAACTACCGAATTGCATATTTACTTAATGACGAGATAACAATTATTGCTGTCGTAATGTCATGACTCGTGTCTGATACGCACGTACAAATATAAAATATAATAATATGTATACATGTGTAATATGAATTGTGTGTGTTTACAAAAAAATGTCTTATAAAAAGTTGTTAAAAGCTATTATGATTATTGTTGTAAAACAATTAAAATAATGAATAAGTACTTGATTAATTAATTCATTATGTTAAAATTGAAAATCTAACAGGTACAAAAAGTTTATTTAAAACAGATTTTAGGTACAAAGAAAAATATATATTATCTATATAATATTTGTTTAAATTTAAGTTTACATTATGTTATGTATTGGCAAGTCTAAAAAATTTATTGACCTCTCTCAGGTTAAGAATTGTTAGTTGTATAACTTTTTAGATGTATCTTTGGAATTACACATTAAAAAATAACGAATCGCGCTGTGGTGTTTATTGTCGCGTGTATAATAATACTATTATGTTCCTCTTTTTTTTTATCAAAAATATGACTGAAGTTGAGATTTATACGTATTAAAAAGTATTAATTTAAGTCTGTGTTCTATTACGTAAATTTACCCTCCACCGATGTTATTTTGGATATTGTTTAAAAACCTCTCCAACCTTTTGTAATAAAGGTATGACTGATATTGTCATTTTGACTTTCCGCGTGATCGATCATCTCCAATGAGCAGATAGTTTGGATCGTCATATTTTTGTTGCCAGTGGAAAGTCAGATTTTCAAACAGCTGTTTCTGTTTCCATTAATAATAATAATAATAAATATTATCAATTATCATCATTATTATACTATGTTAATAATAATTTATATAATAACCGTATAAATATAATATAATTTTCATATTGCTTATAATATTTTTCTTTTGTTTGTACAATATAAATAATACTAGTGAAAAATAAGCATACGTGACATTTGCAAATATTAACATAGATATATAGATAAGCAGGTTACGGGAGTGAAAAATATTTGTGCAGGTACTTAGGTATAATAATATTAATGTATTGCATTAGTATTGCGGTTA
Organism: Schizaphis graminum; assembly: GCA_020882235.1. Taxonomy (NCBI): domain Eukaryota; kingdom Metazoa; phylum Arthropoda; class Insecta; order Hemiptera; family Aphididae; genus Schizaphis; species Schizaphis graminum. The sequence goes on from CM037034.1 coordinate 43,152,839, forward strand.
TTCTGGTTTAGGTTTGTTACTAATTGTTCACAGTGTATCCAGAAATCAACTATAGAAAAGTGCTATTGAATTTTCTCTTTAATATTTATATACCTATATATATTTATTATAAAATATTTAGCTCATATATAGAATGTGTATGTTAAATTAATATATATTTAAATATTGTTGATATACACATAAAAAAAAATCTAAAAATATATTAGCATGTATACTATTTTTATATGTTTGAAGTAAAAATTTGGATCAAACTACACATTTAAACGGAAAATAATGTTATTAAGTTTTTTATAATTCAAAAATATTATTACTGCGAGGATATAACATTTTTACGTGTATTATAAATATTTTACTATTCATAATAACATTTTAAAAATACGTAGATTAATTATTAAGCTACCATAAATATTTTTACCACGAAACAATGTACACTTATTGTTTTATCGTAAGGTGATAATGACTCAAAAGTTAAAAAAATAATATACATTTTTTGTTTGTTTTTGAGTTAAAAAAAGGCAATCTATTTTTTAAGAATTGCTTGGTTTTGTGCAAAAATTTTCATTTTTCTTTATTATTGTGTGTTTTCTCAATTACATAAAACAAACTGAACATTTTCAGTTTTTTCCCCTTAAAAGTACAAATTAGGTTCAATTTTCTATCAATAATCACTCTTAAAGTTAAAGATTGAAATATTTTTTAACTAGTTATTGTGTATACAGACACAAAAAAACATACATTCATTACTCTGCTTAGAATCTAAAATATATCTACCTCGATACCTACTTAATGATTTATATTGGTTGAAAACCCGGGGTAGATTATTATTTGAAACATAATTTAATAATCAAATGATTGTTTTTTTTATTTTTTAATTAGTTAAATTAAATAAAAATAAAAATATATAAATTAAATTATGTAACGCCGATCGTATCGAAATAAAAATATTAATTTATGCTATTAAAAAGAAAAAAAGTTTGGGATTCATTAAATAAAAGTTATATATACACTCTATATATTGTATGCATAGTTGATTTTGTAAGATATTTTTTTTATATCTGCAGTTAACTAAGATTATAGGTTATTTGTGTCGTTTTTTATTTATTTCAATTTCCAGTTAGTTATTTTATTAAACCACTCTATTAAAGATACAATGTGCCATTAAAATGGTTTATGAGGATTATCATGTTCATGTATTCTGTATATCATGCCAAAAAATCTCAACCTAAAAACAAATGGTCTTAAATTATTAATTTAAATATCGCCACTAAAAATACTAATTATGTGAACGTCTTATTTACAATTTTGAATGAAAAATTTAATTAATCCCCGTTGGTGTAGCATTATAATTGTACTCATAATTTTCCACTAGTATTGTGTATTTAATAATCAGTCGAGTATAAAAAAATCAGTCGATGAGTTGTGATAATTCAAGCCTCGATAAATAAATTGTAGATTATAGTGTAGGATTTAATTTTCTGGGTATATTTATAATAAATTAATTCTGTAGCAAAGTTTCTATATTGTTTCATTTTTCAGATGCATGTATTAACATCATTTAATAATTTATACTTGAAAATTATACTGTTTATTGGAACTATAACTTTGAAAGCTCATTAAATATTTATTTCTAACAACAGTCAACAAATAATGGTAAAAATATATAGATTTACAATGTATAATGATTGACGATAAATGTACTAGCTGTTTTCACGAAGTATATTTACGATGTAGAACGATCGTTGTAATCGGTTTTTTCTTTATTGCTTCTTTATGTGATATAGTTCTGCATTTATAATGTGATATTATTTGGTAGGTTCTGTATAGTATACATGTTTATTATTTTTATTTTCAGAATTTTGTCTTAATATGTATATTATGTATTATTATCATTGTATCATTTATTTATTTTTTGTATCATTCGTACTTATTGTTGTATATGACGTGTATCGTGATGTATATTTCTTATTTTTAAATTCAGCTTAAGCTTCTGTTCCCTTTTTATAAGTGTATCCCATTAAAATAATCTAATAGGCGAATAAGTTTTATTTCTATTATATATATTATATATTTAAGTATAATTTTTGTATATCTGAAGGTATATATATAACCGAAAGAAAAAGTAGAACATTAATGTTTATTATATTGCCATTCGGTGCCTGTTTTAATGGGTTGTATTTTATTTTATTTTTATTTTTTTTATCTTATCCTGTCCCTTAGGTACATCGCGCACTCTCACTCGTCGTACACTATTCTAGATGTTATATGGCGTGTGGCTCATGGAGCATTGTATATCTGGGGCGTAAAGAAGAAAACATGGGTTGCAAATGTTATTTACTAGATTTTTTTTGGATATCTATTAGAATTTGAAATTCTGGGTTAAAAAATCTGTTGTCAAAATTATTAAATCATCCTACTTTTTCGACTTTTTTATCTATGTCTACTCTGTCAGTCCAGTATACAGTCGATTCGTCGTCGTCGTCAGTAGATCTGGAATGACTCTTAGTGCGGATTATAGTTGACAGTTGGCACTCAGACTCCATTTGTTTTTCCCTACTGTTTCGGTGACTTAAATTTAGAAATGCTGACTTCCTATGTTCAGCCTACATTTTTTTTTAAATTTGCCCCCCATTTTTAATGACCGTGGGCGGAGTTTAAGTTATCTGAATTTGGAACTTCAATCATATATGACACGAATCTGTAGACGCCCATAAAAACGCGTCATTTAAACAAATAGACTTACATATCTTTGCCTGTCTAATTGGCTGAGCCAACACTGAAATAATGTAAGTGGGTCAGCTGCGAGTAAAAGTAATTCCACCCTACTCCTACATTTTCGTTATTGACAGGGTACTTATTACACTTTTGCATAACTACAACTATAACTATGTATAAATGCGTTAATTTGTGGATGCATTGTGTGTATTACAAAAATATAATTACTACAGAATAATTTTTCGAATAACATTATGATAAAGTGTCTTATAAAATATTATAGTTATTACTTTTTAATAATAATTAATTATAGTTAACCTGTCAAGTTATTGTTCACTGTTCTTATTAATATTTTTTTTCGGTTTATTTTGCCTGAACCAATTTTCTTATTACCTGTTTTATTTTTATGATCAAATTTACTATGTAGTCTAATAATGTCAATAATAATACGTATAGTGATAAATTTAGAATATATGAATGATGCAATAGTGACACTTTCATTGCGTGATTACGTTTATACATCAAATTTTAAATGTGATTTTTTGTTTATTTATTTTCAACGATTTAAATGTACAAATAAATTAATTTATTAGTTTATGCTCGTATACAATTTATATAGTCATGATTTAAAATTCAAACTAATATAGTAGCAAGTTATTATTATTTTAAATTTAGTTTAAATCAAGCTAGTTAAGTATTAGTTTAAGAAGAATAAGTTAGTAAAGTTTTTTTTAGAACAAAAGTAACTTAAGTTAAATTTTGGGTAAAAGTGTATAATACAGGAGGTGATTTTTTTTTTTTAATTATTTTCTCGAAAAGTTAAAATATTTTTGAAAATATTTTTTTTGGATAATTTAAAGTCAACATTACATCACAATTAAAACACAACTTTATTGAAAAAATATGTATAGATACATATCTATTTAAAAAAATATTTTTAAGGTTTTTATTCTTTGTATAACAGTATACGTTTTTAATTTCATACTCTGGATAGAATATTCTAAGAAATCTAATATTTAAAAATCAAATTTTCAATTTGTCCAATTTAAACCATGCAACTTACTTACTACTTTATGAGAAAATTAATTGTAATAAAAAAAAAATTAAATTTTTTTTCATTGATTTTTCAAATGTTGTAATATGATTGATATACGTGTTGGTACTAAGATACAATAGTTAAGTTAAATGTATCGACGAAATATTATGTTTAATTTAACTTTGAATTAAAGAAACAGTAGTTACCTTGAAACAGTTATTATTTATTACATTTAATAAAATATGATTGAAAATTGTTTAAATATTATTATTATTTTACTTACTTTGTTGTATCATGTTATTTATGAAATATGTATTAATTTCATTAAATTTGGTCGGTTGGTCGCGGTTTAATTGATTTCTATTTAAAAATAATGTATTTAAGATTTGTTTAACAAAAAAATATTAACATCAACGTTTCGCTTTAGCGCTTTAAAGGAACAGGATGTTTGTCCCCTTAGATTAGATACACAGTTTTAAAATAGAAATTCAAAGCATTTTTTTGCGTATGTTCTCTCTTTTGCTCACATCAAAGCTAGGTATGTCTGCTCGTGTTTTCGTATTTGACAATAAGTTAAAGAAACTAAAAAATGTCTAATAGAAAGGTCTAATTTGCTTTCAATCATTCGATGCAGTTCGTTCAGTTTTAATAGTTGTAAGTTATATAAGGTATAAGAGTGTCTCTGAATACCGTTAGACTATACATACATTTTAAAATAATATTTAAAAAGGTACAATACTATAATATAATTTAATGAATATTTTGTTTTTTGTCGATTTTATTCGTATTGAGAGGATAAAATGATATTAAAAACTATATACTTTATAAACAGATATAATAGTTTAAAGCTCTATATCTGGTAATGACTTAGTAGCTGTAGTAGTTAATGCATACTTTTTTATATTATAAAGAGTGATCACTTCATGTACTTTTAAGCTGAAAACACTATGGGCCCCCTTACTCGTAAGCCTTTGAGGTGACTCCCCCTTGTCTGTTTTATTACCTTATTTAAACGCATATTCATCCTTTTTTGGACAGAAAAGATAGAAAATATTCATTCTCCAGATAATTTAAGCAAAACAACTCATTAAAAGTATAACACTATAATTGTGTAATTTAAATTGAGAGACATGTCACAATTAAACAACGTCTAATGTTTACACTTAACATAATAATGACCACATTATTTCAAGTACCTTCATTGTAAAAGTATAATGGTTGAAACATTCTATAATATTAATAATAATAATTCGCCAGACACTAATCTTTTTCTTTATTTTTTTCTTTATAAAAATTTTTGGCAGCATTTTAATTTGTCCAATTGTTCTTTAAATTCACTTTTGATTATTAACATTATTTAAATTGTATGTAAAGAATTCCTGCAACTGCTACACTACACTAAAGTGTTGTTTATATTTTTGGCTTGCAACTCTTATCGTTTTGTTAAAGATTGCAGATATGTTTCCCTTTATACAGGATTTATTTAAAATTTACGTCTTGTAAAATATACGTGTATGCATTACATAACCCCCGATGGTCGTTGCGCAATTAATTTTTTTTACTCCTTCCAGCAATAACAATAATAATAAACAGTGAAAATGCTCGCCAAAATGTCCGCATCAGCGATATTTCACATCTTGGTAAAAATAGAATTATACACACTGACATCTTACAAATTTTTAATGTTAATTTTTTCATTAAATAGATTTGAATAAAAATATAACTTTTTGAGGTTCTTGCAAATTGTATAGTGACCACGTGTTTATGCGGAGTAATAAGAATGATGCGTGGTAAATTACAAAATATTTTTTGGATTATTGAATCTGACTTTTTTTAACGAAGTTTTTTTTAACGTTTTCGCGGTGGTGTCAAAACACTTAAAAAAATAAAGTTATAATAAGCTCCAGTACACACGTATGAATATTTACATGTACATCATAAATGAAAATGAAATGAAATAAAATAAATTTAAAAGTTCGGGGAATTTTGGGCGTCAAAATAAATTACACTTGTGTACGTGGGGCGTCCGCATAGCAGCAGTGGGTATATGCATATGGTATATACGGTGTGTTACAGGCGTACGTGTCCTGATGTCGATGCCAGCAAATATGATTTGTGAGTCGGTGGAAATTGTCACGTTAAACGTCTGTAGAGACTTTTTACGTACGTATTTTACTTTTATATAAATAAGCACACGTTGTCAAAATCACATAAATTGTCACCCCAAAATTACAACTACATGTGTGCTTGTTATTTTTGGTGATTTATAATGTGTTGTTATCTTAGCTCAGAGTAGAAAAATATCCCTATTCGTCTTTCACTCGCAAGATGTATTGCCATAATCTAGTATATAATATGATTTAGTTGTGTGATCGAAGTATAAATGTCTATAAAGGGTTAGGTTAGGGCGTGTTCAGTCTATATCTGCTATAACTATTTGTTGAATTCAGATATTAAAATAGTATTACTATTACTATGGTTTTGAATTCTACATAATTCGTCATAAAATTTAAGTGTTAAGTAGATTTTTTAGGTTATCAATAGGATATCAATCAACTTCTTCGTAATATGAAAATAACTCATTTTATTTAGTTTTAGAGTACAGTGTTTTAAATTTATGTCGCATTTATATTTTCAACACAGTGAATCATATAAATAATAATATATGATTTATAAAGTATCTACTACATTTTTTTGTCGCTCATGTTTTATGAATTTATTATTATTTATCCTGTAGTTCTTAATACATTATGTATACATATATATATATAAATATTCAATGTGAAAAATAATAAAATAGGTATATTAAAAATGTATGAACATTTAAACGGGTAAAAATGAATAATTATATTGAAAATTAATTTTAAATATTCAAGCAAGAAATTAAAGAGAAAAAAGTTTAAACTTATATGAAATAAATATAAAAAAGGAGAAATTATAATGCATTTAGGATGTAAATTTTACAAAATGATTTGGTATTTGTAAATAAATCGAAACAATTGTTTCAGTGTATTTAATTAATAATTTTAAAACACAGTGATTAATCCAATTTACAATAAATGTGATTTAACAATATTATATATTAATACTACTTACTTGAATGTATAATATTTTACTTATAGTTAAAATTATTTGTACGATTTTTAAATTTATTTCTCTAAGAATTATATTTTGATTAGGTATTATTAATAATATGCGGTAATTATTCCTTTAAAGTTAGGTGGTTTTTATTGTATAAATTCATTAAAAGTTAATATTTTGATTGATATAATACGAAAAAGAATTAACAAAAACAGTTGACATTTTTAACAATTAATTTTTAGTTAAATTGTTGTTTTATAGAAATTCAATTCAGAAAATTATAGTTATAATCGGGCTATCTTTTATATAATTTTTTTAATTAATCAATTTATTTTTTCATTAATTAAATAGAATTATTTAATTTTCTTCAAATTAACAGCTCTCCTTTGTATACAAAATTCGATTGCTCCTGGTGTTTGCTGTATTTAATTTGATTAATACACCGGAACACTGAAATCTAAAAATTTGTATGCCAACATTTTCGTCTGCCCGTCAACCAAAATTTATGTTTAACGAGGTTTTGCCAAATAACCACCGAGTTTAACATAAATAACTGAAGAAACCAATAAAAATGCTGTCCGTCCATAGCTCTACACCCACGGTTGGGTTGAAAGATAATTTCTTTTCAACTGGATCATTCAGCCAAAGGAGTCTTGTAGATCAGTTGTATTTTATGAAAAAAATATTTTTAATAAGCGTATTTGAAACGAATGAATGTAAATGATAATTTGGTTAAAAAATAGATCTACATAATTTTATCTCAAAAATAAAATTCTCGGTCTTATAATGAAATTTTCTAATGATATTTTGTGTTCAATTACACCAGTATTTCCTAAAAGTATTCAAAATGATTTTTTTTACATTAACTATCAAATATTGAAACAAATATTGATTCAAACATCTTATATATGTATAATGTTTGAAATAGCAACGGAATCTACCTATATTTATACTTTGATTATTTTAATATTTTGATATTTATTTAATTTTTTACAAAGCATAATATGCCTAATAAAGTATGTTATTATTTCAAACATCAAATTTTAAATTTCATTTTACCTAAATCTAATTTATCGTTATGGAAAGTATAATAATAAGGGGTATTTTAAAAAATGTATGGCATACAGCTACAGGAACGATTTAAAAATATAGGTAATATATAGGTTTTAAATACTTATTATTGAAATAAATCATTAATTCATTATTCAATATTTGTATAAATATACACATTAATATATTATGTCAAAGAATATCCTGCTTTTGGTTTTAAAATTAAAAATATAGGTTGCTTTTTAAAAATCATAAATTGATATTGTTTTTATGAACTATCAAGGGTGAATAAGTCTTGGAATGTAGTGAAATTGTAAAAAATAGTTACTATGTTTTACAAAATAAACATTTAGTTAAAAAAGGAATTTTTTTTGTATTAATGTCATTGTATTCTAAAAAATAAAAATAAAATTGTTTTATGTCATTGTTTTTGGTGATAGCAATAGATAGGTTTACGTTAGTTATTTAATTCATTTTAGACATCTGTTGTCATGCACTGTGTTAGTTCTTTACTATATAGGGTGATTCACAAAGTATACTCTCCCATTTTTTCTTTTTGAATAATACATTTATTATCTCATTTTTTGAACTTTTAATTATACTCTCTTAAAGGTATTGAAAGCGGTGATTTTGTTCAACACTCGCGCAACATAGGATTGTAGATGTGTTATATTTCCAACGTACCGATTGATATAATTAAGTGATAAAAATTCAGAAAACAGATTTGAATTGGCTTTATTATATTTTTGATTTTTTGATTTTAATTTTTCTAAAAATTTAAATATGTCAATTTTTTAATTACTTTTTAGGATTTTTGTTAGGGGGGGTGTCTATAAAAAGTATGAGAATGTCGATCTCAAGTGAACTTGAAGATAAATTTGAATCTATTTTTAAAAGTTTTATCGTTTTATCACATCAACTGGTACGTTAGAAATATAACATGTTTATAAACCTATGCGCGCGTGAGACAAAAAACAGAAAATCAGCACTTCCAAACCTCTTCAATGTATAGAATACTTGAGATTTTTTTCTATTTATGTCGTATTTAATGGTGATATACAAGCTTCTAATTTTCAAATGAGAACCCCTTTTCTATTGTAATTTATTTAGCAAATAGTTTTCTGAAAATATTTACGTGTTAAAATAAAAATATGAATGAGTAGTTTTTTGAGTTATTGAACATTGTGTAATAAGAATAATAAGTTTATGATAATGGGTTTGGATGAAAGATATTGGGATATTGATAAAATATTACAAAAATTGTATATTATTATAAAAATATTCTTGAACGTAAACATTTTAATAATTGAAAAATTACTTGTTTGAATTTTGAATTAGGTAAATAATAATCTACTTAATAAAGTAGTAGAAAAGTGGGTTCTTATTTAAAAGATAAAAGTTTGTATCTCCACAGGATACTCAATAATTAGTATACTTATTTTAATAATTTAAAAATAAAGTCTTTAAATATATTTAAAAATTCAAAATATTGGCATTTGAATAAATTCATTATTAACGGAAATTAAAGAATCACTTTGTATAATGCGTATATTAAAATAAAAATTTAATTATTTACGTGTTTTTATTCGACATTAGGTACATATCGCTCAAAGTTAGTATACATTTTAGAAGTCTTACTGTTTTTATTATAGCATTTCTCATCAAGTTTTACTGTGAAAAATTTTATGTTGAAAAAGTAAATGTCATTGTTTGATAGTTCTTTAATTGAACGTGGAAACGTCCAGGAATTATATCAGTGAACAGAATAGCATAATGTATAATGACTTAATGTCACATATGCACATTGCACATGCATATTATTTGTGTTTCTATATCTATATTTTATAGGTTAGGTATAAAATATTACATAATATACATGCACATATTATACTCGGTCACAAAATTATAAAGTCGTCAAACCATCAACGGCCGTGGGTATACAATGTGTGTGTTTATTTATTGATCTACGGACTTTGCGAGAACGAATTACCATCTATTATTGTGTGCGTGTGTTCTTATATACCCATCGTGATGAAAAGTCGGAATAATCGCGTGGGTCTTATGTAAACGATGAGAGACGTTTTCGTGGTATAGCAAGAGAACTCATTGGGTAAGGGGAAACATATTATTATGTAGTCGTGTGAAAAGTTTTGTTGTGTCTCCTCAGTACGTGGTCACCCAGCTCGTTTTATCCCGTGTCCAATGGTCTGTTGTTATCCGGAGGCGTCTGGAATTGTTGTTTTAGACGAATGTGTGTGTGTATGTGTCGCTAGTTTCAAAAATAAAAAATTGCAATAATCGCTGTTGCCGGTTCGTGTTTTTTTGGCGGTGAAGAAAGAAAAAAAAATGTCCGTTACATGTGCCAATTTATGTGGGCGAATAGACCGTAAATGCACAGTAATTTGTTGTGCATATGTGTTGTCACAAACAACGTCCGAATGCCATCCAATCGTCAGTATGATTATGTACAATTTTGTTGAAAAAAATCGTTCTTTCTTTAATTTTCTCGTTTCACATTTTTCCGCTATATTACCATATATATTATATTGTATATTATTATAATGGTACAGAATTATCAGCCAGTTGCCCAAGCGATTCTGTTTAAGTTATCGACCGTTTTCAGTTTAGTCCCAAGCGGCTACGTGATGTCTGTAAAGCTTGAGAAGACTAGTATTATTTTTTATTTATTTGTTTCCCCTAGTCATTGTGACAACGAGGGTCATGACCATTAAAATATGTCCCATCGTGATCATAATATCATATCAGTTGAAATTCGTATTGTCGGGTTCATACTGCTGAGTGTAGACGGTTAAGAGGACGTTATACCCGCAGGTAATGTTTCTGTCTTACTAATGTAGATCATAGAAAATTTTCGTTCAGTAGAACACATTTTGTGATGTTAGTTTTAATATTAAAGTAAATTTACCTATCATCAAATTTAAAGGTAAGAATATTATCTAGAAAATGTCATATGCTTTTATTGATATTATCATTTTAAAGTGAGTTATAAATATTTTAAAGTTGTAATATTTTACATGGCTATAACTCACTTTAAAATGATAATATCAATAAAAGCATATGACATTTTCTAGATAATATTCTTACCTTTAAATTTGATGATAGGTAAATTTACTTTAATATTAAAACTAACATCACAAAACGTGTTCTACTGAACGAAAATTTTCTATGATCTACATTAGTAAGACAGGACAACACATGCGGGTATAACGTCCTCTTAAGCATATAATATATTGTTTAATCATGTATGTTACGTAAAAAACTGCACTTTTCTTGCATTGCATTATATAACTAGTATGTTTTTAACAAGTCTATTAAATCGAAACAACATATTGCCAAAAATTGTTTATTTTTTTAATTTTAACCCTGATACGTTAAAATAATGCTAATGTGTTTTTTAGTAAGTGAAATATTGATAGTTAACAAATAAAATCTTATTTGACGTGCATTGTGTATGTAGTATGATATTTCATTTATACGTAATGTACCTACGTATGTCGTATTTAGGTTTCCTTGTCACTCATTACAACTTTTACCGATTCATGAAACTCTTTATTTTTAGCATTTTTGTATACATACATTTTAACATGAGTTAATACTTGTCATTCGAAATTTTTTTATCATTTAGGTATTGGTAATGAAAATTATTGAAACAATAGTTAATAAGTAATGATTAAAGTAATAGTTGATTTTTAGTACGTAATGAGTGATTGATAAAAATAACGTATATATTTAATTGCTTTTTAGACATAAAAACGATACACAATGGATATTAATAATATTTTATATATTAACATTTTTCATATTAAACGTTATTGATAATTTTTAAATTCTGGTACATATATAAATACTTAATACTTCGTATATAAACTTTATACTTTACCTATATGATGCATTAAGTATAATATATGTATACAATAAGTAATAATAGCCTATTCATTTTTAGTTTAATAGTAACATTATATTACCGGTTAAAGTTAAATTGTTTTTTATTTTGCAATATTTGTACATTTTTTTCTTATTGGCAATATTTAAAAATATTAAGTTGGTTTGTTAACTTAAAAAAGAATATTTTTCAGAATATGAATACTAGCTTATACATTTGGCTCATAGTTTCCACGATTTTAATGTAGTTTTAATAAACTTTCATAATTTACGTTTACTTTTGTATAAAATTAATTTAATTAACTTGGTTAGTATCTAGATTCTAGATAAAAAGTCAATAGTTTTTGTCTTAAGAAGGAACGTAGTAGGTGGGTATATTAAGAATAATAAAATAACAGAAAATTATGGCGATTACAGCTTTTTAAGTTTTTTTTCACATGCATGGAATAATACAGTACCTAATGATTGTTGTTCAAAATGACTTACCCTGAATATAAAAAAATTAATTTGTACACGAAAGTATAATGGTCAGTTGGCAGCATTTTTTGTTTTAATTTATAGATTTTACAAAATAAAAACACTGTGTATTTCAAGTGCAGTGGGCGTCTTTCTGTTCTTATTTTGTCTTCGTAATTCGGATATTATTGCATTATTACGCCCATTGGAGTCGCCCACCTGGATTAAAACAAAAAATATAAATATATCTTCGCTTTGGCGAACAAGTATACTATTTTTCTCTTTCTTGTATTTAATATGTATATACATACTCATTCGAAATCGCGAAATAGCCGTATAAACCTGTTGATCAGCTGGTCCGATCCATTCTTATACCGATGGCGCCCACGACGATTCGCGCGCCCATGCGTCCTTCTTCCTGTTTGCTGCAATGCAGATTATTCACGCATATTATATACTCGGTGATATTTAATGCAAATACGGTGTTTGAAGTTTGATCAGAGTTTTGTGGGAAATCATTTCTGTGTAGTGGCCCATTCAGTTTAGCAAAGTTAAAATGTTGTTGATTTACATTAACATATATGCGTCTTCGTTTGGAAAGAGCATATAATTAATGTATATATGAGAGTTTAGATCATGTATATATCTCATCCCTCTCCCCTCTTTCATAATAATATTGTTGGCATTTACTTTAATAATTTAACAAAATACGTATTTTTGATTTAGGTATAATCTCTCGATGGTGGACATTTATAAAATTAGTTTTTGGTATCACAATTATGTATATTTATTTATATATGTATTTTTTCGATGGATTTTTACCTTATTGTACTAAAATATTTTTATTGTACTCCGAGTTAGTAATTTACGCTGTTTTATCGCGTTGGTATATTAACAATAAACTGCTTTTTTTATAATCTGAATGATTTTCAATTGAAGTACCTATGGCCAATGTAATCATTGATTATTTTGGGTATTTCTTGTTTTTATACTTAATTATATTAGTATCTAATTTTATAGATCTTAGATACATAAATGCTATTTGGAAGATCGAAATTTAGATTATTACTTGTATGACTCGTTGAGTGGTAAAATATGTGTTGTAGGTACATTTTATAGTTTTCATTTGTATTTTTAGCTGTTTTTTTTAGCCAATTTATATTCAAAAAATCCTATTTATTACAATATATCGTATAAGTATTTAACTGTTTAAAAGTATTGAATATATATAAGTTATAATAATATTTTTTATTATTTATGAAAATTCACTTTAAATTAAGTTAAAAATACTCATGCAAACTTCCTTACTTTGTAATGTAATCTTGTAATAAATTGAATAAAAAATTTCCAATCGTTTTCTCCCCTTCCACCTTATAAAGCTGTACAACACTTCATGTGTTGAAATTATAATAATTATGATCATTTATTTGCCAACAACAGTGATCATACTATATAATGTTTACATAAATTGTTTAGTTAAGTAAGTCGGCTATCACTCTAAGTTACATGATATTGTGCCAGGAATTCTTAAAATCTTAACATATTGTTATAGTGAAAATAATTACTTTCTAAGGAAATTAATTTGGTCGTTTAACATTTTTTTGCACAAGTTTATTGGACATATTTAACAATTTCAATCTTCTGTATGCTATAAATTTATTTTTGTTCTTTCAATGTCGTCAAATACATATTTTATGAATGTTAAAAATGAGTTTTAAATGTTAAACAACAAATAACAAAACTATTGCAGTATTTCTTAAGTTAATAAATAAATGTTAATATATTTCTGTAATTATTAACTACTAAGTAGAAGCATATGCTTTGGACTCAAAATATAGATCTGAATATCTGATTATATGATATGTGTATCTGCTTGGACCGTGAATTAATTTGATTAGTTTTTAAATTATAAGGGTTTTAATGATGACGAAATCAAATTTAAATAATAACGAAGGAAGAAAATATAATTTTTAGTGTTTCAGTTATTTCATGTAACAGTATTTTTCTGGAATTTTGATGTATTATAAACATGTATCTTAGATTCTGTTTGAAATATTCTAGTTATTTACAATAACTGCCTACCAATGTTTATTAAATCGCATATTTTGTAAACGCTATAGCAGTAGGTATGTTTTTATTTTATGTATAGTCTGCAAATTGGTGTATTATTGCTAGTGTTTTTATGTACACATAAATCTTGTTTATTTTATTTTGAATCGATAAGACCTGCAGGTATAAGTAAAATCTGAAGGACAAAAACATTTTTTTATAATTTATATACGTGCGTTGGTGTTATATTATAGATCGACAGTTGATAATATATATATGTATAATGTAAATGTCTATTATGAGTTATCAGGTCTTAATGAAACAGTAACAATATTGTATCGCACCAATAATGTTAAAAATATCAATATGAACATATTTTCTATCTCTGTTTTAATTATACACGTATAGAATAATGCGTATTAATATAATTGTTAAGTATGTATACCGTAGCTATACACTCGATGAAGTGTCTGCTGCAAGAGGAATACGGCGCCAAGAATGCAATTTTAATTAAACATAATCGAGACGTAGCAGCGAGTATAATACCATGGTGCAGCATTGGTAAATAAACATAAACACCTCATCCCTTTCCTCTCGTTCAAATACATGCAGCATAATATAATTGGGTTAAGTCTTGCGTCGGTGGCATTTTTTTTATAGCTCGCACATCTATCGTTTTCAATATTGATATAGCGAATATTATAATGTTGCGCCCTTGGGATTTGGCTATGTACGTTCCTGGTTCGTTGAGTTTGTTGATGACCGCGGGTTTTTACTACTCCTCCGTGCGTATGCAGCTTATCTTTGACCCCGACGCATGGGTAAAAGTGCGAAAAAGTGCATCGTTAACGGGCTGCTGCCCACACTGGGCCATAAATCCGCCGGGGTTCGCATCGAGTTCTAAATATAGATCTTCTCTAGGGTCTAGCTGCATATTTTCGCGAGATTAATTATAAATTTCTAGTCGCCCGCGAACACATGAATATTTGTATGCTGTACTTACATAATGCATTTATATATTAAATATAAAGGTACCATAAAGATAATTTTATAATGATAATAAATAATAACATTATTATTTTTCTTATGATTCACAGACTTGTATTAAAGGGGAGATAAATACGTGATGTAGAAAATAATTATAACCAAGAAAAAAATAATACTGATTTTTAAAATTCAATGAATAATAATGATGGTTTTCATTATTATTCTTGTTACTTAGATTTTATCTTGAATAAATTATTATTACATCTATTATTACATTTTTTGATTATATAAAAAATTTAGGAAGTCGATAATGTAATAAATACACAAAATTGCACTAATTAAGACAAATAATAATTTTGGGTGATTAATTAATATTCTTAAAAATATTTTTAAATTGAAATTATATCGTGTAAAATTTAATAGTAATGATATATTACATTAAACATATGTATTTACAATTTTAAAATCCACGAGGGTTATCCTTTGGCCTCAAGTATGAATGTTTGCATGTCTCTCTAATAACATTAATCTTGTTCTAGTAATACATAAATATAGCCATGTAGGCATATTTTATGTATGTGTGACAATGTGGCATTGATTTATCCTACAGTTATTTACGGGGGTGGTATTTTTTTGGGGTTTTTACCACCAACAATGAAAACATAATAGACGATTTTCTTAATACTATCAAGATTTTGGAAAAGTTAGGTATATAATATATTAGGTATATTATAACAAGCGTAAATTGGCAATTATATTTGTTATATTATTCGTCAATGGATTACCCGGAAATTGCGTGGTCGTATAGTATAATATTATAGTCTATGTAGGTATATTTCATACACGTATTTATACATCCGGAAGAGGGTCGTATACTGATGTTTAGGGGGGTGTGACCGCGGATTCTTAGTCGGGACCCGCCGTCCGTGAGTCACACGCACACGGGGGATCTTGGACGAGTGCCAAGGAATTCCGCGTCCGACTGATGCCGAGCGTGCTCGACGTCCCCGGGACCACGTTACTATAACGCATACGGCCCGCAGACGCCGAAACGCCAGCCTACCCCGCGCACAGTGCAAAACCGATGTAAACAGTTTTTTATTTTCTGACGAACGATCACACATACAATTTACACGACAACACGGCCATACCTGCATATAGAAACACTCAACCATAATAGGTACACACACGCACGCACAAAAAGAAGCCGATAACAAGTTTTGGTCTTCATGATTCGTATCCAGGAGAAAACGTATTCGAATTTTTCGATTTTTTCGCTCGTACTGTTATACACGTAGGTATAATACACACGCGTAAATAGTTAAACAATAATGTTCTGATAATATTTTGTTGATCACACGAAAATTAATCGCTGTCGTCGCATCGTATCGTATCGTATCTTATCGCGTCGTAACGCAACGGTGTGTCGTGTGTGTAACTAACGTCGCCAAAACCTCTCTCACCCCTGCCTTTGGGGTGCCTGAAACCATCCGCCGATGAACCCAAACCCTTGGGGTTGGCTTATCGTTGTCGTCGTCCCGACATAATCGCCATCGAAACTGGTGGAGGTACGGCGGCGGTCCCGGCGGTCATCGGCGGTGATGCGCGTGGTGGCGAGGGGCACGTGTTATGGGAGGAACGGCGAGCGTGGAGGTCGTCTCCCGTAGAGTCACTGGGTCATTATGCCGGTCAGCAGCAGCACAGAGGTACCAGATGCCAAATGCTGTTGTAAACACTGTCAAGGTACTGTTGAACAAAATATAATACCTACGATATAAATATTTAATGTGATATGCTATGTAATCAGTCGAACAACGATAGAAACATAATATAGTAGGGCCTCCAGTAAATTATAAAATGTAGGTACACGAGTTCGCGTATTTAATGGCGTAGATCAATCGCTCTAGTGGATTTTTAATCTTGCTGCAGCCGTCGTTGCCTCGTTTTCTTTTGGACCGACCAACTGTTGCGCGTGGAGTCTACCATCATCGAACGATTTGTCGGTAATCAAGGCATATGATAAATTCTTAATATTCCTAATCACATCCGTCTGAATCATCACGTGTATATAGTATTTCGAAACTCGTTCTAGATTAGTTTCGGCCAGTTTACGCCAAAAAATATTCCTGTCAGTAGATGATTACGAATGATAAACGTCGCATCCGCACACGATACGCATAGATATACATTTTTAGTGTGTGTGTAGGTATATATATATATTTATACAGTATGATTTAAAAAAAACAGGATGTCTGCCAAACCGCCTATAGTCGACTCTTTACAAATCTAAATAATATTATTCGAGTCTTATCACTGGTAATTATCCCAGTACAGATTTTGTAGATCAATGCTAATTGTCAACGTCAGAGAAGCAGCGTTATTGCATGCATACTAATGTAATTTATTATCCCAGCATATAAGGAGAATAATGTTCACGATGCGAAATTTCGTCATTTTGATAAATCGTTTGTCGTCCTTATGTTTTGATTGTTCATAATTTATTTTCGCAATAAATAAATCGGTGTCTATGATTATCATCGTTTTAGTCATTACTTGTGTACAAGTGTAATATTTACATAATATTCTCGACGACGATCATCGCTCTGTATTTTGTAGTAAAAAAAAAAAAAATGTATAGAATCATAATTTTTTATTTCACTAACTCGCCGACGTTCGTTGACCATAATAATTAATTTTAAAACTCAAAGAAAACACTCTAATGTAACCACTCTACCGTGTTTTTTGAGTCTTGACTTTTATTTATTTTTTCTCCGGACCAGAGGAAATATTAAATGCAGTCGCCAAATTGGCTCGTGCGTGGCAGGATTATTCTGTGTAATTACGGGACACTGTATGTTGGTCGGCCGGCTGGTCGCTATCCTGCAGTATATAACTTATAATATTATAATGATATAACCCGGAAACGCGATTGTTCTTTTTATAAATCGCTCGAAACGAAAAACACGGTCGCTTGCAGAATTCTGGATTGACGGTCTCAGCGTACCTACAAAACACATATAAAGTATTGTGTATATATACTATATATATATATATATATACTCGTTATATGTACATGTGGCCATTAGTTAATTTATTCTACATCAATCGTTGATGAATTGTTGCTATTGCGTGGAGATTGTATTGCAGCAGCATCCGCGAGTGGGACGTTTCATTCAATAGCATACAACCGCGTAGATCGAAATCCGTATAGTAAATCTGGGTGTAAAAGATAATAGTATGATTTTTCATTTTCACACACATACACACACACACGCGCGCGCGCGCACACACATACATATATATATATATATCTATGTAGTATTATTTGTCGCATATGCGTGGCTTTCTCCTGCATGAAAAGCAGTTGTAGAGCGAAATGCCGTCGTCCTTTTTATCCTTCGCGGTCGTCGCTAAACAACGTCCTTGACACAGAGCGGGTCCACCGGGTGCGGGCGGCCGAGTCTAGAAATACGACCGCCGTCGCCGCCGCCGCTCCGCCGCTGCAACCGTGACGCCACTATATGACACTATATATAATATAATATATACCTATTCGTATACTGTTCACGTGAGTTAACCCTACGGCAGTCTTTTATATACGCACCTGAACCGTGTGACCTAGTTAGCGTCATAAATAGATGCGTTTGCATACACGCACACACGGGGACGTTTCCTCTCGGTGTATAGGTTCCAAAAATTAATCGACCGGCTTCCGTTTAGACGAGGGGGGGGGGGTAAAAAGAAGAGCATAATATTCTGATGATTTCAAGCGGCCCGTTACGTATACGGGACTGTATAACGATCGGAACGAATACGATGTATCTATACTATTAATATTTATTGTTACAAGCCTACAATTAAACTTCGCTTACAGATAAGATATCTGATATATTAATAAAAATTGAACACACCTACCATTGCTGTTCATTGAAGTAAATATTCTTTTGGGGGATCAAAAGTAAGTATCTATCTAAAATCTTGGATAATAAGTAATTAGAAATAAATGAAAATCTTTAAATTGATAAAACATTTTTAGTTTAGAATACCTACAATTGTATTGTTTCTTCCGACTTTTATAGTATAAAATATATAAAACCAATATATTTGTTTATGTATATAAAATAAAACCAATCAGTATAGTACGAATACAACATAATAATATATCATTTAGAGTCATATCTAGAGACTGTAAACCGACTTGTATATGTATGTATTTAATTGATACTTTGTTACTTATTATTTTTATTTTGATACATTTTCAATGACGTTAAATATGGTTGCGACGTAGTGCATTATATTATATTATTATTATTGTTATGATTATTAGGCGTACACTGAAAGCATCTCAGAATAATCGAAATTTTATACAGGTGTACATCTCATAATATATGAGTATATTATAATCTCACGCTAAACAATTTATTTGCTCCCGACTCCGTCTGCAGTATATTTCTCACTCCCTCTCTCTTTCTCTACGCATTATTCACCGATACTACATACGTACACTACCATCAGAAATAAATAATAATAATAATATGTGCCGACTACCTATATATTATATTATTGTAGTGCGTATTCGTGTGTACACGATGAAGAATATAGTGTTTATGCGATTGCGGGACGACGGTGTGCACAGGTGACGGTCGGGGTCGTTTGGCGATTATTTTGACGTTCGTCCTGGAGGCAAGGTGATCGCGGCGTAGCATCGGTCGTAATGGGGTTATAGACGTACCTATTTAGAGCGTATTATATTGGTGGTTATTGGCACACGCCAGCGCGGCGCGATTGTGTGCGATGGCGTTTTGTTGGCACCGGGCGGTCGGGCGGAATGAACGCTATTTTCGGTTCTAAAACATATTATATACATATAATACAAATGCGGCGGCCCGGAGAGGCATTGCGCGTGCGTATACTGTACTACGCGCGCGAGTACGCGAGTTTTCTGTACGCGCTGTGCTATGCACGCCCGTCGCGTTTAGGTAGCAGATTTACCGCTGCCGCCGTGGTTCGGCATTCGCCGACTATAGTCGAGTCCCACATTGTCGTTTGCCAACGAATGCCGATGCGAATTTGTCACGACGATAAAGTGACGACGACGCCAATCACACACATAAACACACACACATGCACACCTCCCGCGGATCGTGCAGCTCCTTCTGCAGCGAAGCCTAATGGGTGGATTGGTTAATGATTGTACGAGTAGGAATAGTTAAGGCTATCTCAGCAGTTGTGATAATAAATAATAATTTCTATTATTATTATTAAATTTTGATAACTGTGGAACTGTTGTTGACAGTTGGTCGACTTGTGTAGTGTACGATCGTGTATTATATATGTTACGCGTTGATTATTATATTTTTCGTATCGATTGTATGCGTAGGCTGCAGGTTGCATGCCGTGCCATTAATAGTACGGCACACAGACATCCGACGTGAGAAATTATTGTGCAATGCCCGCGGCGCCATCGATTTGTATATTATGATATATGTATTTTGTATAATGCACTTTGTATATGAGTATAATAATCAATAGGATCTGCAATTTAAGTGTCTATGCAATCTTTATTTCGAAGTTTTGACTTTTTCGAACATAACATTTTTACTTGCTATTTGATGTTGTTGCAAATAATAGATTTTGAAAAAGACTATATTTTTCTTAATGTTTTATCGTTATTAGTTTTTAGATTTTTGAATGACAATATACAATCTTAATTTCATTGTACATTTTTAGTTTAATTGAGCGTGGTATAGCGTGATTCAAGGGTATTATCGAAAAATGTTAGTCCATTGCTAATTCTGCTTACATAAATATTTTATAATTAATTATCGTTCGAAATACGATTTATGTTAATCGAAATATCTAAGTACTTATGATAAAAAAAAATATTTTGTACAATTATTTTGACAATATGCTGTCATTCAAATGGTAACAAATTTAAAAAACTTTAAAAATAAAAAAATATTTTTTTCAAAAATGTTGCTTGCTATAACATTTACTTATATTATAAATAATATTTAAAAATAATTAACATTAAAATAATGTCTGTAATTATAAATTAAAATGGATTGCTTATGAAATAAGTAGATATAGGTACACCGTACACATAAATAGATAATACAGATAATATATGCAGGCTTGCCTTTGAGAGATGCGATTTTTCAGTTTATTTTCAATCATTGCGTAAATTTGTTCCGCATTTTGTATACATGCAGTATATCATGATGTGTAGTTTTGAAATATACCTGGTTTCTTAACTACAATTTATTAATTCATTCTATTACTAAAAAACACTTAATTGTTCTAAAGCATAAAAATTAATTAGGTAACATTCAATGTATATCAATTCTTTATATTTCTAATTTAAATTCAAAAACATGTGTTGTTTAGTTTCTAAAAGTATGTGTGGTACTGTATAGGTTTATTATGTTTTGCGATTGTAAAAGAGTAAGTAATTATTTTTCGATTTTGATTCAATGTAGGTATTCGTTATTTTATTTTTCTGTTAAGTCGAGTATACGATACTATTGCATATTTTACTATTTATAACATATTTGATTAAAAATACAATTTTTTATAAGAGTGATTTGGAAACATTAATAAAGATTATCAATACATATCACGAACAAACGTTCAATAGAAGTGATGTGGTACACAAACCTACTCGAGACGAGTTTTGGGTGTTCAAAGAATAAAAAAAGAATTTGGTGGATTGCAATGTTTGTTGTTTATTCATTAATATTATTATCTGTGAATAATACGTATAGGAATGTATTATTTATGCGCGTGCCGCTATTTCCTATTTTTCATGTAAAAAAAAAAAAAGAATAAATAAAATAAAATTGAATATTATTTATATTATTTATATTAAGTTGTGAATTATGTAAAAAAAATATAGAACCCTATCATCTCTCACTTCCTTTATATATATATATATATATATGTACACACATACTATCTATACACATTTATATACATATTCATAATATATAGTTATTCGTATAGGTAGAAAGTGAACAAAACAAATCCAACAAACAGCGATTAAAAATTAAAAAAACCACACGCGCGTGACTTTTATAAAATGCGTTGATCAATGCCGAGAACCAGTGTAAAAAAAAAAAAACGAAATAAAAAACAACTTTAAATCCGAATCAGTGGTCTTGCGGCGCTAGCGCGCAGATAAAAATAACATCTCCCGGCGTTTTATTAGCCGTTTAATTCTCAACGCACGCGTCGTCGTCCGTCGTCGCCACCGCATAAAAAAGCGAAGTTTTACCGGGACTTATCCCCGGTCCTGTTAATAATAATATATATATATGTGTACAATGTACATAGTGTCACCCTACTGCGTCGTGTTGACATCGTAATCGTTGCTAAAATCTTAACCATCGGTGCCCATAATATGCTCTGCGATTTACACGTTTCGCGTATGATATATCATATATAATTATGCATACGTGATTAATATGTCATAATAATATTGCATGTGATTGATTCGATTTTAAAACGTGAATTTATCAAACGGTTGTTGGCAAACGTTCGCGCCGCCGCCGTCGGTTGATTAATTCATCGTAGCCGCCAATATAACTCGCGATTGCCCGAGCGTCGACGAAGAAATGATTTGTACGAAACTATTATACACATATACACGTCATATAACAATAGTATTATATGGTACTGAAAGAAATTACAATAAATCGGCCAGTCGACCAAATTACATATCGTTACGGCCTAATTTACAGTCATCGTATAATTCTATATTATTATAGGTATCGATAAGTTGTTTTACAAGAGATTTTCCTAGAGGAAACGATAAAGATGTATTATTATTTTTAAATTTAATATAACAAAATAATAATAACATACTTATTTTTTATTCCTGTATTACATTTTTTATAAATTATTGTAATCTTAGCTGTTTGTTTTGTTAAACTTATACCATATATTTTTCAACTACCCTTAATTTGATTTCATTCGTTGTTACCTCAGAGACTAACATACATATTAGGTACGATATAAGTACAGTACGTAACATATGTTGTCAAAATATACAGAGTGAGAGCCCTTAGAACTAAGGCGATGTTTGACAGGATTGTATTTACAGCGTTGTACAATAATATTGCTATTAGTCGTTGAACATAAAACATGATAAAAACAGTCAACGTCAGAACATAATAGTAATATAAAAATTAGGTATAAAATAATCAAAACATCAACTTTTAACATATTATTCTATTATCGCGTAGATTCATTTAAATTATTAATTTATAAAATAAACGTTAACCAATAAATTGTATATATTATAAACAATATACACGCATAATCAGTTGTTACTGCATCTGATTTTTGCAACTATTGATCAAATTATGGTACAAGATCCAATAGGATATGGCTAAAAAATTCAAGTGATTCTAGATTGACGGACAAACTGGCAACAACGCATCAAAATATGTTTCTCGTAAAACTATCGCAGAATTATTTGCTAGGACATGGTCAACGTGGTGTTTGCCATTTAGTAAAGCTCAATACATATAACGTGTACACTATTGAGTTTTTGAAATGTGCCGCATAAGATTAGACGTATATGTGGTTAACAAAACCTGTAAGTTGACGTAAGTCGAGTTCTATTATTTAAAGAAGCGCAATTTTTCATAAAACTAATTCCTTTAATTTTTCCAAATTGAAAAGTGATAACAATGGAATATCATTTACCATTGTCCATATTAGTATAATTATTATTATCACAATTTTTTAAATTTAAATGTACAGACGCAAAATTGAATTTTATGAGTTATGACAATTACGAATCAGGCAGTCGATACAAAGAATATCATAATATATATAATGTATTATATTATGTAGTAAGAGTCTATAATGCGTATATACATAGCATATATTAAATTATGTATGTACACCGCGATGATTTTCGTTCATTTTTCTTATGCTTGGACTCTGAAAAACCACACCGACCTCAGTTGTTTTAAACGAGGATAATATAATACTTTGCGAATATTGTATTTTCAGTAGGTATAATACCTATACGCCAGCAGAAGCAATCGTTTAATGCTTATAAACATAATATACGCCGAGTAAACAAAATGCGACAACACCGTCGTCATCGTGGCATTGATTTATTGTAATAAAACGTTTATTACATATACATGTAGTCGGTACGTCTTGTAGACTTTCACATTATTATGACAGGAGAAGAGAACAAACATTCGTGCATACCTATATATAATACGCGTCGTGTCTCGTCTGTGCCGTATGTGTGATGGTCATACAACGACTTTATAATAATATATTATTGTTATTATCATAAAGTGTTTGGGGATGGGTGTTGATAGGCTAATACGGGGAGGGGATATATAGAAAAAGAAATTTTACTTGACTATATTGGTAGGTTTTTTTTTTATTTCCAGCCGTCTTCATGCGAGATGCGTGTACAGTGGCGACGTCCCGTTAGGGTTTGGAACGTTTCATGTTTGTTTTGGAGATTATATTGTACATTACAATCATATCAGATCATTATAATAATAATAATTAATATTTTACTCGCGTCCGATTATGTTCGTGTGGACGGCGTTACACCGCACGATTGCGACGGTGAGACGTCGAAAAAAAAACTAATCTGTGTTACCGTTGGCACGAGACGTCTGTTTTTGTTTTTTATCTTTTATTTTTTACTTAAAGCTACATTTAATACTTAATTAATTTGTTTGCACAAAGGATGAAAACACTTTTATTAGGGAGCTCTATCATACTTATTCTTATTACTAATATAATATGTTTTTCGAACAAGCGAGATGTAAAAGTATAATATTATGTATATATCATTATATCATTAATATATGTACGTAATTATCTAGGGATTGGTAATCGCCAACTGGTCAAAAGAATTAATCCTTAGTTCAATCATCGTTGCGTTTTACTATTTTAACCAATTATACTATTAATGCGGGCTTTTAGAAGTAAAATAAAATGATTGAAACTTATGAATCGCTTTTATACATCATTTACAATTAATAGCTGGGTAGTTAAATAAAAGGGTGTTAATTTTTTTTTTACTAACAATTCATTTCACTCTCCTGGAACGCTGCCATTTTATGAGATCATCCTTGTAGCCAAATAGATATTTATTTTTTCGCCCTAAACAGTGCACTACAATGTATGGGTTTGTACGTATATTTTAACACCGCGTGTTGTATTAATATTGGTGTTCACGTCAACTTATAATATTTTAAATGTCGTTATTAAAAATAACGCCAGATATAGGAGCCTCCATTGACCTAGTAATAATAATAATGACAGTAAAAAAAATATGGGATAGTAGTTTTTTCTTCTAAAAATGTTAACGGTGAAAGTCAACTATTGTTGTCGTGGCTTTACGTTTTTTTCTCATGACAATAAAACGAATTCGCCATTGGTTTCCATAAATATGTATATAATGCGAATGGGCCAATTGGTTTTCATAATAATGCTATTATAACTACGTGTATCGTATACTAATTTACTGTCGATTCTTATGTGATGTAAATTTGTGCACAGTTAACACAATAGAAACACGTATATATATATAATTGTATCGTTTGGAGACTTAAATAATTACAATTCTATATATTTAGGATATATAGCTGTGAGCATGATAGTTAAGAGTATTAATAATAACACTTAATATCACATTTTTGTACACTAAAATATAAATTCATGTTGAACTCAGAAACTATTTCTCAAACAGTCTTATACTTAAATATCACATTTTACTATTTACTGCTTAATATGAATATTATTTTAAAACTCATATAAGTTTATTTAGAACTTTTGTATAGCTAGTTAAATGTTGATCATTCTATATTCGTATATGTGTTTAATTAAGAGGTAAATAGTATATAATGCAAATGTTAATCATAATTTTTATAATAACATATAATTTTCCAGTAGACAAATTTAATTTTACAATACCCATATATTATAAAAAATTATTGATTTACGTAGGTAACGGTGACGCAATTTCTAAATGTCAAATTATGCGTGATTTTCTTCAAAACTTTATAAAGTGAATAGTGGTCAACGATAAAATAAAAATCCGTCGAAACTCGGATAGATCTGTAAAAAACGAAAATTGTTTTCGGCGAATCTCTGCAATTTATAGTATTTTCTCTGATTTACATTATTATACATAGTATTGTACAACACGTTCCTTTTACACGTTAATATATTATGAGCTCTTGGATAAGTGTGTTATAAATATTATTTATTTCACTCACGTGACAATAATTAATATAAAATATATTATGTGCATGCAAGAGAAATCTCTCTGCAGTAACATATGATATCGGATTAATAATATTACAAGAAATCGATTTATTTTCATCCCTAGTACTCGAGTATTTAAGGGACTACGCGCATTTTGATAATCATTGAGATCTTATTATATTATTATTATTGTTGTGTTATGCGAAACGCAAAACCGCTCGTTAGCAGTTAACACGGCAGCGCGTGTGTACATTCTACGCATACGGCCCGTCCTCGTAATAGTTATGACGTCATCCGGCCGGGTGGCCGAACCATATGGTGTTGTTCTGGCCAGTCTTCCGTCCATCCGGTCGGCCACACCTGTGGTTTGTGGCCAATGGGCTCGTACGACGGCGACGGCTGTCGTTCTGACCACAACCTGGGACGGACCGGCCAACCCTTCAACGGGACCATGTGCATTAGGTTACCACACACGCGCCGCCGTCGACCGATAAATACATATAAGAATAATATAAAAATCGTGGCGGAGTCGACAACAACAACATTTTTATTATTATTGTGCCGTACTCGATGCCCTTGTAGCCAAAAAAAAAGGCACGTTTGGCCTTTACGCTCGTTTTGCGAAAATAATATAATATTATTGGCTCGGACGGGCGTTTTTTTCTCCCAAATATTTATTTTCTTCGGTCTAGCAGCTTTCAGTATACATATTATTATGTTAATCTTTTGAAGTGTACGAAGACCGTTTTCGTTTTTTTTTTTTTTTTTTTTTAATATTATAAGACGCACACCTACTGCGCGCGAAATTCATTACCGATGACCGTGAAACTCTCGGCGGCAACTGAGTGTACCCAAATCGTACGTGTCGCGACGCTTTAGGCGGACGACTAGCCATTGTAAAAAATATTCTTAAAGGTGATAAAACACACACACGGTTATTATATTTGTGCGGCCGCCATCGTGCCGCGTATAAACTAGGTTAATGCGATTAAATGCTCAAAGGCGCGCGTGTGTACGGACGCCAAAAAACGATGTCCTTAAGCGTGATTATAATACTCATATGAGCTTTTCGCGCACTTTACTACCGCGCCGTGACTCATTAATAAATCGTGGCCTTTTCCCGTTTCGTTTGTAGTTATACGTGAATTGTGGCATGGGTGGAGCGTACATCGTATATATATACGCGCACCGTTACCATAATAATATGATCACAGATTTCTTTAATTGCAAAGAATCTATATATACTTACTAGACTATTATCTTAAATTATGACAGCTTTGAAAAAAGAATATAAAACAGTTGAAGCTCGTTCGTTATGTTTTGTGTTCTGATAAAATGTCAATGGATATAAACATTGCATACTAATAACTGAAGTATGTGAATACATAATACATATAAAACATATTTATAAGATGGAACTATATTTCGTAGCAACTATTACACGGCAACGTGTGGATCAAGGTGATGATGATAACGACTATTATTCCACTCGAATTATTATATATACTGGTTTGAGTTTTCCGATATGACTAAGAAGGAAATATACCCCCTATAGTTTAAAACTCAGATTTTATTTTTTGTTCGTACTCACTTGTAGAGAACCACACACACACACACAGACACTTACACTCACACACATATATATTATATACATATATATATATATATATATATATATATATATATATATATATATATATATATATATATTATATACATATATATATATATATATATATATATATAGGTACCATAGAATATATAATTATAATAAAGCTAATAGGGTTAACTATGGGGTTATGGTATTTTATTTAGAGGTTGGGGAGAGGGATGGGCATTTTTTTTTGCAGTACTAAATATTGAAAATAATGGGTTCCGTGTCTTTAAAGTGTATTACTAAATTCTCATATGGTAAGCATTGGCGTATCATCTATAATATATGTGTGATCATCAGCAGCTTGACATGCTGCAAAGATGATGCGTGTAACTGTATACGGTTTCCAAGAAAAAACCTGTTCGTATTTAGTTTGATACTTTGAAACTTTCGTGTAAAGAATTTCCATTTAACAAAATTTCTGTTAACGAAATATTTTTGAGAACCAAATCAAATTACAATACATTTAATGAATTATATTTAAATTAACGCTACATCGGCCTTTGTATGTTGTTTCAGTTATACATACATATAAGTATATAACATAGCAAATTTGCTATCAGGATAATCAATTTTGTGTTGTTAAATCTAATATTGCAGTGGATTAAGATTAACTTATGATTAAACTTAAAGGTATGAATATTATTTATGTTATCTCGTTAATTTATACGATATTTTATTTTTTAAGATAGTTATGTAGTATTTAAAATGTATATATACATAAATGCTCATCAATACTCGCTATAAAATAAAAATTTTGTAAAAAAAACCATCGAGAGAACACATAGGTATAATGTTCTTACTATTATAAGTTTGATCATAACTGGTCAATTCATTCTAATCTTTATACAAGCAACAAAGAATTGGTTCTACTGAACTTTAGTTTGATGTATTTTAGGTTTGTTAGACGGATACTACACATGTGCGAGGCCCTTAACAAATTTTTCTATGATATTACATGTTTTTGTTGCTCACGAGACTTCGCATTATGGAACGTACACTATGTTATACCATAATATTATGCGAGGTTCTCATTTCCGAACATTCCAATAAATGTCCTTTCCGCCGCAATCGGCACTGTGGTACCACCCCTGCCGATATGCGCGGGACCAGTAACCTCGTTATCTCACGCTTGCATGCACGACACTGTTGCGGACCGGAGTGGTGGGATTCGCCCACAGTTTTGCACGCACCGCTCGCTCTGAACTCGTACACATCACGAACCGAAACTTCGCTCGAACCGGTCGTCGTGTGCGCGCAGTCCTCCCCCGACCGTTGTCGTACTGTGTATATGTGTCGTGCGTCCCCGCAGAAGTTCCGCTCGTGTGTGTTGTTCCCTTCGTCGTCGGCGGTGGTGTGTTGCATTAAAGTGTTCTTTCCGTTCGGCTTTTTTGTCGCGTGCGCGTGTAATCGTCAAGCTGACTGGCAAACGCCACTGCCTCAGCCGTCGCCGCACCGGTTACCGTTTGTCTGCACGCATTCCCGGAAACCGCCGCCATCATGTACGCTTCGGGCAGCAGTCAAAAAGTAAATCCACACGTTGATGATATATATGTATATGTATATATATATGTATATATGCGTTATATAATAATAACCATATGGGCGCAAATAGTTCAAATTTTTTGCATCCGTCCACACAGAATAATATATTCGAAAAGATTTAATATGCTTAGAATTTTAAGTACTGACTTTTGAAATAAGGATACTTAGCTGACATTTGAAGGGACTAAGTAACTCTCTTACCCCTTCCCCGATATTTGTGCCAATATGATAATATATATACGCATATTATGTAATAACTTAGTAGGTGCTTATGTATAGAGTATACCTATACACAATGTGTTCGTACTCGTTTCACGCTTCAAGTAACATAAATTCCGAAAATCGCGATGTAGAATTATCATGGGAATCCAGTACAGTACCCTTTGCAAGATCTATAGATCGTATATAGCAGTATATATAGTACTTATATGCGTTACCTAACTAACTATAATTTTTGATTTTTTGTATAGTATTATAAACGTCGACCAATATATGTTGCATGATATTTCTTCTCTAATTCAGCATTTCGACGTTCTATAGGGAATAATCTTTTTACTTTGCCTGCATCTTGCTCACCTATCATATATATCTTATTATTAATAAGCACATATGTTATGCCAGGTCTATGTCTATTGGATTTAATTCGTAGTTTGGATTAGCTAAGTCATGAGATTGGACACTGCTGAGCGTTAAATATACAACTATTTTTAGCCAACAGTTAAAAGAGGGAAATTTTTAGGCCTAGCGCAGTAATTAATAATTGTTTTTCATGCGGCGTGAGCCTAAAGTATTCTGTATAATAATATAATAACGGTGATCATCTCGGTAGCAGATCGTTTCACCTATATGCGTATGTGCGTTTTTATAGATAATGTTAAACAGAAAGAATAGGAATTTTTTTCTTTCGCGTTTTCTGACAGCTCCACATGACCTGAGTGGACATCAGTCGACAAACACTTGATAAATCCATATTGACAATCCGTTTTCCCGGTTTGCAGCGAACAGGTGTCGGTATTATAATATCACATACGTTATTTTGTCGTGTGCGTATACCTGTCGTATTATACGCATATGTTCGTGTGTATATGTATATCAATAGTATATTATTATGCGTGTTGGTTTTTTTTCGCGTACGGAGAAGCTGCTTTCACCGTCGTCTCGTCCAAGGCTGCGTCTGGTTGTCTGTCATCTGGACAAGGCTGTGCATTTATTTCACGTTAGCATATACATATAATATATTTTGATGTGTGTACTGCAGTTGTGGGAGGCGTTTGGCTGCGTATAATATGTTGTGTTCTAAATTTACAGAGCGTACGCATATATATATATTTATCTAGAGGTGCAAGACATGTATCGGGCAGAGCCATCTATTTTATTTTAACTTTTATAAATGGTCACGCATTATGTGTATCGTCTTTTTAAATTTTTTCGATTTCCGTTTGAATTTAAGGATATGGTTTTCCCGCGGCCACTATATGTTTAATACGTGTTGCTGTTGTATGTATGGAGTTGTGAGTTTCTCAATCAGCTACTGATGTAAAACCACTGCGCCGCCGGTAGTGCGTGGGATGGACCGGCCGCTGACACCTGTTAGTCCAGCCGGGTCGCCAACGCGAAACTACGGTCAGCAATCTTCAATGGGTTGGCGAATAGTGTTGGCCGTTGGGCGACATTTGTTCGTTTATATTATATAAATAATAATAGAATATTGTAATTTTATTATATTATATGCATCTACCTAGAAGAAGATTATCCTCGATCGCGTCGTTTTTAACTTTTTTTCTACACATTTATTATTGTTATGTTCGTTTTTTTGTTGCAAGTAGTCAGGAGATGAAATTATTATGATATCGTTATGAATTTTAGTTCTGTATATATAGTTCTGATGTATATATTTAACTGCGACTGATGTGTTTTTCCCTGTTTTCAATCAAGTGTATATCCCGTGTATGTTGATTCGAGTTTGGTAGGTACTAAGTTTGCAGTCTGTAAATTTATTTCACTTACTATTGAATTGAAACAACGTGTGTATAACTGTTCATGAAAATGCTTCGTGCACGCTTCAGAGATGAATAAAGCATTAAGAGAGCAATATGACATCCGTATAATGCTGTTTTACATACGAAGGTAACACGCATAACAAACTTATGTCTGGCAGTTTCATTTGTATGTCTTTAGTTTTATATCGAAGTGAATTGATTTAGTAAAAATATTTTCCGTTGTATTGCATCAGTATTTTGAAAATATTTTAATTTTTAAGCGTGATAGTAATATGTGATATATAAGTATTTAAAAATCTTTATGTCTCGCTTTAAAATTAAAACATTGAGAATACCGCAGTAAAAACAAATAATGTTCTTACATTTAAAAACATATCAACCGCCGTAAAATGTTATATAATATATAGAATCGTGCACAATCCATAGAATAACAATAAGAGTAGTATGATGCCGTAAAACGAACAAAACGAAGACATCAATAATCGTGTTAAAAAGAATGATACGCTCGAGAACTCACTTTTGGGTCAACGTACATAATAATATAATAATACTATACTAAGTTATCTCAAGTGGATGCCTCCAACTTAATAATATTTTGGCTGTACCGGCACGTACAATATACTTTAATTTGTTGAAAATTATATTATTGTATTTGTATAGGTATACTTATAATTATTGAGTTCTGGCACATGATGTATGCAGTATTTTGAATAAACTGCATCACGCAATGATTAATTATTAAAGAATTTCAGATGATTTCGTTTTTTTTTTAATTCTTATATTTCAGAGAAAATAACACGCGTGCGATAAGACGCGTATATTATATATACAAAGTTTATATCGCTGTTACATATAATATTATTTATTATTGTATCGAACGCAAAAACAATAAACGGTTATTGTTTATTTTCTTGTTTTCGTGCGTACACGTACTAGTGTGTGTAGTGTACTCGTACAAGTAATTTGACGTTAATTTATTGCTCGGCCTACCTCGTGCAAAAAAAAAAAAATAAAATAAAATAAAACCATGACGCGATTTTTACCGGACGACGATGATGACTGACGAGCCTGCAGAAGCCTACGGTCGATGCATTAAACATTATTTTGTATTTTACTGTTACAGTGTCCTTGTTTTGCCGTTGTACACGGTATTCATGTACATTGCGACTATATCTAAGTAAATACTCATACATATCATCATTTGTATATACAGTATGTATATTGTATATATCATTACATTTTTAATTGTCTATTCAGATTGATCTTATTGATTTCGAAAATATCACATTTATTACAAAATAAATAACATAATTTATTGTTTCCAACATATTATAATATACTCGTATATATGCGAGAAGTAAAATTTCATTTAAAATATTTGAAGGTTTTTGTCAGTGTACGAGATCACAATTTTCGGTCCATTTCGTTCAGTCGTTTATTTTTTAATCACATATGGTAGGTACCATACACGATTTCTAGTTTGCTATGTATGATACTATCATCATATCGATATAATTTAATATTGTTTATACAGTATTGGTATCTCCTCCTGTATATAATTTACGCGCACGTTGTACTCAATCGTAACATACTTGTTTATTTCGCTTATGATTATTTACGAGAGTACAAAACACTAAAATGGTTTACAGTATACCGCAGCATAATACTCACGTATATAGTCGTGCCTGACGAGCAAAATAATCGCGGGTAAACAAACAAATCGAGTTTTGTTTAAAGTTTAAACGAAATCGACGGATGATGTGCGTATAATATAGTCGGTTAAAAATAATAATATATTCGTTTTATCGAAAACGATGTCTGAACGATTAATTTACGACGAACAGTTGGTGCGAATATATATATTGATGATATTAACGATTATATTTATGTGCGTATATAGTAAACGTAGGAAAGTAGGTAGTATATATCATAATATATATAAACAAATTTAGACTATAATTTTTTGTTTTTATTTTTTGTTCACGTATAAGGAGTTTTTTTTTATATAATATATCAGAGCGAGTATAAAAATTATGTTGTGTTATATTTGTTGTACAGGTGGTTGTTTTAAGACTATATATTTTTTTTTCATTCGCTCGTAATCCATACCTATATGTACTGTCGTCGATTACGACGACTGACGAGTATATTATATTACAGTGTGAATATATATATTGATTGTTATTTATATGTGGTATATGTATTATGCAGCATGTATGGTGTTACGCAACATATAATACGCTTGTCCACGAGGGAGGATCGATTGGGCGGGGGACTTGTCCAGAGGGCCTTTCTCGAATTGTATATTAATTTAACCTAATAAATATAATATGCACATTAAATGCATTATTGTACAAAACTATACGAATACAAATAGAAAATACAGTTTCGTCATAATATTATGTACAGGTATAGATATTGTGTGTCTTAAGTTATTACAACTTATCGATTGTAGTATAGAGAAAAATCTACAAATGTTTAAAAAAAGTCTTAAGACTTTTAATTTTTTTATCATTTTTGTTCTATATAAACGTAAATAATATAATTATTCGTCTAGTGATAGCGCATATAATTATATATACGCCTATTTGATACCAGAAGGTCCCTATATTTATAACTGTATAGCTCACGGGCCTCGACATGACGGTTCGTCGTATAACCACAATATACCGCGGAGGATGAACGGTTTTCTGTACAGTATATAGTATTATATATAATATAATATTATTATGAGATTACATAAACAAGTATATTATTATTATATTGTCATAATATCGTGTCATCGCGCCTGCCGTTGCGCCAGTGTACGTAATAAACGATTCACCCGCGACCTTTCGCTAAATACAACTCACAGTAGTCGGAATATAATATATAGTATACATAGATAGGTGTATCATGTAATATATACTATATATTTATATGTATGTACCTACTCGAATGTTATCGGTTGTATAGGTTATATTGAGGGTGGGTAGGCTTTCGGAACGGGTTTGGCACCGGAAATTCGCTCGGGTCGACCGTCTTCAATCATCGGACGTCTGAATTTCAGTGCAACGGCAAATGGCTATATAATGGGACGAGTAGGCGAGTGAGACACGACACAGAGATGCACGTGGGTGGCACTAGTGGTGGCGGCGGCTGCCGGTCGCCCACTAGCGCCAGCCTTATACCTGCGAATTCGCTGTGCGCGTGCGACAATGGTATATACTATAATAATATATACTTATTATTATTATAACTTAATTACCATAATTTTCATTATAATTTTTTTTTATTAAATATACGTTACGTGTGTTTATGCGGTGGATTGCTCTCGTTCGTCGTCGTCGTTGTTGTTGTTATTTGTGCACGTCACGGCGGTGACCTTCGTCCTACGAATTGCGAAACTTAAAAAATAAGCCCGTACTACAAAAGCATGTGATAATACCTATATGAAAAAAACAATTATATGCCTACAGTCTGCTCTATATATTGTGTATAATATAACGATATTATTTTATAACCGGTAACGAATATTTATTGATTTTTTTCGTTTTTTCTTTTCATATCATAGATCGCGGCCGCGGTGAGCTGTTTTGGAAAATTCAGCTTGACCAAGACTTGGTGGACACCATTTCGTCAATTTACCCCGAGTGGTTCCGCCAACAACAGCAACAGCAGCAGCAGCAACAGCAGCAGCAGCAACAGCAACAGCAGCAGCAACAGCAGCTGCAGCAACAGCAGCATACCAACTCGTTGACCATGCAGAACAATATTTCACAATCGTCTCCGCCCTCAGCCGAGGTGGACGAATCGCCGTTGCAAAAGTCTATGGACAAAAACAAAGAGTGTGAGTGACAATCTGACTTATGTTTATTAATATACGAGATATATATTATGTATAGAAATGCAATTCTGCCAGCTGTATGGTATTAGCCTTGCAAATTATTTTTGTGATAATAATGATAATATATACCACTTGATAGTCGAAGAAGATGAACAAAATATTATAATTATGCACTTGCATTTTAATAATATTTATTTTATCGCAAATACATACTTGGTAGTTAACGGGGTACAATATATATATATATAAATACAGCATTACTTGTGGTTTAGTCCCATTTCCTCGGGGGATATCTTTTTTTACGATGAAAATCCCGTTTTTCTTCTAATAATTGATGTTGTCTTTGACTTACTAATGTATAACATACTAAAATGTATGTTTATCAGTTTAAACTTTGTGTTTTTAGATAAATAATAGAGTGAATTATCATATAATTAAATTTAAAAATTGGAATATAATATGTGTCCTCTCGTTGGTTGTTAAGAATATTTTAAATTAAAATATTTAAAAATAACTTACAAGAAGCTCTGCAGATTATGTGCTTATCTTTAAATACGATTATAGGTCAATATTTACTATTATAATTGAGCTATCAACACACAATTGGAATTGCTTTATATGAATAGCCCACAATTTAAAATTTGTACGTTTCGATCTGTGGTTAACCACAAATACGTACTTCAGTAGTGGGCGGGGTTACTATATTATATTGACGTGCATGCGTGACTCCGTGGACCAGCTCCCATTCCCCCAGGATATCGCGTGGGGCGATGGAAATTCCGTCTACAAATCACCGGATATAACACCTATTGGCTATCTAGTGTATGAGACAATAATACCACTCCCGTGCATAAATATAAAGTAGTAAGGTTTATACATAGTACTTTTATTTTTTATTACCCACTACAGCATCAATTATGACTGTAATTACACTATACCATGGAGTTATTGCATTACTGTACTTTATTATTGTACATATCTTATACATTTATTTTTTAATCAATACATACAATGACAAGGGAACATTGAGTCAATGATTGCATATTTATATGTATATGGTGCACAAATATTTTTTTTGTTTATATGAAATCGCATTAGTCTTGCATTGTTTGGGTTACGATTATATTAGCACTATAAAACATTATTTGTGTATATAATAAATATATGGTTCATCACAAAAGTCTTGTATAAGTAAACACAATAAATATTTCCGCGAAAATCAATAAGTTATAGATTGAGACTTTCGTCGGCCTTATTCGCTTTGGTCTATAGGTTATGTTAGTAGTTAGGTATATTACTATACGAAAAATAGCTATCATTTTTTATGAATTATTGAAGCATATAAATGTCTATCCAATCTGCGTTCCAAGTATATTCCAGTAGCTTTAGAACTTATAATTATTTCGTAGTGGACGACTTTACTAGTGTACCTACCGCTAGTATTTACATTAATTTGTAGACTTTGCGAGCTTATGGTTTCTAAGGATTTGCTGTTATTGCATGTTTATTTTTCGGCGTTTTTCAATTAGGTATAGGTATTTTTTACCTATATTAATACAAACAAATTTGTTATCGTAGTTGTGAATACCAAAATATATAACGATCATCAAAAGTATAATTGATCGCTTCGAAAGTTTTCGAGAGTGTAGCGAAATTAACTTCTGCAAAAACGTTTACATGTGACCGTATAGTCATCATACAAAATCTATTCAAACGTATTTACAATATATTTTTTGATATGAAAATAAAACTTTTATAATGTATATTTTGGCGGATGCGACAAATGTCGCTTAAAAAAATGATTTCATCATTCCGACCCCGAGAATAGCGCTTGTTTACGGAGGATGCGTGTTATAAAAAACATATTGATAAAATTATTATCATCGTGACCTGTTATCGCGAGCTGTTTTTCTTTTCTGTTGATTTGAATCCGTTGAAAAATAAGTAAATAAAATTAATATTACACATATTAAAAAAAAAAACACTCGAAAACATATTGTCGTCGGGATACCGTTTTGACAGATTCTTGTTGCTGGATCGTTTATTACGAAAAATTTCAAGACGGCGTCTCTTTAACATAAACACACACACACACACACACACACACACACACACACACATGTATATAAATATACATTACTCGTGTAGGCCTAGAACCCGCTGTATAGAAGGCGCGTGTTTAAAGTTTAAATAATTATGTTGTTTATAAAACATTCGTTTTATTAGCCGACGCGTGACAAATCGCATTGTTTATGTCACGATCTGTCCCCTGAACTCCGCCTTCGAAAATCGAACCGAAAAAATAACTTAATAATAGTCGTAAGTGAAAAAAAACGTCTTGGCCGGCCGTTCATCCCGTCACGGCGGCGTCAGTGGCAACGGCGGCGCAGTTGTATTCGAAAAATACGACGAGATAGGGTTGGGTCGCTGCTGCGGCGACGGCCTATTTACCGAACGATTAATGACTTTGTGCAACGGCCACGGCAACAATGTATATAATTATATAAGTGATATAGCGATAAATCGTCGTTGATATTATTGCGTTCGCTAGCATTTGTTTTTTATTATTATTATAACGGAAGCTAATTGTTCCGAGAAAAACTGCTCAAGACAGCGGCGGCGTGCCAGATCGCGAGAGGAACGTCCGCCCCGGCCTCCAGAGAGGAGACGACAGTGATGGGGTGGCACTGTCGCCATCGCCGCCGCCGTTGCTCGAGTCGATGACCCAAATAAACACACGCGACCGGCACGCGATTATTGTCACGTGCAACGATGTTACTTATACGCCTCCGCTGGATAAAAACAAAAAAATAATAAACAAGTGTATAATATTATCATTTCGAGGAAAATCGTGTAAATACGAAAATAATATAGGAACTCGTGTTGTTATATTATTACCACTATCCGTGTGCATGTACGTGACTGCGGATCGAGCCTGTCATACATAAATTATTATTATACGCACCTATTATATATATATATATATATATATATATATTTATTTATTTATATTTAGTCGCTGAAGTGCCTGCAGATATACATATTATATATAGGTATTATATTATGATAAAGCGATGTGATACGCTGTACGACGTGATCATCAAAAGAAATACTCGATTCTTGTGTCATTCATTGGCAATTACGTTCACTGTAAACGGTGATTCACTACCAATCATTATTTTCACCTCTCTTTCATCATCATTTATTCAAATTCGTTTTTATTTTTGAATTTTTAAGTTTACTTAAATACTATCCAGTATTTTCAAATACTTAGATTTCTCCAAACTTTTATGTAGAGCACTGTTGTTTATATAACGAATCAGCAGGATTATTTTTTCAAATAATAACTCTTTTTTCTGTAATTTGTCCATCGAAATCTGAATTAGTAGTTTTCGTGTTATCGAAACATATGTGTACAAATGATATAGTCCTTAATGATTATTTTAAACAACATATTTAATAGATTTAGGTATAGATTAATACCTATTTTATACAAGTGGTAAGGATAGTTGGTAAATTATGCTGTGCAAAAAATTTAATAAAATGAAGTCCGTAGTGTAAAACTGTTAAGTATGGATTAGAGTAATTTATATTCAACCCACATTTATCTATTTTCAAATTTAAATTTATTCAAATATTTAAAAAAAAATGTCATTGAAATAGGAACATTTTTGTACTGTGTCCCTTAGCAGTTTTTAAAATGGGTCATCTAATAAGTGACGTTGGTCATTCGTAATGTAGAGAATATAAAATATAGTATTTAAAAGTTTTTTTATAAGTCTGGATTTTGACTTAAAGTTTGTTTATAAAAATTATACTTGGCTGGGGAAAGGGGGATTCAGGATTAAGTTTAAAAAAGAGACTTATATTAGTTGTTATGGCACGTCACTCTTTTTAAATGTATACTATACAAGTATGAACCCAAAGTGTTGTTCCAGAATCACAGAAAATCCCAGTATTGTAAATTTGTTTTGTTTGTGTTATTATTTTAAACACAATTTTATCATAAGAAACAACACGAGACATTTCGTAGTCAGACAGCTCTCGGTTATTATGTGTACTGCCAAGAAAGGGTCGGATTCGTGAGTCCATTGGTTCATCTTAACCTACGAAAAACTGAGGAAACGAATATCTAGTCTAGTTGTTGGTGATATAATGGTATTAAAACATATTATACAATAGCTGTCATTTAGTACATTCTCTAACATGTCAAAATTTGCGATTATATAATAGTATATTAATGCGATCGTTTACCGATGAGGTCGCGACTATGTTATATATTATTACATTAAAATCGCCGTAAATGATGACAATTTAATTACGATTACTATTGAAGGCAATCAGCGTGGGGTCCATTCACTGAATTTTGCATCCTTGACAATATGTGTGTTTATATAATATATATTATATATAAATCAGTCGATTTATGTATAAAACGTGCCGTTTGACTCGCTGTACCATTATTATATGATCGCAACGAAGATTTTATATCTATATCTATACATAATATTACATATTATATTTATGTATATACATTTTTTTTGACGCGCACATAAACTCACTGTCGCAGCAGGATACTTAATGTATAAAAATCCTCATCTATCCTAATCTCTAGTCATCGATATAATAAATCTCTGTATAGTGCAACAATCAGCTATTATTAATTATTACATATCATCCCAACTGAATTATAATATTATCAACATACTATATATTGTATGTAGGTATCCAACGCAAATAGTGTTAAACGATAAATTATAATATATCTTAATATATATATATTACAATCAATATATATTTGTAATCTTTGCTCGAGCAGACTCCCGCAGACGAATTATCGTCTAAAATGTATTTATAGTGTGGAATATAAAATTCCGTTTAACAACAACTGATCGTCAAAGCGATAAGATTCCATTAAAAAAATTTAAAAAAATAACCTTCGACTATAACCTATATAATACATATATATTCTACTTCACGAATAAGTGGATAGGTTAGTTTATTTACGCATACGCTGTACGTATTATGAATATTATATAGTATACAAACATCTTACTATCGATTCACAATTTACATAAAAACACAACACTAATTACAAAATAA
Organism: Schizaphis graminum; assembly: GCA_020882235.1. Lineage (NCBI taxonomy): Eukaryota > Metazoa > Arthropoda > Insecta > Hemiptera > Aphididae > Schizaphis > Schizaphis graminum. Next base: position 43,193,494 of record CM037034.1, read on the forward strand.
TAGTTTGCTGAAGAAACATATATATGTTATAGATAAGATACATATCATATATGTTTGTGTTGTGATTTAAAATTTAAAAATAACGACGGAAAACTATTGTATTAGGATAATGATTTTTAGCAGAGCTTAGTTTAAACCACGTTTGATTATCTATATCTTCGAATTTTTAATTTATTTCCCGTATACCTCTCGGTAATATAAGTAATTTTTGTGTTAGCAGGAGAAACTTAATAATATTAACCCTTTTTCCGCGTGAAACATTTGTTTTTGAGTTTTTGTCGCCGGACTCTGAATGTCATGTCCAGCTTGGAGGATTAATGTTGGCATCGTCCCGTGATATAACGTTTGTATGTTTTTTTCACATTTATTCGCCATAAACACATTTTTCTTTTTACTATTAGGTACTGCATTATGCTATATTTGTGTTCACGGTGCCTACCTTCTTCAACGACGATTATCATTATATTATAAGTATATTATTCGATGCGCGTCCACGAATAAAAAGAACAGAAAAATATGTGGGTGTGTTTGTTTCTACTTAAATTTGGTTAGTTTCCATTTTGTACGGCATCTCTGTGCGTGTGGAAAACATTTGGATTTTTGAAAATATCTCACTACAACGTAACAGTGGTAATTTACAATATTATATTTATTAGATAATACTTTTATATTTATTAGTTATTTATATGCTATTAATCGCGAAACATGTAATATATATATTTTTAAAATTTTTACAACTAAATGTAGTTAGTTAACCGTATGTCCGCATCATATTATATTGCGGTGAATCGTTTTAAGGTCTTATTCTAGGATCGTTTTTTCAGCCGTCGTAATCATTTGTCGATCTTTTTGCGTGCCAAAACCGTCTGACAGTTAACATTTGACCAATATATTTCGTTTGAAGTCTACGAGACAAACTATTGGAAACCAAAACGATATTCCGGGAAGTACACTAAAAATATATAATATGTGTGAGTATTTCGGGCACGAGTGTGTGTTATATTGGTTTCTAATATTTTTGTCTGATTCTGTAGCAGTTGAATCATGTGACGAAAAGTTATCGTTTTTTTTTATTTTTTTTATTTTTGATACATATATATTAAAAATAAGATCGCGCACGTTTGGTACAATATGATTATTACGTACACGAAGAGCGTATTATACTATGTACTTATTTTATTAAATAAAAATGTCACTCTATGATCGTCTTTCCATAATACTTTCAAAATTGCATTTCAAGTAGAATATAATATGAGTATGACTATTAGAACCTTTCGAAAGAGATGTTTCTAATGATATTAAATTAGAAGAGATTAAAGAAGTTAGGTTCAAAAAGACTAGATGTTAGGTATTATTATTTTCTATTAATGTATTTGATTTATTTTTTTAAGCTACCTTTAAAATTATTATTTTATTATTATAGCAAAAATTAGAATAAAAAATGGCATTCAATTAGAAAACATTTTAAGTTAGACTTAAGCCCCTCCCACGAAATTTAAAGGTCTGTTTATGCCATATGGGTATTTTGATACGAAGATATCGCATGATGGTCTAATTTTATGATGATGATCGGTGACGATTCCCGGCTGCGACGACAATGTAGTGATATACGAATGGGGCGGCGGCCGAAGCGGGTGAGCATATTATTTTATAATATGTATAATATACACGCGTGCCCGCTGGCTTTGATGGCGGCCGTTTCGCGCGACACACTCGATGAAAGTGCTTTCTCGCATCCACTGCCAACTGTGTTCTGGCGTGATAAAAGATTCTTTAATTATCTTTATACATCTTTTAATGACCAACCCGCCGCCACTCCTGCAGCGACATCATGGTTCTCCTATATACACATTATTATAATATACGTATATATATCATTTTATTTTTCTCGCCCGCCTCCAAGACTGCCAATCACGATCACGGGACGTTTGTTGGCGGTAATTATTAAAATTAAAATAATGAAAACAGTATAATAATATAATGCTATTGTAATAACGTGTATGCTGCAGCTGCGTGACCGAGAGAGAACTTAACCGAAAGCAAGTTAATAATGAACGTACTCTTATTGTAGGGAAATGAGATAACGAAAAACTAACCCATTTCTACCATTCATGAGATGTATTTACTATAATGACGCGTGTATAGCAATATTTACATGTTTATGTAATATAATGTCATATAGTAAGTAAATAGCTTTTTTCTATCGTTATATATGTATATATATTTAATGCTTCGCGATTTTCGTTTGTTCGGCAGCCCCAGCTAATGCTGGAAAGTTGCCTGTTTGAAACGTTAAAAAACATCATACGTTATATATATTTATACACATAACATTCACGGCATATACCACCCGTACACGTGAGTCTGGTGTCTGTAACGTCCGGCGGATTTCTTTGGATCGTAACAACAACAATAATAATAACACGGTTTCCGAAAACAAGAGGTGTTAACGCGATTTCTTAAACAGTCCATATGACATTGCCGACGCAAAGCTGCGTCCGTCTGTCTGTGCACACCCGCTGCAGCTGGCACCGATCCGGCGGCTTGTATATCCGCGTACACTCGTGGTACGATATATGTATATGTATTATATAGTACTTGAGAATCCACACTATTTAAATTTAAAAATAAAGCAAATCATATTTTCTCGTTTTTTGTAATAGTTTAGATACAAATCTGAAAAACACTTAGGTTTTTTGGATTCACGACGTTACTGTGAGATTTTTCAGTTACTTTATTTGGACTGTATACAATTATAATGTTATATACCACTTGGTAATGTGTCATTTTTTAAATGCCGTTCGAGTGACCCATATAACTACCGTTAACAATTATTGGAGGATCTATGAAGTTCAGAATACATTTTTTCGTATGCCACATTGCCATGTATTATGATTTACCTCTAACCCTGTATTATGAGTTAGTACTATTTATTTATTACTCTATATAAGGAGAAAATTCATTTAAAAATTATAATTAACAGTTGTAAATTAAGTAAATATTACGCAATAGTATAAAAAATATAACTTTCCTACTAACTAATAAAGTTATGATAATTAAAATAATAATAAATAATTCAAAATAATGTACAAAATATAATAGGTGTATTTTAGCCTTATTAACTATTACAGACAGTTTTATTAATTTAAAACGTGGTGTTCATATTGTTAACTAAATAATAAAATAAAATATTTAGTTCAGTATAATTTTCAATAACTCATAACATTTTTAGCTGTAGAAGAGGTGTAAAATAATATTTACTATTTAGCTTTAAAATTGTTTATAAAATATGTGAATTTTTATTTTTTGTGATTTATTTTATATCATATTAAAATAATATCATAATATTATCTTGCGTCAAGGCATTATACATTTATAGACGAGTTCTTAAAGTCCGATATATAAGTACAGGATTTAATTTTTATCAAATAACACTATTATTTTAAAATATTAGTAAAAATAATTTTTTACATAATTTTCCCCCGAAAAACCCATAGAAAAAATGATATCTTAATATTTTTTTTCTTTATAAAACGTTATAATCGTTATTCGTTATACAATTTAACCTCTACTACTCTGGAGATTATGTAAGTAAACAATTTTTTCTTACAAATACCTACGTTAATAGACCTTGAAATAATGAGTATTTTTGTTAGATAAAATAATCACCTATAGTATAGGTAAATAAAAAAAAAAATAAATTGATTTTTGTGAATCAGATTGAAATTTACGTGTAACCTATCTAAATGGGTTGAAAAATTAAGTAAAGAACATTCCGCGAGGCTTAAGGAATATTGGTTTTACATTTTCTAATTGTACGAGTCTCTTATAAACGTATATTCATTATTATATTATAAAATATATAGTTTTCTTTAAATCTATTCCGTCTGCTGAGTATTCGTCGTTCGTTTATCAGCCTGTGTGTAGCGGCACGGTGTTGTCATCGTTGCCGCTACTGCGATGACCGGCGGTAGCGTGCATAATGACGACCGCAAATATAAAATCGTGTCCCGTTGATTTGCCATGGACGACACGTGCGATATTAATAAACCAAATATATATGATACACAGTCGTAATATATAACGTATATTATATACAAATAATATAATGTGGACCCGTGGGCGGTTTACGTTGCGTAATTATACTACAGCCAGTACACGCGCACGTCAGTAATAATAATAAAATAATATATATTATATGCATTATATGCTCACAGTGGACTAATAACCGACGATTATTACACACATGTCAACTCTGTACCCGCGGGTGGGTGGATTCTCGATGAGAGGAATGGGCGGAGGGGGATGGTTTTGTGATTTTCTCGGTCCACTGCTGTGCAGCGAATAAAAAACGATGCTATTTTTTTTTAATAATAATACGATATGCAATTTATCGACGCATATCGTATGCATTATTATTAACTATTATTATTATTATTATTATTATAAAAGGACTGTTGCTGCGAAGGATTTATAATATAAATTGTATAATTTTATGCGACCACGACTACGGTAATACGCGATGCAATGACGACTAAACGTGCATATTGCAATACGTGGTTATACAGTGTTTAGATTATAATAATAATAATAATAATACAGACTTTCCGACGGCTGCGGTGGCGCCGTCATTATGCTATCGAACGAAACGAGAAACGATAATATTTCAATAATAACAAGTGCCCGTTGCCGTTCTACGAAATAAAAACTATTATAGTAATAATAATATTATATGATTATGTCACGCGCCCGGCGGCGTCGTCTGTGCGCTGCTGCGACATATGGTCTGTCCGCGGGCTGCGAAATCTGCGTGTACTTTCTTCCTCCTCTATACCTCCGCTCAGATCTCTGGTCACTACCTTCCCGGTTTTCCATTACAGTCGGTGTACGACATGCCTTATGACACCTTCCCCCACGATCAGAAGTGCTCACCCACCCCGCGAAGGAAGAGAAGGAGTAGGATATTTCCATGGGTGTCCGGGTGGGTGGAAGGAGTGATGACGTGCAATGTGCATACACGGACGGGGTTATTAATTGGCTTTGCCCAACGAGTTTCGCGGTGTTGTTAGACTTCACATCGTCGCACGTATGACTTAAATGATTTCCTTCTTTCGGCGTAGTCATCGCAGCCTCGACGAAACACAAAACGTCTAATAATCGTCCATAATGACGTCCGACGACAATCGACGATCGCGTTGTTCTGTTATTGTGTCTTAATTATATACATATGTATTAGTATATCTACATAATAATATTATGTATTTGTACACACATGTGCTTTCAAAGTGAATGACTACAGGATTTCACGAGCTGCAACTCCTTTCGCCTAAAAATGATTTTTCTCTTCTAGTCCTAATATGATAAAGTAATTTGCTAATTTCGCCCACGGCTTCGAGTACAACGTTTTGGGAAGTTTAAAAATTCGTTTAATTAAGCTATTTAGCATAAGTAGATAGGAGCATCACGCGATTTTTCGCGTATGAAACTAGCTGAACCGAGTATAAGATTAGTGGGTGTTGGACGGGTGGGGTGGTGATGGGATTTTTTTTGTAATTAATCTCATAAATGTTCTCGGAAAACTTTTTTTTTGTTTAAAGCATTTACAGTTTCTTAATGTACAGTGGTTAAATCGGTTACCATCTGCGAATAGGTTTAGGTTACATGATGTGTGATACGATTTGCATGTCATATTCAGCTATTTATATATATCGTATTTCTATATAGTCTAGTGCGTTGCGTGGGAGATAGCCTTAGTGTAAAACATTCGATATGTCGTATATAATATTATAATACGGTTAATATATTATCGTACGCGACGATTGAAATGACGAAAATCTATTGTTTTTGATCACAACCCACCAAAAATGTGTTTAATATACGTTCAATATGCTCAACAACTAAACCGTTATGCTATAGAGAAACTTTACCCAACCAAATGTAGTGAATATTATACGATGTACATAAAAATGAACATTGTCGTCTTGTACGCATTATATAGTGTATAATATTAAACATTTTATAACATATTATAATAGCATTGCGTCCAGCTGCAATGTGATTATGTGTACGAGAAACAAAACACCGATTACAATAAAGTCGCGTCGTTGGGTTACGACTTACGACCAACTCTCGTGTGAGACCGAGACGATGCTCATCTGTAAACCGAACGTGTGTAGCTGTGTCTGTATAATACTAAGATATAAAATATATAATATATATATATATGTAATATGTACTGAAGTGTTTAATATAAATAGACGGCAAGTTGTCAACACAACCCTAAACAAAGATAAACAATTCATGGCATGTCGGTGGGTGAATATATATATATATAAGGAAACATATGAAAATAGATATTAAAACCAATACAGTGTATCTACTGTTCACGCGATAAACTTCTGTACATTTTACGATATACATAGACAAGATTAATTGTTTAAAGTGTGTTCGCACGTAAATAATAATTATATTATTATATTGTTCGAAAACTCGAACGAGGTCTTCTTGGATAATAAACATAGCTATATCGTTTTTTTTTAAATTTTTATTATCATTCGTTTTGTCATCGTAATAACGTAGTTGCATTTGAATGCCTCATCGTCGCCTTGACAACCCATTACTGTACCATATTACAGGCACCATGGTGTGAATAAAATGCATTAAGTATGCGCTACGTGCTATACTCTACTTTATATTAAATAATACATTAATGAGTAGGTACTGTGTCGCGTGTAGGTATAGAAATATAATAATATTATATGTTTGTTGATTATTAATTATTATACTGTTGTGGAATAAATCGTTTGTATAGCATTTATTAGATTATTTTTTTGTCTCTAATAATTGATATTTCTGAATTACATATTAAACTAAAGTATACATATTGTGTACAGAGGAAGTAGGTGCGATTTTTGATATTTTAACTATAAACTAAATGAATAATAATTTATGAGCTTAATTTATGCCGTAGTAACTATTTATTTTATTATTCCGTCCCCTCAGAGTATTTACTGTAGAATAAAATTGTTGAGTTTAGTCAAAGTTGTACCACAGATATGCATTGTATTATATTTTGTTTGTAAAATTAACATTAGTAATTAATCAGCGGATTACAAAGAAAAAATGATCTAAAGACTAAAAGTAATATGAAAACTAATATTTTTTTAATTATATGAACATATTTCTTAATTAAATTGTTTGGACTGAGTCAATGACCCGTGAATCAGAAAAGTTATCTCACGTTCATTTGGCCCGGACATTTATTTTTATATTTAGAAATAATGAATTATTCGATAAATATATTAGGCAGTGTGGTGAAAATTTAAATCATTTATAGATTCTGTATATTGTATCAAAAACCAATAATTTTAAAGTGCTCTCATCAATATATTTGTATGTAAGTGAGCAATTTTGAATGACTCACTAATAGTCGAGTTTTCAATTAACGTTAGATTTAATAAATACCACCTGGAACCGCGAAAAGTGCATAAAAATAAACAAATTGCAATTATACTGTTGAGTGTTATAATTTATACACGGTCTGCACAATAATAGGCATTAATTATTTAATTTTAATTTTAGGCTGTATTTGATGAACCGGTAAATATGTTTATTTTTATTATAAGAATTTGTTTGTATTTATCACTTATGGTACTTTAAATAATTATTTTAAATATATTCTCTATTGGTCTCTGGTATTCCAGACTCAATTTAATATATTCATCTACGGAACACCCAATTTAGAGAGTTAATGAATTTACTTAATTTCGTATAAATTTATCTTTTTTCGGGAGCACGGAGGGGGGAAGGGTGGTCGATAAGAAGAATTTTGGGTCTTAGGATTGACCACATTGATATATATTATACGTACTTACACCATGTATAATGTACATACTTTAATCAGCCGCTGGAGTAAAAAAACTTACGATTGACGATTGCTATTTAGTATTTATTATACGGTACTCGACCGAAGTATATTATATTATATTTTACCCTATACAATAATTACAGCCAAGTCTCGGCCGCCGCGCGGCATTGAATTAATCACGCTAATGATGACACATTTAGCGATTGCACCGCAACTGTTGGTCGACAGTTGTTGACAGGAAAACATTTTTTAATATTGCTGCGTCTAGTACCGTTTCGTTCTTGTCCAGATGATTTTAATATCAAAACCATAATTTTTGTTGAAAAAAAAATAAGTAATAAATAAATACTCGTACGTACATAATATGTATAATCACGACGAATAAAAATACATTATGATCGTTGTGATTGTACGGTGGTCATTTCACGTACAGCCTATCTATGGAGAATAAAAAAAAAAACACCGATCGACAACCTCCCATTTATAGTTCTGTCGGTTTCGCAAGACCGTGTCGCCAAGATATTCATCTCGTATTTAATAATGTATAATCGGAAACGTTTGCTGCGATCTCGACTTTACACACACACACAAACGCAAGAATACATGTATATTATGTAGTATACTGTAATTGTATATATATATACCTAATTACGCAAGGCATGGTGTGTGTGGTGTCCCTTTTCTTAAACGTTGGCCCTTTCTAATCGTGCGGTTGACTCGATGGCGGCGGCCGTAAAGCATAGGCCATCAATCACGAACCGTATATATCTCTATCTGTGTATACATATACAAATTATTATTATTATTGTTGTTAAGTAATTCTGTTTTGCGGCGTGTTGACAATCGTTGCGGTAGTTGTGCAGTCGTGGTGATATGATCGTCGCGGACTTGACCCCGTACGAGCTGTTTTCGTATTATAATTCTCTATATAAAAATTTAAAAAACGTACTCGTGTCCGGCCAAATTAATTTTTTTGTCGTCGACTGTCGTACATGAATTATTGTCTGGACCGACAACGGTACTGGTAAACAATAGCTGTCTCTCCGAAAACGAATGTTATCTTATCCAACTGCAGCTGCCTTTTATATAATAAATTGTTCATCCTGCACAGATGACGAAATTTTTGTCGTTGCGTCGTTGGTAAAACAAAACAGCACCATTTTCCGACTCATCAGACATTTCTTAATCCCGACGATGAAATCCTTAAGCTTTACGTATGGGAACGTGTGAATTATATCGTTTCTAATTTCCCGTAATCAAGTTCTAGCATTGTTATTCCACGCTATATATCTATGTTGTTTGTCAAAACGTATATTAGATATTAGGTACCGCAAATGAAGGCGCGAAGACAAAAAATATATTATTATTTTTATGCTGAATTGAATAAGGATTTTATAAGTTTTCTTTTTCTTTTTTATTTTACCTTAAATTTATTTGAATGAACATGTTTATTGAATATGACGAAGACTAAGACTTCATGCATTTTTATAGTGGCCAAAAATATTAATTGTTTATTCCTGGTGTATACTATGCATATATGTTATGTATGAATGGTAGGAAAAAAAAAGGAAAAAAAATAGTACCTACCTAATTGTCTGGCACAGGTCTGCAAAGTATTTGCCTATATTTAATATATTTATATATTATGTGTGCATATTTAACCGCTGCCGCCACCGCCGCCGCCGCCTCTCTCTTTTTCGAAATAATTCTTTTGCTGCGACGGCCAAAGCCGAGATTTTACAATGTGTTGTTATCGGTTCAGCGGAAAAAAAATTCTATTTTTTGGCGTCCAACCGCCGCCGCCACAATGTCCACATAATGACACGTATAATTCATTCTGCCGCGCCATAGCCTGTAAAAATCTCAACGTTTTACTCTCCGCGGTTCGTGTTATGTAATTTTTTTCCCCCGTTCTTCATTTCACTCGCCCGCAGATTCAAATTAATATCCCACGACAGTCTTAACATCTTCTTAAGCCAGCGCGCCGCCGCCAGCCGTACCGAAATAGAAAAACCCGCTTGTACGCTCGTAAAAATAACGGACGCGATGGAGATTATGATTTTTTTTTTAACTACTCGATCCTCTAATACATACACATACATACACATACACTACTACTACTATAGTGACTATACATTACGCCCATTAATTTATGACCGAAACCATAAGCGTAATAATTGTGTACGCACGCGACACATTTATATTCTCTGGTTTATTCATCTTGGTTATAATTATTAATATAAATTCGTATTTTGTTTTTTTTTTCAGCTCTCAAAGTCAAGTTGATGTTGAGGAGACCCATTAACCAATTGGTTGCCCAAGGAATTATGCCCTGTAAGTATACGACCACGTCCAACAGATACTCGGCGACACGCAAGACGATTTTTTGAGCGTTCTACCCTATGTTTTATGATACACCACCGCTCTTCAAGGTTAAACGAAAGTTAACTATTAGCAAATATCACATTCTGTATTCGCCATGCATTTATTTCATTTTAGTCGCGCTTAATCTAAAAAAGAAAATATGCTTTATCTGTAGCCTTTGATTGTTAATTGATGTGTACCAGATGATATTATTGTAAATCTGTCACAAGTCTTGCGGTTGTTGTCTAATGATTATTTGACGACACTACTACGGTAGTGTGTCAGCAATTGTGATTTAGTCTTTTAACTAATTGTCGCTTGGTGTATCTGCAGGTTTGAAAAGCCCACCAGCCTTCCATGAACAACGACAAAAGTTGGAGAGGGCCAAGATGGGCGATCTGTTGAAAGCCAAAATTCAACAGAGGCCTGACAAACAGCAGCTGGTTAGACAGCACATATTAGAGGACGTCGGTGACGTTGACCGATCATTAGCCGAACGTCAGCGCATGTTGGTCAAGTGTCGTTTGGCTGATTCGCTAAATACCCAACTAGCACATAGGCCAGGTCCATTGGAATTGATCAAAAAAAATATACTCCATACTGACGAGCCTATTGAAAGGGCCGTTAAAGGTATGTGTATACATTTACCACAAATTTAGGTGAACATTTCTGAAACATTCATAGCTTACAGTTTTGAAAGTACTATATAAAGACGAAAGAGAAAAGTTAAAATTTACCTATTATCTTTATGTAAGTAAATTATTATCTGAGGTAAAAAATTATAAAATGTATAATAAATAATATGGTTTATTTAGCTGTTAGTAAAAATACAATATTCTATGTCTATTGTGTTAGGCGCCTAATCTCGTTTCACGAGTGTGTCTTAATCGATGTGTATTTGTTTATTTTTCAGAGGGTCAGATCGAATTCAAAGCCACCAGCGAAGGACAAAAGGTCAAACCTGAACTCCCCGATCAGTATTTGACTTTAGACGAGGACTCTCAAAGTTCGGGTGGTGCTGGAAGTTCGTGTTCTCCACCTCCGCCACCACCGCCTCCACCACCACCGCCACCAACGGTAGCGCTGACTCATAGGCCAGCGTATGATATGATAGAGACAGCCGCTGCCAACGCAGGTATTGTCACCTTAACGTTACTACCTTCACCCTTGGGCTCGTCCACGTCCAGCTTGTCACCAATGAGCTCTGTTGCCTCACCGCCACCCCCTGCGCCTCCACCAATGCCTCCGTCAACTCTACCGCTACAGGTGCATGGACAGCAGCCGGCACCAGGTAAGGACAAAAACCGAAAGAAAAGCAAAAGTAAGTCGCAGGCGAAGACCAGAACGATCAAGTTTCATGAGTACAAAGGTCCACCAAGTGCGCATAAATCACAAAATTTAAATGCCAATTCAGCTGAGACCTCGTACGAATTGCTTTTGCAGCAGCAGCAGTTGTTCTTACAGTGGCAACTCGAATGGCAACAAAAAGTAAGAGTTCATCGTGTTACCTTTTGTCTTAAAAATATTAACATTAAAATGTTATCAATTAATTTTTTTTCCATAGTATCCTCAACTCATACTGCCCGCCCCTCCACACAAATCGACATCATCAATCGTTGAGCAATCTTCTACTGTATCGTCGTCGTCGTCGTTATCGTCTTCGCCGTCGTCTGCGCAATCGTCTGCGTCGTCTACAACATCCGCCCAGACTATCAATAATCTACCGCAGATTATTGAAACCCGTTCATTACGAAATCTCGATGATTTAAAGGGTTAGTACTATATTAATATATACATATAAAACATTCTAATTTCATTTTTGTTTTCCTATCGTTTGTTCTTAAATAATTATTAAATTTGGTTTTAGTGAGTGACTTAAAGGCTGAACTGAAGAAACGTAATTTACCCGTGTCTGGGCCAAAACCACAGTTAATTGAAAGGCTACGATCATTTGCTGAACACAATTCGGATTTGTCGAACATGATGTTATCACCCAGTAGTCATTCGAATCCAAACAGTCCTCCTCGGTCGTCGTCCACGCCACCACCGCCACCTCCTCCACCCCCACCACCACCCTTACCATCACCGGGATCCCAAAATACGCCAGAAGAAGACCGCATCATACGGGAACAACAGAGGCGCATAGAACAGCTACAAAAACAACTACTTAACTCCCAACTACAGCTTCAACAACAACAGCAAACCAGGGTACAAACATTCCAGGTATTTAAAAATATAAATGCGTTAACACCTTACTAAAAAAGCAACTCGTTTAAGTAAATGTATAATACGACATAGTAATAGAAATGCAGTTAGGTAATAGGCTTAAATAATTGCCATATAAATCCACATTATCGAATTTATTACGAGTCAATTAAATGTAATCAACGGTATCGTCATCGACTCATTTTTAAATTTAATGACCTAAATAAAAAATGTTTTAACCCCATTTTAGGATTTATTTGTTGATCACAAAAGTTTATTATTTTAAGATATTGATGCATACTTAATATGCATATATATTATATAATATATATATATATATATATATAATATATATATTATTTTAAATATGTATTTATAAAATAACCTAACCTTATGGTTAATCGCTTGACATTATAGGTAACGAAACACCGTGTACACGTATAAACGACTATCCCCTATTTTGGCATTATTGTATCGCAATTATTTTCAATTATTAAGTTTAATGATTAAAACCATAACGTTTGTTTCATAATATTAATTTATATTATTTATATTTCAGCCTCATCAGCCGGTAAATGCGAAAGCAAATCTGGCAGCCTTCCTTCAGCAGCAACAGTTGAACCAACAACAAAAACAACAGAAACATATGATCTTGACGACGAACAACAATAATTCAATGAAAAACAATAACAATCTTGAGACAACTAAACGGAGAAGCAATACAATCGTATTGGACAAGGAACAAGCGGCATCGATTTTGAGTCAGTTAGACCACAACAATCAAAGGTATGTGTCAAACTAAACTTTGAAACTGATTCTAATTATTGTCGTTTGTCGTGTTTATTATATTATATTAAATTTACTGTAGTAGAACAACTTCTCTGCCGAATTTTTTGGGTACGTTCGTTCAACCCAACCTGACTACCACCAATATCAACAACAACAACACTAACATTAACAACAACAACAAACCGAAAATCACAGTTGTTCAGACCCCATCCGGTTTCCACAAGGTGGTGGATGACGACAAAATCGACGTTCCCATGGTAGTGGATGACGTGAAATTGCAGCAGCAAACCACTGTAAACTTACCGTCGCAGCAGCAGCTAGTAGAAAGAGTTATTGAATCATCGTCGGAAAATCGACTTCAAGACACGTTGGAAAACAACAACCAAAGTCCAAAACAGGAGGACGTAAAACCACCATCACCATCATCGTCTCCTTACATCGATATTAACAGTCTGCCAATGGTGTTTGACGACACGAAACTGTTTCAAAACGTTAGTGGATACTTTAATATTCTAAATTCTTGTTCTCGGTATTTGGATAGAACCTCGTGAATGGTTTTCTTCTCCTCAATTTACGTGTTGGGTCATAATTATTTTAAGCATCACAAATCGTTTTTTGATTTTCTAAAAAATAAATTCGTTAAACAGCTCGTTTAACATGCTATTTTAAATCTAACCCTATATGTTCTGCTCAGGTCAATCTCTTATTTTAATTGTTTTTATATTAACATATTTTTAATGAAAAAATGTTGCTGTATTTCAGGACCATTTGGCTGATACTTGCCGGCATAATGTGTCCAAAAGTCAGATGATGGACGACGTCCTGGAGATATTGATCAGGAACGGCGAGTTGCCCGCGTCGGCGGCGCACGATCAGTCGTCTGCTGGATCCGGAGTCGATAACTCGGTGGTAAATGCGGCATCTGACTTCGATATACACATGGACGATCCATTCGCTATGGACGTGGTGTGCAACGATGACCTAATGATGGACGTGGATACCGATTGGCTCGATTCATTGGACCTGCCACCACCGTCAGCTGAACCGCTGGCCGACCTGTTCAATGGTGAAGCCACCGATAATGACTTCAAACTTCCTGCCAATATGGACTTCCTGTGGGACCGAATAGACTTCGCGACGTAATTTTATTTGTAAAATATTGTTTATCGTCGCTACGTATGTGTACACGTTTACTTCTATATACGTGCGTATTGCGCGCTATCGTTATCGCCATTCCCCTTCGTCTATTTTTTTCTCTATATCTACATCTTTTCTCCACTCGTCTGAAAATTCTCGTCCAAAGCCAATAAATCAAGTATGAAGTAAACTAACGTTTGTTTACATTTACCAATCATATCATCTCGAGTCGATTGATCGCGTCGACCAGTCTGTATAAAGATTTAAAAATAATTATTAAATTGTATTTAAATAGTTAAAAACAATAATGAATTGACGAAAAATTATTATATGCTCATTTATTTACCAGGGTCGTGTTTACTTAAGGAATATTTATTTAGAGAAATTATAAAAATACAATTAATTTTTCTTTTCTTTTTCATTGCTCAAAATTGTATAATTATAATTATTATTATTTTTTTTTAACCGAAAATAAAATAATAAAAAACTAACCCATTAAATCCATTATCTGTGGTTTACATTCCTTAATTTTTATCTAAAAGATTAAAATAAAAACGTCCGGCATAATGATATATAGTGTTTAATAAATAAACAAAAATATTATTTTAAATATCGTATTTTATTTGTAATAAGTATCTTGTACATAATATAATATGTTTGTATTAAACTATCTTTTTTTAAATATTATTAAGTATTACTAATTTCATAGTTAAATTATATTTTTATTTATTTTTAAATAAGAAGTAATAAAATGACAAAAAAAGCGGTTGAAAAACGATATACATAATTATAATATCCGCTTAACCAATGAATAGGTGCTGAATAGTTATTAAAATAGTACCATAGTATTATATTGTATAGTGAGCGCATGTGAAACGGCATACGGCACACCTAGTGCCGTCATTTACCTCGATGGGCTGTGCGTCGTACCGGGCGAAAACAGAATTATTATTATATTATTTTTTTGTTTTTTTTTTTTTTTTTTAGAAAATATTTTTCTCTCAAATGTATGTATTATACAAATATATTTATTAACCTTTTTCTCAGCGTCTTACAGCTATATTATATTATACATTTGTGACTTTTACCATTTTCCTTTTATGCTTCCTTCATCGACATATTTTGATAAGTACGATTGTATACGTAACATTTTTAATCTGTTCTGTTATTACTTTTACTACTATTACTTATCTTTTTATTTTTGTTTTTTTGTTTTTTTTTTTTTTGTTCTGTAATGGTGCTCTTTACCTGTATTATGTAGTAAAAGTCCATACATAGTTATCTGTATAACAATACTTAATGTTTGTCATCGCATTTGTGAAGTCAATCACGCATAAAAAAATTCATGTGTTTTTTCCTTTTAATCAATAGATAAAATTATTTTAAACATTCCAAAGACACTAAACGAATATTATACTATGTAGAAAAATATTTGTAATTTTTATCGAACAAAATCAACAATTTTTTGCTAAAAAAATTTGCACATTATGATCATTGATGGTTGCAATAACAATATAAATTTATTATATTTTGTACATCATAATTTATCATATAAATAATAATTCATGCCATACTGATATTATTTCATTTTTATTAAACATTAATCAATTAGTCAATTAGTCAAGAATATTTTAGATCAAAATTTTTTATTATAAACAAACAAAAAAAAAATTAAAAAAAAACAAAAATCAAAAGATCATAAAAAAAAATTCCTATATAACTTTTGACTTAACATTTATGCGTAGGTATACCTAATCATTAAAGCAATAGTGTTAATTAAGTTCAATTTATTGTTATTTTATTTGATTATGTATTTTGTTTATGTACATTTTTCTGAATAATTATATATATATTTATATATATATTTGTGAGTAAATCGAAAAATGATTGTTATATATTTTGTATTGTTTTTTCCTTCTTCTTGTGTACTATTTTTGAAGCGATTGTTAAAAAGTGTCTTAGTACAAAATATTCCATATTTATCAAAGGATTTTTTTAATTTACTTATATGTAAGAAGAATTCGTATAAAGTATAAATATATCATTTGTTGTATTGTATAATAGTACATCATTGCAGATAACTACTTTGAAGTGACAAGAATCTTAAATATTTTATTTTTATAAATGCGTTACAAGCAATTTTTATTCTTTTTACACAAAAGATTTGTGTTCTCAAGATATGAGTAAAATATTTAAAAAAAAAAAAAGGAAAAATTGTATTCGATAAAAAATTAAAATGTATCTTACCTGGTTTATTGACACTTGTAGGTAACATTTGTTGGAATATTAAATAATATCATCGGTTTATGGAATTAAAGGTAAGATTTTTAAATACATTTTTATTATTTTTATTTATTAAAAATGTTTGTAACAAAATTAAAAACATGATAATTGCTATTTTCACGTTATTAATTTTAAGCGTCAATTATATCGTCTGTACAGATATCATCTATAGTAGTATAGTCTGTATCGATAAACAAAAACTGTGAATTGTAAATAGAACGTTAGACCACCGCCATGGTATTCATATGGCATACATATTTTGATATATATGTACCTAATATATTGTCTATAAAATATAGGTATATGACGTGCGGCTTTTAACTTTTCGTCCGATGGTAGACCATAAACATTTATGTAATTTATTATTCAGAAATCAAAATTAATCCGTGAATGTCCACCATGTGGATGACCTGTAAAAGCCATAGTACACACTGAATTTAAAATCTATTTCGAACGTTTTGGCACAGTGTTCGGACCTTTGGGACCTTTTATCAAATAAATGGCATTTGAAGTTTCATTATCGTTCCCTATAGTAAATTATGAAATATTGACCTTATAATCCCTGTAACTGTTAGATATTACGTTTAGTTTTACATATTACATGGTTGAAGTTCAACAAGTATCTCACCCTTGCAGTAGGTATTACTTAGATGTGAGAACTCTGCCATACTTTTTTCGTCTGATACCTATTCATTTTGTATTAAAATCTTCTAATTCGAACTTATATTTTGTTATACATGTTCCTATTAAAATAAAGGGTACTCATCTCTATTTTATTATTTCTATACGTACCTATATAACTATTTATAACAATATAAAGGCTGATGGCAGCTTAATTTAATTCAGCGTTAGCGTTTATCGATAGCCCGATGGGAACACGCGTAGAGGACCATCAGTAGGTAATATACAACTTACAGCACAAGCATATTATATCGTGTACCTGTGCTGCTTATCCATAATAATAGAGTTATGTTTTATATATTATTATATTTATATGTATATACAATATACATATAATATATAATATGTTTCCTATGTTATTTTTACTTAAGAGGACGCTATACCCGCATGTGTTGTCTCTGTCGTATACACTCGTAACATAGTTAAAAACTGTTTTGCGCGGGACAACTTTACTCCCTCGATATTTATATCAAAATTACCAACATTTTAAATCGCATTGAGAAGAACTTTACCTGTGTTGTAGCGTTTTAATTTTTTTTGATAGTGGTAACCAATAATTTTTAATAATTAAATGAAAAAACCTAAATTTCTCATAACTTTAATTGCATTCATGTTATCAAAAAAATTAAAACGCTACGACACAGGTAAAGTTCTTCCCAGTGGGATTTATAATTTTGGTTGTTTTGATTAAAATATCGAGGGAGTATAGTTGTCCCGCGCAAAACAGTTTTTAACTATATTACGCGTGTATAAGACAGAGAAAACATATGCGGGTATAGCGTCCTTTTAATTTTCGTACATTCATAATATTATATATATTATACGGGTTATAGAAAAAATAAAATATAATAATTAATGCAAAACCTCTCGTGATACGCGGAAATCATAACACGAGCGGGTCAATGTAAGAATTGTTAGATCATAAACCATGTTGTAATATTTATACATTATATAGTCACTCAGTTCCATATTATAATAAATAGGTTCTTCAGGGTTTAATTATGTTGTAAAACATATTGATTAATATTTCATAATATTTTATTTTATTTTTAGTGTTAATATTTGAGGTATTAAATTTATCCTGCATAATTTATTTTAAAATCACTACCTATTAACTTTACTATAAAATATATTAATTTATTATGAATCAATAGCCACTTCTGATACTTGGATAGATAACTAACTTCATTTTGTTAACGTGTTTTATACCAATTATTTTATTTCAATCGCAGATTAAAAAATAATTATAAGTAAATGAATAGGTATAGGTGTAGCGGTATAGCCGGTGTAGGTATACTTAACTTTTGTACATGTCTTATATAATAATATCTAAGAACAGTGATGTCAGCTGTTAAAGAAGTCACAAGAAACTTATCAAGTTGTAATTGCCGCAGTATTGCACGATGTATATGCAATTGCAATTCCAAAAAGATTGATACAGGACAAATACTTCATCCTTTTCTTACATCATAATACATGCACTTATTGTACCTATACCATAATATTTATTATATTTTATGAATGTTATTTTTACTTTATTTTCGTATATACATAATAATACATATTATGTATATTACAGTAAAAATAAAATGAAATTGTACATATTATATAATATACCGCAGATATTGTGTCCGTTATGTTTTTATTATGCGTACCCATTGTAGTTATTATTATTATTTTAGATACGTTCACAAAAGGTTATTTTAAATTATTAAAAAAGTAATGTTGTGCCTCGCATGGTTAATCAAACTGAAAGTATGTATGAGTGAGCCCTTCTATAATATACCGTACTCATGGTTCGAACGTAATGCTGTTCATGTTTTACATGGCCTATGCCAATATAGCCATATAGGTACCTTGAAAAAAAAAATAAATCTATTGATCTATTGTATATTATTATCATCATTACTAATGATGATAATTTCAACCGTTCGTCTATAAAATGTTCAAGCGTTGGTTTAGTTTATACATATGGTGTTCGGTAGTAGAAAATTAAATATTAATTATTATCAATACCTTAAATTATAGTGGCCATATTTAAAAAAAATGAAAAATAGAAATTCGATCAGTTCCGCATTCATCAGTATCTTTAAAAAACAGCAATGCATCATTTAAATTGGGTGTAATATACACCTTCACATCTCTTAAGAGGATGTCACACACTGTTTTCTCTTTCTAGCTCATGCGTAACATAGACAAAACGCAATTACGCAGTCTGAATAGAACTCGCTCAATTTTGGTTGTAGAGTAAATATACCTATTATAAAATTAAATTTTGATAATATTTCCGAGAACAAGACGATAAATTTTTTCTATTATTCTCAATACAACGTTAATTATATCGTTTAGAAATATCTATAAATTACAGCATTTTAAAATAACCTTTAAATTTTCAAAGTTTTAATTTTTTTTTAAAAACTCATCGTCTTGTAATCAGAGTCTTAGAAATATTATCAAAATTTAATTTTATAATAGGTATATTTACTCTAGAATCAAAATTGAGCGAGTTCTATTCAGACTGCGTAATTGCGTTTTGTCTATGTTACGCATGAGCTAGAAAGAGAAAACAGTGTGTGACATCCTCTTAAGAAGGTTAATATTTTAAATTTAATGTTTTAGTAAATTCAATTAGTATATATTAGAATATGATACATAACGTTAACGATTGTTGTAACAATATTATTTATGAAATAATAACAAAAAAATAAAAGATTTCAAAGTCACATTTATTTTTATTGCTTGAATTTCCGATAGAATCACGATCGCCGCTCGACACAAAAATATATTATATAATCTACATATTTTCATTTTTCATCCATATAATAGATTCTCGTAGTGATGTAGTCATTATTTATAATATAATAACATAATATTTTTATCAATAAGTTTTCTTTATTAAAAAAACAAAATTGAAATATGCATATTCCTTAATACGATATATTATGTATATTAATAAAAATTAATAAGGTATAATTGGAATAAACAAAAAAACAGGATAAAATGCATCCACAAAAAAGTGCGTCATGACAACAGCATATAAAGCTAAAATAAATTACAATCCTTTTTACTGAACGGAATGTATGGCTACCCTACCGGAACTGCATATTTTTATGTCCGAAATAATATCCAAAAATTATTAATTAAGACCCCTCACAGTAATATGTAGCTAAATTGCCTATTCAAGACGCCGTTTTACTTTATGTAATTTTTATTTTGATATTTGAATAATTTGCGTATTATACATTAATAATAAATACTAATGTATAGTCATGGTTTTGTTATTTAAAATAATATCATAGTCTGCTCTAAGATATTTACTGGTTAAAAGTAACATAATATTTATGTATAGTTTTTATAGCTGTAAATTGATTTTTTTCTTGTGTATAGTATATTATTATGCGGCGTTGCTCGTAATAAAGTAACAAATTAAATCCCCACTCTTTTTAAATTCTGTTAAAAGTAAATTAAACAGATTTTTAACACAATTATTTGGGCTATTTTGGTCAAGTATAAAATAGAGATCTATCATTAAATTCAACCATAATAAATATTTGATTTTCTGTAACTAATGGGCAATAATATACAAATAAAAAATAATAGTTCTTCGTGAATCAATTTTATACTTGCTATTTATGAGCTTTAATGTAAACAGTATTAAGTGAGAGAAGATATTCAATGATACTAGGGATTTTGCTGAATATATTAACGAAAATCTTATGATAACCGATCAAAGATTGTGGATTTGAATAAGAGCCATCCTTCATCGATTTAAGACTTTTAATTTTATATTGTAAATAAATATATTAATTATGGCCGAGTCTGCATGGCGTAGTTGTCCATGTTAAATTAAATAATATCAAAAGATTTATCCTACCTTAAATTCAGTTAAATTTACAAATAAATTAAAACACTTTAATTTGGGTGAATTTCATATAATTTAATACAGTTCTAAAATAACATTCAATTTTCTATACCTAACAAATAGCAACTCTACATAAACAAAAATATTCGATTTCCGTTTGTCCTTATTGCAAATTTAAAGTATTAGAGGAACCACTATCTCATATATTAAATTTATATGTTTTTTTTTGTATATCTAAATAGCTTGACTGAAATTGAAATACGGTTGTTGGATTTAACTCGGATACAGAATGACCTGTAGTACTAGAACGGCCCTGCTAACGGTTAATATTGCGTATATTCCGAGTATTGTTCTTGTCTTGTTCTAGTGCATCCAAACTATTAAGTTTATTTTATTTATATACTATGTATACAATTTATAATTTTTAATTTAAATTCTGATAATGATATGAGAACTTAAAAATATTTTTAAAAAAAACTATTGTATAAATATTGTCACAACGAGATAAAATGTTAAATTGATAATTTGAATCATAAATATATTTATTATTTATTTATATTATATATAAGTATATTTTTACGTATAACAGATATCATTTATATAATATATCCACAGTCAGAGCCGTATTTAGGGGGGGAAACATGGGGCTATTGCCCCGGGCGAATGATTATGAGGGGGTGACTAAATATTTTATATATATTATAATGGAGCTTTTTTTTTTTGTTGCCCCAGGGTGACAAATTTCTAAATACGGCCCTGTCCATAATCCATATGTGGATATATTGTGTGTGTATTACGCGTGCACTTGTATTTAATTTAGCGGTTTGTGAAACGTTTACAATTTTTCAAATATTTGTGTACCAAAACAGTTGTTTCAAAACAATTTTGAATTGCCAAATCATAAATAATAAATTGTATACTTTCAAGATGTATGAAAGCAAAAAATAGAAATGAATATAATAATATGAAATATGTACCACGGGTGACACTGCCGGTCGTCCAAAACGTATGATAAAGTTCGCAGTTAAAAATATGTACATGCATGCACTATGTACACGATTATAATTTATGAGCGTTTCTTATTATAATATAGATAATGATATATTATTGTATTATTACGTGTAAAATAATAAAAACGTTTAAATTTATAATAATGGACAATAGCGATTATAGACTGACAACGATGGGCGCGTACACGCAGTTAATTAAAAATGAATACAAATATCCAATATAGTAATATTTTACTGTATAGACGACGCTGTCGGTTGTCTAAAACCCGTCTATTATATCGCAGCTAAACGTACCCGCACGCACACGGTTGCAATGCCTTCGCTTAAAATGTATACGTAGATATTTATAAAATTGCTTGGATGACGCTGGAGCCATTGCAGGTTATATTATAGATTATACGTAGTATATAATATCTACGTAATATATCATAATATGCGTTACATATAAGTATTTAAATTATAAATATACTACATTATTATAATGTATAAAATAATATAATATGGTAAATTATAATGAATATATTGGCGTATTGCGGATATATATTTGAATTATAATACATTTACCTAAAAATTAACTGTCACTACAAATACTGTTGAATTACACAGTTAATAATGTTTTTTTTTTTTAAAAGTCATTTAATTGGTTTTTATATTATCAATTAAAAATTATTTTATGGCATGTTAGAATTGTGGACTATAATGTATTATGTATTTTAGATTTTGTTTTTGTATCCGATGTAAAAATAACTTATAAGTTACAAGATATCTTGAATTGAATATTAAGACCAAGAAACAAACATTTTTATCAAAATACATTGAAAACTAACTAAAAATACTGTGCAATTTTAAAAGGAGAAAGAATTGTTTTTCACTTAAGGCGGAGGGCGAAAACTATAGAGAGAACATTTATGGTTTTTTTTTCTGAGACCCGTAATTTTCTCTCTCCTGAGAAACGTATTAGGACGAGAGCTTTACCTTCCTATCTATGTTATTATTATTCTTTTGCTCTTTAGTTTATAGGTTTAAAATTTAAAAATATATCGAATTAGAACATTTAATTATAATTTAAATACATAATTATAAACCATATAAAAACACATAGATCACTCACTCAAAATCAAAACCAATAAGAATAATATAAGATTTTCTGATGGCATATGATCAAATTATTAAGTAAAAACATGCATTTATGCATTTATTTAAATTATTGTTCAGATACCATACACCATTATTCAATAGGTATCCTTTTTAGTATACGTGAAAGCTAACACAAACTTTTAACACGAAGTTCATTCAATATAACTAAAATATATTAAATTTACAACATAATGTACCGACATATATACAATTAGAATTTTCATTATGTTTTGAGAGGCTTTGGATGGAATAAATGCAGCAAAATCCTAAAATGTATAGCGGAAATACAAATATGAAATCCTAAAATTTTTATGGTAATTAAATTCATATCGCTTCATCTAGTTAGGTATTTAGTGCTACGAACATTTTAAATACAATAAAACTATACGTCATAATGCACTTAACAGCTATTAATAATAGTAGACAAAAGAAGATGATAAATATACTTTATTTTTTCAACATAAATAGCGTTCAAAGTTACAATATAGATGATTATAAAATTCAAGGAGTTGAAAAAAATATTTTATTTAAACTTTCATAGACATGTCTGATTTATTATACAGAGGAATTGTTTCGTAAATCATAAATTATTTTCAGACTTGAGTGGAATAATAAACAAAAGATGATTTAAGCAAAAGTCAATGGCATATTATTACATTAACTCAAAGACCAGGCACGTTTTTTTTTAGGAATTATAATATAGTTGACGAAATTATTAATTTTCGGAATGTTTATACTGTGTAAATACTAAATACTATATTAAGCCATAATAGTTTATAAGTAATTTATACCCGAAAATTAATAATTGTAGTGTTTTAAGAACACTAATATACTTAACGTTCATCATATTGTCCGTGTATTAAAACTTTAATTTTATTATTTTCTGTAGTTATTATTTTACTTAATGTATACATCATTGTAACGTACGATTGACAATTCAAATAAATATTTTTTATATAATATATTATATTTATTGAACGGATCACCATGTTTTACTGTTTTATTATTTTAGTCGACACAGAAAAATGGTAAACCACGACGGGATTTTGAACATCATCGTAAAGCATTATCACAAATTCGCACGTATCACTTGCTACAATAATTGTCATACAACGTAGATAGTACATACCTAGACTATGTTAAATTATACTCGTATTATGGTATACCATAATATACCTAATCATCTGTTAAAATATAATTTACTAAAATTACTATTAAGTGTATTTAATCAATAATATTAAGTTGGTATATTATCAACATTATCGTACGATTACGTCCGTACGGTTGTATTGATTTTGTACACATCGAATAATTGTCCGTCTGTTTAATCGGGAAGAAATTAATATTACATCACGCATAAATAATAACGCGTATTCCGCCGTTTAATATGCAAAGTGAATACTCATCACGCCACAGAAAATCTACAGGAATGTCTGTCTGTGAGTAAAAAAAAAAATCGCATTAGATTAGTGTTTGTCGTTACTATTCAAAGGTGCAAAAAATATGACTTAACTTGAGTTGGTAAAGTTAAGTTAATATTAAAAATGTTAAGCAATCAGTTTAAAGTTAACAAACAATTTATTGAGTTTATAAATTCAAAAATAATAACTTACGTTTTTAAATATTTATATATTATCATGTACCTACCTCTGTCATGTATATATTATATGAACATGTTCATGATAGCCAATTTAATTTGCATTACTATAA
Source organism: Schizaphis graminum (assembly GCA_020882235.1). Lineage (NCBI taxonomy): Eukaryota > Metazoa > Arthropoda > Insecta > Hemiptera > Aphididae > Schizaphis > Schizaphis graminum. The sequence goes on from CM037034.1 coordinate 43,218,539, forward strand.
TTGTAGAGTATTAAAATTAGACATTTATATAATTAGTAATATTAATTAATATTTTAGTGTGATATTTAACTGTAGAAATAATATTAGAAAGTATATACATACAATTAATAATAAACTCCTGAGCGATTCGTTATGAATACATTCTTCATTCGTTTACTATTTGACTCTTGGAAATTAACATCAAGCTTTTTTTTGGATCAAACATTACAAATTATAAAGCATATTATTTAAAATGTTTTGTTATGGTTAGCTACGTCGTTTATTATATTTTAGTTATAGTAGATTAAGTGTCACGCGATCGCTGTTCAATCACGTAAACTCGAGCGAATTTATCGAGAGACGAGAGATAATGTAACCGTAAAATAGAGGTCATTCGGCCAAAATGGTTAGGTACATTAAGTTTGCAGACGAATGAAGTTTTGCGGGTGTGCATACCACACTGGGAAAATAAGTGACGCAGACAAGCTCAAGTTTTGTCTAACAAAACGTTCCGACAAAAAAATTGAACGCGAGTCGTTTGCCAAAGTTCGTTTGATACATATACCGACGGGAGTACATTGTACGGAGCTTATTGACGAAATCGCATTTTCCACTCGACTTTTCCCATTGCAGGGAACGTCGTATACTTTTATATTTCAAAAATACATAGACAATAATACGTTATTAACAGTATACTATCGGGGAATGATAAGCGGATAAAATGTAAGCGCTCGGTGTAAGTTTTATTTTGTTGCAATAATATAATATAGTTATTTATAAATTACCTACCAATAAGTATCCGACGCATTTAAAGAAAAAAATCAATATTATTGTAAAAGACTTTTAATTCGAAATTGAAAATAACAATAGGTACCTATAATTTCTATTATACACGTTTATAATCCACGTGTATAATAATATCACAATATAAGTACAACAATAAATGATTAGATTAAATAATATTACAATATTTGTTCACTGGAGATTTAATTGGCTCAAAATTTCGTATAATCGAAGTGGGAAAAATAGCGAAAAATAACGCATTTTACGATGTCGTTCTCTTTTATACACTGGGGAAATTATTGGTCGAAACACACACGTGTACAGCATTTAAGTACGTAATATTATTATGACTGGGAGTTAAATCAGTGGAAATATTGTACGCAAATAACTGCGGACGATAACGGATGTGAACATATGTCGTTGTGTATTATACATAAACATATTTATATTTTTTTCTTTATAAGTATAACCATTGCTACGGTGAAGTAATCCTTTTACGTGCTTACTTTCCTCATAAAATTCATTTTTTATCAGGTGTATAAGTACAATGCCTGGTCACTGTTATGGATTTTGAAATACTAATTCTATACACGTAACACCGCCAAACGATGCATTGAAAAAATACAAAATATTCGTGTGCACTAATATTATTATGCACAGGTTATATAATATTATATAAACATTTCAGGCTATGTATTTAACACATAGCACTATATACACACTGATTCATCAATAATGCTTACCTCCTTTTTCTTTTAATTAAAAATTTATTTAAATTATGGCTTTAGGAATTTTTAAGTATATCAAAGTACCATACTTTCTAATAATTGAATTTTTATATAATTTAAAGAGCTCCTTAGCCAAACGATCTTTTTTTTTCAAATGAGAATATTAATTTTATTCCCCGAATATTATTAAGCAGATAAATTTTTTGAAATTTTCGATGAATCTAAAATTAAATAATAAGTTTTTGAGGTTTTAAATTTTGTGTTAGAATATGGATAATAGGTTCATGGTGACAGATTTGAAGATATTATGAATTAAGACTTATAAGAGCTAGGATAAATATTTTATATGTTTTTAAGACAATTTTTAATGACTATTATCATTTATTTAGATAAAAGAAGTGATAAACTGTATTTTAAAATAATCAGGAAAATTTTCAAAATGTATAGGATCTCATTTAAAAATAAGACGTTTATACCGCCATTAAAATACTCCTTAAAATTATATATAAAAAAATACATAAGTATTTGGAAATATAGTTCTTAATAAAGAAATTAGAAATTTCACAAATCATAATTTAAATACTTTTGTTTTTAAAAGTGATGATGGGTTTGAACTGAACATCCTTGGCGAATCATTCTGCATATGCCATATTAAATACACAGAACATAATATTATCATGTAATATTATGATACAAGTTGAGTGGAATGTGCTTTGCGTTGGATATGAAAACATATCCTGCAGACCATGTTGGGAATATTTGCCGAAAAGACCATTATATATCGCATAGTTTAATGATTATAATTTGCAGTATTATTCTGCCAGGTTAGATTTAAAAATGTTCGTTGTGAAACGGTTCACGGCATACGGGAAACTGTATTTAATTTTTCATCGTAACTTAAAACGTGGATAACTACAAATAAATACCTAGTAACTAAATACGCTCATTATTGATGTATATTGTCATGTTAAATTTGAGTTTTATAATTTGGTGGTGCATGTCATCTGCAATAATTTTAGTTTTACGTATTATAATAATATTATTTAACGATGTTTAGTTGAAAAAATAAAATAAAGTGTAAAAAAATAATATTTGTTATTTAATCTGTACATTAAAAATGTTTAACGGATTTGTTAATAGCGGTTTTATTAAAAAGTTTTAAGATAATACAGCCGTTACATTTGTAATCTAACAGATAGCCATTATGTGTAAATAATTGTATGATGAAACAGGTGCACAGAGTACATTATAGTATAATTTATAGTAGTTACAAATTACAAAATAAATATTTATTTAAAAATTAAGGTTTAAAGAATATTAATAGTTATGAGTTTTAACGTTATGTTAAATTTAAAATAATTTATAGGTACGTTTAAATTGTAATATAATAATAAACTATAACATTATGTTAAGAAATAAATTTATTTTAACTTTTAAGCATGATAAAAAGTCATTGTCTAAACTTTAAATCAAATGATCTAAATTTATAATTAGAATTGAATATATTGACGTCGAGTTGCTTTATTCGCCTTATTGTATATATATCGTGCAGCTACGTATATGGATTATTATAAATTTAATATTAATTATTATTAAATCAGAAAAACAACTATTCGTTTTTAAAAAAATTTTAATTTGTATTTTACGTTTGTTAGACTACTGGAAAAATGAATAGATTACTCTATAAATAAATAAATAATAAATAAATTATGAATATGATGACATTATAATTAATTTAGATTTTTGAAAAATGTTTAGTGTCCGAAATAACGTTTACAGAAAAAAAAAATACTTGTAAACAAATAATAACCATGAATTCAAGGTATTCGATATAGTCGTGTCAACAGTATTATTATAATGTTTTTTTTATTTTATTTTACATTATTATAAATTATAATATAATTATTCATTTCATAGTAAAAGTGATTTTGAAGTACAATGTATTGAGATTCTTATAATTTGTTGACTTGTTGTTGTTAATATTTTTCAAGTTCTTACTTTTTTAAATGACAACATACATTTTAAATTGTATGTAGAATATTTTTCTAAGTATCTGCATAATATATTTAATTCGCAATTCGAAGGAGTAGTTAATTAGTTATAACTTAAAAGTAATTAACTATACTCATTCAAAATATATTGAAATGTTTCGTAAAATTGGCTAATTTAAAATACGAAATTAATAAAATATGCTGTCACTAAAATAAATTAAAAGATGTTCAGAATAAAAACATGTTTTTCTGCAACAATTATTTAAAAAACAATAATTTCAAAAACGTAAAACAATTTGAAATACTAACTTTACTATAGACATTAATGGATCACTTTAGGTACATACAAAAACATACTTTTTTAAAGATTTTTCGTTCTAATTAGATTATAAGTCGAAAAGTGTTTTTAATAATGATTGCATATTCATTAAAATAAAAAAAAGGTATTATTATAACGTTTTAAAATAAATTATTGCTGTTATTCAGTTTTATAACTACATCTCTATTGAAACTTAATGTTTTGATATCTGAATAAACTGAATTAACTAAATGAAATATTTACGTATACATAATATTATAATATTTTAATAAGTAAAAATATATAATTAAGAATAGAAATAGGTACAGAAATATATGCCAATATATTTGATTCGTAGGTATGTATAAAATGAATTTAAATATAATTAAAATTTAATATTTTCATCATTTGTTTAAATACAACACGGCGCTTTTATAACACTCATTAATGTCATTTTTGTACATGCAATCTTATAGAAATTGAGTTAATTAATGTTGTATATTATTTACAATATCAGTACATTATTTATTAGTAACTATAGTGACGAATATAAACGATGGACAGAATAGATGAAAAATGCGCGCAAGGTGTTTTCAATACACGATAATATTATATTGAACTTAAAAGCAGCTATTATTGCATTTACGCAGAGCTAATAAGTAGGTAAATAATTTGATTTACATTCAATCAAAATTCAAACTTAATTTGTATATTGTTACGATTTCAGAATATTGTCTATTTTATTATTATTAGAGGTCCTATGACCTACCTATACTATTATATCGTGTATAATATAATAATTCATGTTTTTGACGAGAATGTATTCGTATATATACTTTACGTTACTTCGAAAATGTCCATCTATAATAAATGCGTTTATGACTTTGATACTTTGTGTAGTTACATAACCATCGTAATAATTTTTAATATAATTCATATTATTATATTATACTTTATTTTGATGGTAAAGTGCAGTCGCGGTGTCTGGCATGGCATGTGCCACTCAACCGCTAAACTAACTAGCAACTAATATTGTTTAAACGTTGTATTCGTTTGGAGTTCTCGCCTCTTGTATAACCGACTGTGATTGTACAACAGGTTAATGTTTACCCACTATAAATATTAGTCTTAATTGCGATTTCCTACGTGTTGCTTTCGTTCGACGTAATAGCGAGATTAGGAATAACAACTACCTACTATAAAACGACTCAGCCCAAATGAAACATATACAAACAAAATATAAATGGTGGAAATTTTGGTATATGTGCACAGAAAAACTTTTATTTTTTTAAATTTATCTTGAACCCGTCAATGTGTAGATATTTGTACTGGATTTTTCAAGGTCACGAACTATACAACTTAAAAAATAGTAGATAATCAATATTTTAATAATTATTGTATTTATCATTTCATTTTAAACAATTTTGAGATACTTCAATATTACATTTTAATTATTTTATCTGAATTTTAACTTTGTTTGTTCAAGTGAATATAATTACCTAAAAACAAATTATATTTGTACTAGTAACGACTTAAGGAATCAAATCGTATTCATACTTTTATCGAAAATATTTAAATAATCAACTAAAGTATTTTATACAAATTATTATTTCACTTGAATAGTCTACGTTTCAGAATAATAAAACTATTATAAATCTTTTGTATTCAGATGGAAATTATTCGAAGTGATGAGTTATACATTATTGCAACGACTGATGTGAAGGTATACTCAGACTTGGATACCAAATTACTGATTTTGGGAGATTCACTAGGGATGTTATAGTATAATATGTTCAGCTTGACCATTGGGGACAACGTACTTATGTCCGGCTGACGCCTGCAGTGTTTTTCGTCAATATCATAATGGTCCATGATTACAATAATGTTCGCATCGCTGAATTTTGATTAAAATTATAACAATATGGTTATTGTGGCTTCACACGTCTTGCTGATATTGCTTGCATTGTCATATTTGCTTATTATGATTCATTTATTCTACATAGTAAAATGCCAGTCTATTATACATGCCAAAATAAGGTTTATGTCCTTAAGACATAAATTATTCATAATTAAGTACAGTGATTTTAAATCTTTAAAAATATTATAAATGAATAGTGTGCTATAATTTAATTAATTTGAAGAAAAATTAAGTTATTAAATGACAATATATATATAACTATATATAATATATATTGTACATTTAATTTTTTTACCAAAACATTAAATTAAATTACAATATGAAATACTTGTAGTCCTTGGCCCTGTGAGTCTTTAAAAAATAAACATAATTATGATATTTCCATTATTTCAGAAGATAACGCAGTGGGTAAATCTTCACGGGACACTTTGTATATAGTTTGTTAAAATATTTGATAATATATATATTATATAGTATAATAATACAATAATGAACAATAGTTGTTAATATAATATTATATTATACATTTGACATTGAATGTTATATATTATAAATATTAATAGCATAAAATATATGCGTAGGTATATAGATTTTATACCTATAGGACATAGGTATATTATTAATATATTAAAACATCAATGTTATTTTAAATACAAAAGTATAAATAGATAATGATTATTTGATTATTGGGCGCATAAACGATTAGTTACAGAATAACACAGAATTCATCATGATACCTAGTATATAATAAGTTTTGGTACATAAATATTTTTAGTTTTGGTAGTTACAAATAATATTATTAACAATACATTTTTAATTTTATTTATAATACAATATCTTTGATAATATATTATTATTAATATTAGTCATTGTACAATAAAAGTCTTGTGATTGGATTTTGGTTAAATTTGAATGAGTTTTATTATCAGTGATTACACTCTTTATATTACATTATTATATATATATTTATACATATAAAATCCAAACACCATTCACTCACTGATCGCTGTATCTCAAAAACTACGCAACGTACGGATTTTAAATCTGGAAAAGAGGATTTTCAAAAATGTTGCGTTTTAGTGGAGTAATTAACAATTATAATTATTCACCGCCAATATGTACCTATTGCGTGGCATGGCGGCCCGCGGGTTTCTAGCTACCTGCCCCATCCTTTTTGTCCACTGTCGTCGTGTAGATAAGAATAATTGTTCTGATAAGTTTATCGATTAAAATAATCTCATGCATCTCTCCATTGCCTTGCCACGGTGCCAATATACTAAACACGTTCATTTCATTTGCACTCCGTACTACCAGCAGTTCGGACATGAGTTTTTCCGGACAATGCCGGGTAATTTAGCTAGTATATACATATTTTTTTTATTAATTTTTTTTACTTAAAATAAAATTGATTTTTTAAAAGCTGTTTGGAATTTCATAGGAATTATTATATTGCATAAATAATATAATTTGTTATTTTCACTATAACAAGTTAGCATAAGTTTCTTTTTGAGAGTAGTTTGTAGGGATATGATATCTGACACCTATTTAGGCCTCAGGTTTGGCGCGAAGTGTTTAATAATAATGATAAAAAAAAAACTAATTTCACAAAAAGGTAAATACTTATAGAAAAATTGTGTAGGTATTTTAAATGTTAATAGGTATTTAATTATAACTAAGAAAGCTCGCAGACAGACACATTAAGGTAGAAAATTATAAATAAAAAATCATTAGATAACTGTGAAATTTACTGTGAGCCAATCATCAATCTGAAACTCAATTTAAGAATCGACAGAAATCATAAACGTTGACGACGTGAGAAATATTTTGGGTCTACGACATTTATAATATCATTGACAGAAGATTACCGATTTGTTATAGTCATTTATCAGACTATTAAATATAGTTCCATTATATGATTGCTTAGGCCACATAATCCGAGCCAACTTGTGAACGAGCTTGTACTACTCACCCTAATTGCTTTTAAGTGTTTGAATATTTCTATAAAATATAATTAGTTCGATCTGGAAACATTGACAAACCGGAATAACTGCTAGATCCGATCCCTGCACTGATGTAAGTTTCATTAGACTGACTCAGTCTCACACTCTCTGAGTATATAATATATATGTAAATATGTAATGTATATGTAATATATATATATATTTATATTTATTTAATATATATACCCATTATCTACATGTAGATATTTGTTAAGAGTATATGGTGAAGAATGTACGCAGAAAACTACGGAATAAATAGAAAACAAATAGTGAAAAGTATAACAATTATATAGGTATTACATTTTAGTAAAAAATATAACCATAATAGTTATAGCAGAAAATTCGAGAATAGGAATTTTGACAATTAATATAATATTATATACCTACCTAATAAGGTTTTAGAAAAAAGACAGAAAAAATGATATATGAAATTAAGTGAATTAACATATTATACGAGTACAAACGTTACAGAAGTTATGGTAATAAATTATTAATCATACACATAGTGTATTATTTGTTGAACATTTTCACTACTAACTGACGCAATACGCATGCAAAATAACCACATTATGCATGATAATAATATCTACACGAGTAAGATTATTGCATCCATACTTGTTAATGTATAGATTCTATAGAACCAGAAAGACAATTAGCTATAATTAAATTAAATTTAAAATTGAATTTTAATTTAATTATGGTTATTCGACCTGGAAAAATACATGAATTAATCAAAATAACCACTTTTATGTAGAAATCGTATATTATTTATAACAATATATTTAATTACTGAAGTTGAATTGATATTACATATTATGTTACCTATATCAAGACTAATTTAAATTATAAACTAACAATTTAATATTGAAATCTGAATTTAAATGTACAACAATAATTACTAAGAATCAAATAGTATACTACTTTCATGGAAACACAACTATATACAGTTGTCAAATAACCAAAACATTTGCAATATGTTCAAAATTTAAATTTGCACAACAGAATTCTATTATCAAGAGGTGTGTTGTTGAGTTATTCAAAAACCCAAAAGTTTAACCTGATAATTGCAAACTAGAAATAATAATAAACAAAAATATAAAATATTATAATTGAAAATATGAACATTAATAGTTATACTCAACACTTAATATTACTGCAATAGAAATGTATTAAAGAGTGATTGAATTTTTAATTGAAGAAGTAAGAAAAAAAATACAATTATTACTGTAGATTATTAGTTCATCTAGTATTAAATATTTAAATCCAACTAATGAAGTGCAATAAAAATTAAGGTGGATTGATCTAGAAAGATAGTTTAATAGTTATAATTATATTTATGAAAAATAAAACGTATACAATGGTATTAATGGTAATAAGAGGTTAAGTATTAAATTGACCATAGATTTCTTTTAATTCCATAGAATTTAGATTTCACAGAAGTATTTAAATCAAATATTAAATGCATATATTATAATTTCGAATAAAAATGATTAGGTACTCATTAAAATTGATACTAATAAAAACAAAAGCTGTCTTACAAGCCGTTAACTAAATTCTAAATTTTAGTGTTATGTTACCAACAAAATAGCTATATATATATTAATAATGACCAACAATACGAAAAAAAATATTAAAAAAATGGGTAAGTATGTACCAATTTGATGTATATAAGGTGTCAAGTAGGTCACTGTAATTTACTTTTTAAATTGGAATTTAATGATATATTATTGTATACAAAAAATGATTCTGAGTGAAGATATTATGTTAATCTATTTTTTTAAATAGATTTCACGATATATTTTTTGATATGCCTATTAAAGAGTTTTTTTCTATTATAATAGGTAGGTTGTTTATAACTATATATTTATACCACATTATATTACTGATATTAATTTTTGAGTTAATACAATCGTAAAACACTGTAAATAGGTTCGTATTATAAATAGGTAATAATTTAAAATTAATCTATATAATCTAATAATTTCATTGTATAGTTAATTTTATAATGAATGAAAAAGTGTTAAGTCCCAACGAATAATCTGTTTTAGTTGTAACAAAATATTATTAATATTAATATTCATTATTAAAGTATGTAATTTCATCTAAATTTAAACTTCGTATATCTATAAAAATAATTTAATATGATTATACATTTTTTATATTTTTTAATTCCACTATAAACGAATATATATATATGTATATATAGTTTCACTATAGGAACATTGTATTAAATTATCAAACCTTAGATTTAAAAATTGAAGTTTTTATATATTTCTTACTAAAGAATACTGCCGTTTTTAATTTTTTTGTGATCTTAACGAATTTTGTGTAAATTGAATCAAATATATAAAACAAAAATTATACCTATATATTTTTAAATATTTTTATATAGCTATAGTATAATAACATATTTTTTGGAATTTTTTATTAAATTTTAATTTTTAAAAAATTTCACTCAGTAATAAAATGTTTTATTGAAATTTATTAAAAATATTTATAAATATCTCAAAATGTTTCAAAATATTTTTAAAATAGTGCGATATAATATTATATAAATCGCTAATTTAAATATTATGTGAAAGTATCAAGTATCCAAGGATATTCGTTTTTAGGTACACACAAAAAACAAAATCGATTTTGTTAAAAAATGGTTTTACGTAATAATTCCCGTTTTTCTTTAGTTTTCGATTATTTTACAAAGCACTTGGAATTTTTGGCTTTGACTTCTCTAAAGTACAAAATAGATCCAATTTTATATCCAATACCACCATCAAAGTATAAGATCGAACCATTTTTTTTCACTTTTTTTATCGTGTATATAGACACACGAAATATAAAAATACTCTTTATTGAAAAAATCAATATATATTATATATATTTATCGCTCCACTCAGAATCTAAAATGTTAACAGGTGTACTCATATGAGACGAGCTATAAGACAACTAAACATCACGTCATTACAAACCATTTTTGTAATGAATTTAAATAAAAGTCTACGAATTATAATACTTGTGTATATTAAGAGTGATATTGAATATAAAAAATAAAATAAGTAGTTAAATCAGTTGATAAGCTTCTATTTGATTCAAAATATAAATTTCTACAATAACAGAATTCTATTGTTATAAGTTAACTTATAACATTTATACACTTAGCACCTCATATTTTCTTCTTTCTATAACGGACGCCTTTTAAAGTAACTATTTCAAATTCATTTTACTTGAAACTTTTATAAATTTAATAAGCTACTGGAGGAAAATACTTTCCATTACATTTTATAGTTCCACAACTAAGTTTTTTTTCTCGATATTTATATTGCTAAAAACACTATCAAACAAAAAATAAAAGTCTTTATTGTCATAAAACTTAAAAGGAAATCAAAGTAGCTGCTTCTCTTTCAATCAACCTATTGCCGGGTAACTTTATTTACCTTGATAAATACCAAAGTTCAATCAATATCCAGTTTCAAAATACAAGCCATTTTTGAACTTTTATATCTCTTTTGATGGAACTCATGTAGCATATTATTTCGTATCGGTAAGTTAGTTATTATTTTACTGACAATAATTAATATGACATTATGTTATAGTTATATTATTATTTATTTATTTATTATAATACAATTTTATTGTAATAAAAATTTATTTTATATTATAAAATCATAATTTTTAAAGGATTGAATATGATATATGTATATATATTTGTAATTTTCAGTCTATAATAACAATAATGCATTTTTTTCGGTGACGTAGTGACGTACAATTGCCAATTAGTTATTTCACAATTTAAAAAACAAAATCCATTAAACATACAATAATTATTATTGTTATAATGTACAATGTTATTCGTTTTAGGGTTGAATATTTATAAAAATATAAAAAAAAGTTTAAAGTTACTGCTGTCATAAAATAAAAATAAAGTCGTTTATTCTCTTTCACTAAAACTAATGCTTGATCACATTGTTTACTTTGATAAATATCAATATTCAATAAATAATCATAATTTTATTTAAATATACAATTTACAATAATTATTTTATAATACAAATAACCAAGAAGACAGACACAATTTTAAGTAAAAACTAAGGTCAAATAGTTAAGCTAAATATAAATCAGTTGAAAATGTCTCATTATATTATGTACACTTATTGTACTTTAATTTGAAATTTTTGGCGGTTAAAAATAACATAATAGATACAAAAATAAACTAATAACTATATTTAATTTTATAAAACTAATCTGATAATAAATGAAAATTATATGAAGTATTTTTAGTTAAAAAAATAAGAACTAATTAATTAGATAAAAATAAGCTGACCTGATGAAAAAACAAAGAAACAACTTTAATTTAAATATTTTTCAAACATTAAAAACATCATTTACTTCACACAATCACCTACGTGATAACATGTCTCTAAATGTATTGTAATAAATAAATTCTATGTACGAACGAATGAGGTATATATGCAAAATTATGTGTGAATGTTTTAAATAATGCAAAAGAATGCAAAACAAAACAACACACTTACGTCGGAAATATCACTACGGAATGAATTTCGACAAAGGCTTTCGGGATTTTTAATTAAATAAAAACAATATGCAAATACATTAAACTCGCAACCCCGATAATAATTATAAAATATTCCCGCTGGGAATAACTCATTATGTGTTTGAAAGCATTAATATAAAATTAAGCGAAACTTTTGTATGAAAAAAAAATCTGTATGTTAATATGCATAACTTTAGTTTCAGGACCGGTGAGTTTCACTAGGCATGTGTGAACAAGAAAAATTATACGCTGAAATGAAAATGTATTATACGGAATATATGTAGAATATATTCCGGCAGTGGTGTGCAAGAACCAATACCTAATATTGGTCTGATCATGTCTGGAGCCTAGATGTGTTCTATATAATAAAACATAGGTAGGCAATACAGAGAAACAATGACTATAATACTTATTAGTTACTTATTATTTCCAAAAGTGTAAGTTTTTTAAAATATATTTTTATTTGGTTAGAAATTATTATAACACAACTTTTATTTAACATTATCATTGTTTATGTTTATTTTTTTTTTCACTTTTTTGAAGTACAACTCACATTATACTGATTTAATATTCTGAAGTGACGTTTTCTGGAAATTCAAATATAAAAATCAAATTTTAAATTATAGTAGTATTATAGTTAATTATAAAATTATTTTTAATTTATTTTTCAGTGGAATAGTGAACTAACGACTATAGTGGAGTGTTATTCCTGTGCCATACTACATCACTCATATTATACAATTTTAAATACATATAAAATATAAATAATTAAATAATATTTTTGAGATTCGATTTTCATAAATTCTAGTTCTTAGGAAAATATTAAATATTTTAAATATAAAATTATGAAAATAATAAAAACAATTTTTGCCTAAACGTTTTATAGATTATAAGTAAAAAGTTTATGGAAATAAAACGATTTTACTTTTCGAGAATGTGATTAAAAAAAAAATATACTATATATTGTATAATATAATTAAAATAAATATTATACTGTTGTTGCGTCTAGCTAATTACGCAAAAGCTGTATAAACAATGTATTTGCTGAGCTGATTAAAGACGGCTGGTCATGTTACATTTTTAAATTTAAAAATAAATTTAATTTAATCATAATAAAATTAACGACTATGAATTTGAATGTATATATTTTTTTGTGCATAGAATTTTCAATTAATTTTCAATTCTTGGATTATAGTCCTCGAGAATTTTTTTTTTTTTTAATAACATATTTTTATTTTTCATTTTATAAACCACGAATTGAATTATCCGTTGAGGTTTGTGCTTATAATATATATTTTATCAATTAATTAAGTACGATTCGTAAATCCTGAGATTATTGTAGGTAATGAACGGTTATATGACATAAAAGTTACCCTGTTTATTGAGCCATTTAATTTAAATTAAGGCGTCGAGAACATGCTTGACGTAGTGCAAGAATGACGACAAAAATGGCATTAAAATATTTTTTGAGACTATAATTTATTTTAACTTTCAACAGCATTACTACTTCTTTATGTTTATTAGGTAAACTTAATCAAACAAAAAACCATTGATATCGCAAATATTGCATCAAGATTTTTATTTTATTTTTCAATTAAATATTTTACTCTCATTGGCAGGTACGTACTTACCCCCTTCCCCCACCAAAATTTCTTCATTCGCGTTTCATTAAAATTATAATCGTGTCATCTGTACATCTGCACACTCAACTCGAGTGTCAGTTTTAATCAACTGAAAATCTCAAAAATGAAAATATTACATATTATAATATGACGATAATCGTAATAGTAAAATATAGTATTAGAGTATCAAAAATAATGAATGTAATGTGATCGAATTGTGCCAGCCAATTCAGTAGTAAGAGAACAACAATGATTAAATAAGAACTATTTAATGCTGTTGTTGTGACCATTTGTGGACATTCGGACGAATTTTGATAATAATACGAACAAATGACGGGCAAACGTAAAATTAAGTAAGACTTAATCTCTTACCAAGTAATAAGATAGGTATACTTATACACGTATTATTATTATTATTATTGTTGTTGTTGTTGTTGTTGTTACTATCGTTATCATTTTCGCTGAAATATCGAACCAGACAGACTGGTATAATATCATTATTATCGTTTGCTTAGCGGTGTAATCGCGTCGCGGATGAGCGCGTTTCGATTAAATTGCACCACGAGTCAAAGACAGTCTTAATAATTTAGTTTTGGCGAATTTCCGTGTCGCGTCGACGCCGTTGCCCCAATTTTTCCTATCCGACGTACTTCGTCGTCTATCTTCGCTTTGTGCGCTTCAAACACATAAAACAGCCTATTAATTTCGCGATAATTCATTGCCCAGTTTTACTTCAAACACGAACAACACGGTTTAGAGCAATCTTCCAAAACCAAAACGAAATTCATCTAGTGAAGAAAACCGACATAACTTCGACGTCAGATTGTTTTTTCAAATTTATGAAATGACTCATGACATTTGCTTATGTGAGGTAGTCAACAATAGTCAAGTGTATCTAATCTTTTGTTTTAGTTCATACAATTTTGATTTTTTCGATTCGACAATGCGTATATATCATAATATTATATAATGAAGTAAAATAATAAATACAGAGTGATTTACCATGACTTGTATTTCTAGCTCTTTTTTATTTTTATAATGAAGCTATGTATAAAATATGATTTAAACATTTTAAAACAATATTCTTAAAATCTATTATCATATTTTCGAATACTTTATATTTCTTAAAAACAACTACTTTATGAATTGTGAATTATATTAATTGAAAAAGATGGGATATTATTTTTTTCTCCTTAAAAGTACTACAACAAGTATAAAGTATTCGAAAATATTATATCAATGTATATTTAAAAATTATATTTTGAATAACAGCATTATTTAGAAAAATATTGGATGGCAATACACGGTTAATCATCCTGTATATTTTTCTTTTCTTTTTGCCGTAAACGTTTTGAATAAACAACTATTATTGTATCTATTACGCCCATCATGGTTGTTGACTAATTGAAACGTTTATATTGTATTAAGATATTTTTTCTGAAAGCGATAATTACTTAAATGTATGCTATAAATATTATTATAATATTGATTGTTAGAACTAAAACTCTGATCAGTTGTATCAAAGGTTTTTTTGTAAACTTAAAAGTTATAATATAATTTGTAATTATTTTAATAAATACATAATAATATTTGTATCATAATTAACTAACCTAATTTAACTTACCTATTTATTAGATATGTATCGACTTATAATATTTTACAAGATAGTGTTTCATTTCCTGTTTTTGGTAGTAGACAATTATTAATGATTTGTATATTATTATTAATACGAAGAATTCGCAGTAACCATATTTCATTAATATTCCAATAAAATTTAAATCGTTACGTGCAGTTTCTGTCGTTATTACCTATATTAGTTTATTATTATTTTTATATCAAACATAATATTACTACGAATTTATGTTTTATTGCTGAATAGAATAGTTTAATCTTGCACTATTTTTTTTAAATTTTCTAACTGCAGTTTCTGAAAACTCAATACACTACCGATTTCGTAGTATGATATATATATTATATATACTTATTTGATAAAGCTAAACATAATATTATATTTTCAAAATGTTGAATATAATGTTATTAATTTGACAAATTTTAGATTCTGAACGGAGTGATGAATATAATGATTGTACAATGATGTGTGTTTTTTTTTTGTTTTTGTTTTTTTTTTTTTGTGTGCAGTATAACTAGTCGAAATAATGCTTCAATTTCAAACTTTGGGGATGGTTTCCGATGGCAAAGTGGATATCCTTGGTGCATTATAGAGGTCAAAAGTAAACATTTTCCAACAGTTTTAAAAAAATCGAGAAAAACAAAAAAAAAAAAAAAAAATGACAGAAAAACAGGAAAAAAAACTCTACTCTAAACTCTAAGACAAAAAATTTTTAGGAGTATTTGAAATTTAAATTTATACAAAACCGCGTTAAATAACAGTTTAGCCTCAAACGATTTTTGATATTTGTTGTTATTCAAATAGTATAAGTCGTAAATACTTGAAAATTTTACCAGTTATTTAGATTGCCATTTTCTTTTCGTGATTTGATTTTCAAAATATTTTGACTTTTTTTGAGCTATTTATAGACAACTGAAATTTTAAATTTTCTTAAGAACTTTTTTTTGAAGTGTCGATAAAATTTTTTTTGCGGAGTCAAAATATTTGAAAAATTAATACAAATTTCCTCATAAGTTATTCTTATGGCGATAAAAAAAATATAAGAATACATAGGCACAATTTTTTTTTTATTAGCATTTGAAGTTCAAATTTTGACAAAAATTCGTCAAAATCATGAATATTTTTAACTATTTGGTAGTTAAAAATTTATAAATATTTTACTATCAAAAGCTAAGAATTGAAAATTTAATACTATGCTGTCCATAAGTTAAGCTTAGAATAATTATAAAAAAGTTTGAGGATTATTCAATTTAAAAAATTTTACGGGTGTTTAAAGTTTTAATTTTACTTTGAAATCAAAAATACACGTGTAAAATAACGTTTTAAAACTAAAAAATTTTCGATTTTTTTATTTTTTAAAAAATTACTAAACGTAGGATCTTGAGACTTTCACTTAAATGTTTGAATTTGTTTCAAAATAGAATATATCACAATATTTAAATATAATATATCCTAGTGAAGTGTAGTTCACCGACGTAACACGTTCAATCGTTTTGTTATTGGCGTCAAATAAATAATACGAGAATTATGTGATTTATAATATTATTATTTTATTGAATTTAACACTAATTAATTGTATATTTGCACATTAATAATTATAAGATATTCTGAGAGGCTCTGATTATTAAAACTATAAGAGGTTCTGCTAAGACTAATTAAAAAGATGCTCTGCTGAACAACACGGCTGTTGCTCACACTCTTGACCAGACTCGACTGACCAACCCACCCAGGGCTCGTCGTCATGGTCTTTTCGAGGCCTCACGGAAATGCTGATCTAGCCCTTTTTGGTCACGTAGACCATCGTGGGAAACTAAGTGTTCTCACACTCATTTTGCCCTAGTCAACACATTCCAATATTTTACACACTAGTCCTTTGGATATAATATAAAAAACTTATATAACTACACTCACACACAATACGCAGATACGCACATGATCATACACACCCATACACACACATATGCACACATGTATACGCACACGCGCATCTACGTACGTATATACTCTTATACATATATATATATATGCCTATACAACACTAGACTGACAAATCATCTCCGTTCAGAATCGTTTTTCGTATACAATGATACCTATAATTGTATTCAAATTTAACTTACCCTAGTCCGAGGTCCATCCCACCCCCTAATGTACAGCAGAGCGATACTCATTTACCTGCTTTTTTATGATTGCATTATATCCTATAATATATATGTATTTCATACTATACTTGACGTTTGAAAAATGTGTGTATATTAGTTGTTATAGGTTAGATTATATTCAATTTTTTCAATCTGGGTAATTATAAAGTGAATTATTTAGGTAAAGAATTTTGAGTTATGTAATTTTTAATCGGTTTTTAAAAGTTCATACGCTATTACTAAATTAGAATATTTGTAACAATGAAATTAATGATGCTTTTGAAATATAGCAGAAAATAATATCATTCTGGTATATTTGACCAAATTAAATATATTATACTTCTTATGACTAAAACTGAGCTGTATAAAAAGGTAGTACAGTAATTTTGTGTAGATTTCATTTTTTTTTGTGTGTAGCATACCGTAGTGCGTGTCGTAAATCTACATACTATACAAGTTACATGAAGAATGAAAACAGAATTATATTGTGGATAAACATTCAACATTATCATGCAAATATCGTTGTTTTACCCTATACAGGTTGAAAGTTAGTTATTTGTAAATAATGTGCTAATGTATGGTAAAACTGTTTTTGTAAGTATTTTGTTGCCACTTGTTTAACTGATGACGAAAATAAATAATATACATCACACGCTGTATTCATATGTTTTGAGTCAAAACAATTGACGTATAGTGGAATATTTTGTTAAAAAAAAACTTATAAAATCGATATAAGCAATAAATCTTATTTTAATAATTAATATATTTTTTAAGTACCTATTTATAATACCTACTTAAAATAGCATATTTTGTGCACTATATTGGATTTGATCATATTTTGATTGTATTAAATTGTAAAAATGAAACATTTTAAAATAATAATATTAATTCATTAATTAACGTTAAAAAAATAGATTTACTTTAAAACAACGATAAGTAGGATTAGGATGTTCTTTTCAATTGCAAAAACATTTTGATTTTCTAGATGTTTTTAGAATAAATAATTAATTTTTTATTAATCAGTTTCAATTTAAATTAAAATATTATTTTAACTCCTTATATGTATATTTTAAAAAAATTTAGAATATCCTTTTTTTATTTTATACATCTAGTGTAGGTACACTGAATAAAATATAATTTTAAGGATTTTACAAACGGTTAATCAGATATTAACGGTCGTTTGCTCATACACAATTATATATTTTTTTTTAAATAGTTTGTTTCAGCCATCAACCACCTTATTTTATGTTTTAGTTTAACTTTTTTTTACATATAAAAGCTTTGAAGCGTATCAATTATAAAGGTACAAACGGACACTGCACAAAGCGTGGTTCAATAGATGTCGAGAAATAATTTTTATACATTAACCGGTGTTTAATAATATTATATTTAAAATACGATTATGCTTACGAAGTTATTAGATTTAATACTATGTCAAATTAATTAGTTTTTATTAAAATTTCTTTTTTTAATAAAAATAATTACTTGGTTAAAATTAACATTTTTATTTAACAATTATTTATAAAGTACAGTAAGTTGATTCACGTGTGTTTGTGGAAAACTGAAATAAATTAATTCATTTTAATTTTTGTATTTTGGCTATGTTTAACTTACTATTAACTACTTATCGTGTTTGTTTTGATTTCTTAGAAAGGTTTATTTTATTTTTGTTGTACTTATTAGTCATATTAAATTTAAAAATATTTCACTCAAGAAATGTCGACAGGTATTGAGTATCCATTCTATTCTATAATGAATTTATTATCAAAATTAATTCATGCTTAATTTCGAATTTTAGTGGAGTATAATGTTAATATTGATTGCTGGAATAGTTATTTTTTTTGTTGCGTATTACAATAAATACTTTTAGTGGCTACTATAGATGCTGGATTTAAAATAATATTATCTATAAAAAAAAAATATGCACTTATAAATTATAAACATTATACTTGTAACGTAATGAATTATCGAAAGCAAGTTTTATTCATTTGTATATTTTATACTTTTTTACTGTAAATAAAATTATTTTGAATTTATTTGATATTAAGAATGATAAATATATCGTCGTTCGAATTTATATTTTATTAAATCTCTCCTCAGCTGTAAAAACTAAAAAAGTCTGTATGTATGATAGGTATTCTAACAGGTAGTAATTATTAGCAAATACCATTCATATTGTTTATTTGACCAATGTATTATAACTACTATCCAAAAAAACTTTTTATTAAGCACTCGGTAAATTACTATTATAATTATTTAGTAATAACTATGAACATATTATTGTTCAAATTTAATAGTTCGACGATAGTATAGCCAAAACTATATGTATGTAACTTAAAAAATCATAGTTAGATGATAATATGTTAATCTAACGTCATATTAATAATTAATATTAATTGGATATACAATTTAAAAATCATAATATATTGGTATAAACATATTTTAACTTCATATTATCACACATCTATATCATTCATACATTTGAAATATTATAGTAAGTATTTTATCAAGTATGTCACTGTGCAATCTTATAATTGATAGGTATATTTGAATGATATGCACATGCCAAAACGGTTATACATGGGTATGCACACATAACTCAAAAAATAAATATACGTAAGTTTCACTCTTATCTAAATTTTTATTTATATTATCATAGTGCTTTATACTGCGATAAAGTATTGTATTTAACATTACTAATATCCTTGAACTATTATACTCTATCAAAAGTTTATTATCTTTGATCATACTTGTTTTTGTCTAAGTTAGTTACAAATGATAAGTTTGTAACACATTCAAGTAAAAGACTATAGGAATAATGTAGGTTATGGTTATACCTTTAGAGACATTTCAGATTATCGCAATGGCTATTGTTCTAAACTTTAGTGTTCAATGACTATTTTAGATTCTGAACGGAGTGATGAATGTATTGATTTTACAATGATGTGTGTTTTTTTTTTTTTTTTTTTTTTTTTTTGTGTCTGTGTACAGCATAACTAGTCGAAATAATGCTTCAATTTCAAACTTTGGGGGTGGTTTCCGATGGCAAAATGGATATCCTTGGTGCATTATAGAGGTGAAAAGTAAACATTTTTCAACAGTTTTCAAAAAAATCGAGAAAAACATAAAAAAAATGTCAGAAAAACGGGAATTTTTACGCAAAACCGTTTTCGACAAAATCGAATTATATATTATATATTATATATATTACAGTATAAGTCGTAAATACTTGAAAATTTTACCAGTTATTTAGATTGCTATTTTCTTTACGTGATTTGATTTTCAAAACATTTTGACTTTTTTTGAGCTATTAATAGACAATTGAAATTTTCAATTTTTTTTTATTTTTTTTTTATAAATGTTGATAAAAAAAATTTAGCTGGGACAAATTACTTGAAAATTTAATTGAAGGGTCTACATAACTTGTTCTAACTCTCATTCAAAAATTATAAAAATACATAGGCACAATTTTTTTTTATTAGCATTTGAAGTTCAAATAATGACAAAAATTCGTCAAAATCATAAATATTTTTCACTATTTGGTAGTTAAAAATTTATAAATATTTTTCTATCAAAAGCTAAGAATTGAAAATTTAATACTATGCTGTCCATAAGTTAAGCTTAGAATAATTATAAAAAAGTTTGAGGATTGTTCAATTTAAAAAAATTTACGAGTGTTTAAAGTTTTAATTTTAATTTGAAATCAAAAATACACGACGTGTAAAATCACGTTTTACTAATAAATAATTTTCGATTTTTGTTATTTTTAATAAATTACTAAACGTAAGATCTTGAAACTTTTACTTAAATGTTTGAATTAGTTTCAAAATAGAATATATGATAATATTTAAATATAATATATCCTGGACTGACAAATCATCTCCGTTCAGAATCGTTTTTCGTATACAATGATACCTATCATTGCATTCAAATTTAACCTACCATAGTCCGAGGTCCACCCCACCCCCTAATGTACAGCAGAGCGATACTCACTTACCCGCTTTTTTTAAAATTTTTTTTAGCTGTTAAAATAAATTCGTATTTATATAGAATTATTGATACTGTATTAAGAATAATAATAATAATTCAAAGGTTTTAATGAAAATACCTACGTATTACGCTGAATGTTGGAAGTTCGATCGGCAGAACGTAATTTCCGATTACAGATTATATGGTTCACTTCATTTTTCATTCCATTTCGAGTACCTGGATATTATAAAAATAATAATCTGAACGAGTTTCAAAATTTGATGTTTTAAGAGAAGGAAGTTATTTAAAACAAAAGGTATCAATGATTGTATTAAATTATTTCGAGGACAATACATAATAGTTAAAAATAATGTGAGCTGTTGGACGTTTTAAAAAGCTTTGCATTAATATATTTAATATAAAATGTTTCTTTTTTATTTTAAGGTCTAATCATTATATTCAGGTTAGTTAATTATTTCACTATTGTTTTTTTTAGCTCTAATTGTATATTTTTTTTATAATTATGCATATTCCTTAAATAATTATATACTTACTATATATTTTTTTAAACTTATTCCATTGATTTTATTATTTTGATATAAGTTTATTTTTAGTTTAAGTTACTTATTTTTATACAAATGGGCTTTCCTGCTTAACTTTAATTATTTAACAATATTTTAATAAATTATTTATAAGTAGAAAGAAAATATTATGAGGGTTAATAATTAGTTATTAATGTAATTGACTTTTATTTAGTTATTTTTAATTTAAAGATTTATAATAAGAGTATTCTGAATATTAAAATGAAAATATGAACTCTGATAGAATACTGCAGGTATCAGATTAAATCTTCATCTCACGGAATAAAGAGAATACATTTTTATTATTTATAACATTATAAATTTTAAATTACTGATAAACCATTAGATAAAAAAAAAAAAATTAAAATTCCATTTGATTAGGTAAATAATACATTTATTGAAATAATCATTAAATGTCACAATTCGAATAATATTTCACATTATCAAGTCAAATTAATTCGGATCACAGAGACCGAAAAAACGTACAATATAGTTTCAAATACGAACAAAAATTGTTGTTGAAAATGAATTAATATTTCATAGAAGTTTAATAAAATGGTTTGAAAATTGTCATATCACACTTCGACAAATTTACATCATGTAAAAAATATAATAATCAGTGCGTTACGATGATAATAGGTACCTAATATGCATTATAGATAATACAGTCTGAAGCGCATGCGCGAGTTCTGGTTGTGGAATGATGTATCGGTAATACAGGAGCTTGAAGTAAGGTGGATTCAGTTGTCATTGTGGTCAGGTTAGTCTTGGGTGTAACGACGCAGCATCGGGTGGTTCGGACAGATGTTGATAAATTCGCGGTAAAAGAACCGTGGCCTGCCCTGACCACGGTAACCTTGGTCATCTAGATCACATTGCTGCCTTTGTCACGGCGGTGTTAGCAACGTGTTATATTGAATTGTCTTTATAGTGAATATTAAGCTAATTTTCGCTCAGTGCTGCGTGCTGTTTAAAAGGCCGACCGCATTCGTACATGTAGTTAGACACTGGACATGAAGCTATAACCCATCAGTGCCATCGATTCTACATACGAAACCTTGTCCGAAACAGACAACGATATTGTACACACGGTTATGGTGAGTTATCTCGGACCCATACCACGATATCCGATCGCATAACTTTCATAATATTATCGTAAGACAACCGCGGTTATGGAGCTAGGTAACCGGCTGCTAAGTTGTGTCACTACAGACTCGTAATTTTCCACTAGCCACGAACCACCGTACATCATCACAAGTGAACTGCGAAAGTCCATCGCTATTTTGATGATGTTTGTGGATAAAGATACTTATACGCCTATATAGAAGTTATGTATAATAGCATTTAATGTGTTGGAAAGTTTGTAAGTTTAATGGTAACGTCAACCCTGCACGCATTTCTGACATTTCTTTTTGTCTAAAGTAAAGGCTTTAACCAAATTCTGAATTTTATTTAATACATTAATATACATCTTGATGAAGTATAATATTATGTATTGTATGTTTTAAAAATATATACTACATTAATACAAATATAGATTAATATATAATTTATAAAACAAAAATAGTTGAACTACGTTTATGACAAACCATTTACAAGCGTAAAAAATATGTTATACTATTTAAAGCATGTACCGATGTGTTGAATATTATATTAGGTTTTTATAATCTGTTTGTGATACCTACCAGTATTAATTATACAATAAAAATTTCAGAAGTATTAATTAAAACATAAAAATATAAATGTTTTTATTTTAACAGCGATTGCTGATATTGAAAAAAAACCAAGTACTTAAATTTAAATAATTCTCTGTAAAAAAAAAAAAAAAAAAATGAAAAAATAAAATATTATTAACTATTAATAAAGTGCCTTAACTGGACGTATAATTATCATTTTTAATGTGTGGTATTGTTATGATAGTGCGAGTATTAAGTACACGTGCCAATGATTGTAAACTTGTAAACTATCGCATTATTGTTATAACTGTTAATATTGTTATTTTTTGTTATTATTATAAATTGTCGGGACTGGCGTCCAATCATCGACGTGAGAGTTGTCTATCACTATTGTTGTTACGATGGATATGGGGTTTGGTAAGATGCCAAAATAGACGCATTCACATAATATTGTTTTCTTTTATTAATTTGAAAAGAATCATTGAATTTCTACCATAGTTCTAAATGATTGCCACAATAACAACAGTATTAATAATATAGAATATTAGGTATGGAATCTGTATGGAATAAATTATTGTGAAAAAGATGACTAGGTATTTATGTAAGACAATAATTGTCGCCTATCCACGAAGTTATATGCATCACTTTTTCCTATACATAATGTCATTTTATAACATTATTGAACGCATTACACAGTCATTATAAATTTATATTAATTGTTACATTATTAATTAATTGGTGCCTATTACGTTTTTCACCAAGTCTGCTAATGGGCTTTAACCACGAGTATAGACGATAGTATAATTATTATAATATTATCTGCCCACGAGTATTCACAATTTAATTTATGGAACTATTCCCGCGAAAACTTAAGGAATATAGGTATCCATAAATAACTGTTGATTATATATTAATACACGTATCCATTTAATATGCCGTATGTTATATAGAATCGTTAAAGTATATGTGTGTATCACAAAACGTTGCAAATTAGTGCGTTTGCGTTATATCAATGTGTTATAAACCAATATTCAAACAATCGAATTAATAATAAAAGGTTTATTGACGTCTTAATACCGGTTATGTTAATTGCAAATAAACAGCAGCCTCTTGTTTGACATACAGTTTTAGTTTACGCTACACATGATGCATACATTTATGCGGTTCAATCGTAATAAGTAGGTAACAATTTCATGATGAAGAAAATGTATAAATTGTATGCGTTATTTCATAACATGGAGTACATGTTGTTTCAAAGTAGTCTTGAAAGTATGGTACTTTAATAACCAAATTTAAAAAAATAATTAAATGAAAAGTAATTTAATAATTTAAACTAAAATCACAATATTGTCATTATTCAATTTTTTTTTATTTTTATTTTTTTTAATTTATGAAAAATAACTTATTTTAGTGTAATATAATTAGTAGGTACCTATAAATATAAATTAATTAAAAATATGTATAAATTAAAATCACATACAAATACAATTCTTTAGAGTAAGATTTTTCATCTTGTTTTAAACCATCAAGTTATTATTATTTTTTTTTTTAGTAGTACAATTGTATCATGCATAAAAATGGTCAACATTATATTTTGTTGTCATGAATAATATTTTAGTTAGACTATATTATATTTTCGTAGATAATTTTATTTAGGTATTTTAGAAACATATAAACTAAAATTAATCGAAATTTGTATATAGTACTTAATTAATAATCACAACTTTACAAGCAGAACTAATCGTATATTTTGTGTCAGGCTGTATTAATTTATAATATAGTCTAATAACTGAATAACAAATTTAAAGCTATTGGTAAATAAATAAATGTAATAAATTTCTAATTTTTCTTACATAAAAATAAAACCATTATTATTAATTTATATTTCTTTAAAATTAGTTTTAAGTTTAGTAATTAATCATTTTTAATGAGCATATTTAATGATTCATGTAACGTATTAAATTGAGTAAGTATCAAATTAATGCGATAGTTTTCAAATTAATTGACTCTCACTTCACATTTTCCAATCAAATGAGTTATAGTAAGTTGTAAATGGTGTTTTATATCTTGTAAATTAAAATATGAATATAATACATTTTTATTTAAACGTAATTTCTTTCTTTACTTAAAAATATAACAGTTGTATAAAAAAAATCATTAAAAACTAAACGTATTTATATTCGTACATATAAAATGTTTTAAAGTATATAATATTTGTTTAATGATATAGTCTACATAAAATGTAGCTTATTAATATGTAATTTCGGAAATATTTTCAAAATTATCTTGTTGACCTTTTGGGATACTTTTTGTAAGAAGAATATTATCATAGTTTACCAATTGCTTATTTAATTGAATATAGATATAGAGTGAATACTTTAATAAATTATTAAGATAATGGATTAAAAAAGTAAACTAAAAACAGTTTTATATCATGAATTCTATTTTGAATGTATAATTGTATTATTAAAAAAATAATGATCTAAATAAAAATTATTATTAACATACAATTAATACAATTTATTAATGATATCATAATTTTTTGAAAATATATTTTTTTAAATTAATAAAAAATTTCAAAAATATTTTTTTATGTTCAACTTTTTACAAATTATGAAATGAACTATTTTATCCACAGGTATATAAGATATTATATATTGTTTATAATAAATTGTATATTTAAAATAAAATGCAATCATTTTCCATTATAATTAATTGGAAATAAATAGATTTATATCAAAAAGTTAAGTTCTCTAGAAACTATTATAGGATTATTATTTTTTTTTTAGAAATCTTTAAAATACTTCAAAAATAAATTATTTCCCAAGAGAAAGCTTTTGTAACATTACCTATATTGTCATACTAGGTACCTATATTGTAATAGGAACCGTTCGATGTTAGAATTGTATAAAATAGTTCGCAGTACCTATATTAAATCGAGTTTTTTGATTCGACTCTCATTATAGTGTCTGTAAATAATTTATAATTATTAATTTTTAATAATTTTAAATGTATACATATATATATATATATATAATATTAGAAAATAATTTTATTTTATTCTTATAAAGACAAAACTAATTACTTATAGAAAATTTAAAAATAAATAAAAAAAAACTAACACAAAAATTATAAATATATTTACCATAATTTACTAACTTTGAAAATCGCGAAAATACTAATGTATCTGTGATGATTTAGAATAACACTATTATACTTCCCATAAAAATCCGTCGTTAGATATGCACGAACAAAGGATATGGTAGGTTTTAAGTTGCTGTGCGTTATTTTAATAGTTCTTCGTATTTATTGCAATATCCATGTAAAAAATAAATAAAAATAAGAACCAGCCCCTAAAATTGTGTATAGTATGACACACTTTGTGTAGTATGAAAAGTGAAGTGTGTAGTACGAAATTTAAAAGTGTGTTATTCAAATTATATCTTTATAATAATAGGTTAAAGGTTTAATATTTATATAGCTATTACTTTTTAGTCAAACTAAATTTTAATAACTATCTATATTCTATATAGTATATTCTACACACAACACAGTACATAGTAAATAATATCTTGTGTTACTTATTGGTTATTATTATTAATTGTTATTGAGAGTAGCTATTTTTATTTTTATCAGCATGGTCGATAGTGAACCTCGAGAAGAAGTTCTTTATCACCAAAAACCATTAAAAACTCACTTTATATTCGATTTAATATGGTTACTGTCAAGTATCAATAATTTCAATCTACAACCAGCTGTATCAGTATAATAGTTATATAAAAAAGATAGACATACCAAAAAACATACTAAGTCCCAGTGCTTGATTTGGACAAAAACTAGAAGGGGGACTCAGTGGATGTTGGATGAACGAGCGTTCCAGACAAAATTCAATATCATATTACTGTGCGGAGTAAAGCCTCCCACATCACTTTCAGCCACCCATAATCCCCAAAAGTTATATTATATGAAAATATTTTAAAATAAAGAAACACTTATTTATTTATTACACATTATCCAATGACATTTTAATTTAAATTACGATTTATAAAGATATATATTATTATATAATATGTTATTATAATAACTCATCAATACACCTACAAAAAACTTATCATGCATTATTACATATATACACCAATAAGCAATTACACCCATGTACATCGTACATGAATACAGTGTTGTGCGTCACAAACGTCGTCAAGAAACGCTTTTATGGTATACCATATACAGCACAACCCGTGTTGAAGATATAAGTATGACGTAAAAGCTTAACTACCGAGAACAACAAAAATAATATAAATATATAATGCAATTTATTGAACAAAAAAAAAAAAAAAAACAGTATTGTACATCAAACAAATGGGCTTTGAATCAAACGTATATTATATTCGTGTACATTTAAGCAATAACAATAAAATAAATATCACGTTCATTGATCGGCGTCCGCGATCCTATGTGCGAAAAGAAAAATAACGAAGAAAAACGTCCGGGGGGGGGGGGACTGTCGTCGGCGGCCGTACTCGTTACCGCGATTGCCACCGCTACGAATGCAAACAGCGAAAAAGTCGTATATACGCACAGCTTTCAAAAGACGCAAACTACGGGAATACAAAAAGAACGGGTTGGAAAAAACCCTGGAAAATTCTTAAACAATTCCCGTAAAAAGTTTGTACATAATAAATAATCGTTTAATATTTTAACTTTTAATTTTTTGTCTGAGGGGGGAGGGGGGTGCGATTTTTCCGTTTGGTGAGGGGGAGATGCACGGATAAGGTTCTAGATTCTTCTTTACCTTTTTATTATTATTATTCCTAATCTTATTATTATTATTAATAATTAATATTACTATTTTTATTATTATTATAATTATTTTATTCTTATAATAACTTTTATTTAAATTGTGTGTTTATCGGCGATTGCACTATTTGGGTTTCTACGGTTTCTTATTATCTGCCACAAAACACTGGGTATAAAAGGCCCGGCAAACGACCAGCATTGACATTCACTGTCTGTCCTCCGTCGTAGCAAGACCCACCCCGGGCAGACTTGCGCGATTAGGGAAGGCATCTGATATCTACATTTTTTTTACATTCCCTTATTATATGATAAACAGTCATTCGTAGGAATAGATTAATTATTGTAAATGTTCAATTATGTTTTCCAAACAGAACGTATATTCGTAAAAACCCCGTTTCCCTATGCGTTATTGTCATTGTCGACACGCGCAGAGCTACGCTAGGTTATGTTCCGCAGAAATGACGAGTCGCGCGTACGTCGGATCTAGCGAGCATATGGCACAGTTCCAGTGACTCGTCAGAGTCCAGCCCCCTCAGTCCCCCCCTGGCTACGCCACTGCAATATATCCTTCAAGAGTGCAGGAGCACCACACACACTCACCACACCGGAGACTACGAGTGACATCTGGACCATTTTCATTCAACGAAATACTTTAGTGTTGTTTTTTCATTTGGATTCATGTGTTTAACATTTCCTAATTTTATTAAGACAACTTAATATAGGTCAGCGAACTCAACAGCGAATAAGGTAAGGTGCATGGGCATCATTTTATTTGCGTCAATTTGTGTAATTCTGCTTCCTCTACTTTTAATTACTACAGTGTACTTGATCATATTCTCGAATCACGATCTCGAGAACCCTTCGACCATCAGGAAGAAAAGAAGGTAATAGCGTAAATTTAAATAATTTTAACATTTACATCTGATAGGTAATAATATTTTTCAGCACTTATAAGTGTAGGAAAAAGGTTCCACAGATCTGACATTTATTCAAGGTTTGTATCCCTTGTATTTGTCACTTTAAAATTTAGATAACTCGTACTATAGCTAGTTACCTTTCTTTTCTTATTCCTTTTATTTTTGCGTTATAAAAAATATTATAATGAAAGTGAAAAATAGTTACGTTCAAAATATCTAAAATCGCAGCTGTCGCGGTCGCATAAAAAAAAAGGTCTAGGTGTGGTCGCCACAGCCTAACAATTGATTATATTAATTGCCCATTATTATTAACCAATTTTTTTTTTTGTAGTCTATACAAATATACAAATATTATGGTTATAGGTTATAGGTATATTTTGTATAAAAAAAACTGATGATTTACAAATACACTACATCAAATGTTGCGTTTCCAGCGTTCCGTTTAAAATAAATAGAAGGGATATTCTAAATTAAAAAGAAAAAAGAAACAGCGAACTCCACCTCCTCCCACGTCCACCCCCAATTCTAACACTGCTAAGGCCACACAACAAAAGTACTATGAAGGTGTATTTCCCGAAGCTAAACGTCAAAGAAACCAAAATGTATCAGAAGTTAATATTACTCGTATAATGTTTTAATAATGTTAATATTTAAAAATATTTGTTTTTGAAAATTTCTTTATTTTGGTAAAATTTTACTATGGCCTATTTTAAGGCCATTATTTTAAAACTAAAAGGAAGTCCATTAGTATTAGTATTAATTTTTTGAACATTGATTTTTTTTTTATTTAGATTTGAGACTATGTGTTTAGTACGAAAATTTAAATATTTTAGGGGCTGATAAGAACCATTTTCAAATAATAATTAGCAAGTAAATTTAGGTTTTAAAATCGTTCATATTTGGTATACCATTGTTGTCAGAGAAATAGCGTTAATGTTAATTACAGGTTGTATTTTTATTTTCTATGTATTTTAGATAATTTACATATTATTACATTTTTATGAGTATAGATTTTATCATAAAATCAACCGGTCGTGAACAAAAAAACGTATTATCCTTTACTATTTACTATTATTCACCCAACGAAAAAATTTGAATTTTTATGACTTTTGCTTTCACCAATAACATTTTGTAAAGGTGCGTTGCCGTGGCGCGATTGACAGCAGTATCAGCTGTCGTGTTACTGAGACACTGAGTACTGACCGCCCGGTGCGTGTGGGTATGGTAGTGCTGGCATGTTGGTTACTTTTCATGTGAGAGTTACCCATTTGCGCCAAAAAAAATTAATTCGTTTTGGGTATAGCCCATTTGCGCCAAAATAAAAAAGGTATATTTTTTCCGATCGCCCATTTGCACCTAATTTACCTGTTTAAACATTTTACATTAAATAATTGGTTAATTTGTATATTTAAAAGACGTTGTTTTATAACGTATAATAAAGTTATTTTTATATAAGTCTGTAGATTTTAAAGCTTTATTGTATATTATTGCGTAAATTGTAGAAAGATTGAAAACAAGTTTTATATCAGTTGTATTATATTGTACGATGTAATCTGTTATCGGATTTAGGTATCGTCGTTTGTTAAAAGAACGATCGCAATGTGATCAGACATTCATTTCGGTATACTATACATGTCTAAATAATATTCTGGTCTATAATTATATAATTACGTTATACCAAATAATATTTAAATAATTTGAATAATAAAAATGGAGTTCATTAAAAGCACTAAAGGGAAAAAAATGATTGTAGAAAATGGCCATAAGTATAATTTGGCATATAC
Source organism: Schizaphis graminum (assembly GCA_020882235.1). Lineage (NCBI taxonomy): Eukaryota > Metazoa > Arthropoda > Insecta > Hemiptera > Aphididae > Schizaphis > Schizaphis graminum. Next base: position 43,249,899 of record CM037034.1, read on the forward strand.
ATCTGCCAAACTCATCAACCTAACTTTTCTCGATCCAAATGAAGTTTCCGATTGTTTTGTAGAAGATTTTATGCATGAAATTCCTGATGATCCAAAATACCGGGAGTATGCAGATTATTTATTAGATAACTACTACATTGGAGAAAATTCAAATTTCCCTCCAAACATATGGGCTGAATTTACAGCCGATTTAACTAGAACAACCAATAACTGTGAATCTTTTCATTCACACTTTAATGAACAATTTTATAAATCACATCCTAATATTTTTACATTTTTAGAAATTTTAATTAAAACAATTCAAACTGATGTTTATATTAAAATCAATAGTAGTATTAAAAATATACCTAACCCAAAAAAAATTCACAAGTTAAAAAAAGATTAAAAACTACTTTAAAAGCAATAGAAAATTACGAAAACAAAATATCAACACGTTATGAATATGTACAAATAGTTGCATTTAATTATAATAAAGCAGATTAGGATAATATATTATGTCCTAATGTCTTATACAGGGGCGTCATTTGGGGGGGGGGGGTGCAGGGTGTACATTTGCACCAACATTTTTGAAAAACGCCTTCTTTGGACTGCCAGCAATAAATTTAAGCGCTGATGTACCTAAGTGTTATAATATTCATATATTATATAATATATTATATATTTTATATTTTTTCAGTATTTATTTAAAAAAAAAAAATTATTATAGGTACCTACTAATGTGTTTTATTTCCGAAAATGATCAGTGTAGTAGTGTACTAGTGTGGTTAAATCACTTATATCATAGACATAATATAAAATAATAATAATATAAATAATATAATATATCTGTGGATATAATAATATGCTGGTATAGATTTCTTATCACACTCCGGTATCTTCCTACTCGTTATAATAACCCTTTATAGGGCAGAACAAAAAAAATCACCTGATTGTTCTGAAAATTGGTAAACATGCACTATGGAGTATTTTGATTTTGGGAAAAATATTGGAAAATTTTTCATTTGTTTTGCATGGTTGGAAAAGTTGTGGTAAAATAGTTTCCCTTTGCCCCTTTACGACCATGGGATTTACCAAATGGGCAATGGTAATTATTAAAACATTAAAAAACAAAACCCTTCAAGTAGCTTACAACATTTTTACATTTCTATAATGCATATTCCTGAGAAATTTATTTAAAATTCATAAACCATAATAATTATAAAAAAAAAAAACAATTGAACTTCTACTTAGTTGGTTTATAAATCACAATATTATTACAGTCTTTTTATTTCTTTATATAAATATAATAAAATTAAAGTTAATAAAAAATTAATTTAAATGATGCTGTAGATTCATTTTCAAAGTTGAAAAATCGAAGATATCCGCTAATGTAATATAGTATGTATTAAATAATTATTGCTTTATGACAATAAATGTTTTTATTTGTGTAACTAAATGGTTTGTTATTAAATTGAGTTTAAGTTGTTAAATTAAAATTAGAAGTGGAAAAATTTAGATATTTAGATACGGTAATTCGGTTATGTTTTCGTGAATTTTCATTGTATTCAGTAATCATTATCCTCAGTGTTATGAAACTTACGCAGCTCATTTATATTTTATTTATGTAGGTGACACTGAACTATCGTTTCGTAGTTCATGTTCATGCTCGAGTAGCAAGCTCGTTATATAGTGGTTGACTGACTGTGTCCGGCCATCTCGGGCCCCTTCCTTTTCGAGTTCGTTCGTCGTTGTTCAACGACCTGCATTTTTTATAATCGTTATTCGTGGAGTATCTCCGTTTTGTTCATTTTAGTTGACAGTAGATCAGTTTCGTTCAAAATCGCGTTTTTGTGAATTGGTTTTCAGATGATTCGTTCGAGGGTTTTGCCAATATTTATTCTTATTTGATAATTACAGATCTCGGTACCACTTTGTATTAAAACTGTACGTGGTGAATAGTATACTACATATTTTTTGATAGGCCGACGGGCCAAATTGTATACGTTATTATTATATTGTGCTAATGGGAAATGTTAATAAATTATTTAATATTGTATTTTATATAATTCGGATGCTTATTAGGTAGAATAAATACTACTAATAACTAATATATAGTATTATGTAAACAACATGGAAATATGTATTAATAACTATGTTATGGTTTTTAAAATGTTAAATGTATCATAATATGAAATACATAACACAAGAAGACTTGCACTGTATAGGCACTTTGACAACACATACATTTAAAATAAAAAACGATTATGGCTGTGCGTTTAAAATGTAATTATTTCTTGGTAGCAGCATCCAAGCTGCTACACAATACCTTAATTCTATGACAAAACAGCTCATTCAGCCCTTAATTTTACTAGTCAACTCCAACAGCCATGGATAAGGTTGGACTAAAACTTTGGCACAATAATGGACATTAATTGAACAATTTATATGCGACGAATCATTAATAATTTTAAACAATAGCGAGTACACTATCCACCACACATATAATGGATTACTATATCCACCACATTATATACATACACCTACCTCACAATTTCTAGTACAAACTTTGCTGTCACGCTCTCTCATTAACTATAATAATATAATACCTGATACGATATACACTGACTGGTTGCGGGACTAGTGGAAGGGTTGTACGGGGTAGTTAAAATAATACCGACTTATTTTCCCCATGTATGATACGATAGTGAAATGACCAAAACAACATCATTATTATAACATAATCATAAGGCCTTAATTCTGTTATTAACCAACATTGAGCCGTATCTGCAGTAGCCTAATTAACTCCAGTCTTGCTAATAATTATTATGGATATATTAGGTATAATAAAACTTAAACACAACTAAAAAACGAGATAATCAACGATATAACCTCTTTAAAACCAGTCCAACAGACAATAGTATTATAAATCACATATTAACATCAAATTTCGTGTCTCAGACGTAACTCGTACCACTAGAAATTAGACCATTTTCAATAACTACTATAAGATATATTATTTGTTTTCAAAATCGAATACATCATTCCCTGGGAAATAAAACCATTACTAACGTGCCTAATTGATGCACTTTTTACGACACTGATAATTGACGATAAACAATATTTTTATTTTATAATTTACAAATTTCGTATGAGTCGAGTGAATACAATATATAAAAAATATAACATTTTATTAATTAGATATGTACCACTCATAAATAACTATACCTCAACGATACACTTATAATACATATAAAACAATGTTTATATACCTATAATATATATATATATATACCTATAATATATATATATATATATATAAAAAGCGGGTAAGTGAGTATCGCTCTGCTGTACATTAGGGGGAGGGGTGGACCTCGGACTAGGGTAGGTTAAATTTGAATGCAATGATAGGTATCATTGTATACGAAAAACGATTCTGAACGGAGATGATTTGTCAGTCTAGGATATGTTAATATATTATATTAAAATATTGTCATATATTCTATTTTGAAACAAATTCAAACATTTAAGTAAAAGTTTTAAGATCTTACGTTTGATAATTTTTTAAAAATAACAAAAATCGAAAATTATTTATTAGTAAAACGTTATTTTACACGTGTATTTTTGATTTCAAATTAAAATTAAAACTTTAAACACTCGTAAAATTTTTTAAATTTAATGAACATCAAACTTTTTTATAATTATTCTAAGCTTAACTTATGGACAGCATAGTATTAAATTTTCAATTCTTAGTTTTTGATAGAAAAATATTTATAAATTTTTAACTACCAAATAGTGAAAAATATTCATGATTTTGACGAATTTTTGTCAATATTTGAACTTCAAATGCTAATAAAAAAAAATTGTGCCTATGTATTTTTATAATTTTTGAATGAGAGTTAGACCAAGTTATGCAGACCCTTCAATTAAATTTTCAAATAATTTGTCCCAGCTAAATTTTTTTTATCAACATTTATAAAAAAAAAATAAAAAAAAATTGAAAATTTCAATTGTCTATAAATAGCTCAAAAAAAGTCTAAATGTTTTGAAAATCAAATCACGTAAAGAAAATGGCAATCTAAATAACTGGTAAAATTTTCAAGTATTTACGACTTATACTATTTGAATAACAACAAATATTAAAAATCGTTCGAGGCTAAACCGTTATTTAACACGGTTTTGTAAAAATTTAAATTTCAATCACTCATAAAAATTTTTTGTTTTAGTCCGGTAGAGTTTCTTCTGCAGATAGTTGAAGAAAATTTTAAGGAGAACCTTGTACTAAATTTTCAAATCTTAGTTATAAAAGAAAAAATTTTTATGATTTTTTAACCACAAAATTACTTGCCAATTTTCGCAATTTTGACATATTTCGTATAAATTCGAACTTTAAGCACTTATAAAAAAAAATTGTGACTAACGATTTCGGATTTTTTTTTATAACTTTAAGAACAACTTATAAGAAACCTTGTATTAAATTTTCTAGATTTTCTGGCCGGCCAAAAAATTTTTATCGTTATTTAAAAAAAAAGTATTTAGAAAAATTGAAAATTTCAATTGTCTATAAATAGCTCAAAAAGAGTCAAAATTCTTTGAAATTTAACTGTGTATGGAGAACGCTAATATAAATGTTTTGTGAAAATTTCAAGTGAATACATCGATTAGTTTTTGAGTTATAGCAAAATAAATAATTCGATTTTGTCGAAAACTGGTTTTGCGTAAAAATTCCCGTTTTTCTGTAATTTTTTTTTTGTTTTTCTCGATTTTTTTGAAAATTGTTGGAAAATGTTTACTTTTCACCTCTATAATGCACCAAGGATATTCACTTTGCCATCGGAAACCACCCCCAAAGTTTGAAATCGAAGCATTATTTCGACTAGTTATGCTGTACACAGACACAAAAAAAAAAAAAAAAAAAAAACACACACATCATTGTAAAATCAATACATTCATCACTCCGTTCAGAATCTAAAAAAAAGCGGGTAAGTGAGAATCGCTCTGCTGTACATTAGGGGGTGGGGTGGACCTCAGACTAGGGTAGGTTAAATTTGAATGCAATGATAGGTATCATTGTATACGAAAAACGATTCTGAACGGAGATGATTTGTCAGTCTAGGATATATAATACTTAAATATTGTGATATATTCTATTTTGAAACAAATTCAAACATTTAAGTAAAAGTCTCAAGATCCTACGTTTGGTAATTTTTTAAAAAGTACAAAAATCGAAAATTATTTATTAGTAAAACGTTATTTTACACGTGTATTTTTGATTTCAAATTAAAATTAAAACTTTAAACACTCGTAAAATTTTTTAAATTGAATAATCCTCAAACTTTTTTATAATTATTCTAAGCTTAACTTATGGACAGCATAGTATTAAATTTTCAATTCTTAGCTTTTGATAGTAAAATATTTATAAACTTTTAACTACCAAATAGTGAAAAATATTCATGATTTTGACGAATTTTTGTTAATATTTGAACTTCAAATGCTAATAAAAAAAAATTGTGCCTATGTATTTTCATAATTTTTGAATGAGAGTTAGAACAAGTTATGCGGACCCTTCAATTAAATTTTCAAGTAATTTGTCCCAGCTAAATTTTTTTTATCAACATTTATAAAAAAAAAATTTCAATTGTCTATAAATAGCTCAAAAAAAGTCAAAATATTTTGAAAATCAAATCACGTAAAGAAAATGGAAATCTAAATAACTGGTGAAATTTTCAAGTATCTACGACTTATACTGTTTGAATAACAACAAATATCAAAAATCGTTTGAGGCTAAACCGTTATTTAACGCGGTTTTGTAAAAATTTAAATTTCAAACACTCATAAAATTTTTTTGTCTTAGTCCGGTAGAGTTATTTTTACAGATATTTGAAGAAACACTTATGGAGAACCTTGTAGCAAATTTTCAAACCTTAGTTATAAAAGAAAAAATTTTACGATTTTTCAACCACAAAATTACTTGCAAATTTTCGCAATTTTGACATATTTCGTATAAATTTGAATTTTAAACACTTATAAAAAAAAATTGTGGCTAACGATTTCGGATTTTTTTTTATCACTTTAAGAACAACTTATAAGAAACCTTGTATTAAATTTTCAAGATTTTCTGGTCTGTCAAAAAATTTTTATCGTTATTTAAAAAAAAAGTATTTAGAAAAATTGAAAATTTCAATTGTCTATAAATAGCTCAAAAAGAGTCAAAATTCTTTGAAATTTAACTGTGTATGGAGATTGCTAACATAAACATTTGGTGAAAATTTCAAGTATTTACATCGATTAGTTTTTGAGTTACAGCAAAATATAAAATTCGATTTGGTCGAAAACTGGTTGTGCGTAAAAAATCCCGTTTTTCCGTTAGGTTGTTAGTACTAAGTTATAACTTTTGACTTTCTTTACGCAATAATTATTGGTGTCTCGTCAAATTATCACGACAATATTGTGATGATATTATCACGATATTTTGACGTGTACTTATCCATAATTATTGCATGCTATGTGAAATGAAACCTTTAACTATTAACCTTGACATATAAAACGACTACATGGTAAAGTACTGTTATTTATTTTAAATAATATTTTTTTATATAAATGACATGTATAGATAAATTATTTAAAAATAATAATTGATGTGAATAATTTATTGGATATTAATAAAATTAAATGTGTCACCATTGATAGAAATGTATAATTACATTATGATTTCTACTTTTTATTTAATTAATTATAATATGTTAATAATACAATACATAATATTAATAAATAATATAAATACTGAATTTGTATTTTTAAATTGTATTATGTCATAAGTTAATACATAGTATTCTGTTTAATTATTCAATTATTCAAATTGTATTAATTGTATCACCTTTATATTTTTACTTTTATTATTTTAGTAAGAAAATAATGTTAAATATTTAATATAACCTTTGAATTATAAATCACTTGCTCCAAACACATGCCACTCTTATTGTAGTAATATCAAGTATCTTCTTATTTGTACATGAACATCATTATGGAATATTAATTTGACGATGAAACTGTAGAAATAATATCAAACTAACACAATAATCATTTATGGCCATTGCATAAAAATCTTGGCACAAAAATACTTGAAAAAATAACAAAAAAACCACACATGAAGCATTAAAACATTATATTACGTACCTAATTAATTAATCATTAGTGAAGTAGTTAATATAATAATTATAATATCAAGTACAATTTAAGATAAGGAGTAAAATAATAATGTATACTAATAAATTATTATTGAATATTAAAAGCCGAAGATAGAGTTATAATTAATAATTTTAAACGATTAAATATATATACATATATATATTATATTGTAATGAAGCCATAAAAAGGGAATGGGAAGGGTTAATTAACGAACTATAATATTGCTGGATAGAAAGTTGGGATGATACCTTAATTATTAAAGGTATCATTTAAAATTAATCGTATATACAAACCTATAATATCATTAAATACATAAAACGAATTTTACTATCGAAAAAAAAATACGTTTTACAAAGACAATAAACCAGATAGAAATATTGAATTCTTTGTAGAAAGCCAACAATGAACTGATTTAAAAAAAATAGAATCAATTTCTGTGACTTTTATGATTTATCAGTTGAATAGTCCTTAAAAATTAATTATTTAAAACAGAATGTATCTTATTTTATTAATAGTGAATATGTTTTTACTAACTAGTGTAATTGCGTTAGATTAATTAACATTAAAACTAAATGTTTAAACTCTAAAAATTATATTTTTAATCAATAGACAATAGTTATTAAAATATGGATACTTTTCTTATAATTAATGCTAAACATTGATTTCAATCATCAATTATTTATTATGTTTGTGTTATACATTCTCTATAGGTATCATATTTTGGTTGAAAGCAGTGTGACAAAATGGAAGTACCATGATATATTAAATTTGAATATTTGATTAAAATGGTATTTCAATATAATACAGCTATAATAGTTATAAACGTGTCACTGTGTTATTGTATATTCTATGTTAATTAATATAAACTTACTCCCTTTTGATATCTGATAGCGAAAGTATACTTTTAATATAATGTACGCTCGACATACTGGATCAGAGTCCACAAATATCAAAAGGATGTAAGCCCATATTATAATATTAACTGAATGACGTTTTATAGCACATATAAGTATAATATAACGTAATAACGTAAGTATAGATCGTGTGCGTGTAAAATATAGTAATATAGTATGTATATTATATATATTTGTTATAAAATAATATCTATGTGCAATGTTTTGGTATAATGATAAACTTGTAAGGTGCAAGCTATAATATTCATGTTATGATATTGTATTATTGTGTATGGTGTTTATATGATCGACTACGGAGTGAATACAAATAAAAATACACCGTTCCTGTGAAATTTGACTGGAACCCGTTAAAATACTTGTAAAGTTATACTCACATAATATTAGGTAGTGCTTTATAGTTCATAATATATATTATTAATTTTAATACATCTTTTATTCTAAAAGCAAAATTTCAGTTTGAAATTATTAATTCAATTGCATTTAATATAAATAATCGCGATTATAAAACGGTACACACTTAAATTTACAAATATTTTTTAATATATATTTTAGTCGATGTTTGAATTCTAGATACTTTTATAATATTGAATATTAAAATAAATTTTAAGCATGATTTGTTTTCCTTTTTTTACGAGGTAACTAAATAAGTATCTACTTAGGCATTTTTTTAATGTATATTATCGTAATTTTAAGTATAATGCCATGAATAATATTTTTCTTGTAGAATATATTTTTAACATAGAAAATAGTATTTCTAAAAAAAAAAAAATTAATTTAACAAATTTATTATAAATGATAAAACGACTAACAAGTTAAAATGGTTAATAAGAGTATATTATAATATTATATTTAATATAATTTTGAAGTAGGTAAGGTAGTACCTATGTTTTAGAAATTATTTTTCCACTATATACACACAATAATATATTATTTTATTTAGTGATATTGGGTTATAATAAAATAGTTTTTGATAGCATGGACATTATAATTTTCATTCTACGCATTTAAGACTTTTTTACTTCGATCAAATAATCAAAGATATTGGTATCGATAGACAAAAATCGATTTATATAAAATCGTATACTACATAAATGTTTTAATTTGTTTTATTATCAACAGCCAGACAGAAACCATGCATTGATTGTGATGATTGTGCATTAATAATACAGGTATATTATTTTCAATTTTATAAAATTACTATTAAATGTAAATTGTTTTTATTAGTATTTAACGAAATCAATAACAATGGTAAGGTAAAGTTTTGAAATTTTAGAATACAATAATTATTCCTTAACGTTTACTACAAGACTTAAAACACAAAAAAATAATGAAACATATAATAATAATAATAATATAATACGTCGATATAATATAGATAGTGTACCTATACAGTGAACTTGTATGTACTTAAATATTGTAATGGGTAAACAATGTGATTATTTAACAGTAAATACTCAATACAAAGAAAAGTATTGAAATATATTTTTAATTAGTCATAATTGCAATTCTTATTTTTTTTTTTTTATTATTATATATTTTTAAAGTTTTTGTTATCATCCGAAAAAGAAAGAAACTTAAAAATAAATATGATTAAAAAAATATTAACATACATTTTTCTAAACATTTCATATTATAGTTACTACTCATTATGCAAAAAAATATTCTTTCAAAAACGTTAATACTTTTTGAGATAATGAGCATTTACTATTTAAATAATAATCACTCTGCTGTGTATTAAATTCTGTTGAAAAATCTCGTCAGTGGAATCGCATATTTTTTTTTCTATTTGAACTCTCTTTGAGAGGTGTATTAATTTTTTGCCCACTTAATAGGATTTTCTATTATACAAAAACTGTTTGATAATTTTTTTTAAATGTAACAGATCTGTTTTTATTTTTTTAATTACTTTAATTAATTGTATATTTTTTTTTTAAAACTTTTTTTGTTGTTTTTTTTTTTCGGTAAACGATATAGTATTTATTGTGAATAGCTATTTATATTGTATTGCTTGTATATAATTTTTTGAGATACATTTAAACTGATTTAAAATAAGTGACAACACAATAGTAAAAAACTTAGCCTTAATAATAGTGACTGATAAATAGATACTTGAGATACTCATACACAGTATTCAAGTTTTTACTTCTTGATTTTCACAAAAAACAATTAGAGAAACACCACAGACCATATCCGATCAGCTACGATTGGATTGCTCTGTCAACATAGATTTACACTGGAGATGACTGATAACCATAATTATCTTTTACTCAGCTCTCAACAATTTTATACATTTAAAAATGATGTATGGCCATAAAATTATCAATTTATCGATAAATTATTGATAAAAATGATACAAAAGTAAGTGGTAGCATCCTTTAGAAGACTTAAAATTAGAAAAATGCAATAGAGTACTTATATATTGAATTAAAAAACTTATAATGTTTTATTGCAGTATAATTATTAGTTATAAGTACATACACAAATAAATATCCAGTGAGTAGTTTCCCTTATTACCCAGTGTCTCCTTCTAGTATATCTACACGCATTTACTTATGATGTAATATTTGACAAAATTTATCACACCTTTATCAGCTAAGTTGTAGATAAGAGGTAATTTTTTTAAGGGCTGAATGGCATATAATATTTAAAAAGATAAAATGTCACTTTATAATAATATAAAATAATAAAACATAACGTTAAGCTTAATAAAATATATTAATTTAGAGCTAAGAAATAGTATCCGAAGGACAACGGTAATGTAATCGATTGTACTGCTACAATGACGACGAATATATGTCATCACTGAGAGAGCTAGTCTAGAGATATTACTGTCTTTTGTATAAAAGAATAGGTTATCCAATATTATTTAAGCGATTTCTAGAAATGATTTTAATAGTGACGTGATGTTATTTTCTATCTTTAGGTCTAATATTTTCAGTTAATCTATTGTTCATAATTATATTATGTTTGTGTTAACGGAAATTCTGTATATTGCTTTTTATATACACTGGAAAACTTGAATGATGTATAATTATAACTTAAAATCAATCTATATACACTGCCGATTATCTAAGTGTATGCGCTTATTACTAATCTGTCATTACAATTCACATTTTTAACATAACATACTTAATACCATAATATAATTATATAATAATATTCATAATATTGTGTTCAATAATTCAATAATATTCACATCTTGAAAAAGTTTTAATAAATATTAGATGATTTCTTCACAGGCTATAATAATATTAAATCCTTATGCCTACAATACGATAACATTGATGAATTAAATCTTGATTTTTTTTTATAATTATAAAATTTTCTTTATAAATACACTAAATAATTAAATTAGTTTTTTTTTTTTGGCAATTTAACAATTGGTAATATAAATCGTTTATACAAAAATAAAATTAATATATAAAATAAAATGATACATGGAATAGAATATAATAGATGATAAATTGATAATATATTTATTTTTATTTTTATTGTTTTTAATCGAGAACTTCGCGGAGACTAATCTTGTTTTAAGCGAATTATAATAATTAAATGCCCATCTACCTATATACATAAGATATTTATGTGTGACGTATGTACTTATTGTATGTTCTTCAAGTTAATTTAGTTTTATCTGGAAATGTGATGACTGATATTATACTATTCAACAATGCATAGCATATGAATATATGTTAAGAATATATCTCAGTATTTTTTTCTATGTCCTATATGGATTTGAAATTACATTTCGAAAGTATATTGCTTTAGGCGTTTTAGTACAATTTACAAAAAAAGAATATTTAGTTTTATATAATAAGTTAGACACCTGAATGGAAACAATGTTATAACACTTTAATAGCGGATAACAGCATGTTGTAAATATTAAAAAATATTAACCCGAATGTCACTGAAAAAACTGCCAAGAAACCAATATGCCAAACTTACATAAATGTTACATTTGCTTTATAATGATATTTATGTTGAACATAAAACCTAAAACTAAAAATAACAAACTGTGAAAGTTCAGTATAAAATATATTTTTAACATATACATATACATATACACAATGTTAATTATTTCAACATTACAATTTCGTAGACCAGATTGATAGTCTAACTTCATTTAAATTATAGTCTGGAAAACTTCTATAGGGAAGCCCTTTCAAACAATAATAACAATTGTTTATTGAAGAAAATTGGTTGAAAGAGACCATATTAATGCAATCATCTAAATGTATAAAGAGTACTTATATAAAACACTTCCTTTTGGTTTTGTTTTTCTTAATTTATCAGCAAATTTTGTCAAATTACTATAAATAATATAAATAATAATTGTTTCAAACTTTATCAAAAAATAAATAAAATGTTTAAATTATCAAACAAAATTCTCTCTTAAATAATACATTTTTTTTGCCAAATAAATCTTTTCTCTGGACTTACGAATTCCTATTTCCTGGAACACTATGTAAATATTAAACATTTGTGATTGTTATCGTAATTCGCAATTATTTTACCTACGACTGAGAAATAAAATTAACCCAATATAATATTATTTTATTACAGTGACCGACAATGATCTTTTGTAGTACAATAATTCTTATATTTTCGTTAATATCAGATATATGCGAAACACATTCTCAATATAGTTTAATTTACAGTAAAATGTCTTCAAATGCTTACGATGTATACTAAGTTGTATAGCTTTAGGTATTTGAGATGTCTTATGTCTTCAGAGTTGTTCAAGCAGTTGATTGGAAATTGGATTTACTGCCTCCCTAGTTTTTCATTTTTGTATGCAAACTTGTGAATGTTATTTGTTACTGTAGATTAGTTTTTCGTATATAAAACCGTTGTGTTTCATCCCTTTCATCCTACCAGCTAGATTTACCAAAGTTTATTCGATATTTGTATATAGTGTTTAGGATAATATCATATTATATAATGTAAAGTTTCTTTTTGAAAAATGTCGAGTAATTTAATCACAGAAGGTTTAAAAAATATATACGTAGATTATTGTATATATATTTTTATGAAAACAAAAATAGAAGTTAATTTTTTTCCGTTATTTGTCTTATTTCAACATTCGTAATTTATAATAACTAGTTAAATAAAGTGTACCTTTGTAGACATCATAAAAATTTATACTCAAGTAAAATTTTTTTTTTTTCTTTTATAGAACAATTTAAAATTATTTATTTTTTAAATACACATTCGGACATTTTACAGCCATGAAAAATACACGCAATCGTATCTACATTGAAACCAACGCTTTATAAGCGGTACTATCTCATTCGATTACACGAATGTTCTTAAATACGTCTTAAGAAACATGACGTATTATTATAACGTTTGAAAATTAAATTCAATAAAAAAAAGAACTGGCAACAAGTGGTCAATCGAGAACGTTTCTCACGGTAGTCGTAACGCATGCATCAATACCAGTGTGCGATTAAAATATAGGAACATAAACAAGGTACATGTGCGTAAAACACAACGAGTCTTAAAAGATACAAACGTGGTTTCGGATAATTCTTTTACGAACGTTTAACTTCAAATAGTTTTTGTTTTGTTTGAGTTTTTATTTCATTATTTCCGCTGAAACTCGAAGAATTTAATTGAAACATATTCATATCGGCCGCTCAATCATCACGCAGCTATTTAAACGTATAGGTATCTACCTACGTTTATACTCAGTGGCACTGACTGATTATCGTTGACTCTCATTTGGATAATAAATCGCTGAACCAGGCGTATCTTCATTCTTCTTACTCGCGCACACTGTTAGGTACCCTACATAAGTTTATCACGTATAATCACGAGGAATGTATGCGTAACGCGTGTTCTGGTGGCTGCGGTGGTAGTGCTGGTCCCTTTCACGGAGTTGGTTATGGCAACTATACTCGTCGTCAGTTGTAGGTATATACTGATAGTCCTATAAAACTTTCAACGATATGTAGTTTAAACACGTTTAAAAATTGAAAAAAAACTAAATTTTTCCATTACGATGTTTATCATAACAAATTCGTCGTTTGTTTCGCTCACGATCGGTGACACGTGTGTCTGTGTATGTGAGTGTGTACACATAAATTACTCGGCCGATGGACAGATAATAATAAATAAATGGAAAACAACTAAACATCGAGATAGTTTGGGTGAGGGGTGCAGTGGATGCGATGTATACCACCGTACGTATATAGCTTGCGAGAGGCAAATCGGCGATGTCCCAAACCGTCAGAACCGTCAGTCCGAGAGGCGCGTGGCCGTGCGGAGATGATGATGACGACGTGGAAGAGAAGTGGTGCGATGGGTTCGCGCACGCGTGCAAAACTGCGTTTACCGTGCTCGGGCGATGATCAAACGCCGCCGCCACCGCCGCCGTCGACGACGAGAGACGCGAAGGGAATCGATCAATCGGCCTAGCGAGTTTTTCCGCTTCGATCGCGACGTGCGGAAACTGCCGCCACTGCAGCACATATGACTACCGCCACTGGTTTGTATAATGAAATTATTTTATTGTGTGATACACAGGGCCTTCATTCATTTCCCACCATTTCGTCGTATGATATTTAATGTTTCTTTTTTTAAATTATGTAATATAAATGTTATATATTATACATTTGGGATATTTACGACTACTGTGCTTCGTGACGACAAGATGGACATAAATACGACACACTATAGGTATAATATTATGTCATTTTGATTTTATTATTTTTTTACCTGAGGCGGAACTGTGGGAGCTATCCAGTGTGATAGAATCTGCGCTATTCTATTTTTACAATAAACAAAACACTAAATATCCATTAACAAATTTGCCAACGTCATAATATTAAAAAGACATACTGCAATTCAATGGTATTAATAAAAAAAAAAACGTAAAACGAGTTCAAATACAAGATTTATAAAATAGCAAATCGCTCCACTTAAAAAAAAAAAACAAGTATTAAATGACGTATATTAACGGTTCACACACTAATAAAATAATTGTAGTATTATTAACATTATATTATTTGGTTTAAGTTTTGTACAGGGTTACATTGAGGTTTACATTAGTTGGCCTACAAACATTTAATTTGATACACAATTTCGAGTAACCCGTTAATTGAAATTTGATTGTCAATGTGGGTTACATATTAAAAAACTAATATTAAATTGTAGGTTAGAAAAATAGATGTGAGAGTTATAATATTTGTCCAAAATGTGTATTTATCTCTATATAATCAAATTCAATCAAAACATAAATTTCGTAAAAATTGAAGGTTACATCAGTTGGCTTATTAACCAACGATATTTATTCAATTTGGACGTGATCTGCGATTTATAAATGTTGGTCATAACCATAATTATTGTATACGCTATCAGCGTACATATTTATCTGTATTTATTTACTGAATCGTTTGTAAAGCTGAAAATCGATAACTAAAATTGAAAGTCTCGTACATGTGTTTAGTTTATAGTATGATACCTTTTAAATGTTCACGAATTTTGTTCAAAAATATTCTATACTATGATTAATATTACGGGGTAATTCAATATTATATTTTAATTAAGTTTGTATGCATTTCAGCAGTCGCGACTTAAATGTTACATTTTAAATTCGAAAACATTGATTTGATTAGCGGTAATGTAGCTGGCGCTTTCAAGATTTAGTACTACACAAAGTGACTGGAGGGTATTGAAATGCTGATGTGCAGCGCTCTTTTTACCCGTGAACCGCCAATAAACAAACGGTCCAAAACTAATTTATATTTAGCAATGTACGAATAAGTTATTAACACTGCGTAGATGTACAAATTCGAGAGTTCAAAATGCGAGTAAGACTAAAATTCGAACTCTCCAATGTTATAATTTGTGTACAGTATCGTAAATGCATCTTATACACATATGTATATGCGTTACTATACGAGACCATTTACACATATCCACATTCCACCATAAACCATTGATCGACAACGGTTATACGAGTAAAAACGTCTCCAATCACTTTAAATTCCGTCACTGATTAGCTCCTTTCTCTCTACGACAAATCGAAAGGTTTTATAGTTCAGGAATATTATTTCTCATGTTTATATATTAACAGTTTATACTAATTAATTCACTATTTAAAATATATCTTTACCAAATAGGACGGCTTTTTCTTTAACATTCGTAATAATAATAATAAATTAAATTAATATTAAAAAAAAATTTTAAATGTGTTCGTGTTAAAAAACAACTATACACAAATATATTATATTATTAAAAATATATAGTAAATAATATATTGGAAATATGAAGATTTATAAAAAAAAAAAATTATATTAATATTTCAATCAATTCATGGATAATGATAATTTTGTGTTCAAAATATTTCTCAGTATACTTAAAACTTTGTTAATATAAATACAAGGTGATAATTTAGAACACTTTTTATTTCAATCAATACTAATGATTTTGAAAATATTTTTTCTTCATAATTATTTAAGTCGTAACAAAACTATATTAATGAAAACATAATAATGATACATTTTAATATTTTTATCGTAATCATTTTCTAAGTTTTAATGTTGTAGTGTTGTGTAAGATATATATTTTTAGTTTCATATTCCTAAGCAGTAGAAAATTAGATTAGGAGATTTTTAATACAAAAACCTTTTTTGGAATAGTGGTTAATTAGTTATAATAAGTACCTATTTTAAGTTTAGATGGTTGTGTAAAAGTGGATCAAAATAATGCGGGATACCTCTACATGAAACTCCACAAACCACTATCACCTAATATTTAATTTTTATACAAGAAGTACTCTGAAAAATATTCTGCTTAAGAAATAAAATAAAAATTATTTTTATTTATAAAATTAAATATTTAACTTTAAAAAAAATGTATTATAACTTATAAGAACAAACTACAGTAAATATGGTATTTTGTTATAATACATTAAAATATAAAAAAAAATATTTTTCTAAAACAAATATTTGAAATAACAAATATTGCACGATAGAAAAAAATCACCGTACTCACTCTGTACATTTATTTGTATTTAAGTTTCAATAATACATTAAGTTTAAGTGCTTGCAACCATTCAGCTAAACGTTGGCCTGGGTAAAAGTTAGTGAAAATTGTGCACGATTCTTCTTACAATATATTCATAAATTACAGTTGGAAATTCGACTTCAGAGTTCAACTTTACACAAAAACACACTACAGAGAATATATTTGTATATTAAGAGTTGGAATATGCTATTTATCGCAGTTGATATTTGGGGACATTTAAATACTTCGTACGATTAGCTATTTGAGTAACTGGTGTTCCAATATAAACAAAAAATTAAAAGTGTAATAAAACGATCGCGCCTAGCTTGATGTCAAATAGTTACAAGTAGTTATCTACGTACACGTGACGCTTATATGTATAATACATTATACATCATATTATCATGTATATTTCTATAATGTATAAAAGTTTAAAACATTACATATTATGTGATCCATACGTCTTACAAACATTATTTAACATCAAAAAATATAAATCATAATTACATGATACATTTAAGAGTAGGTATTAAAATATAAAAAATATTTTTATGAAAATTAGAGAGTGACGAATTTTAGTAATTTTAGCGAGCTGGGGTAAAGCCTCTCCCCTAATATCATGATAATAATATTATGGCCAGAGTATCATATCCATAGTTAGGCAGTTAAGTGCTTAGATTTTTGTTTTCTGGTCGTTATATATTTATTTATATAAACTTATTTAAACGGGCTGGTCACAATTACAAAAGTAAAATAAGATAATAAATACAGTCGCTTGTAACAATAATATGATAAATAATGCAATACAAACAATACTTATTGAGCTAAAAATTAAACAGTATGAAGTTACAATAAGTTTTAAATGAATAGAAATTATAGAGGACGAACAAATCAATTTTTAATTTGTTTATACTTTGTATCATTATATTGCAGTAGATATCATTTGTGTAATTAATTACTTTTATATTCGGATAAAGATTTTTATACCAAATATTACAGATAAGAGTTTTTAAAGAAAAAACTATTTCAGAATAGCAAAAAAGATAAAAAGAATATTTCGAATTTCAAACGACGTTGTGTTCCAGTGTTCTGAGATTAATAATAGACAGGCATGAGAAGACGAAGAATGTGTTTCCTTGAGAGTGGATGTGGAAGGAATGAAAAGAAATGTAAGAATTGTTGGTGCATTTTTTATAATTTACATTTAATTGAGATCTTACTATTGAAACATATTCATTTATACTAAAATGAAGAAGAGCAAAATAAGGCTTTTAAAATTTGAAACATATATTTAAAATCTAATATTTTGTTTGAATTGTTAAAAATGTCAATCAGTCAAGTTGGAGCTTGGAATAAAAAAAAATCACAGAACCTTTTTAATAGGTTTCATAAACCGATTTAGTAGTTTAACATAAGCGTTGTAATTTAAGTATGAAACTATTCTAGCTTTATTATTAATAATACTTATTATTTAGCATTAATTTTATTGATATTTAGAATAAGACGTATTTGTATTGTTATTCCACCATTTAAATCGAATTAAATGAGCAACCACTTGTCAGATAATTTAAGGAAATACTTAGATGTCAGAAGCAAATGTTAACTTAGTGCAATTTCAAAGGTAATGTCACAAGTATAATTAATATATTATATAAATAAAATAATGGTACTAAATGCGAGTTTTCGATCGACCGTTGAATCTGATCAAACTTCCAAAGCAACTGGCTTGCGATGGTTGTGCGTGTCCGCGCGGCGCGCGTACAGATTGTATATTGCCCTACATTAATATTTATTACTAAAGACGCCAAATTCTGTATGTAATTCGCGTGCGAGAATAATATAATAAATTTATATATTATTATTACAATATATATATATACATAGTGAGAAAGAGAGATAGTCGCGAGGGACGTGCATGTACGATTAAGATGATCTCAATGAACTTCGCGCATTCCGATTAATTTCAACAAAACGTTTTGTTATGTTCAGCATAATTTATCGTGCAGGAAACCACAGCAAAGATTTAATAATTTAAAACTGTAGGATTTAAGGATATCATTTATACATGATATATAATATATATATATACATGTATATTGCATATTATAAGAAGGTAATTACAATCATAAGAACAGAGATAGCGAATGAGAGATGTGGAAAAGTGTACAATATAATATAGTCAAGTTTAATTATTGTCTTATTCTGTAGATATAATTTGTGATGTACTGATGTGTGCATTTATATTTATATGTTTTTTTTTTATTTTACTAAATTAAAATATTTGTTTGTGTTTTTAATTATACTATCACGAGAATATACTATGATTTAATGCATCGTTTACTCTATCAGAATGTTTTTCTTTATGACATTATTAATATGAGCAAAAACAAAAATTATCACAAATAAAATAATAGTATTTCCATCTATGTTTTACATATTTTACTTCCATTAAATACAGTATATATTCAAAATTACATATTTAAATACAAAGATTAACATATAAACACATCCATAATTGTATATCCTTTTAAATTGAATCGTCTTTTAATATTTTAAAAATTTTTAAATTTTATGTTGATATTGTATAATTTTTATCTTGTTTGAAATCTAAAATAAATAATAGAGAAATATAATTCATCAGAGTACGACACTGCGAAAATCAATTTTGATATTTTTCACTAATACAAAAATTGAAAAAAAAAAATATTTATTATAATGGTGATTAAATTTATTTATACGGAATAAAACGAATAATTAAGTGATTATAATGATTCATGATAAAAATATAAAAATACCTTATTCGAGATTAGTTCCATCCAAATTCGTTGAATCTGTTGACTGGCTTGTTTGTTGTTTTTTTTCTTTAGTAACTGTCGAAACTACGTGGAAACTTTTAAAAAAGCAATCAAAATAAAAACATTGTTCAAAATTCACACGCTTTTCGTGATAACTTGCTTATAAAAATTAAGTTTAACGTTTAAACACATCGATAAATATAAATAAAAATAAAAAGTAAATTTCTATATTATTTTTATAATATTAGAAGAAATAACATTTATATTTTACATGGCGCTATGGATAGGCAATTCATGGACATTCGTGTGTAGAATATATATCACTTATTCGCGTACTGCGTGTCTTACAATATTGTCATACTGTTAGAGTAGGATATAGTACATTATTAAGAGAATATAATATTCTCGACAAGAAAAACAAATATGAACTTTATAAACTATCTACATATATTTTTTTTTATACTGTTTTATTTAAATCGTATTGACCTTTATTCAATATTAAACTATTAAAATGTAATTTGTGTGTCAAATATACTCATACCGCAGTCGTAAATCAGTTTGTAAAACAAGCAATTAATGTAGGACCCACTATAAATGCCTATGCAGTCTATCACTTTTAAATCCATTCATTCATATATTATTATTATTCAATAAGTTTAATAATTAATTATCATGTAGGTAATTGAATGATAAATATAAATTTAAAAAAATAAATGACTATATTATTTATGTATCAATAAACATTACACGACTTTTATCTAATACGTCATTTCGGTGGTTTAATAATTTGTCATATTTTAATTTTATATAATTTATCCAAAAATTACCTTTTCATAATATTAGCGGTATATAGTTCAGTTTTAATAAAACACCAGTTTAGTAGCTAGCCCAAAATTACAACAAAAATAACAACGATTTCGCTGAACTGCAGGCATAGTGTTTTGTTATCCTATACATGCACGCACATTCATATTATATAATTATATGTATTTATATACTTATTGTATATTATGATAGCTGTGTTTGCAACTTTGGTTAAATATTCATTGGGTCAAATTATCATGATCAGTTCGTACGCCCACTACATGTTTTCTGGCGTTTGCGACGTTTGTTTTTCCAATAATATATTTTAATAATAATAATGCTGCAACAGTAACTTATGACGATAATAATTGTTTACGCTATTGGTTCGGGTTATTAGAATTTAACGGCATTACGATTTGCGGTGTTATGAATAGTGATGGTATAATTTATAATATGATGATTTATCAAAAATGTGAACTACGAGTATATTACCATCACTCTGTATATATCGCGTAAATAAACTATAAGTTACACATTAGAAGAGTTGTATATTTGAGAGCTTATTGCGGGTTGGGAGAGGGGATAAGATGGCAATGGAATTCCATCCTTTAAAACAAAATACAAGTATGTACGTGATAAAATAAAACACAACTTTTTTTACAAAAAAAAAATCTTTACTTGTTTTTTTATTCTTGGAAATTTGTTAATAAAATCGTATTTGACTCAACGCTATACGATAGCGCTGTATTAAGTCAATGTATTCATGAGTACATTTTAGCTGAATAGATTTTTTTATTGGAGAATCATTTTTTCTGCTTTTATTTGTATTATTACAGACTTTACATTCGGAATCTGAAATTGTCTCACAACCAAAATAATAATACGCGAATTATAATAATTGTATTAATACCCAACCATAGACATTCATTTTTGGGTATGTTACGTGTTCGCCCATTGACAAAAAAATATTTACCAATTCAATTCTCATTTAATTGAAATAAAATTATTGAAAATTCTTTAGAATTGTGTATATTATAATATATATATATACATATTATATTATGTAGTAACTGTCATAGACTACGATGCTTATCGGACAATCTATTTTCGTATCCCAAGTAAACATTCGACCACAAACTAATCAATTATTATTATGATCGAATGTCTGCATAGCATACTGTATCATCGTAATTTATAAAATATAGTCGTAGTCTTATTACTGTCTATCAAAAACTGTGACCAAAATAGTAAATACTGAGCATGACGACGTATTAACTGGGTTAATAAATATTATTAAATATTTGTAGGTCATAAACAAACGACCGTCGGTTTTAGTCAGTCATTTCATTGTTCTTATCGATTTAGTTAGATTTCAATAAAACAACTATAAACTTTTACAGAATAAAAAATAAAATTCTCTGAAAATATACCTGTATAAAAATATTTTTTAAAATGTTGATTATTTAAAAATCAATTTATTAAAAATAGAATAAAAAGAATAGAAGTATTAAAATAATTACATACCAAAAAAATATACTCTAATACTCAAGTTTATCATTTTCAACACAAACGCGTACTTACAAAGAATGAATAAGTATGTATAAAAAATTATTTTAATAACCTAAAGGTAGAAATTATGCAAAAGGTATTTATTTTTTATTATTATTATTTTCATCGAAAAATATGTGAATAAAATATTGATAAAAAAAATAGCTATGCTAAATTTATAATAAATAAATAAATTAATTAATTAAATAACTCAAACATTTTTAAATCTATCAGTCTATAACACCGGTATATGATTGAACAGGAAGTCATGAGCCTTATAAAAAGTGAAAGAAAATGTTGTATGAATATAAAGATTTTTCATCATCGGTAATTACCGGCTTTAAAATTTTAAGCTACAAAAGTTATACTCTATACGTGGTCAAATCGTTTTTTTTTTTTAAATTTCTAATGTTCGTAAATTGTGTGTAAATTAATTGAATTTAAAAAACGAGTAAACGTTGATAAATGTGGGTAAATGAGTCGTAGCTGTAATATACGTAGTACATATAGCCATTAATCAATGTTAATTATTAAGTGATCGGGGAGACGATTTTTCTTATTGTTCTTAAGACTAACCGATAAAATAAGAGGTTTAACCACGCCAATGTCCATACCTAAACAGTAAGCGATGGGTCTGCTTTTAATATGACGATACACATCAGTCCATCAATATTTGTACATCACTTGTAAATATTCAATTTCACAAACCTATCAATTATAATTATAATCAAATAAGATCTTCTGTTACTACCATTGGTACATTATTACATTATAATATATCAACGGTGATATGTCAAAAGGGTCTAAGCGACATAACTTATAGTTTTCAGGAGATTCAAAAAACTTTTTTTAATGATTAAACTTTTTATTTTTAAATAAGCAATAACATTTTACAGTAAGAATAGGGCATTTTTTCATTTCATAGAATACTTTTTTTGTTTGTTTTTATGTGTCCTTATTGTGTATTCATATTTTTAAATGGCTTTCGATTATAATTTACGGCAATTTGAACAAGTTTTTCATAATTTTGGCGTTTATGTTTATCAATGTTGGTTGTACTGCAATCTTATTATTACTATCACAATGTATTTTGAAATACTATGTATAGTAGTACGAAAAAATCGGGTACGACCACTTCACGCATAAACGTCGTCTGTCTAGTGGCCTCGCCCCCCTCCATTAGCATAAGTTAAATACACATATTTGTATGTGTTTTTTAAATACTGAAAAATTTTAAATTTGCGTTTTGGACTATGCCCCCCCCCCCAAAAAAAAAAAAAATTAAATCGTGGATCCACCACTGCGCCTGTCCCCTTAAAAATTGTGCTAATATCGTTTATTCCTATTTTTGTTGTTTAAATGTTTTATCAGAGAAGAAAAAATATAAAAGTGTTGCTTAGACAACTTAAAATTCAAATTTTCATCATAATAATGGTCACAGTTGATTTTGCGCACACGCAATTCCATCCAATAGAATAAGCAGTCGTGTCACTTGATTCTTTTGCCGTGTAACCGTCGATATAATAATACAAGATAAATTTAATCAATGATTTCATGTCAAATTTTTGATTTTATAAAGATAAAAATTTCTTTTGAATGCGTAGTATACTACTCTTGTTTTATTTTTATGGTATAAAATTTACTTATTTAATATCCACTCGTTAAAAATATAATATTCGTTCAATATATTATAAGTAATAACAAGCAATTCTATAATATTGTTATTTTTGTTCTTGTTTCTACTAAATTGAAAAGCAAATGATTGTTGACATAGAAAAAAAATAATAATAATGATAAATTTAAAAATATAAAAATAATATACTGTTAAACCGAATCTTTTTTTTCTCAAAATAATTTGAATCATGTGAACAAAATTATTATTGCTGCTGCAGAACTGTTGTCGTAAGCTTCTTAAATTCACTATATCGTGACGCATTACATAGCAGGTGGTGATAGGTATGATGAAAAAAAAACTCAAAACTGGATAGTGGATACCGGTAACCCGATAATGTCAATCATACATTGTAGTGTTGTACCATAGCCATTTTTTTTGTCATATTAAGAACTACATGTCAGTTATTGAGACCTGTTAGCGAAACTGGAAACCTTCTTGATGTAAGATTTTTTTATGTTTCATTATAGGAAGAACAACAAAATATATTGGTTCCGTTTTCAGTGTGGTTCTTAGAAAAACAACAATTTCAATTGTACTGAATTTTCGCCAGTTTTGATTTACATACACGAATCAAAATATTAAAAAGATATTAACATATCAAAATACCTAAGGTGTTATAAAAATGCAGGTTTCAGGTTTTAAATTGTTTAACTATGTGTTCCGGATCTAATATTTTTAAAGCATTCCGGCTTCAAAATCCGTATTTTCTGTACGGTTTCAGTAGTGACTTTTTTCAATTATTTTTGACGGGTTTAACGATTTAAAGATAACATCTGAATATTTTTTTCATCTCGTGCTCCATAATATCGTTTCAGTCGTTTCACACACCGCTCTACGTAACATTTTATGCAGTTATGATTGTACATATTTTGTACGTATTTTATTTTCTTAGACAATAGTAAAGTAGACAAATAATATTAAAAATGTATAAAATTATTTTTATAACAATTATGTTGTTTATATTTTATCAATAAGTACTGATTTTGGTCAAGACATACAATTTATTAATATTTTATATTTGTAGATTGTACCTATATCTAACTGAGTGAGTGAGTGTCAATCTTTACATTATTATTTTTTTCTAAAAAATTTAATTTTATTTTATTTTAATGGTAAAAATCATAGTTGACTTGTGATTAAGTGAAGTGGCCATATGCATACGTCCCGATAATACGCCGGTAAGTATATTTATTATATTATATTGCCTTTAATATTATATTATATTGTGTAAACTAATACGGACTTAATATTACTGCGTTACTTGGTATCTGAATATAATGTGTTTGCGAAATAATAATATATTATTTTCCGGGGCACAATGTGTAACGGAGTCGTCGTGGACGATATTCCGTCACTTTTAATAATTAATACAAGTGGTTTCTTGAGTAATTATCGAATTTGTATTTTACATAAAAATTATATATATAACAATATAAGGACTGTGACGACACACATTCCCGTGACTTATGGTTTTAGTCCTCGGGTACGAGGCGGCCTTACAGAGTCGGGTATGGTGTATATACAATATTGGGACGGCCCGGGTGGTTATTGATCAGCCCGCTCGAATAAGTGGCGTCGATCGATAGTTCCAGGCGGGAGAGCGTGGCCTAAGCAGGCGCGCTTGGGGGGACAGTAAACAAATATATTCACAGTAATATCAGGGGTGTGACGACACACGTTCCCGTGACTATATGGTTTCTAGTCTTTGGGTACGAGGTGGCCTTACAGAGTCGGGTATGGTGATATACAATATTGGGACGGCCCGGGTGGTTATTGATCAGCCCGCTCGAATAAGTGGCGTCGATCGATAGTTCCAGGCGGGAGAGCGTGGCCTAAGCAGGCGCGCTTGGGGGGACAGATTGCGCGTCGTAGATGGCCCTGATAAGGGCCGTTTAGAGTTTCCGACGAGAATACGGAATGAGGTGCGGTACTTAATCCTCTTCGGAGCACCAGGAGTGGTCAGTGAACAGATACTGGTCGTCGGTTCTTCGGTGATATTACAGCCGGAAAATATCCGCGGTCGATATTGTCGCTAAGCTAATAGGCCGTTCGTAAACACGTACGTCGGCTTAGCCCGGAGACGGGCTATTTTACAGTATTCGAATCTGATTGCAATCGGTCCTTGCTGGCGACGGCCGGTTTCGGTGATTTCGACGTTCTGTCTTCGGTGTCGGTCGTTCTCCTTTTTTCCTTCAGTAGACGGCAGAGTGTATTGGTTTCTGATATCTGATGATCTGGAAGGTTGAAGGAGTACTGATGCTCGTTTGCATTGCATTGCTTGTATAACGGCGATTTGCCTATATACTCGTTCCAGGCGTTGGCCTATGACGAGTTGAGTGAGATGTGGTGAATTATTTTGTTAGTTTGAGTTAGACCATAAGAGCGGGCGACGCTTTGTGGGTTTTGAGGCTGGGTCGGTAGCTAAGGTGGATTGTCCAAGACTGCGGATGTGGGCGAATGTTGAAATTGAGTTGCGGTGGAATAGGTTCTTGCTGTTTGTTATAACTGATTGTTTGATGGTGGAGGTACGTGTTGAAGAGAGAATTATTTTATTTGTCACAAACCATGGGGAGGAGGTGATAGTACGGAGGCTGATATTTTGGACGGCTTCGAGTTTGCGCCAGTTCGCTTTAGATATTAGTGGTCCCCATGCCGGACCGGCATACGATAGGATAGGTTTGATATATAGCTGCAGTATATTAAGTTTTGTCTTGATGGGGATGGGGCTGGAGCGGTTTAGGATAGGATATAGCATGCCGCGGACGGCGGTGGCTTTCTTGACAGTTGCTTTGATATGTGCTGAGAACGTGAGATTTCGATCGATTGTTACGCCGAGGTATTTTGATGTAGGAGACCAGGGGATTTGGTGACCGTTTAGGTTCAGGTGATGTGAGGCGAAATTGTTGGGACCGTTGAACATGACCGCAACCGTTTTTTGAGCGTTGATGTTGAGACGCCATTTTTTGCACCAGGTTAGAGTCACGTTTAATTGTTTTTGCAGTTGAATGGCTGCTCTTTTGGGGTTTTTGTTCGAGGCAGTGAACATTGTGTCGTCTGCGAATAGGTAAAGACGGGCGTTTTGGTTGAGGGGGACATCGTTTGTGTAGGCCAAATAGAGTGTCGGCGAAAGGCAGGAGCCTTGAGGTACACCTGAAAGAACCGGCCTGCTGCTAGATAGAGTGGTGTTTAGTTTTACCGAGAAGGAACGGTCTGTTAGGAATGATTTTATTATATTCAACAGTGGGGTATGGGTGCCCAAGATATGGAGTTTGTATAATAGGCCCGCGTGCCAAACACGATCGAAGGCTTTTTCGACGTCGAGGAAGACGGCGGCTGTACGCAGTTTGCTGTTTGAATTTGATGCCAATTGGTCAATTAGGCCGACTAGCTGGTGGGTTGTGGAATGTTGTGGACGGAAAGCGAATTGTTCATTTCTGATTTTTGGACCAATCGCAGCATTAAGTTTCTTCAAAATAACTCGTTCAAAGATTTTTGAGAGGGAGGACAGTAGTGCAATAGGGCGGTAGTTGACTGGATGTCGGTGGTCTTTTCCTGGTTTGGGGATTGTTATGATAATTGCGTGCTTCCATGACGTTGGGAAATAGCCAATACGTAAGCAGCCGTTGATTAGGTGAGTGAGGAGCAACACTGATTTCCTGGGTAGTAGTTTGATTGCTATATTGGTGATGGAGTCTACGCCAGGTGCTTTACGTTTTGGGATTTGGTTTATTATTTTTTGGACGGTGCCGGGTGTTGTGTAACAAGCGGCTTGTGAGGGTGACCGGAGTGAGTGGATGAATTTGTTGACTGCTGGAATGTCAGGGCCCGTGGTTGACATGAATTGATGTTCGTATGTGTCAGCGAATAATTCAGCCTTGTCTACGTCCTTATACATAAGGCCGTTTGGGCCAATCAGTGGATGGACCGCAGGGGTTTTATTTAGTAGTTTTTTATTTAATTTATAGATTGAACCGTCTTGGGCGTCCAGAGTGTCGAGGAAGCGATCCCATTCGTCGGCACGGTGCGTTTTGAGGATAAGCCGTATAAATTTTATTTTACAGTTTAAACGACGTTTGACCAATGGGTCGCGAGAACGTTGCCATTCGCGTCGTAGGCGGTTTTTAATTTCGATTTCCTTTGCGATTTCGGGCGGTAGAGCGCTTTTGAATGTCCGGTTGTTCCTGGTGTATGTACTGTTGTTGACAGCAGTTGTAATATTTGCGGTAAAAAGGTTGAGAGCTGCGTCTATGTCTTGGGAGGTTCTGATTGGCTGAATTGACGGCTGAGAGAGAGAATCGATGATTGCTATGTATTTGGACCAGTTTACGCATCTTGAGTTTTGTGGTGGTGAGGAGGTGATTGGGGAGTCTGAAAGCGTAAGTAGAACTGGATTGTGGTCAGAGGAAAGATCGTTTATGTTTGTTATGTTGTAGGAAAGTTGTGGGAGTCGGATTAGTGCAATGTCTAAGACGTCGGGTCTGTGACCAATGACAGCTGGGTAAAATGTTGGCGAGTCCGGGGCTGTAACTGTGTAGTCGTCGTTTAATGCGTGATTATATAAAACAGCACCGGCGGCGTTTGAGCTGATGCTCGTTTGGTAAAATGTACCCGTATTTATACCTCTCTTCGTTCTAGATGCTGTTCTTATTGGCCGTGGAACTTGTTTTGACGAGTAAACACGACATCAATCTTATAAACTCTTATGTTTCGTTGATGTCATTTTTACTCGTCAAACTCGTCGACAATTCTTCTTGAAATACGTAATGTTTTTATGTAATTTTCTGTTTGTTCGCGTTATGTTATATCGTCATACGTGTTGATTTAGTACAAACCCAACGGGGCCTTTCAGGTGTTGTCGTTTGTGCCGTATCAATTCCCCCCCCCGGATTAGTGACCGGGTATCGAAGTGATCGGGTGCTAATGCGTGACAGGCCGAGTGTTCTTGACGGACGTTCTGTATACGGTCCTTCGTGATTTTTTAACTGTACGTATTTACCGTTGGTTTTCATTGTTATGGTTTAACTAATGTGACTGATGCTTGATTGTATAGCGTGTCGGTCCTTATATACTTTATTTATTTATTTATTTTTATTTATTTTTTTTTTTTTCGTTGTGTGATTTGACTGGCTTATCCGATCGACCAATCGTGTGTTATCATTATTTTTACTGGCAGTTGTCTGAGTGATAATATGGCCGGATTTCGGCCACGTTTGTCAATTGTTCTTTTTTTGTTGATGGGTCCTGTATCACTAAGGTGTTTTGGCTAATCACTTTGATTATTTCATACGGCCCGTTAAATAGGTTGAATAGTTTTTTTATTTCCCTATGTTCCGCGTTTGACAATTGGTGGTTTTTAATTAATACTTTTTGTCCGACCTCGTATGTGTGTCTTTTGGCGTTTACCTTTCTCTTTTCTCTTCTCTCTGCCTTGGTCTTTATTCTCTCTGCAACCAAGCAAATAATGTCAGTATCTGTTTCTGGTTGGTTGGGGAATGCTATTAATTTATGTATTTGGTTGCTTGGTTTCTTTTTAAACATGATTTCGTATGGAGTTTCTTCTGTTATTTCGGATTTCATTTTGTTCATCCATTCCTCTACTTTTCCCAACATATTTGGCCATGCGGTATGTTGGTTGTTACAGTAAGTTCTTAGTATTCTGCCGATTTCTCTATTGTATCTCTCAACCGGATTTGATTGTGGGTGGTATATTGTCGAAAATGCAACTTTTATTCCCAGTTCGTTCATTTTTTCTCGCCATTTTTTGTTAGCGAATTGAGTGCCATTGTCTGTAAGTATCGATTCCGGTTTGCCTATGGTTTTTATGTAGTCTAATTCGATCTTGTTCAGTATTGCTTTGGTTGTGGCTCTTTTTAATGCATATAATCGTATATACTTTGAGAATGTATCTAATATTGCTAGTATGTAATGTACTCCGCCCCTTCCTGTTGGTAATGGGCCCATCAGGTCGACGGATATTCTTTCTAGCAACTTCGTAGGTTTGTGTGCCATAATGTTTCCTGTAGCTTTAAAATTGATTGGTTTGTTCTTTTGGCATTCGTCGCATGTTTTTATAATCTTTGCCACTTTTTTACTCATGTTTTTGAACATACATGTGTTATTAACTATGTGGTACGTCTTGAATCGTCCTGGGTGACCCATTGTATTGTGTGTTTCTTGTATTATTTGATTTTGTAGCTGTTCAGGAATAATTACTTTCCATTGTTCCGTTCCCTTGTGTCTAGAAAATACTACTCCGTTCTTTATTGTGGTGAAGCTTGTATTTTTTTTTCTTAGTTTTTTTGTATATTGGTCCTCTTGCTGTAACTCGCCAATTTTTTTTAATTTGTTGCACAAGTCTTTGCTGTACGTCAAATCCTTAATAGTATTGATTGATATTCTTTTTTCCTCGTGACCATCACTTATCCTTGGGTATCTTGTTAATGTATCAGCAATTATGTTTAATTTTCCGGGAATGTACTCAATATCTAAATTGTATTCCTGGAGTGCTAGTGACCATCTGGTTAGTCGTCCGCTGGTTAGCCTACACGTCCTTATGAATGTTAGTGCCTGGTGGTCGGTTTGCGCAATTGTTCTGTGGCCAATTATATATTGCCTAAATTTTGCACAGCAGTATACAATAGCTAATGCCTCTTGTTCGGTGGTTGTGTATCGGGTTTCCGCTGGTTTTAATGTCCTGCTAGCGTAGCCCAGCGTTAATCGTTCGCCATTGTTGAGCTGGAATAGTTCTCCGCCGATAGCGACTGTTGATGCGTCGGTGTTTAAGTAGAACGGCTTGGCGAAGTCCGGAAATGCGATTGTCACTTCTTGTAAAATTGTAACGGAGTCGCCGTGGACGATATTCCGTCACTTCTTGTAAAAATACCTTTTTTGCCTCTTCAAATGTTGATTGGTGGTGTTTTTCCCAATGCCACTTCTTATCTTTTTTCACTAATTCAATAAGTGGCTGAATAATGTGCGCAAATTTGTTAATGAATCTACGGTAGAAATTCAAGAATCCTAGGAAGCTTTGGAGTTCCTTTTTGTTACTAGGGGCTCTGAACTCTTGTACCGTTCTGATTTTGTTCTCATCCATTTTAATTCCTTT
Organism: Schizaphis graminum; assembly: GCA_020882235.1. Lineage (NCBI taxonomy): Eukaryota > Metazoa > Arthropoda > Insecta > Hemiptera > Aphididae > Schizaphis > Schizaphis graminum. The sequence continues at coordinate 43,280,916 of CM037034.1, forward strand.
ATTGGAAATGATGTGGCCTAGGAATGTGACTTCGTGTCTAAAAAATTGACACTTTTCAATGTTCACTGTTACGTTATGCAACCGGAATTTCGTCAATACTTGATGTATGTGATCATAATGTTCTTCCAAAGTTGGGGACGTTATTAGTATGTCGTCGACATAGATTGTCACGAATTCTTCGGTTAGGTTACCAAGCACTTTGTCCATTGCCTTTTGGAATTCAGCTCCACTTATACAAAGTCCAAACGGAAGTCTTGTGTATGAATAGTTTCTACCATTAATTAGAAATGAACATGGAGCTTTGCTTTCTTCATCAAGTGGGACCTGCCAATAACCAGATCGTAGGTCTAATGTGCTGATGTATTTTACATTTTTGAATTTGGATAGTATAGCTTCGATTGTTAATGGTCGTTCGCAATCCATTATTATTTGTTCGTTTAATTTTCTTGCATCCAAACATAGTCGAACTTCTCCATTTTTTTTAAAAACAGGAACGATCGGTATTGAGTATGGTGAACGGGATCGCTCAATTATTCCCATTTTCACCATTCTTTCCACCTCTTTATTTACAGCATCTTGTTTTGCGACTGGTATTGGGTATGGCTTTATGCATACCGGTGTGTTGTTTTTTAATTTGATTTTGCATTCGTAGTTTCTTATTTTCCCTGGTTCATTTCTAAACACATCTGAAAATTGTTTTAGAATTTTGTCTAAGTATTTTTGTTCTGACTGAGAGTAGCTGTTGATTTCTTTTGTGTTTATTGGTTCTTTGGGTACTTGTGTTTGTATGGATTTTAAATGTATTGGTGCTCCATTGGTCTTGTTGACAAATGGTACTACTATTTCTTCTTGTTCGGTATTAATTTTTATGGTCTTTTTTCCGAAATCGATTTTGGCGTTGTATGTTTCCAGGAAGTCATTGCCAAGTATCCCTCCTTCGTTTAGTGTTGGTACTGCTATAAATGGGGTTTGAATTATTTTGTTGTTGATTGATATTGGAATCAATAATTGTCTGTTAACCCTTGTTGCTTTATCCCCTGTTGCGTTGTGTATTACCATTCCCGAAAGTGGAAGTGTCGGTATTACTTGGTTGCTTGATGTAATCTTGTCTTCATATTTAATAGATATTGCGCTAATTTCAGCGCCCGAATCCACCAACATTTCATATTGTTTATCGTAAATGAGTACGGAGATATACGGACACCCATTCTTTTCATTTCCTGGTTGTGAATCAAATTCATCGTCCTTTGTTAATTCGTTTGCCGTAACCGTTGAAGTTTCACTTTGTTTGTTGCATGTTATTCGATTTATTTGTTTGTCGGAAATTTCGGGATACTTGACTATTGGTCTTCCGGGTCCATAGTCTCCCTGTCTTCGTTTTTTGAACTTATTTCGTTGTATTCTAATTCGTCCTTGTTGTCTACTGGCTCGTCGTTGTCGTCGATAGCTGACATATATTTTATTGATTTTGCTACTTGTGTTTCTGAATATTGTTTTTGTGCATTTGTCCCGGGTGTGTTGTGTTGTGTTGATTGTCGTGTACATGGCTGCTGTGCTGAGTTCATTTGCGTATATTGGCTTGTGGGACCCTGTGCCTGGTTGTAGTTGTATCGATTGTTGTTTGCTTGGGTTGTGTTACGGCTATATCGATTATTAACTGCCTGTGTTGGATTGTTGTTTGAATGTTTGTCGGCACTATTTTGCTTATTATAATTGTTTTCCAATTCTCCAAGTTTTTCCCAAATGGTGAGAAATTTCTTTTCCTGAGTAGTTTGGATATACGCTTGAATTGCGATAGGGAAATGTTTTGTTATCAAGTTGATAGCTTGTGCTTCATCTATCTTTGGTGAGTCTAAATATTTTAATTCCGCCATCCAGAAGTGGAAGTGTTCCTGGAAATTTCCCTTAATTGGTTTTTTCCCTGCCTCCGTGCATCTTATAAAAATATCCCATTGACGGTCTTCCGAAAAGAAATGTTTTAAAAATAGAGATCTGAACATGTCTACATTTGGAGTAGCGTCTTTGACCATTCCGAACCATTTCGCCGCCTTTCCCTTCATACCGTTTTCTATTATGATCATGCGATCTGTCTGTGAGGTATTTTTGTGTAGGAAGTATGCGTTTAAATCCTTTAAGTATTGTTTTGGGTGTTGGTCAGTTTCCCCGTTAAACGTTGGTGCGATTAATTCTACGTTGCTGGCCCTTACGATCGTGTCATCTTGTTTTGTTGATTTCAATGTTTGTATTTCTCTTTCTCGTTTTGCTGTTTCAACTGTAATTTTGGTATCCGTGTCGTTAATGAGTTGTCTAATTGTGTTGTTTGCCTCACGAAGCTCCGTGGCCAAACTGTTGTGAGCTTCTATGTGTTTGTCCATTGTATGCTGAAGTTGCTGTATTTTGTTCTCCAGCTCCTGGATTCGTTCCGTCTGGTTTTTTCCCATCTTGGTGTCGTGGTTTCTTGTCACTGGTTGGGCGCCAATTGTAACGGAGTCGCCGTGGACGATATTCCGTCACTTTTAATAATTAATACAAGTGGTTTCTTGAGTAATTATCGAATTTGTATTTTACATAAAAATTATATATATAACAATATAAGGACTGTGACGACACACATTCCCGTGACTTATGGTTTTAGTCCTCGGGTACGAGGCGGCCTTACAGAGTCGGGTATGGTGTATATACAATATTGGGACGGCCCGGGTGGTTATTGATCAGCCCGCTCGAATAAGTGGCGTCGATCGATAGTTCCAGGCGGGAGAGCGTGGCCTAAGCAGGCGCGCTTGGGGGGACAGTAAACAAATATATTCACAGTAATATCAGGGGTGTGACGACACACGTTCCCGTGACTATATGGTTTCTAGTCTTTGGGTACGAGGTGGCCTTACAGAGTCGGGTATGGTGATATACAATATTGGGACGGCCCGGGTGGTTATTGATCAGCCCGCTCGAATAAGTGGCGTCGATCGATAGTTCCAGGCGGGAGAGCGTGGCCTAAGCAGGCGCGCTTGGGGGGACAGATTGCGCGTCGTAGATGGCCCTGATAAGGGCCGTTTAGAGTTTCCGACGAGAATACGGAATGAGGTGCGGTACTTAATCCTCTTCGGAGCACCAGGAGTGGTCAGTGAACAGATACTGGTCGTCGGTTCTTCGGTGATATTACAGCCGGAAAATATCCGCGGTCGATATTGTCGCTAAGCTAATAGGCCGTTCGTAAACACGTACGTCGGCTTAGCCCGGAGACGGGCTATTTTACAGTATTCGAATCTGATTGCAATCGGTCCTTGCTGGCGACGGCCGGTTTCGGTGATTTCGACGTTCTGTCTTCGGTGTCGGTCGTTCTCCTTTTTTCCTTCAGTAGACGGCAGAGTGTATTGGTTTCTGATATCTGATGATCTGGAAGGTTGAAGGAGTACTGATGCTCGTTTGGTAAAATGTACCCGTATTTATACCTCTCTTCGTTCTAGATGCTGTTCTTATTGGCCGTGGAACTTGTTTTGACGAGTAAACACGACATCAATCTTATAAACTCTTATGTTTCGTTGATGTCATTTTTACTCGTCAAACTCGTCGACAATTCTTCTTGAAATACGTAATGTTTTTATGTAATTTTCTGTTTGTTCGCGTTATGTTATATCGTCATACGTGTTGATTTAGTACAAACCCAACGGGGCCTTTCAGGTGTTGTCGTTTGTGCCGTATCAAATGGGTATGGAGCTTTTGACGAAAAGTGGCCATGACCTTTGTCGTATCAACAATGCGGACCTTATGCTAATGTAGTAAGTAAAATATATTATAATGTGGTATATAATTCGAGATCTATCCGTGCTTGTGACACAAACGAACGCCGTTCATCTGACTTGCCGTTGACGTCTGACTTGCCGTTGACGTCTGCGTAGAGTAATATTATTATTATTATAACAAAACCATCGGGATTAATCTATTTCGGGGGGCTTATTGTACAAATAATATATAAGAGCCTGCTTACCTGTTCAGTGACTCTCCCCTGTATTCCTCGTTAGCTTTCTGCGTCTAATGTCTGTAATAACTAGGCTAATAGTGGACATAATATTGTTATATACGAGTTCGTCTTATATTATCTCCGAAGCCTGACCAGCATTATACGAAAACCATCACTGCTGATGGCACAACCACCGCCGCCGCAGCTATCACCACCATAACTACTACAATTGAACTGTCGAAACCCTCGTCTTATAGATCAGGGATGCACAATATAATTTAATCACTATATTATAGTGTGTTCAACGATAAAGGTATCGTAAAATATTTAGAACGCATGCCTCCAAATTTAATTATTTGTGTTTTTAACCACATAAAAATCGTAATATCACAATTATTTTTAATAATTATAATTTAAAATATCTTTGTAACTCACGAGTAGTCGAAACACTTTTATTTTTAAATCGGACTCCTCACTATCTTTCAGTAATTAAATTCAAATTCAAATTAATTCTCTCAAAAAAATTTGAATTATCTATCATAAAAAGTAGCTAATTCAGAGTGTATTTAAATTTCGATTTATGAATGTTGTATATATATTATCATATTTTTTAACAGTTTATCTAAATGTTACAAAGTTCTATGTGGTTTAATATGATTTTGTATAAAACTTACGTGTATTGTCATAGGCACAAAATCACGCAGAAATTTATAAAACTATAAATACCTATATTGTTATTAAAAGATACGATAAATAGACATAAATAATCGAAACTATATAAAATATTAGTTATTTATTAATTAATATTATTATTAAAAATGACGGTCAGGACTGATTGAAAAAAATCGTTTGGATCAATCAAATGAACATGATAAAAACAAATTAATGATCTTTTTTAAAACAAAATAATAACCGTCAATGAATATAAACACACGACGATAATTCATTCCGAAATGAATGATAATGTTTTATTAACAAACATAATGTTTGTAACAATAAATTTCGATTGAGGCAGATTACGGTATGGAATAAAAAAGAAAAAAAAATTCATATAACCATTTATTATGATATTGGTAATATTACGTTAGTTATCATGTATTATTATGCAACTGCGTTAACGCAATATAATAATAAAAATTTTAGGTTATAAAAAACGAGAATTCGGGTACATTTTATTTTCATTGTTTTATTTGTAATTGCGAACAAAACAAAAATAAAATATGAATAAAGAATATTTATACATTTTTGTGGGGATTTTGACAATAACATTTCGGATGAATAAATATCTGCAGTGATGGTTATATCGACATAGTCGCACAATTATCTAAAGTTTTCATCTTTAAGTTTTGCATTTGAGTTGGTGTGTATGTACCCTTGTGAATTTGTCTGCCAAAATTGAATAGATGTTAACTAAATTAGTGTAATAGTAGTGTAGGATTATGCTGTTGAACTTTTAGAGTAAACAAGGCTCGTTAGTAAGCCATTTTATAGTTATATTATATCCATAGTGTTAATTAAACGAAAATCGATAGCAATATAAATAGTAAAATATATTATGCATATTTTTTTTTTCGATTTAAAAATATAATTTGACAATTGTCATTTATTCATCGGGTTAAAATTATTCTGTACAATATTTTAAAAATCAAATAGCACATTAATATTAATAAACACGCACTGTTCAAAGTTCAAAGTTACATGAAATATTTTTATAGCATAACCTTAATTAATTTGATTTTTTGTTACCAATTACGGGAGCTACCACATACGTCATACATTTTTGGAAAAATTTAAATTAACCAATATATTTTCAGTGTCCAGAAACAGTGTTTTTCTAAACTAAGCTTAAATATATTAAGTACATTATATACTTAAGGCCCATATTACTATATTTAACATTTTATTATTCAAAGTATCTACTTTTTAGTATTTACAAAGAACTGTTCTGCGCTAGTATAAACTTCTTTTGTTAATAAGGACCAATTATTTTTATCTTTTATGAGTTTGTATTACCACATAAAAACGTTTCATAAATGGCAAAAGTAATTTTAAATTAAATTATTAAGTATAAATGAAAACTACAAAGTTCCAAATTAATTGGAACAAATCATATAAAAAAAATAAATTTGGATGATTGCATTTTAATAATTGATTTGTAACATAGATAATAATATATTATAGTATGAAAAATGTTTAGTAATTATTATAAATTGTATTGTTTCAACTTTTATTTAAATATTTTAGTTCGATTTCATGTTTATAAATTATTATTATACTTGACATCATCAATATTTAATATTTTGTTTTGATATTGATATTAATAAAAATAACACAAATTTGATTTTATATTTGATTATAATTTTAGAATAATATAATGTTATAATTTAAATTATAATCATTTTATTTAATTTTGTCTATATATTTTCAAATTGTTCATATAATTATGTGTTTGATGATTTTAATTTCAATCTGATTCATTTTTTTTAAATTAACACCGATTGTCGAGTTCTCATAAAATTTATAAGGTTTATTTTTTGACAAAAAAACATGAATAAATCCAATTATTGGTTAGAGTAATATGTATAATATGATGTTGTAATGGAGGCGGGAACTATATCAATATTTAAATAACCACAGCATCGAATTGATGGATTATTTTAGTCTTTGAACATGTTTAACAATTGAAAGTATCGTAAAACATATTTTGAACACGATTTCAGAATTAAAAATAAAAGTGGCCATTTTTAATTTTAAAACAAATATTGGATACAAATTCTACTGTACTTGATGAGTGGTAAAATAGTAAAAAGTAGTTATTCTTTAAAAATGGACATATAATAAATAAATTGTGTTTACATTTCTTTGTGGATATTCGTGAAATTGATCGAAACGAATAGATGAGGGCAGTAAAAACATGCGTGAACAAACATGAAAACCTGGAAACATAAAATATGTTTCTTATCCGTGTAATGTCCTGCGATAAAGTTAGTTTATATCAACTTGCGTCTGATAATATTAAAACTGTATAAGAGGTCATAACGAACACCATCGGATACTGAACTTAGAGCTTTATGGATGATAATTTCAACCAAAAACAGTTAAACGGTCCGCCCATCCGATGTCCACCAATTTTACGACGTCTATTGGAAATTGCGTTGAAAAAATGTCTTACCAGTTTCAAGTTGAGTATTGAATCCCAGCATGAATACTTAAACGAAAGTTATGTATTATGTATGATAAATTATTTCAAATAAATAAAAATTACAAAACAGTATTATTTTGGAGGAATAATTGTAGAATTATTTTTTCAACAATTCTACAATATGATATTATGCTTCATACTCTTCGGTATCATTTAATACAAATATTTGTTCGATAAATAAATATTTATTTTATAGTCGATTCAAACTTAATTACAAAATGTCAATGATTTATTTAAGTCAGTCGGCACCACAATAGAAATATATATATACATAGCAAATCCGAACATTGTTGCATATTACTGCAAATAATAATTATCTTAATTTAAAGATACCTAACTCATTTCAAATAATAATGACTAAACGCGTATATAGAAATTTAAATTTCACCGAGTGATTTTTTGTTTCATCATTTGATTGTGTGCAATTCAGACGTAAAGAAGTATTTATTGGCTCATTGTAGTGATGGATATCGCGATGAATTAACTTCGAATTTAGAAAATATATAATGATAAAATACAATAATAACAGGCATAAAAATAACGCGATCATAATATTACGATGTAATATCGTGTTTTAACGGGAACGCATTTGGCAATTGACCACGTTTTTCGTAACTCGAAAAAGGATATTACGAAATCGTCATTCACGACAGTTAGATATTTCTACCAAACTCAACGTGAAACTTCAAATGCGAAAAGATCTCATAGAGAATCTATCTCTGAATGTGACCGACTAATTGACCAAAGCCTATAGAGTCGAATCGCTTCACCAGTAAAATATATACCAATATATATTTATATATATCAGACCGTTATTCGAATATATACTGATAATAATATATCATTTCGGTACGATATTATAATATCGCGTAATCATTATCAAACACAATTAAGATACAAAACGGAGATAAGACATCGCCCGGCCTATAACGACATGCGGGGTTGAGGGGCGAGTGGTGGGGGAGGTTCGAGTTGCCCGAGTGCGTACGAATTTTTCGAGGGGGTTTTCCGGGACTCGGGACGGAGTCGAAGCTCAACGGATGGAAGGGGTTGTGGTAGTTTGGGAAACTGCGTGCGTATAAGACGGGCGGGTGTGACGGCTGCCGAGTACGGGTCTACGCGCAGTCGGCACGACCCACGGCGGCGGACCCTCTCGAAGTCTCCCGCGCCCGTCCGCGCCCACCGGCGGCCGGGCGGGCGCGCACTACCCCTGCAACTACCTCGCGCTCTCGCGGCACCTGTTGACAACCCTCGGCGACACGCAAGGCCGCCGCCGCTGGTGCTGGTGCTGCTGCCGCTGGTGCTGCCGCCGCTACCGCTGGTGCCACACTCCAGAGCCGCGGTTCCTGGCGAGTGGTGGTGATCCGTGTACGCGTCCTCACGCCACCGCCACCGACGATTCCGAGCGCACACGCGCACACACGTACAGGTGTCGTCGTCTATATCGCTGACGACGCGCACAAGCAAACGCCGTGCACCGCTATCGAGTCCGAAGTTCGCGTCCGACACCCTGCCGACCAGAACCGCCTTCACGATTTCAGAGAGGTAAACACATCACGGATTATGGCTACATTATTATTATTATTAATTTTTTTTTTTTTTTATGTTTTTGGGTTTTTGCGTTCATTTAACGTCACAGTTTTTCGATAGTTGTTTTTTTTGAATGGTATTTTTTTATTTTTTTTTTTGGGGGGGGGGGGAGAGGGGAGGTTGAAAATTGAACAGTTTCTCCGCTGTTTCACAAGACGGCGCGTTGTTTAAATCTTTTGAGAAAACAGTCAGAAGTGTTGATTTATTTCACGCGTTACCCGCATTATCTTGTACCTTCAATCTATTTATACAATAAAATTATATTAGTGACGTGGGATTAAACTGACCGTTCAATTTCTATAAATTTGTTCTGAAATATGTGAATAATGATATTAATTTTGATGGTTTTTTTTTAATTGATCAATTTTAGAAAGGACCTAAGATAGCTCAATTAGTTATGCAATATTTAATCATATGTGTGCATTGCAAATGTAGAAATGAATAATTATACTGATTAAAGTCGAATTACATTTTATTACATTTAAAAAACTAAATAATCACGTTACAGAAATGTATTATTTTTTTAAATTTATATAAACTGAAAATAAACCGAAAGAAATAAATTTAAATAACTCATCAGCAAACAGCAGTCCTGTCAATAAATTTGTTAATTGTTATGATGAGTGTAGCCAATAATTTGATTAATGGAAAAATATCTACTGTACAATTAAATTAATCATTATAAATAACAAGTGAAACATAATAATATGTTTTATAGTATATTATGACTCGAGTAAAAGATTTAATGAAAAAAAAAAATTAACATATTAATATATAGAATTAATAGTTGCTAATTATGTTAATAGTATCTGTATTCGAATACGATTATCCACTCGTACAAATAGTTTTCGTTGAAATGTAATGTGTGTCATGTAATATTGATATTGTCACAACTTATATTTTTTTTAATAATAAAAAAACTGTCAAGTGAAAATTGTATGATGTATCTGGAATAATTAAAAACTAGTTTGATTGTACATCATTTTTTTCCGCTCGAAATGAAATTGAAAAATAAAAATAACAACTAAAGAAAATAATAATAAACAACAAAAATATTATAGCTATTTACTATTGTTATGAAAATGTATTATTCATATAGCGATATATTATGAATATGTTTGTGAACAAGGTGACTCCTTATTAAAAGAACTGCACACATTTTCTGTACGAATTTAATGGGGTTTTTTTTTTAGGAAAAGTTCTTAATGCATTACGTTTTTGAATGAAGAAAGCGAGTAATTGCTTTATCTCAAAGGAATATTCTTAAGTTTTATATTTTATTCCAATTGCATCCTAAATTATCATTATTATTTTATAGAAAATAAAGATGTACTTAATCAAAATAAATTACATATTTTCATTTTAAAATACAAACTTGATATTCTTTCAAGTAGTTTTTCATTTTCTATAACCATTATCTATTTATAATTATTACATATATGTAGTTTTGTACAGGATTCTATATTTTCGATAGATAAAGTTATGTAAAAAAAATAAAAATTAACACTTTAGTAATTATTAGTAGCTTGAATTGAATATACGTAACTTTACTTTTGTATTTCAAACGTTCCAATTTACACAAAACCCATATTAATGTTACAATGTACTGAACATGTAATAAAAGTTAATGTTGCTATTCACCGTTATAGTTGTCGTAACAAAATGAAACGGTCCGTAATACAATAATAATAATCAAGGCAGAATTATCAATAGTTATTTCATATTTGAATAGGTAGTTAAGTTTTAAACATATTTCCGTGCTGAAATGATCACGCAACTTGTATTTCCTCATTAAATAGTACTTAATGCGTACCTACCATAATGTTAAATTAAAAAAAAAAACTATATTTCTATACCTACTAAAATAACATTTTCTAAAAACTTACTAGGATACACTCGTGCACCAAAATTATATCAATTTATTTTTTTCGGTTAATTAACACTATAGATTGGTATGTCCTTCCTATAAATTATATTTACGATAGGTAATTAATGTGACAACGGATAAAAAAGAAAAACATTTGTTTGGGGTATATACAAGCCACAATAAATTATTGTGTCTTGAATACGGTCGAAAAGAAATAGACAGTGTTATCATGTATACATTGGTTAAAAACATTGATTTTTTAAATTGAAATATTTCATTTTTAAGGGGAAATCTACGTCGAATTGCGATGTTAATTTTTTTGATTGCTTATGCTATATTTTGTCCACGACACACTATATATTTCTATATTTCTGTACAGTGTGTAAGTAGATAGAGCAATTAAAATTATTTGTAATATTTTATATATTTACATTTACCTATATTATATTTCACAAAATATTATATTTAAATATAATGTTTTTCAAAAGATATATAACCTTCATAAGTCACAATAACATCATACTAATAATTTAGTCACACATACTTTTTTGAACTACATATCTATATCTTGTTTGCTTATACCATGCATGATAAATGATCTTTATTTCTTTTGTTTACTACCTATTTACATGCTGTTTATTGTTTCTAAATTAGATAATATTGGTCACTGATTTTATAAAAATTATCAATTGTATGTGGTTTGCATATCATTGTAAAACGTGTTTGAATATATTTTAATAATTGTCACAGATATATAAAATAGTACAATTATAATATTTCGATAATAACGTTTTTATATTCTTGATATATAAAAATTACCCAAACATTACGTTGAAACAAAATAAAATGAAACACTTTCCTGTAATATTTTGATTTCTACAGAAATGTAGGATATTTTAGACCTAAACCAGACTACACTAGGAGACATGAATTAATTTAATTCATTTCAACCATTTATTTACTAATCGTACAACAATGTAAATCCACTTATAGATTAAAATCTGCGTAATCTTTACGCATTTTAATTTAAAATTTTCAGTAAATTGAATAATGTTTCAACTTTAATTAATATATTCAACTGAATACTTTTCCATACAAAAATGTATACATGCGTTTATTAATTATTTCATTATGTTCAGTATAGAATTATAGTGGGTAGGTACCATTATTTTTTCCCTGATTTGTGGCTTTTAACGTGCTAACGTTTAAATAATTATTAGGTATATGTATTGTGAAAGTTTGTTACTTTTATTATCGTGCATTAGGTTTTTAAAAAATTATTTACATTTTAAATATAATAATTTATGGTTAGAACAGTAAAAATTCATTGGTAATTTAATCATATATTACCGTTATATTTAAAACAATATTCGTTTTAGAAACGATTAAAAAATAAATTATGATTAAAATTGAACATTAAAAAAAATGGGTAATATTGTTCCACAATAATGTCCAAGAAGTATAAAATTATCGTAAAACGTTACGGTTTAATAATGATTCACATTTTTAGTGCTACAATAAAAGGATAAAATAAGTTGGTAGCATAATAATTATTTTTTGTATTTCACATTCTTTTGCATTCATTTTTCTAGATTATAATTTATTTTAATACATTTACTAGTTAAACAAAAAAACGTAGTTGAATATGGGTTTTTCGATCATTACATCAATAAATTGATTTTCACATGTAAACTTGGATCTATAAGATTTAATGATGATCAAATTCGTAGATTACTGTCGTTGTTTTTATTTTATTTTGATTATGAGAAATACTGTTTTGAGTAGTAATACAATGTATGACAGTAACAACTCTATTTTTAGTCATTAAAAAAAAACTGAGTTTAACGCAATAAGTAGGTATACGACGTATGAGTGATTACTTTTCTTCTGACTTATTACGTATTTAACCATCTTCTGAGTTCTGATACTTGATGATGTAAAAACTAATTTTTTCCATTCAAGTAGTACATAATATAATATTCTATACATGCTAAATAAATTGTAATTTAAAAATATACGAAAAAAATGTGCTGGTTTTTAAATACGAAATTTAAAATATTATATTAACCCTAGTTAGAATTAATAAAAAGAAATACACTTAACTTATAAATTATCTTAATGCTTGATAATTTAATTTTAAATTAATACACAATAACGATCACATAATATAAAAATGGTACAGTTGTATATCAATAGATGACGAGTATATAAAGTATTGTAGTTGTGTGATACAAGTAAGAGTACGTATGTGTGTCATTGTATCGATAAAACACGTAGTGTACAAAATATTAGATGGAACGATTTCATTAACCGAATTTCATAAACTTTGTATGGTTTCTATAGGGTTTTACATAAATTTTTATGTAAATTTAAAAATATACGTTATAACGAAAGTGCTGTGGTTATGCAATTAACTTCAGAATCTGAAAATCATAACTATAAGTATGCAATTTTATTACGAAATTATATACTTTACATTCTACAATGGTTCATATTACGCGTCTACACAATAACACCATTTTCGGAAACTTTTTGGTGAACCTTTTTTTTTTGTATCCAGCAAAGCATTTTAAAAATAATGGTTTTTAAACAACGTAGAAATAATTTCTAGATATTTATTTATTATTGATTTTGAGCAATGAAATGATTTTAATCTCAAACTAGGAATTTTATATATTTTTATTTTCAAACTGTATTACTTACAACAATTTTTATTTTATTATATTGTTCCAAAAATATATATTACAATAATAATAAGCAGTCTTATTTTCTAGTGGAATTTTAAAAAAATAAACTTAATTTTAGATATAGGTTTTCCTTGTCATACTTTATTCATTTTTCTAAGAATTTAGCTGTCGTTGTCAAAGAAAATAATAATATTAAATAGCGTTTATTTTTGAAACACCTAAGCAGCACGTACGTACCTAGTTGAAAACCTTTCTAGAAAGTAAAAAACTGTTTAAATGTATTTACTATCGATCTGAATAATATTGAAGACTTTGATAGGGAAATGTAATTTTTTTTAATGTTAAGCTGATTTACTGCGCAATAGTTAATTCACAAAGAGTATGTGTGTATTGTCTAGCATATAAAAGATGAATATAACATGAGGAGCTTTTCCATTTATCTATTTTTTAAAACAATATAAACCCTCTTATCTTATTTTCTTAATAATTGTTTTGTTTCTATTTTAATTTCTATTATTTTTGAAAATATTTCATCTAATATATAAAACGAAAATACATTATAAACAATTTAAGGTTTACACAAACACATAGCTAAAGGTTATTTTATGTTAAGCGGGTAGTAATCAAGTGACGTGGTATCATTATATACCATGTACTTAGATTATTTCGCACTTTTTAAATTAAATTACACTTTAAAATGTCCTACAGATCAACAAGTCCATTGAATCTACTCTCGTGTAAAGTGCCATCTTGAATGTCATTGTTAAAATATTGCTCTCGCATTCTACTATAAAATATAAAAACACGTGGCAGAACCAGCTAGTAAAGTAAAGGTTCATTTATCATAAGCGGAACTATTGGGCTTTTGGCTTTCAAAGCTAACACGTTATGTGAAAAACTCCAAATAATTATGAAATTTAAGCCAAACGTAACTTTTCAGTTTTCTACTTTATTAAGTTAGCCAAATATAGTAAGTTGTATGCTGGTAATATTTGTGTTTAAAACTATTACACTACAATTGTGTATACGCATAGTCTTAATAAGTATCATTACGAATCTATATGGTTTAGTATAAATCAAGAATTGTATTTTTGTTTTGCTTTGAATTATAACAATAATACTTTTATGAAAATATTTAAATATTTTCCGTTAATTTTCGAAAAATGATGAAATAAATATTATGTACTTATTACAATAAACTAATAGGTAGTACAAAAAGGAATTGATATCCTATTGGCATATGGCTAATATAGATCCATGCTATACATACACGCAATACTAATCAACATCTCGTAAATACCTAATAAATTCAGGGCCTTAAATGTTATTTATACGTTGAGACCTGGTAAAGGTTACTTTGTACGGTTCATCGTTTAAAATGCAAAATGCGGATACTTTGTACGGTCTAGTAAAAATATATATTTCAGAACACGGACACTTTGTTCTATCTTAATAGTACATACATAATAGATATACAATATACATACTCAAAAACCTATAAAATAAATTATTTAAATAAATGAGTCTTGATAAGTAAAATAGTACGGTTAATTTATGATATTATAGTCAAAACTATCCTTTACGAGTTCTTTGTTCTCGATCTATTCCAAATTGTATAAAATTAAAAAAAATAATTTTTAACGATCTCACACTTGTTTATGTTCTAATATACACTTTATACCATCTATTATGTATGTTTGATGCATAGCATATACAACTACAAAGTGTCCAAATTCTGCATTATTCATTTTATCACGATCAAATGGTGTCTACATATCGCATTTTTAATATTAAACTGTACAAAGTGAAAATTTGATCCGTGTATTTTGTCATCTATATAGTTTGTTAAGGATTAAAACTCCGATTCCAAATGTTTGGGTTTGCGACTGCATTCACAAAGCCAATTATTAAGTTTTGTTAGTTCAATGAAATCAACAGGTCAAGTATGTAATGATATTATTTTACCATATACCAAAACATCACGGTTTTTAGTTTGATATATTTATTTTTGTTTATATTTATTATTATTATTTACATTTTATAGTGTTTCCGTTTGCAGTGATCGCGTGTTAGTAGAGCACAGTCAGTCATCTTAATATAGTATGGGGTGAAGTTTAAAGTGTTCTGTCGTGCGAAGGTTAGGTTAGATTATATTGTACATCGTAACGCATCGACACTTTCGAAAAACAGTATTCCCGATGTTTAAATTAATACCTGACAATATTTCGAGGGTAAAAAAATTCGTTAAGTAGAGCACTCTGCTTAATGAGACCACCCGGAGCAATGGGTTTCTGAAAGTAAACTATATGATATTCTATGGACAGGTAGGCAGGTATATTATGCGATATCGGTCACGTCACCGAATACGCTGGCCGGTTTTGGTTTCAATAACGATTCATCGTCCCGAGATCCTTTTCAAAAAAAAAAAAATTATAATAATAATAAAATGTCGTTTTCGTGTTAAAAGCAAATATTGACTGTCAACCATTCAAATGGAGACCGTCAATTACATCGGATGAATACAAAATACGTATATAATATATACGTCATCCCCATTCATGCTTCAGAATCACGAGGGACTAACCGATGTTTCGATGTTCAGATTTGATGTACATATAAAAGAGCTTTACATATAAATAGTACTGCAATTTGTTTTAATCGAACACAACGATGTTCAGTGTGTACAAATGTTCAAAACGGTATAATTCAGCACTTTTTCGAAAAATAGGTTTGTTTGTTGTTTTCTTCATTTTAATGTAACAAATACCCTGTTAGTTTTGGATAATAGGATGGTCATATTTTTTATAAAGTGTAGTGCTCTTTTTGAAAATCGAAACAATAATAATTTGTATTCGTCGCCTACCGTGGAGGCGATAGTAGTTGCATATAAGCATGTAGTGTATATTTTATTATATATATACTTTTCGATTCATATTATCTTGTTCATAATAATATGATATGATCAAATTGATATATGGCACAGACAGTTTAAACAGTTCTAGGATAAATCAAACTCTACGAAGTAACTTATGACATAAAAAATCGAACCATTAAGTAATTTTTGGTGTATATTATATAGCACATCATACTTTATAAGATATTGTTTTTTAAATGTATTTATAATTTGAGATATTTCTAACTTATCTGCTATCTAAGTCTAGTCTACTGATATATATATACAAAATATTTTTATTTTTTACATACTTATGATATTATAATTCTTTATAGGATAGTTTATGTATATTGTATATATATATAATGATAATATTTTATTTACATTTTAAGTTAGATTATTAACAACAGATCAAAATTTTTTAGCGCGTAAATTATTATTTAAGAAATTAAGTTAATACAGTAATAATGATTACTTTTACAAAAAAATAAGACTTACTTTGAAAGTATTTGGCCAACAATTTTTAAAATACCTATTATCATAATGGTACATTTATTATTCCATTAACGATAGCAAATTATATACAAAAATAAATAAGTTATAATTTCAATTCACTACTACTATCACTATTCACTCAAACTTCTGTTTCAAAGATATATAATTCTGGCTTAAGAGTCTCTAAAATTCTTCATTGGAATTATTTTGGAATTTGAGTTACGTTTTTAACGATTTGAAACTTTTAATGAAAAGTTAAGCACGTGTAAGGAGATCCAATGAAATTACAGTGAAATTTCTCCGAGCACATTTAATTAAGGGGATTTGGGACAGTACTATGTCAAAAACATTTCGAATTGTTGCCCAAATGTTCGACACTAAACGTTAGAAATCCGTGTCAAATACGGGCAGGTGTATTTCGTGCTTGCATTAGGTTCATAATACTCGCGTTTATAAAAAGAATAACAATTGTAAATAACAAATCTAAATTTAATTAAACTCCGGTTTAGTGTTGTGTCCTTTCTGCTCTGGAGACCGGAAGAGAACCAATTAATTCGTCGGTTCACATGTCCTGGCTGACGGAAGACCCTTCGCTGGCAAATTGTGATTTTAATACTATAGCACTAGGATTTTCCTTCAGGATAAGGTTAATTATTGCCATGTTCAAACTGATGGAAGGTCACATAGTGTATAATATATATATAATATGGTGTATGGGCCGGTTTTTCGTTTCTGGGAAACGATCGCGGACACGCAACTCCCTTTGGCCCCGTTTCTGAAATATACACCAACTAATTACTCACGTAGCTTAAGCGAACAAAAGGGGTCAAATAATACTTAAACTTTCTTATCTCGGATATTATATGTTATGATAAACCTGCGGAATCAACAATATGTTTATATGACACTATCATTTGATCGGTTATTATAGCGAAGGCACTCAGACTGTAATGACCATCATTAATCGAAATTTGAACTTGTGCGTGTTGGATTTTTTTTTAAATAAATTGTTACTGCTCAAAATCATGGTATGTCGGTAGCACACATAATTTTTTTGACACATGAATAAGTCTCTCAACTTCTTTTTAACAAGACAACTTTTTTACTCTATACCTATCATGAATTGTATGTACATTTCGTTGTTCCACATGACCACATATGGTTTTGTACAAATACACGAATATTGATGAAAGAGGTAAATACATAAAAGGGAAAAGGAGCGTTCGAAAATGACGTCTTAGAAAGGTCTTTGATGTCAAATCAATCACCTATACACTCGGTTCTCGCAATATTGAAACCTTTTGTTTTAGAGTTGCAAAAACGAATAAAATATAAAAATTGATTATACGTATTTATTACCAAATTCATTTTCAGTGAAATTTCATAGAAAAATCATATGTTTTTGAATGGGAAAAATAATAAATTTGGAAATATGTGAGTTTATAAAGTATTTACAATTTATATAATTAAATATTATTGTATTGCATGTAGTAATTATAGTTATAGATACACAGAATGGCTAACAATTTCAAAATGGTATAATTTTACTTTACATACACATTTAAATTTTTTTTAAACTTTTTTTTATAAAATGTTTGTACAAAAGAAAACAAACATTATGTGTGCATTTAAAAAAAAAAAATGATTTTCCAGAAATTGTTGTCCCTAAAAAATAACAATAAAATAATCAGAAACAAGAGAATGCAAACATTTTAGACTTCGAGTGAAATTCAGAATGAAGTGATGTTTTATAATGATTTTTATTTATTATTTAATTTTTCATCAACTATTTTTTGGTACATAGTGTGCTTAAAGAATACCAAATACCGCCTTTTGAGGTGTCTGAAAAACTTGATAGTAGGAGTTTTCGTTTCTAGATAAAAAGGCATAAGTAATTATTCAATTATTCTAATGCAAATAGGGTCTTATAAATATAAAATGTATTTGGCCGTAAACTTTAATATATTATGGCAAATATTGTTTCATCAAGGTTCGCTAAAAAAAAGTATAATTAAACGCTGCAGTTAATCACTATTAGTATTCTTATTATTAATTGATTATAATACTAGAATAAAAATTCACCACTGAGACTTTCGATATGAAAAACGTGTCCAACGTCCTGTCCGTGATTTGTCTTGATCTACACTTGTTTACTACGGGTTTCAAATATACTTTTCAAAGCACTGGAAAATTGCATGATAAGTTCAATCGTTAAGATGGTCCTTCGGGTTGTGATGACAGATCACAAATACCACAACAATGTTGCAATATACAGTAAAATTGACGTTCCGATTGGTTGCTTTTGTGGTGACAGTATTACAACGGCAGGCTTTGTTTTCGTTTTTATTTCCAACTATATGATATCGATGGAGATTTTTGAACTTGATATAAAATTGTTTTAGTTTGGAGTTAATTTCATATTTATACGAGCATTGTTTTTGTTAAACATGCATTTAACTATCTACGTAAAATAATGGCGGTCAAAGTATCTTTAACGAAAAAAAATATATTATTTAAGTGCATTGACTTGATAACACAATAATAATATAAGCTAAACAATTTTAATATTAAATTTTACAATAACTGTTTTATTTTTAGATTTAAAAATTTAAGGCACTTATATTATGATATATTGATATGTCAAATTATAATGTAGTCATTAACCCAGATATTTTAAATAATTGATATGATGACCTCATAAAAACATAATATTATGTAATTCGTGAAATTAAGCCGAAGGAAAATTAATGTACCTAAAAATATGATAAGTTTAACGAATGATAATAATATGCATAATAGTAATAAAAAAAAAAAAAAAAAACATTAAACACTGTAATGCTTACAACTATAGTATTGTTTTCGACAAATTGAAGTAAATTAATTATAATTGCGTTATCTTCAATGTTAATCACCCTTTTCTGCACTTAAAATTATCACAGTTTTGTAATTTAAAAAATAATCTTTATTCTAATAAATCCAATTAATTGACATAAATTAATATCATCGTTTTATCGGCACAACGTTTTATCTTTAAAATATATACGTTAGTAAATACAACGTTTATTCGGGGAACATTTTTAACCGCGGTACCGTCGAATTAATTGTTGGTATTCATTATAACATGCACGCATTATTTTCATGCTTAAATATTTAAACCGCACGGGAATAACCGTTACGGGTTTTCAGTTATACTCGTAAGGTATTATGTGTATTAACATAACTCGAGTAGTTTGACAACAATACTGATTTTTTCGATAATATTTGTTTGTATAGCGCAATAGTCGTGTATTATATTGTCTAAGCGCCAGATATATTTTTCTGACGTCAAAATTGTATCCAACATTCCTCGGTAAAATTGATGAGTTAATTTCTCTTTCGAGTCGTCGGTTTTCACGGCGGACCATTTTTCTCTAAACGGTATTCAAATAATTTATACTTCTTGCGACTTCCCGTAAATTAGCTGAAGCCTTAAGCTGTAAATATTCAGTTGACAATTTTGGTCACGGTCGTCTCGAATGTGCTTCGAATACACTGATACGTTTTGACCGAAGGATCGTCATTGACGACGTTCAGATGATCTAGAAAATAAAACTAAAACTCAATAAAAAATATTTAAATTTATTTTAATCGCGGAAATGAATAAGACGCGTGTCTAGCGTCTTAACGGAATTTATTGAGTTTTCGTAATTTCTTGATAGTTCAACGCGAAATTATACATAATAAATAATAATATAATGTTATATGTAGCATCAAAGAATTCTTGGCTTACTGGAAAATACTTGATCGAGGATTATGTGTGATTTATATGTCATTTTGCCGGTGGCGACCGAGGCGTAAACTCGAGTGAGTGAACTGTTATACAATCTGGGAAATAATTTTATATACTTCGTCTTCTTGCCATACATTTTGTACACAAAATGTTTTCATTTATACAATAATATAATATATAGTATTACGTTTACATTTTATAGCGCTTATACTAGACTCGTACCAGTCGTACCTCATCATTGGTTTGTGTATACGTATTGTATGCATTTATTGATGTATATATTTTATAGATACTTTAAGTTTACACAGTTTCATTATAATTTTAATTTACACGACGTAGTGTTTACTTGTGTAAATAAAATGAAAAACGAGTTGTCGTCACTGTAAATTTAATATTGTGTATAAATGAGGTGGAATCGGTAATAAGTGACCTCCCTCATCGAATGACGTTATATATTCAAAACGTATTGAACATCGTTTTTCCACTGTAATAATGAGGGTTTCCTCGGTTATCAACACCTTCAAATCGGCTGTGTCGGCGGCACACGACCAAGAGTTGTTTTAAACATTTATTATTTCGTCATGGAAAAGCGTACACAACACACAACATAAATCATTGTAAATTATTTACACCTTAAATATATGTATAATTATAATATTTTTTTTTGGATTTATACGATTTATTGAAAAAATCAATAACATTTCTAACGAGTAGAGATATATGTAATTGTACGTATTGTTGGCTATCAAGGGTAGAGCGTTGTTGTATCATATTACATTTTTAATGTTTATTATATACTTCAATTGTTTCGTGAATTTTAATAAGCAATCACAGTGTATTTTTAATTCAAGATTCTCAAAGAATTATAATAATCGTTTAATAACCATCATAAGTTTTATCTAAGTTTAAGCGTTAAATCTGACGCTTAAAAGGTAAAATATATTTTTAATATTTTATACGTCATAATTCAGGTATTTATTCCATGATAACTACCACCTATTGACCTATTTATGAAAAAATTATAATTATCCAAAGCATGGACATTTTGAAAAATGATCTACCTCTATTGAAATGTATAATTAAAAAATAAAATAAAAACTATATTACATCGAAAAGCCATTAAGTTTTACCCTTAACTCATAATGTAAAACATGAATAACTGCGATGATTTTAAAATATTACTACAGTCATATAGCTTTTTATTTTTAATTAAATGCTATTACTGACATTAATTTAATATAATAATGTATAAGTACAAACATAATATTACAATGTACCGCTATCATTGAACTCAGCCTTTGTGCTCACTTCTGTTGTTAGCTAAAACTTTGTACATTTCCTTGATTCTGTGGCAAAAATATCATTTTCTGTAGGTATATTAATATCCCCTTGTCAATACTTATCATCACTCATAAATGAGGTACACCCTTCTATCATCCCAAATGTATGATATCGGTATCTAGTCATTCCAGAATACCTGATGAAATAAGTTAAATTATTCCTAAATAATAATATAGTTTTTAAATTCAAAAACTTTGTAATTAATAAAGTCCAATTTTTATATTGGATTTTATTTCATAAATTGTTAATTATAAAAAAATTATTTTACTTATGAATGCAATACAATATAACGATATTATAGAATACAATTTTAATAACGATATTATGTGATTAAATTTAAATTTAAAATTTAAGGTTTTAGTGACGTACAGTTCGGTAAAGATATATTTTAGAGATGAACTTAATTTATTTTCAATAAATATCTATTAAGTTTGAAAAATTAATTAAATAATATTTAGTATCTATAAAAGACGAAAACGATTGTTTGAAATTGAAAATTGTAAATGCTATAAAAATATAGTATACCTAATATAGTTATTATATTGTTGTCTGCATAAAAAGTAACAATATATTCAATACGAATAACTTCGGATCAAAAGGTTTTATTAGTATGGATAACTTGTTTTTACCTTTTTAATTTAATTTTTGAATTTCAAGTCAAATAAAAATTATTTCTTATTCATAAGTATATAAATGAATGAAACTTAATAATATAAAAATGTTATGTTACGTTTGAAAAGAAAGTCAACAGTATGTAAAATATGACTATACTGTCATTAATCATCTAAAATGTTTGTTTTAAAATGGTACTTCAAATAATGTCCCTGCACACGAATTACTTTGTTGTTTACATTTAAACATAATTGCATAATATTAAAAATATAATTTAATTTATATCGATTGAATTGTATTTTATTTATTTATTAAATTTACACACTATAATGTTATGTATAATGAAGTTTATACGTAAATATTATATTATGTATTGCGCTTAAAACGTATAAAAATAACTATTATTTTTGTAATATTTTCGTTTATGAATAAAAAGCTTGAAAATGTAATATTACTATATGACTCATATGTAGTAAAATATATCAAAATTACAGTTTTTTTTTTAAACTTAAATTACAATTGTTAACAAATTTTCCAAAAATATGAGCTAATGGTCTTATCTAATCGAAGTGAAATATAAATATTAGTTAAAAATACATACAATCTTAAATTTTAAAAACGTAGTTTTTAAAATTAATAGAAGACTCATCATATTACGTTATTTATAAACACCATTCACCATTAAAATATATAAAAATACAAATTCGCATATTTTTTTTTAGATATTTCAAGTTCAAATTTTGATGAAATTGTATATTTAAACGAAAAATTATGATTTTATATGAACTGTTGTAGTTTAAAAATTATTATTTGTAGAGATTTTTGTGATTACATATTATGTACTATATCATTATTTACTATAAACGATGGCATTTTCAGAATACTTCGATTAGATTTAAACTATTGTTTCAATGAACTTATTATTTATACCGTTCATAGGCGCAAATAGGGGGGGGCTTTAGGGGCTAAGCCCCCCCAAACACTTCAATAGCCCCCCCCCCAAACGTTTTCTAAATTTTTTTTATGCTTTATCAGTATTATAATACTATACTCTATATACTCTATAATTATATTATTTTGTTGTTACTTATTGCTCTAAAGCCATACATACTTACAGTATTAATAATTCCTATTGTTTTCCTAAAAGTTATGTGGTGTATAATGTATATTAGGTATATATTATAAATATCATTTTGAGAACTATTACAAGTAGGTAGATCGTAGTTGAAATAGGATAGCACATTTGAAAAAAATATTTAATAAGTTTTATTTTCTGTCAATATTATAATAATTAAGTACGCAGTATACGATATACCTATAATCTGTACGTTGTACTAAAAAAATATTTAGGTATTAATTACTTGTATAAATGCTACATTTAGTAGCTAGGGCTTCAGCCCCCCCAAATCTCAAACGCTATTTGCGCCTATGATACCGTTCTACGTAAGTTACAAATAATTTACAACTTACAAGTTTTAAGTTAATAATAGTTAGTAATATTATAATATATTAATATAATATAATCATACTATACATTTATAATAATTATTATAATATGTATCTCTGTGATTTTGTTTAGAAAACAATCAGTCTTATGTACATAGGCGCAAATAGCGTTTGAGATAACGTATGCACACACATATATATATATTTTTATGTGTGTATGTGTGTGTGTGTGTGTGTGTGTGTGTGTGTGTGTGTGTGTGTGTGTGTGTGTGTGTGTGTGTGTGTGTGTGTGTGTGTGTGTGTGTGTGTGTGTGTGTGTGTGTCATTAGTTATATTTTACCATTATTAAATATTGCGTATATTCTGGTTATAATATTACATTTATATTATAGTTACATCGTTATAATATTATATAAAATTGTGATTGAATCATATGATATAGAAACTTGAAAGTCCTTCGAAAACTTAAGATAGATAAAATGATACTTTTATAAGTATTTCCGTTAATTATTTTTATTTCACTGATCGGGTTGGGAGATATCTCACCAGATGGGTAAACGATAGAAATAAATCCTGAAACCGGGTATTTGCACTCTTCTATCGGAGCTTGATAGGAAATTCGCACTGAAATCAAGGAGCATCAATCTTTCGATAGTTTGGAGTAGAAAAAAATCCAATCGTCAAACACCCTTCAACCATCATCCAACAACCGAACCCTTGAGTTACTGTAGCCAAATAGATTACAATTTATTTATATTGATGGATTTTTAAGAATTTCAACAGCAAAAGTGGTATAAAAATATATTTTTCATATTAGTGCAGTGAAATCGAAGATATTTGTATGGATTAACGTGTTACAATACACTATGTTAAATTATATAATATGTCGGTTTATTATTGAAGTGTACAAATACATTTTAATTTTAAATTCTGAACAGTTCAGATGAATGTATTTGTTTTACAGTAATCAATATATTTTTTTTTAATTTATTTTTAGTTTTAAGTCTTAACACCTAGTGGCGCAGTTAAAATACATCTTAATTTTAAAATTTGATGACAGTGTCTTGTAGTAAAACAGTTTATTTAGTATAATAGTTAATTGGATCTAGATGATACTTTCAAGATGTTTATAGTTTAAAATTCTCAGTATTTTTTAAAACAATTAGGGAAAACTAACAACAAAATAATAACAAACTAACAGAAATATTCTTGCAACACTAGTTTTTAACAAATTGTTTTTATTTTTAATTTAAAAACAAATAACCATAGGTCCTAGATAATTGAAATGTTCATCAAGTATTTACTAAAGTATTTTCAAAATATTATATCGTTTTTATATTTTTTAAGATCTTTCATAAGCCGTATTTCCTGAAGTTAAAAAATACATTTAAAATATCCATTTTATAATTTACCTATTCCATGACAAAATTCAAATGATGCATACTGTATAGTAGTAAATTGAATAGCTAGTAAAAATATATTATACTATATAATTTCTAATATATTAAATGTTTCATTTTTATAAAAATATTTGAAAAATGAATGTATAAATACGATAAAAATATTGACAAATACCTAAAATAAATATGAATGTGTTCACTTAAATTGCATTAATTGTACAATAAAATAATGTTCTATTGCTATGTCTATGTACAATGGTTTATTATTGTATAGTACTTGAGTTCAAAAACATTGTGACCAAATAATTTTGATGAATTTTACTCGAAATTGTGAAATTTTGAATCTATACAATATAGTATTGTGCCTGTACTATAGCTAAATAATTAAATAAATATTTAGTCGTGATCTATGCAATAGAAAAACATAAAATTATTATATACATGGAATTTCCTGTTGTAAGTATTTATTATAATTTGTATATTCGTACGTTTTATTTTTATTTTCTAAACTGTATATCTTTTCATAACAACAACAATAAAAATAAAAATAAGAATGAAAAATTTACAACTATTAATTAATCTGGACAATAAAATTAAAAAATGTTCAATGGTTGATATACATAATGCATTATACTGTATGTATTTATCAACGCGTTTTTCACTCACTGTTGGAAGTATTAAATGAAAAAAATGTTTAAAAAAATAAGATAAAAATATATTTATATTTTATCGCGAAAATCTTTTGAATGACAAACTGTAATAATATATTCATTTTGAATACAGATTTCTGTTTTTGTGCGCTAAAAAATAAACGATCTTACTTTTCTCAAAAAGCGCATTTCTTCCTGGTTCCTAGTAAAATTGTTTTTGAGTTAAGCTGTGTAATTCACGTGTCTTCCATGGTACTTCCGCAGTTTATCTGTACCGGCCAACATAAATATATAATTAAATCATATTTAACAGTGGTTATTGTGTACAATAGCCGGCGTTATGTCACGGCCCATTGGATATTGCAGGCAACGGGCTTTTAAATAAAATACTCAAGGTGTGATAACGATTAATCGTAAACTATCGCCTTCAGACAACTCGTGAAACAATGGTTTCGGGAAGACGGGTTTTTATGGGAGACGGTTTGTCCGACATTCATAATCCTGTGGTTAAACGTTTGTGCGATAAGCAGCCATTGTTATAATATCTTTCTAGGCGACGTTTTACCAAAATGTTGAATTTTAATTTTTAATCCCTTTTGTATACAATAAACATGATAATTTAATAATTATATTTTGTAATATATTATAGTGACAACGATATTATTATAAATGTATTTTTTGACTGATTCGTTAAGACAATAAATTGTGGTTGTCGGTTAAGGTAATATTATAATACTTTTTTGTTCAATAGCACGATGCTATTTATGATAACATGACTATATACATAATACGTTATTTTTTTAATTATTTACTTATTTTGTGATGTTAATAGTCAATTGGATTTAATTGATAAATTATTTTAGTAAAGTGTATTAAAATTTGAAAGAAAAAATTAACCTAACTATAATCTACTCCAATATAAAGCAATTTGTTTAGATACCAAGTATTGATCCAACAATACGTCACAAAATTAAAATCATATATATTGATTATAATCTACAGCAATTAGGTCAAGTTAATGGCTTAAGGAACTTGAATAGAACTATGCAATTCCGCCTAACTTTGGCTCATGATCTAAGATTAACCCAGCTACATTATCTTACTTTTTAAGGAGTGGGACATTCAAACAACGATTATGCTGTGTTATAAATTAATAGTAATTTAAGACATCCTTGTACAATAAGTAGGTATGTGTGTAAAAAATGTATTATGCTAAGGTATAATAAAAATATATTATAAACAAAAAAATAAATTTATAATGTATTTAGTTTAAATACAATTATAATTTTAATTTTATACATACAATATAAAATTTTCATAAATTCATTTTTACTTATAAAAATATTTGTTATCATTGCAGACATTTAAAATTAAAATCGACATAAATCTCAGACTTAAGCGTTAGTGACCAGCATACATTTGTATTTGAACATTAAATTTGTTTGCTATGCATATAATATTTATTGTGGGTTCACTCTTGAATTTTTTAATCAACATAATCATGTATTATTAAATATTTTATTGAGTGTAATGTATAAATAAGACATCTCTGAATATTCTCAGTAATAAAAATATCATAAATTTTATATTAGTTCACGAGAATAATAATATATCATATTAATATAGAATAATATTTTTCTGTTCCATATACACCTGTATTATAAAGCAAATAATATCTTTCTCCCAGAATAGATGAAAAAAAAGTCAACAAAGTTTCCATCTCCGAATAATATACTTTCTGTAGGTAGGTAGTAGGTACTTGCCAATTATACAGAAGTGGATGAAATTAATATGTTATAAGGTATCAAAGAACTTCATAATTTCTTGGACTAATTTATAAATAAAACTCGTTTCAATATAATAAATATTATTACATGATATTAAAGTGATAAATCTATATTTTAATATCCTTAAAAAAAATGTAAAATGTAAATAATTGGAAAATTCTAAAAAAATTATTTTGTTTTAAATAACCATAATAATGCTGTACAATAAATAAAATTATACATTTGATATAATATAATAAGTTGGAGTAAAAAATTGCAATTTTCCAAAATTTATCAACTACTTATTTATTTATTTTAAATTCTAGTTATTAAAATATATTTAAATAACGCTCGCATAACATTGTAATCATACATCATGTATTTCAAGTAAAAGCTATATAATATTGTATAAGTAAAATAATAAAATATTTTATGTTACAAACATAAAAATTAGGTTAATGATATTAATTTTCAATATTAATTATTCGGTCGTAAAATGGCTGTAGTTCGACGTAAAATGTATAACGTCGTGAAGTTAGTTGTAACTTAACCATGCAGGTCTACCTTCTTAGGTATAAAATCATTCGTCTAGATTAACTTTCGTCGATTATCCCACTTTGAGACATCGTTTTATATAGCTGTTTGTTAAACTGGTACACGGCTTCTTCAATAGAAGATTTTTCACTTATCTTTCATGATATATTTTGTCGCCAATATTCCAATATTACCCGGTGATGGTGAACATCGCGTGTCTTTATATCATTTCGTGACACGCCGCGACTAACAATAGATACTTTGCGGGGAAGCGACATTGCATTTTGACCGCAGTGAATATTCACGCTAACAGATGGTCATAAGTACAATAAACGAGTCGAGGCGGTATCGTTTTTGGTATTCGATTTTCCATACGTTTGTATGATAATGCGAGTACCTACGTATTTTCGATACGAAATATACGGAGTCGCTGCGAACGTTACGCGGAATTTTTTCCCCTATATTTTATTTCAGAACCCCATTTGGGATTCTGTCAACATGCAAGTGAATAATACGAAATGGATAACCAAAGTCCCGAAAAATGTATTCCGTTTCGTTTTCCGTATATTATACCTCAATAATAAAATACTATATACACTCATGCGCACGACTGCCGTTGGCACCAGACATAATATCTCGTCGAAGCGATGTTCGTATTATATATAATATTATAGCAGTATATACAATGTATTCAGACTCGAAACTACCCCCGCCATTATACACCCGCCCATTGCAGTGCAACTCACTATTACACAACAATACAACCTCGAACGTTATAACATAATAATATTATGATAAGGGCTGAGAATTCGATGCCCCCCGAAAACTAAGAAAATGTCATAATATATATATATTAAAAAAAAAAAAAACAATGCTACCGCAAAAATGTAAAATTATGTTTTTATGAAATGTACTTGCTAACAAACTGTGAGTGTTCAATGTTCATTCCAAAAAAAATATTACCAAAAAAGAACATATTATGTTCGTATATCGTAAAACAAATCGCTAAGAAAACAACAAAAATGTGAAGTGCAATGCTATTCCAGCCATAATTTATTGTTATGGTAAACTAAACTATCTACCGATAGGCGTAGGTCTAATTAAAATCAAGCACACTTTGTATTTTGTTTTTGGCATAGCAATATTTTTAATACGATTATTTTTTCCAGTTGTGTTCCTGTTACGATGCGTATTCCTCAACAGTCTGATACTCTCTTTATGTTTTGTTATGATTATTAAGTACAGTGTTTATGCCTGACAATTTAAGCAAATAAAATCATTGTTTAATAACTTAATCGTTCTTGATTGATATCACCACGAGAAGAAAGAAGAAGAATGACCACATAATATTTACGATTTTTTCGATTGGTCAAATTTTATTCCATTTATTTTTTTATACATTAAATTTATTATTCAAATTGATTTTTAAAAAATGTAGTAGATAATTGTACTATACATTGTAAGAAATACTGAGAACTTTAACGTATTTTAATAATTTAATGCAAATTTAAAACGTTTGATAATATAAAATGTCTCATTCTCTCCACAGTGTTCATATAATTGAATGGAGTAAACCTCCTATAAACCATAAAATACATTCAGCAAAAATTATTTTAATTTCTAAAATGTTTAATTTATGTAAACTGTATTCAAAACATTTAAATTCAAGAGGATACATTTTCTCTTAAAACAATTTATAACTTAAGTATTATTTCTTTAAAAAAATTAAGGCATAAAAAAACAGACAGTTTTTATTTAAAGCTAAAATCAAAAATTTACAACATAACATATACAATTATCGTATCTCTGCATAATTTTTTACGTTCAATGTCAAAATGTATATTAATACCTATGTATTATGTGATTTTTTGCGATGTATAAATTGTATTTTTATTAAAATCAAATTATTCTATAAAATATCTAGTTGATATTTGAATTTAAAAATAGAAATTCAATTTTTTTCTTGTATGTATATTATGTATAATTAATTAGTATGAAAACTGCAGAGGAACACGTAATATATAATTAAACGACATATTTCAACAAAATTCTTTGAATAAGTTGTTATAAACGTGCATCAAAGTATTTAATACTACAAAATAAATAGTTCCAAAGTGAAATGTGTAATAATCTGGAATTTCCAAGTGTTAATGATCATCACAATGTCACGTTTCGTAAAACCGATAATTTAATTTTTCACATTAGTTATTTTATCATAATTATTATAGTAACAGTTTTATTTAGATTGAGATCATAACCACATATAATTATGCAATTTCTGAAAAGTATCGTAAGCCGATCATTTAATCATTTAATTATATCTATATCAAACAGCTGGAAGTATAATTATATTTCTAATGAAATCATTCCATATTATACAATTAATGTATTCATGAAATTGGCAGTTTTCAATTTGTTAATTATAAATAAATAAATTAATATCAAATGAAGTGTTTACTTTAGATTTATAATTCTGAACATAGTAAATTTTCGCGTTGATATTGATTGTAAACAAAAAAGTAATTTTAAATACTTACTACCTACGTTTGTAATTATTGTGATCAGGCATTCATTGTGTTACATTTTACGTTCGTTATTTATGTTGAATTTTGATAAATCGAATTATAAAATGTTAGTTTGAATATTTGAATCCGTATAGGTAATTTTGTATTCATACCCACGTCAAACGAAACCTCTGTGGAACAAATGTTTTGGACACGGGTTTTAGATCGATTGAAATGTTGGCGTTTGTCAGTGGTAGTTTGAGTTACATAAGTATAAAAAGTATAAATGGGCCATTTTTAACAATCTAATTATAAATACAATTTAAACTTGTTAATATTACTTAGGCACTAATTATTTGGTTATTGTATTTTATACACTATTCCTTTGAAAAATCGAAAAATACGAATAATGTATAACTATTATATTTTTCTCGTAAAATCGAATAGTATAATGTATTATTATTATTTTTAATATTTTATGTAAAATCGAACTGAACGACTGTTGCAAAAACCAATACCTACTTTTAGATTCTGAACGGAATGATGAATGTATTGATTTTACAATGATGTGTGTTTTTTTTTTTTTTTTGTACAGCAATAACTAGTCGAAATAATGCTTAAATAACGATAAAAAATTTTGGCCGGCCAGAAAATCTTAAAAATTTAATACAAGGTTTCTTATAAGTTGGTCTTAAAGTGATAAAAAAAAAATCCGAAATCGTTAGTCACAATTTTTTTTTTATAAGTGCTTAAAGTTCGAATTTAACGAAATATGTCAAAATTGCGAAAATTGGCAAGTAATTTTGTAGTTGAAAAATCGTAAAAATTTTTTCTTTTATAACTTAATTTTGAAAATTTGGTTCAATGTTCTCCATAAATTTTTCTTCAAATATCTGTAAAAATAACTCTACCGGATTTAGACAAAAAATTTTATGAGTGTTTGAAATTTAAATTTTTACAAAACCGCGTTAAAAAACGGTTTAGCCTCAAACGATTTTTGATATTTGTTGTTATTCAAATAGTATAAGTCATAAATACATGACAATTTTACCAGTTATTAAGATTTCCATTTGCTTTACGTGATTTGATTTTCAAAACATTTTGACTTTTTTGAGCTATTTATAGGCATTTGAAATAATCAATTTTTTTTTATTGTTTTTTTATAAATGTTGATAAAAAAAATTTAGCAGGGATAAATTACTTGAACATTTAATAAAAGGGTCCACATAGCTTGTTCTAACTCTCATTCAAAAATTATAAAAATACATAGGCACAATTTTTTTTAATTAGCATTTGAAGTTCAAATATTGACAAAAATTCGTCAAAATCATGAATATTTTTCACTATTTGGTAGTTAAAAATTTATAAATATTTTACTATCAAAAGCTAAGAATTGAAAATTTAATACTATGCTGTCCATAAGTTAAGCATAAAATAATTATAAAAAAGTTAGAGGATTATTCAATTTAAAAAAATTTACGAGTGTTAAAAGTTTTAATTTTAATTTGAAATCAAATATACACGTGTAAAATAACGTTTTACTAATAAATAATTTTCGATTTTTGTTATTTTTAAAAAATTACTTGACGTAAGATCTTGAAACTTTTACTTAAATGTTTGAATTTGTTTCAAAATAGAATATATGACAATATTTAAATATAATATATCCTAGACTGACAAATCATCTCCGTTCAGAATCGTTTTTCGTAGACGATGATAACTATCATTGCATTCAAATTTAACCTACCCTAGTACGAGGTTCACCCCACCTCGTAATGTACAGCAAAGCGATACTCACTTAACCGTTTTTTTTCCATATAGATCAAATATAAGTTATGGTGGTTAATGAAAACTTTATAGGATTTAAAATTTAAATTTGAAATTTATTGAGAAAAATATGAAGGTATTACAGTGTTTTAAATATCAAATGATTATAATATTATTTTAAATACGATTCGGCCACTGAAACACCTTGGTTTATTTTAAAAGCCTTTTGGTATTTTCAATAAAAATATAGGTTAAACAATAGTTGCATGTATCTAATACCGATGGAATATTCAAACACGCGATGTATTGCAACATTTAAAGAAAATAGCATAATATTAATTGTATATGATGATAATAATAATAATATGTAAAAACAGGAATGATTTAAAGCCTTATCTGCAACATTAACCATTCATGATGCAATGCAGTATAATAATAGATATAAAAATCACGAACATTATTATTTTGTATGTGTACATTACCATATTTCACTATTTCAGTATAATGCTGCGGAGTGTATATTATATCGACTATTTAAGATACATATATATATATATATAGAGAGAGGTGTATATAGATTTGTGGAATGTGAATGCAATTGGCGCACAAAAGTTTTCCCTCTCTCGCGTCCCTCGCCACCAACCACTAGCGTATTATTATTTATTTCACGTCACTATAATAATATTTTGATACTAATACATTGTGTTATCTGTAATAAATATAATTATTATGTATTATACAAGTGTCACAAAAATCAAAAAAATTACAATAATTGAATGGTGTAGAATCCATTTTTAAATAATTGAAATATTTTAAACACTTGTGTGAAATACGTATAATACACATGAAAAGGACACCATTTAAATAATGAAAATATGTAAATTTAGCAATAATAATTTATATACATACTTTATGTTTTGGACGTACACATAATATATTATAGGTATGTGCGGGCACGCGTGTTCGCGAATAAAAAAAAAGGGTGTGCTAGATACGATAAATCGTTTTCGTGTATAGTTACTATTTGAAAATAAAAGCTGAATATTTATTAAATATTGTCGTGTGTACCTGCCTTCCTGTTTTCAAAAATGCATATTTTAATATTTAATAATAATAATAATGAGGTATTTATGACTATCATATATATACTATCGTATATATATATACGATTCCATTAATGATAAATCGCATTAAACTCTGTTGTCCTGCACAAAACTGCGTCAATGTATACTGTATATAATACACAAATAATATAAGGATTAGGGATTTCATTGTATAATATATTCATCACTGCGGCTAAACAGAAACCCGCGGATTCGAACGTGTTCAACCCGTTACAGACCTCATCTGTTTCTTATAAGACCACATCGTAATGAAGAATATATTTTATCCGTGATCTCAGCACTGAATAATTTTCCATTGGTAGACCATGGCCCGTGATAGTGTACGAAATAAGTTAAGAAAATATGTCATTATTATAAATAAAAAAAAAATGTTGACAACATTTTTTAAACGATCACATTACCGCAGCATGTAAAAGTAAAGCCTACTCTGAGTTGACTGGGAAGATTTTACTACACTTAAACAATATTATTCAACATCACAAAAAGTATATCATTTTTACTTAAAGCCTTATTATGTTTCAGGTTTTAAAATATTGTGCTTGACAGATTTATCAAGTTTATACTTCATTAGGTAAGTACGAAAAACAAAATAAAAAAATATACTTGTAATTAAAACTGATGTTTTGGTAGAAAAAAACAATATGATTTAAATAACGAAGAAAGAATATTTTTTCCGGTTTTATCCAATAATTTGGCATTATTTTAATGTAAATTTCAGCTTACGTATCTTAAAATTAATGATATCATTATAATAGTAATTATTAAATTCATGAGTTTAGTTACAATCGAGACTGACTTTTATATATTTTTCTGTATTATTATAAGTCAAAATAATATCTGGGAACTCTTTGAGTATACTTGGTAGGTCACTGCGATAGACAATTTAATTTTAATATAACGATAAATATTCGTAAGACATAAAATTAATTTCCGTGAAAGAAATAGAGGGTTTACTATTCAACATCAATTTCTAAGTACATAACTATTAATAATAACTATAATATTATATAGTTACAATATATTAGAATATAGCGATCATAACGATTGTTGTTAACCTATAAGTCATTATATCGACTACCTATAAATTATTTATTATACTTATATAAAATATAAATACACAAGTTAGATTTTTATAATTTATTATTTTTTCAATTCAGTAAGTTGAACTTGTTTTTACCAAAAATATCACATTTAATTTTTAAACCAAAACCAACGAAAATATTGTGAATTGATTCGATATATAAATTGCTTAATATTTGTTTAAACGTTTTGAAAATTTCATTGTGTATAATATTATATATATGTACGAAATGACAATAAGTTCGACATTCTTCAAATAATAATATTATTTGAATATGAAATCATTATTTCAATTTTTTGTCCAAGTATCCAATTTCGTCAATATTCGAACTTTAACTTCAATTTCAAAGTATTAAAAAAAAAAACAAATTATGTGTATGTAGTACTCCGATAATTGAACAACTTATGAGAAGAACCTTGGTATACATTTTTAAGCCTTGGTTATTAAAATTGAAAATGATATGCCTTTTTTAATTATAAAATATTTAGACTCATAATAACATGCAATATGATGAAACATTTTAAACTAAATAAAAAAATGCTAATTTTCATTTAAACTCAGAAACATTCCCTATGTTGAAGATCAAAGCAAATATTAAACGTTATATATGACACGTACAAAAGTAAAATAAAATACACATCGTTGTCAGACTACCGTGAAATTCTCTTCGTTGAATATACAATTAAATATAAAATCAATAAGCATCATTTCTAAAAAAAAAATAATAATAATAATTAATTTTGAAATCATATTATTTACCTAAGTATTATTTATATGATATAAAACGTGTATATTTATTTTCCTGCATGTTAAAATTACCATATAATTTACCATAGAACGAGAATTTGTACTCAAACAATTACATTTTATCTCCTCGCAACCCATATACGTAGAGAATTTCGAATTAATTAACCCGTTGTGTATACGAGTAGGTATTTTTAGTAATGAATCTTTTTAATTTTCATTACTCCATGCAAATGTTATCTATTAATTAAATGTCATATTCTACTGAAGCTAATTCAATTAAAGTATGACATTTGAATTACTTCTTTCGGGATTACATTTACATTTTAAATTAATAAAGTTGGCAAACCTTATGGATTTTAGTGAATGATTTAATATTTTTTTTTATGTATAATACAATATTCGAATGCGAAAAAAATTAACGTAATATTGTAACGTCAAGTCGTATTACGCGGTTTATTTTGTATATATATATATATATTATTAAATTATAAATATTCGTAGGTTCGTATACATTATGCGCATATTAAGAAGCCACAAACGTTATATTACAATATAGCAAAAGTCATTAAAAAATTGTGTTATACTTTTATTACATAATATTATATTATACTGTTCAAACGCAGCTTCCATTTATATACATTTTCTTCTGTTTTAGATTCGCATGCTCGCTGTGCTCAAGTACTGCAATATATAATATTATATTAAAATGCAGTCCGACACGCGTGCAGCATGACGTGTATTCGATGGATTTTCTTATTTCGTACATTTTTTTTTATGTAAACGCCCGTGCAGCGTCCGTTTTAGTAATAGCGTGTTTGGGTGATTTTATTGTGTTTGGTGAACATTTAAAAACAATTTGTTACACGATGTTGTCTGTTTGTCGTATCGTGATTTTTTCCGTTTTGTGCAGCACGTGCGTGTACCGTCCACGATGACACTATAATAATACATATATTCGCACACGTACAGGTGACGTGTTTGTGTGAAAAAAAAAACCCGAATTAATCTCCGCCATCTTTTGACCCGGAACCTTTAATGCGTTCGCGTCAGTATCTGTCAGCCGAAATTTATGATGTCTTACCTCGTTCGGTTGGATACCACGAAGGAAATGACGTTTCCTTATAAATGTCTCTGTCACCCCGTGTATTTATATATATATATATATAATACTTACATCCAAGTTCGTATCCGCTTATCCTCCAGTCGCGATTGTTCAACTATTACGTATACCACAATACTACTACCACAGTAGTAGATGATATGTGTAGTTACTACACTTACATACAGAGTATTTCCGGGTGTTCCGTTCAAACTTTAAAAATTATTAATTTTATCCTTTTTTTTGTCAAACTTTCCCAAGTCAGTGATTGATATTTAACGACCTTTATTGCATCTCGAATTTCAGATTAATTGAATTGGACTCGTAGTGGTTACTTTACTGGTGAGTGGTAAGTCTTTAAATTGTGACTTTAATAAATAATAGGTAATAGGTTTCCCTTAGATACCCAATACTTCCTTTTTAATGTACTCTGTGCGCACAGAGTTTTCGTCACATCTATCGTCTGAGCTATAAGTCACGAGATAAATTATTGCCGATTCCATCGCTTAAAATACTAACAAACATAATCATTATCGAGATATCTAAGGCAATTTTAGAAACGCCTTGAGTTAGGATCGAGATTAGAGGTTACGTGGACTGGCTGAAATGGTTGAGGATTTTGATATTTTGAATAACGCTATTATATAATAATAGCAACCGAAAGATATATATATATATATATATATATACATACCACTATCGATGATAAGATAATTAAATATTTTCATCGTTCGAGATCGTCAGATATTATGATAATAGTTGCAGCTGTTAATATTTAAATTAAAATTTATTTTACTTGTCCGAATACTTTTGACAAATAAAATAAAATATAATTATATATGTTATTTTTCCCGGCATAAGCAACTATTTTTGATCTTTGGTGTGAAATGTGTGCATATAATAGCGTTTATTTCATAATATATAATAATGGATTGTTTGGCGTAGGGTAGTCTGACAACAATACTAGTATTATACCTATATTACCTGTGTTTAATTGTGTGTTCGCGTGTTTCACTTTAAAACAAAAAAATAATTATGTATATGATATACAATAATATACATATATTATGAATTTTTAATGATAATTTTGACGTATACGTTAAGAGTTTCGAAATGATTTATTCTTTGACGTAAAGGAGTATGAAGGGTAAACTGTTTATTTAATTTAAAGTAATATGGTATTATAGTAGTGCATAATTATACACTGATAAAATTGTTTTTCCAAAAAAATAAAATATAATAAAAAATACTCTATGAGTAAAATTTACTAAGTGTTTCTATTTCTCATTTTAGTATTATTAAAATTTATTTAAAGACCCAACGACTTAAAAACTTTTGTACATGATACAGTTGGAAATTTGAAAACTAAAAGTCTGAAAGTAGACTTTCAATCTACTGAAAATATTATTAGATAAGTTAATTTTTTTTTTTTTTTACTGTAGAGGATAAAATAAGCGCTGTAGTACCCATTTTTTCTGACTGCTAAAATGAGATCTGCAAGAAGTATATTTTACGTTTACCTATAATATGCATTTGCAGTTCCAATTACAGATTCAAGCAAGAAT
This sequence comes from Schizaphis graminum, assembly GCA_020882235.1. Classification (NCBI taxonomy): domain Eukaryota; kingdom Metazoa; phylum Arthropoda; class Insecta; order Hemiptera; family Aphididae; genus Schizaphis; species Schizaphis graminum. The sequence continues at coordinate 43,319,013 of CM037034.1, forward strand.
AATAATCAAATGTTTTATTCTATCATATGAAAATAGCATTGGTAAACGTGGAGTGTACTCACTACAACTACAAAATTGTAACGTTTGGATTCTTTCGAGTGTCCATCTTCAGATATTTTACTTATTTTCATGATTTATTGACATCAACTAAACGAATTAATAAAATTACGAAACGTTCGCTGGACCGTACTCCTTATTATATTATATTGACTCAACATCACAGACATGATTCGCGCAGTACGGACGCGTCTACACTTCGGACCGTTCGTGTATTGTATCATAACATTGTTTTAGGTATATGGTTATTGGTCAGTGTAGGACCACCGTATTTTTTATTTTATTTTTACCAAAAAGTTTATTCGGGAAAACGTTGAGTCTCATTCTGTATATTATCGTGTTATAATATATTACAACGAAATATTCACTGATTCGTCCCAACAACAATAACCTGTCGAACCACATGATAACTCACGATATATAATAATATTATATCGCGTCGTATGTGCGTAATATAATATTATTATTAAGATGATTTTTCTGCGAAACTTAAAGTACTTCATTTGCGCAATACAATCGCCGACGAAAATCGTTTCCCAATACATCTCTTCACTATAATATTATAATGTTTCGCCGCGTTTGCCGATTACCCCACTGCATGCTCCATAATATATTTCTCGGAGTAACGTTAATCTCGATACTAACGGATATTCGCATATTTTAACGTTATATTACACAATGTACCTATATATTTTTTCCTTCCGACGTTTATTGCTTTTCGTCGTAGTGCGCGTTGTGTTCGCTGCTCTAAATATATATCCAACCATTAACGAGTTTAAGCAGTTAAACGTGTACGTTTTATTTCATTTTAATTTTAAGACGTATTTTCAGTCGTCTAAGGAGGTTCTGTTTCTGTTTGTCGAGCCGAGTGGGTTTTCAAAGTCGCTAAAAAGTAAAAATATAAAAAACTATTACACGCGTACCTATAGTATTCGATGATTTGCTATTGTTTACTACGTTCAGATTATACGTTATATTAATTATTCTAAGTTATTATCTGCCTATATAACTATATAATTGTTTGGTATTTATCACGATTCGAAAATGCTTGGAAATTAAGTATACATAATATATTTGGAATAGTTTCTGGGTGGTATTTAAATTATGATAAATTATTAAGTTATAACTAAGGTTTAATTATTCATTGTTTTTACTCAAGTATTAGTAATATCTTGGTCACAGACTTATGCCATATTCAATATTATGTGATATGTTTATTTTTTTAAATACTGGTACTGAATTACTTCAACAATAAATTTATTTTTTATTTTAGTACATATACTCGTATCGTGTCTATAACAATAAGAGTAAATTTCCTTCATTCTACTTCCAATTTATATTAAACAATTAATAAACTGAAACAGTATTACTTAGTACGTATTCAGTTTAAAATAATGTATTTTAATTCGCAGCAGACTTTCGTGTACGTCATAAATAATTTATTATATTTCTTTAATGAGATCAAAAAAGAATGATAATAATAGTATATTATGTTGTTTGAAAAAATATTTTAGTGATTTGTGTTTAATCTGCTAAATGGTCGCTTATTTCAGTATGATTTGACCAATATTTAAATTATAATGATGCAAATTCAATTTAAAACCATAGGTATCTACATCATTATTATTTTTAATGAAACCGATAATATTGTATTGTCATTAAAAGCTGAATATATATATATATTTATATATTTTTTTAATCTGTCATTTAGAATGCAGTTGAATATTTCATTAATATTTTATTATATTGTTCAATTTAAATTCTGATATTGTGCAGATAATATTAGGTTTGCACGTACTCTGTTTGGTATTAAAATGATATGTGAAGGTATAAATTATTCTATATCGTAAATTAAAATAAAACAAAATGTATTTCAATTTGTTCATTAGTATCTTATCGTCAATTTAATGTAGTATATTGCTCATCTACATTCTACACATATTGAAAATGTGTTTCTAGAACACCGAAGTAGGTTTGGATAATAATATACGAGATAATTAATCATATAATAATATTGTTGTTAACATGATATATTTTGTAATATTATTGCAATATTATATTATTATTAATAATGTCAAAGGTCCAAATATATAATAGAAACGTAGTCAGCGGGACTTCAAAGGAGATTGAAATCGCTGTGGCTTACAGTAATATTATTATGTATACAGGAATGACGACTGTAATAAATTAAGAATGACTGGAAATTTAGCAATGTCGTTTATCATCATAGTTCAATGATAGAGATAAATAATGTGAAAAATACTTTAAAACGTGGTTTCGATTGCAGATGAAAACCGTATGTCAATATAATAACTAAATAAATGCATAATAATAGTTACAAGAATCTACAAGTCTATACAACCGCTTATTTTTTTTGCGATTGTTTTGCATGTAGTAAATTTATTAAAAGAATAAAATATTTGCATTCCAATATTCTTACAATCAATGAATAAAAAGAAAATGGTAGGACAAAGTTATATACACTACAACAAATATACCTATATTAAAATTTAAAATGTTGTATAATTATTGTTGAAATGACGATGTATTCAATACGCTGATAAATTATTAATACATTTTTTTATGGTATTTTGATATTATAGTCGATTATTAATAATAATAATAATAAAAATTATAAAAATTATAACTACTATAATTATAGTTATAGTTATATACTATATTAGTTATGAAAAAACAAAATATTTATTGTATTTAATTATAATCTATAATATAATCACTTAATTTCACTTCCAAGAGTCGAATATATTTATTTTTTAGTTTAATAATTTTTTATATTTTACTTCAAATTGATGTTTTTAGGAAGCAAAAATAATTGTATATGTTAGGTATTGGAACCGTATGCTTTATTGATTACCTAACGTAAACTTAACCTTTCTCAAAGTTGTATTTTAATATTTCATATTTCATCGCAAATATCCTAATCGACATTTAGTTTTGTATTATGTGTTTATAATATTATATTTTTATAACACATTATTTATTATACATTTTATTGGTAATCTTGTATTTTTTGACATTTCATAAAAGCCTAAAAAATGTATATAATACCAGTTTATTTCCCTACTTCGATAACGTAGTTGTACTTAAATCAACATAATTTATGTTACATACAATTGTAAAGACCTCGATGACTGATTTTTACAGATAACTCTGATTTTACAACTAAATTTTAGTGCGAATATGATCCTGTGCATCTTGGAATACCTATACGGGATACTTGTAATAAACATTATTATGCATAATACTTTTTTGTACTAAAGTTAAATTTGTTGTAAATAAATGCTTTAAACATTGACAACAAACGTATCGTCAAATATTTTAAAACAAATATAACCAAACATAATTTATTCAAAGAAAAAAAGTAGCATTCTAACAATATGGTGAACCAGCGTGAACAAAACTTTGGTCCGGGAAATACCTAGTTCATGGATTTCTGGGCAACTGTTTTGGTGCTTTGCTTTTGAATTGCCTAAAAGATCAATAGATTTTCCCCCACTTTACTTTTTCTTTGGGGTATTTTAAATAAAATAGCACAATATATAACTCAAAGCCAAGACATAAACGTATAAAACAGTAAATATTATGTAGAAATACTAAAAAAGTCATAGTCTAAGGTATTTCTTATTAAAAACGATGTAAATTAATTGAACATTGTAGTGCATTCGGTTTTATTAAATTAAAAATAAATAATAAGACAAAACAGTTTAAAAATATTTATTTAAATTCTTATATTCGTTTCAAAAAATTAATGATACAATAATTTTAAAAAAATTTACGTAAATATGATTTATTATTTTTTTTATATTATATGTATTATAGTATTATGACGTGTATCGTAAAAATGTGCAATCAAAATTGTATCATATATAGAAAAAAAAACAGTTAAAAATACGGTAATTTTGTGTATGTTTAAAACGTATTCTTGCATTAATTACTCTAAAACTACTATAAAGTTCTTAAAGTGCACTTAATTGGATATCTGATTTTGGTTTTAATAAAAAATAATTTAGAGACAAATTGGATAGGTACTGACAAACTTGATTGTGCTTAGCAGCTTTAATTTAATTAATTAATTAATTCACTTTAAATAGGCTAGGTATGTCGCTGTTGTCGTTGTAATATTAAATTAATTAAATGAAATATTTGAAAACACTTACAAATATTTATTTCTCGGGTGCATTTTTAAAAATAGATTTTTGCTTCTAAGAAAAAAATGAATTGTGCATGCATGAATTATTGGAGCGTTACACTTCTAAGTTTTAAATTTATGTTAAAAAAATAGGTCACACGAACACAAATCACGTAAATTTTAATATCAAGATTTACATTTTTATTTAAAATAATTAAAGGAAAAAAGAAAATACACGGCGTTTAACAAAATAAGACATTCCTATAATTAATAAAAGCTCACTTTTATTGATGATGATATATTGGCATATTAAAAAAATATAATTTAACCGTTTCAAATGATATCTAGTTTTTTGTGTTGAAATTATTATAATTTATGCTTCAACAACTGTATGGCCATTAATATATATAAATTGACATTTTAAGGTTTTTAATTTTTAATTTCATCTAATATAATATTACTGTTGTTGTATTTACCGAAAAGGAATAATGATTATTTTCTCGAAATTTTAGTATATAAACGCTAAACTGTTAACTTATTTTTAATAATAATATGTTTATAAATACGCGGCAGTGTAAGAACACAGTCATAAATTTATACTGCCGTGTTCCATTCTTTAAAGCACAAAACTTTAAATTTTTTAAATACTACACTATTTATTCAATAATCGATACTAATGTATAAATATTTTTAGAGAAGGTTCTACTTTAGCATGTATTAAACTAATAAAATCAAAATAATGTTTGCTATTTAAAAATGAGTTTAAGCCATAAAGATTATTACGATAAAAACATAGTAAAAATCATTTTTTTTTTTTTTACAAACACATATGAGCTTGTAGTGACCTCATATTTAACATGCTAACGTGTAAGCATTTTACTTTATTCCACAATTTTAAAACTAATTCGAAAATAATATAACAAACGAATAACTAGATTTTAATTAATTAAAACATTTCCACAACTGATATTTTAACCCAAAAAAGCTACACTATGTTTGAACTAGGTAATGTTTATACTAAATTAGACGGCGCATGACATATTACTTATAGGAATTGCTTAAGGGAGGCGATAAAGCAACGAATCATAAACACATAACATCATCTACTTAAACGCCCCATTTAATGTTTTAAAAATTATATTCATTGTACACAACATTAAAGTAACCACTAAATGGAATAGTCATTATTTTGAGTAGATACATTGCTTATGAAATCTAGATAACTGTTAATTAGAAACTGAAATATATTGAAATTTGAATTTTACGTGCCATTATAGCTAATAGTAACTACCTATCTAAAAACATGAATGTATTTTTCCAAACAAATATGGATGCTGATATACGTGCAATATACTGCTATACAATTTCGTAATATATTTTTTTTGCAAATTAGAGTGTTTAGTTAAAAACTATTTTTTTTAAACAATTGATTAAAAAAAAAAAAATATGTACATATATTAAACCAATATTATATTTTATACTAACGTTTTTTCTATCAACAAAGATTTTCAAATATTGATATTATTTAATGGTCATATTATATGAATATAAGTATATTTTTTCTATAACATAAATAATAAAACTAGGAAGGATTTTGCCGTTATCCGACTTTCCTACGTCACTCAGTAAAAAGGTAATAGTTAAACATTATACGATAGAACACTAGGTACAGAAAAACAAGTACGATATTGTCATTATATTCTTGAATTTTGTATGGATATAGGTACTATTAATGTATATACCATAATAAGATGAATACATTTTGGGTTGGTCGATGAATTTAAAAGTTCCTACTTTAGAACAAACACGTGAGAGTAACATTTTTTTTGCCCACTGTATATGTTCTAAATTTATTTATAACTTATCCTGTAGAATTACCGTGTTTGTTTATTAAATCTATATCAAATTACCATATTGCATTACAATATAATGACTTAAGTGATTTATTTATTCATTTGAATCTACGCTGATGAGATTTTTTTTAAATACAAATCTATAAGATTTGTATTTTGAGTTTATGAAAAATATGTTACATTATATAAGTATTCAGCGTGATTTGAAATAGATTGGATTTACAATAAAACTATTTTTTAAATATCTAAATGTATAATATATTATGATTTTATTATTTATGTTTATTAAAAACCCTAGATAAAATAACAAATTAAAACCTAACCTATAGTAAATATAATATATTCATCAATACAGCTATACGCGATTTATAATTTAAAAACATGTATATAACTTGAATATGTAATCATTCTTAGTTCATGAAGATTAAAAATGGTGAAGAACTAATACAATGTAATGGTGAATATAGTATATGAGAAGTTTGAATTACATATTATGTACTTACTTACCTATAAAAAAGATAGTTACTTTGAATACAAAAATTTAACTGATTACCTGATCAGCTATTTTAAATATTAATTGTAAATGATTTAAATACATAATCAATAGATACATATGTAATATGCTGTTATGTGGGTAAACAGAATATTATTTATATTAACCATTGATTAATATTTTTTATATTATGCAACATGTAGATAAAATAAAATAGTTATTACATTTATTTTGTAAAATAAAATTATTTTACGTAAATGTAGGCATATATATATAAATATATTGTCTTACAAAAATTATTAGTTTTATACTAATTATGTATAATTAAATTTATATTAAAATAATGCCAAGTGTTGTTAAAAATTATTCAAAATTATTTTAATTTATTAAGAAAATGTTATTAAAACACCGTTATTAATTAAGAAACCAATAAAATATCAAACTTTGGTTAGTAAGTTAGAAACCAAAAGTGTTAAATAATAACTTAATTTAACTTATTATTATGTTATTACAACCGCTGTACCTATATATATACTGCACAAATTATAATAAAAAATGTATAATTGTATTACAACCGAAAATTATATATAATTTATCCATTATTATATTATGCAATACAATGTATTATTTATTCATTTTTGATTCAATCTTTAATAAATCTCGTATATAATTAAAGCAAACTAAAATGTCTCACCTACCAAATACTTCATGACGGAATCAAAAAATGTTATTATTTATAATTTAGTTTTTAAATATAATTAACTATGATATTTTACATATTATATAATATTATTGATTTAATAGATTATAGATTATGTAGATTGTTAGTATAATATTATTTGACCAGTTTGAATATATCTTATCACTTTTAATTTGACATCATATGGTATAATTATATTTATCATTTTATTGTTTTACTATATAAGTACTTATAAACCATTTACGAATTGGTAGGTAGATAAGAAAATACATTTTTAGTATTTATTATCTACTTTAATTTTAATTTATCAAAACAAATAAATAAAAATAACTTATATATTTTTCTTTACACAAATAAATCCAAAGTAAATAATTTAAAATTAACTACAGATTATGTAGTTAATAACCAATTTATGAAATCTAACTAAGTAAGATATTTATTCAAAACTTTTATTAATTGATGCACATTTTTTTCCTTAGAAATGAAAAAAATTTTTCCAGAGAAAAAAATGCCTTCGGCAGATAATCGAATTTCTTTTTTAAACTAAAAATGTATTTAGTTATTAGTATTGGAAATAGCTTTTTTTTAATAAATCATTAAAAGCTATTTATTATAATATATAATACAATATTATACCTTATATAACATTATCATAAACTATTATATTCCCTTTACTAGAGAAATAGAAACACTAAATAATTAATAATTACTATCAATAATAATAATAATATAACAATGTTTGATACTTTAAAAACACAATAAATCAAGGTATATTTTAGTATAATGATATACCAAAATCTAAACTATGACACATGTAATAAATAATTGATTATAACATATATATATATAGTTTAAAAAAATGTTTGTTTTATCAAATACATAAAAGTAAAATAATAGTATTTGTGTAAATAACATTTTTTGGCAAACACAAAATTTTACACATATTGCAATAATTTAGTTATAAAAATTCAAACAATATACATGAAAAATTATCAATAAGTAATATGCAGTCTCAATAAATATTTTATGACACGCAGTCAAACCTTTTAAATGATAAATGTTCAAGACACTAAACAGATATCTATGAAATAATTTTAATATTCGTATGGTATTTTTGAAATAAACATATACAATAATATAATTTGATGTCAAAAAAACCGATTGACAATTTATTTTGATTTTTATATGGTATTTATCGATTAGATCAACTAGTATCGTGCTTAGTTTAAATTATAGAATTACGTCCGTATGTAATTGATTTATTTTTATCAACGAATGTCGAAAAACGTCACGAAAAAAAAATGCTATTCATTGGAGGTAAAACATTTTCGGGATACCTGTAGCATGTTCAGAGAGGAAAGGGTAAATCGATTTTATAGGTTCGTCTTGGAATCGGGTGTTTTTGTACATTTTTTGCATTCGATACATACGTCCTAACCCTTACTGAATAAACAGTGTTGGTTTGAAACGTAATAAAACTATTATATATACATTTATAATGTATACGTAACACTGAAATATAGGTCATCGAATAAACATGATGTGGACTGCAGTTAATTAAGTTAAACAACACACGCATTTTATAATATATTATGTGTAAAAATATCTGAAGTGTATCAGCCGATTGTGTAGTTGTAGAAGGTCCGATTGTGAAGCAGAAACTATGACGTTGTATTAAGTTTATTAATACAGTATTATTCGAAAAGGCAAGCATAAAAACAAATCTACCTAAAATGTATTGTGTTGGTACCTCAGCTTCAGCGCATATTACAAAGCGTTATTCGAGCTAGAAAACTAAAACGATTCGATAATGTAAAATATTTCATAATGTAAAGGAAAAATGCAGAATTATGCACTTTTTATTCATCGGTTTCGTTTATAGTATAAGGTCTCAATCTAAAGCAAAATTAAAAATGTTGTGAATAGTATATTATAATATACCCAAGTAAATAAATAAACAATATTCCATTGGGAATGATCCTGGCGAGGTTATAATAATTTTATTTATTATAAAACTTATAACTTTTTCGCAAAGTTGTTGTTTTTGAAATGTTGTCAGACATCCTAGTCATTCCGTCATCAAAATTTAATATTTATAAACATTTTAAACATTAAAGACTTTTTCTTTTAGATAGTATATATTTTAATGACTTATATAATTTTGTCATTTCACAATACCCATTTTATTTTTACAATTTTCGATTTTTATTTTCTGCAGGCCAATAATCTAAAACACAATATTGTTTTTTCATATATATAATACTAATTTGTTTATTCAATGAACTCACTAATAAAATATATTTGTAAGGAAACGGTTTCTTAATTAGTTGTGGTACAGATTATTAAGTGTTGTGCACAACGCGTAGAATTATTCAATAAATATATTTTAAACTATGATCGGAACTTTGACAACAACTCGTAATAAGAATAACTTAACGTAAGACCATGAATTGAAAAACACTTCTACAAGTGATAAATGTCGTTAAATTGCAGTAGGGTTATAAGTTTAATAGAGCAATTCCGTTATCCATTATCTGAAGTAAAACTAATCTATTTTCTGGGGCTCTGAAAACTTTTCGATCGTAAACCCTATTACCATCACTGAATCGCATTCGATTAATATATTTGCGTCTATTTAGGCTATCTTTAATAATAATTATTATGTTTATGATTATTATTGATTATAATAAATTGAAATACATACAATATATTTCTCATGATTGTCTATGCTCGGGACCTATAGTGTATTGCTACATGGTTGTTACACAATATACGTATTGTCGGAAAAACTACTCATTTTGTAAATTATCATTATGAAAAATATATATCGTATTAAGGTATCTACTATAAACTGACATTATATTTCTGGACATTTTTATAAAACTTATAAAAGTAATAATAACTTATAACGTATAATTTAAGTTTGAGTTTTAGATTAATATACAAGAAAGCTCAAACTTTACTGTATAAGCCCAAACATCGATATTTGATTTATAAATATACATTTTAATTTTAATAATATAACGATTTTTAAAAGTAACTGCCATATTTTGTTCTTATAAAACTTCTGTTGTAGTCAATAATATTATTCAACAATAATAATGTTCAACATTTTTAATAATATGGTTTAGTTTAAAAATACATACCTAGTTGATAATTTGTAAAATCACTTAAAAAAAAGCGGGTAAGTGGGTATCGCTCTGCTGTATATTAGGGGGTGGGGTGGACCTCAGACTATGGTAGGTTAAATTTGAATGCAATGATAGGTATCATTGTATACGAAAAACGATTCTGAACGAAGATGATTTATCAGTTTAGGATATATTATATTTAAATATTGTCAAATATTCTATTTTGAAACAAATAGTATAGTTTTTATATTATGTTACTATGGTTACTATGGCCAACATTCGCATTATGAGCGTATGAAATTTAATTTAAATTTTGACATTCATTTTTTTTTTTGTTTTTCTCGATTTTTTTGAAAACTATTAGAAAATTTTAATTTTGACCCCCCTAAAGTACCAACTAGATTCAATTCCCTATTCAAAGAGGGGCTGAAGTCAAAAATCGGAGCATTATTACTGCTCCAAATGTTGTCCCCAGACACAAAAAAAAAAAAAAAAAAAAAAAAAAAAAAAAAAAAAAAAAAAAAAAAAAACCACACATCATAGTAAAAGCAATACATTCATCACTTCGTTCAGAATCTAAAATTGTGTATGTTTACTTAAAAATATTAAGTCAATTCACATAGGGATCATCTTTAAGTTAAAAGCATAAATATGATACGTTTGATGAAAATCAATTATTTTATTAGCATATTTAAAAAGAAAAAAAATTATAAAATACAGTATGGATAAGCATTTATTTGATATCAGATTTACTTCAATGAGCGAATACGTTATTTCCACGTTACGTTATTTCCACAATACGTTATTGTCCTCATCTTCTTCACCAGTTCTTACTCGCCTCAAACTAACTATACTATCTGTTTATCGGTAAATACACGTTTCTTCTAATATAATGTGATCACTCTATGGCAGGTGTGGCCACAACGAGGTTCGCGAGTCAGTCGCATGTGGCTCTTGACATCAAGCTTAGAGTAAATTTATTAACTATTTTAATTATTTTATAAACATCTCTTAACAACGTGGCTCGCTTAGAAAGCTTCATAAATTTGCGGCTCCCAAAATTAATGTTAGTGGCCACCCCTACTCTACACGGTGTCATGTTTATTACACTACGCTATAGTTCAAAAACGAAAGCAAAACAAATTAATTATTATTAATGAATTGTTATCATGCAACAGACTCATCATATTATACTTGTGTACAGAATTTAATTGTATTTATTTCTTAACAATGCCACATTATAATGTACCAGTTATCGATATCCGTATAAATCGATTTTTTTTATAGATTTTACTTTTGCACTTTGTAAAATTGTATGATAATTGATTTTACCCAGAGACCCTCTTTAAATTGTTCATGGTTTTTATATGTAATGCATTCGTCAAAAACTTCAAAATTCCTCAGCAGTAAATACATTTTTATTAAATGTATATTATTTTTAATTTTAAATAGAAAATATAGTTTAAAGAATATTATGTTTGTTTTTAGATATAAATTATAATAATATTTATCAGGTAAACACTAAATTAACTATAAGAAAATTTATAATTTTTTACGTTTCTGCAGTAGTACTTAGTCAAAACAACAAAATGTGAAAAATAAAACTATTCAACGAAAAATGTTAACATTGATTATATAACGTAAATAGAAGGTATAATATACATGCATTCAGAATTTCAGAACGTACTTACGTACATAATAAGTATATGCCTACGAAGACTGCATACTTTGATATATTATACATATTGTGATGTACCTATATAATATTCAAATACAGTTTCCAATTTGTAAGCCACATCGGATTCTTTCTGAAACTTTTTTTCCATTGAAACTACACTGATATAATAAAGTATTAGCATTGAACGTATGTATACACGAAGTTTTAAATTTCAAATAAAAATATTTTTGGAGAATTAAAAGAGTTTACCAAAACTCCAGTTTTTTTTTTTTTTTAATAATATAGTACTTACGCTATGAAATTTAAATTTCGGTTTAAAGTTTCTTGAATGTGTTATTTATGCTTGTTACCAAAAGTTAGAGACCGCTATTGCGTCATGATAATTACTTCTTTAAGTACGTTACGTGACGTCTTACTTCAACTAAGAAAAAAGTAAATAAACTGTAATACCTACCAATAGAACACGAAAGTTTTTATGTGCGATAATGGAAAGTTATAAACATCATATACTCAACAGAAAGTTATTGAAAATATAATTTAACGATCATCAGTATTATTATTGTGTTCGAAATAATATTTTCAATGAGAAAACAAAACTTTTTTTTATGTTTTCTTATTTTTATACAAAACCAAAAACAATAAATAAAATGTCGGTCTTAAAATTATACAGTTTGATAAATAAATATTGTATGTATGTCATAGAATAGTTTCGAGTAATATTATATTTTTTTCGGAGATACCTTAGAGTATATAATATTACTCACCGATTGAAATGCGAGGGATAGTCTGCCAACTTTCCATTTCCTGAATAGTACCCCGAGGGATTGTTAAGGGTTTGATTCTTAAGCCACAGCGATTGACCTCTCATGTTGTCGTCGACGTGATCAATTTTATTACGTTTTTACTGGCGTACATACACGAGAACCAAAAGATAGCAAATAATATTTTATTTATAGTCGAAGAAGCTAGAATACAATTTAATTCCTTTGTTTATAAAAAGGTTGTTTGGTCAGTTTTAGACAAATTTCCATTTATCCCGAGGGAGGTATTTCTCGTAATCGCTTTTATTCATTTATTTATTTTTTGCGGTTTATTGTGAGTTAATTTAATTTCCACATTTTAAAACGATCGTTGAAGCCTCACTGAAACCTAACGCAATCAATAATACCTAACGCGAATATTACCGTTTTAATCCAGTTGATTAATGAATAACAAAGGTAAAGTTGCCGGTACATATATTTATACAAGCATTTTGTATTGTGTTTATCTGAGTTTTTTTAAGTAGATACTTAATAATTTAATAGTGATAAAAATAAATGTATAAATATTATTCTTTTTCTGCATGGGTAATAACATCATCATAATATTATACAACAATAAACTCATTTTCCGATGATATTTTCATTGGCTTTAGACGTACCTTTACTCGAACCGCCGAATCGTAATGCGTGTATTTTCGGACGACAATAAATCGTGAAAAAAAATATGATTATATTGTTATTTGTATACGATCATATTATTATTATTATACCGAAGGCGAAAAACAACGCGGAAAGGAATGGGCGGCACGAGTAAATCATAAATAATATTAAGGCCGTAATAATAATAATTTCATCAGTGAAATAGGTATCTAAAACGTGCTCAAATCGGGACCGAAACGTGCGGTGTTATATCGTCTTAGGAGTCGACGGTCCGATAATATCTACGCGATGCGTGTACGACGTCAAGCAGATATTGTACGGCGCTATCGGCGGAGGACGGCATCTGTGGCGACGCTGCCGGAAAGGGATGTCATTCGGCCGAATTGATGTGCCGTCTTCGTCGCTATAGTCTGCCGTTCCACGCGTACCTATCTATGTACAGATCGTTATTGGTCTGTCGTCGGGCTGCTACAAAAGCGTTTCGTAGCGTTTTTCTCGTTCTCTACCCCTCCACACCTCGACCGTTAACGGTCACGAGGATGTATATACTTTATAATTTATTTCCAAATGAAAATACGCGTCGAAAATTGCGAAAATGAAAATTGCGGTCGTTTTCGAGCCGCAATCGTCAGCGCTGCGCTATATAATATATAACGTTCTCGCGGTATCACACCGCTGTTTCTCACATTCATCCACATCGTTCGGCACTCGGGGATGACAAGAAACAATAATAACATTATACAGCGAATAATCGAGTTTGTCGCGCACTGAGATCGAGTTCCCGCCGGCGATGATCGTTTAAGTCCGATATATATACCGAAATAATAATAATAATAATAATACCGTGGTTTACTCAATCCCGACGACTGCAGACACTGTGTTTAATTCGCCTTCAGACTATTTGCAGCTGCCGCGAAATCACACGATGTGTTACATATGGTGGCACGTCGGCAGTAGTGAGTGGGCTGTGATCGTTTTATTTGATATAATATTTTTATGATATGATATTATAATGATATCATATAGCACGCGATATACGATATTAGTTATATTATATTCGTTATATCTCTCGCCGTTAATATTCTATGCTCTTTGCAGATTTACTCGCTTTAGCTTGACGAACTTATTTTGATTGGCTTAAGTATTATAATAACGATTTCGATGAAAGTTTTATTTATGACTTAGGTCGTGTCATTAAAATATAGTATATTCTTTCTCGTCATAAGGTTTGAATATATATTTTTTAGGTTTGTTCCTTACGGAGACGGAATTTTTTTTCTATACTAGCTCCAGACACTCGGTAAGGGTCACCTCGTCTAGACTTGAACGAGGTTCGCTTGAGCGTAGTTGGTGCCTCGTGTCCTATGAGTCGCGACCAAAAACCAACTCGACCTGGAGCTTGCACGAGGCGAGCCAAAACACGAGTGAGCCAACTCTCGTGTATGTGCTGCTTCGCGTCATTTATTTTAAATAAACATTAATTAGCAGGTTATATTGAGGGGTAGTCATCGTTTCTGCCAGATTTATTTCTACCTAAATTGTCGATATGGAGTAACCCTTAATCTCAGTACTATTGATCATCAATATAATATGTCAGCATTCCCGATAAACCGTTTGATATTGAAGATAGATAGTCTCGAGTTCATGCGTAAGGGGTAAAGAACCGTTGTAATTTTGTACAACACTAAATTTTTCTTACGTATTTATTCAAATATTTGAGCTACGTGTACTTATAGAATCGTCGATTTATTAATAATCTGATTTAAAATTCTAGAACTTTTCAATGCAAATTGATTATTAAGTTATATAGGTATTTTACTGAACTCGGGATTTGAATTTCAACATTATACAAATAAATTATTCATATACAATTATTGAACCATTATATTCCGCAAATTTTTATTGTATTGAAATCAAAATGTATTTTACAACTCAACGTGCAATAAAATTGTAAATAATTCATGATTATTAGAATAATGCGTTGTATCATGACATAATATATTGTCTAAAAACGCTGAAACATAGTAATGCTCTCTATAACAATAGCCACCATTATCGAAGTAAAATAAGTACTTACTATAATACACGTAATCAGTGCCAGTTTTAGGTAGAGGCCCCCTACTCCGGGCCTCGCGCTTTGGTATGACATTTTGGGTCTCGCATTCATGAAATTATACATTACTGTATTCTATAATTTTTCGGCGAGACAAAAAATATAATATATTATTTGCTCCAGGTCTCGCTCCACCCTAAGGCCGGCTCGGAACGTAATTATACCTACCTATGTAGATATCCTTCACTAGACTCTAACGAAATAATATGTCCTCAGTTTACCTTAAGCTTAAGTCTGAATGACGACAAAATCTACACATCGAGTTGGTTTTTTTTTGAATGATTATTACCAAAACAATAGCGAAATCATTTTTAAATAAATTTACGCTTGATTGTGTTTACATATTTATCAAAAACATATTTAATTTCTGCAATCGTATTATATTTGAAAGAATAAAAATAATAAAAATGTACGACCAATCATTATAATATGAGCTGCGTTTGACAATCATCCCGTTTCGATTGAATTATCGAAGGAACTCTCCCGTATACGTCGTAATTAATAGTTATAAATCTCTGTAACATATGTGTATATATATATATACTTACGTTTTATACTAGTTATATTTAGCTAGCCTATTACGTCCTATAACGGGACCTAATATCTCTCTTTATGTTTATATATTCGTTTGTTTAACAATGTCTGTGCTCACATTATCCGATATCATTATTCTTATGATATAATAAACATTGTTGTGTGTATAAACGAATAGTCTGTATTGAGGTTTTATAATATATATATATACAAACGCATCGACAATGAACATTGGCTTTGAAACTTTCTTGATATTATTGTTGTCAATGTAATTTAATTTAAATCGCACTCGTCTGTTCCGCATACACAAGAGAGTCGTCGCATTGTTTGATTTTCCATTGCAAATGTATTATTTTAAACAAATCAGTATTTTCCGCTATTGAGATTTATGAGTCCATATCTAATTGACAGTTTACTTTGAAAATTACTTTTTAAAACCATAGTTTTTCACGGTTTATACACTATTCGTCAAGTTTGTTTGTCTATTGATGCTTTTATAAATAAAACACTGTAACTTTCTCGTTCAAAAATTAAAAACATTTATCTGTGCCAGATGAAAGGTCGTTGAAAAACTTAAATTATGATGCAACGAGGGAGAAAATAAAATTATGTGTGGAGGGTTAGAAAAATATTTGAAAGCCCAGCTATTATCTTCTGTACACCAATTTTTTTTTTTACATATTATATTATATATTTAAATAATTCAGTATTTCAGCTGAATAAAATTTCGATTTTTCTTAAGTCCAAATATTTAAATAATACTGTATTTACATAAAGTAATACATAGTAAATCACGGGTACTAAACTAACGTGTCAATAAAAAATGATTTAAAGGAAACTTTTGCACAAAATATGTAATAGTAGATTTTTTTGATTTCCAAAGTACCTAGGTAGAAATTTTTGTTTTAAATGTAGCCAATGCGATTAGATATCGTTAAATAATAATTGCAACGTATATACTTTGATGCAGATCTGAATAGATAAACAAGTAAGACTTAACTGTAGATACCAAAGTTTTAATTTTATTACACGGCGTTAGATTGTTAATTGGTTTCAAAAGTTAAGCTACCATATAGTAAAGCATAATACATATTAAGTCCAATTTACGAGAATGTTAATTTCAAATGTCTAAAAAAAATTGCACACTCAGTGGAATTCAACGAAATGTTATCTTCTAATTACAACTTATAACTTATATAAGTACCATGTACTACATATATCTGCCGATAAACTTTACAAAATGGTTGCCATTAGTTTCAGACCATAATTTTCTTGTAGGTAAACTTTTTATGTATATTTATAACAATATTTTAAATTTACCTTTTATAACTTTATTTATTATATTTTTTATAGTAAATGTATAGTAGAAATATTAATATATTCAAAACACAGTAGTACTAATAATATTAAAAGAAAACTGAAGTGTAATATATGTAATGAACTGGTGTATTAATAGTATAATATGTTTATTCTTGAAAAATTGTACAAGTATAATGTATTATTCATAAAATAGCTTAAAGTATCCGTAAGAAATGATTTACTTAGCCCAGATATTTGATAACAGTATTGACAAAAATTGTTTCCGTTGAAAAAAAACTAGAATTAAACGGACGTTAAACTAAATTCGGCATATAAAAGAGTTTTGTGATCATGAGTTAAGCTCAAATGGTCGACCAAAAATTTGTCAAATCTTTAATAAAACGATACTCGGATAAGGTTTATATTTTCAAAAATGATGAGTTTTTATCGTATAGTTATATTCAGGTCGGAACACATCACGGAAACGTATAAGCCAATAGAGTAAATCGATTGGAACGAAACGGATGTGTGACAGAATAGTTGTAGAAAATCACATCAGGTTATGACGTTTATTGGAATAACAAACTATGAACACGAGTAATACATTTTAAATTTGGAACAGAGTGAACATTGAATCGGTTTTACAATGATGTTGTGGATATTCGATTTACTTGTAAAAAACCGTTGTGATGTAAGGATGTGAATACTTATAATAACTATACCTAATCTAACCTAACTTTCATTGTAATATTGTGCTCCAATTCTATATAAACTGGATATCAAATACATGTCATAATACGTATTCCCATTATAGGCTCTATACATTGTTAGCGTATTCTGCTTTTGAATATAGAACTATAAATAAATGTAGAAATTAAAATACGATAATACGATAAAAATAATAAAAATTCATAATTTTTTTTTTTAGAAAAATATTGAATTTTAACGATTTAATACTATATTGTAACAAAAAAAAAAAAAAATCAAAAATGGTGATAGTTTTTTTTTTTAAATAATGATGACTGATGAGTGTTATGGATTACTGTATACAATATTATATGCCTATTAGGTACCTATTATTATTAAACCGTCTTTATTTATTATGACAAAGTATATGACATTAATGGATTAATACTTGACATTTTAATACAAGATTAGTAGGTAAATTCTTGTTATTGATATAATTTTCTATTTTTAATCCCGATCATCGTCAATCGACAATCACATAATACATTTTAGGGTGTGTATGAAATGTAAAAACGCTTCAAATCAACACTCGAATAAACAGAGCTCCGCTCAGAATTGTATTTCACACGCCACGATGGTTTATCATTGTTCTCGAATGTATAATAATAACACAAGTGCACTGGCTTTTACCAAGGTTAGCAAACCATGACAAGTGCCGACACTCTGAAATCTCGGGATCGCATTCATACAATTTTTTTCGTACCTATGGTTGAGAATATTTGATTGCAATGCGATATACTCGCATATATCAGGGTTTACACTATTATTCATAGTGCACTTCGGAAAGACAGAATAATAAAATAGCAAAAAGTGTTTTGAATGCATTATATTACGTCATTACGACGATAGTAAATACGTATACATAATTGAATGCAATACATTTAAATTGTTTAACACGCATTTAAAAAAAATCGTGATTAGATTTCAATTAATTCGTATAATCAAATATAGGTAGGAACGCGATTGGATTAATTATTTGCCTTTATGTAGGCCTACTAACTTCGGAGATTCAATTCGGTCCGAGTGATTGTAAAATAATACGATAAACACAATATTAATGATTTCATATGATATCAATCTAAAATTATTATTGTTGCAGTTTTATTCGTTTAAACGGGGCTTTTAAACCTGCTGCAACTCCTTATAAATAATATTATGTTGTTAATAACAACCTGTTATGGCAATACTTGAAAGTCGTATACGTACGGGAAAGTGAATAAAATATAATATTATTATATTATGAGATTATTAACGTCATCGTGGTATTCTCGTTAGTTTAATAACCACAATAACGGTGACAACGGAAAAACTTTATGAATTAAATTATAAATTTAAATAAACCAACCATCCCCTTATACTATACCAAGTACGAGATATAAACGTATTCAACAGGTCGCCCGTAATAATAGATCTAAAATAATAAATAAAACAGCAATAATAATAATATAGTACAGCATTATTTGTCTCCGTTCTGTAAAAATTATTTGAAATTCGTTATATCAGTATGATACATTGCATGTTGACTCAATATCAAAATAAGAAGCTAAATGTATATTGTTTAAAAGCATTTTTTTATGGTGAAAGGTTAGATAAAATTTTCATAAAACAAAACCAAATTATAGGGTATAACGCAAAATTAATATATTAATTTTAGATTCTGAACGAAGTGATGAATGTATTGATTTTACAATGATGTGTGTTGTTTTTTTTTTTTTGTGTCTGACTCCAACATTTGGAGCAGTAATAATGCTCCGATTTTTGACTTCAGCCCCTCTATGAATAGGGAATTGAATCTAGTTGGTACTTTAGGGGGGTCAAAATTAAAATTTTCTAATAGTTTTCAAAAAAATCGAGAAAAACAAAAAAAAAATGACAGAAAAATGGCAATTTTACGGAAAAACCACTTTTCGACAAAATCGATTTTTTGATTTTGCTGTAACTCAAAAACTAATCATTGTAAATACTTGAAATTTTCAGCAAATGTTTATATTATGGTTATCTCTTTACAGTTAAATTTTTCGACCATTTTTAAGCTACTAATAGACAATTGAAATTTTCGACTTTTCTAAGTTTTTTTTTCTTCAAATGCCGATAAAAATTTTTTGGGTGGCCAGAAAATCTTGAAAATTTAATACAAGGTTTCTTATAAGTTGTTCTTAAAGTGATAAAAAAAAATCCGAAATCGTTAGTCACAATTTTTTTTTATAAGTGCTTAAAGTTCGAATTTATACGAAATATTTCAAAATTTAAATTAAATTTCATACGCTCATAATGCGAATGTTGGCCATAGTAACCATAGTAACATATAAAAACTATACTATTTGTTTCAAAATAGAATATTTGACAATATTTAAATATAATATATCCTAAACTGACAAATCATCTTCGTTCAGAATCGTTTTTCGTATACAATGATACCTATCATTGCATTCAAATTTAACCTACCATAGTCTGAGGTCCACCCCACCCCCTAATATACAGCAGAGCGATACCTACTTACCCGCTTTTTTAAATTTGACAATCATTAAATATTATGTTTTAAGGAATAAGATAATAATATTATAATAGTTTGAAAAAATTCTGTCATAAACATATTATTAATATTTTTATATTGCATCTTTTGGTTTTGATCTCAAAAAGTCAAAATATAATATAAATACTAGTCGTTAATAATACACATGTTTTTAAAAATAATATATAGTCACGGCCACAATATTACGGTGAAATTAGTTTTCCAAGAAAAAAAAAAGAAAAACATCGGCAGCGTCTAGTTTTCTGCGTACCCGACCCCTTCAACTGCATCCAACAGTATTACATCCGATGACTTTCCGGAGGGCATTTCTGTCATGCTCCGAAATCATATCTGATTTATGATTCGCGGTATATCTTACGAGTGTTTACGTTCATTTCACTAACAGTCACTTTCTTAATAATAATATACCGTAGTCTTTTTATTTTTGTACGTATTCCACTCCTCTCGTCATTCATCAATTAATATAATATACCCGAATAATGAACTCTCTGGTCTCAGCGCCACGGTGAATCGTCACCATGTAAAAATAATATAGGTACCTATTATACCTATTATTTATTTATTTATTTATTTCAGCCGGTGTAAACTCCATTTAAAATTGTTTATTATTTAGATATAAACAAAACACAAATGTATATGTAACACTTACACTCATAGGTTTGTGCGGGAACGATAATAAAAAATTCACACTTGACGCGGTGACTTGGACGGCAAAATGGCGGTCGTACGCGTTAAAGCCTTTTGTACGACATAGCTAAATGATTAGGTACCTATTTATCCAACCCTACTATATTTTACATTCTGACTATAGGTGCACGTGTTAAATAATTGTTCAATAATTACCAGACAAAGCGTTCCTCTACAGATTAAACTGTTATTAGGCGTTTACATAATACCCCGCAAAGTATTTATACATGATTATTATTAGCATTGGTATTTAACGGTTACCTACAGCTACTTATTAATTTTCATTAAATTTGTTAATTTTAAATCACTCTTGATACATTTGAAAAAATTAAATTAAAAAAACTGAGTAGCACAAAAAAATACTTTTTATTTTTATTTCAAGCTAAATGTCGTTATTTTTCAGAAATGCTTTAAATTTTACTATACCTATAATACCTATGCGTTATATTATGCATACATATAGTAGTTTGCTAAATGGTAAGTGCCGGTTGAATCTGGGTATCCCAATGGCATTATATTTTATTCAGACACAACTAGTTAAGCCCCCGAATGGGGAGTTCATATTTTATCTGTAGTTAATAAATAATATAATGGAACATTTTCCGAAATCTGGAGTTAATAATACAATTTTCCCGTGTTACATATAATGTAGCGTACCTACATAATTTTACATTTGCATATGTTATATGGTATATAACAATATAAGGTAAATAGGTACCATGAACAGAAACGAGTTGGCATCATTAGTTCTACTATTTATACTACCATATACCGGCTTCGTTCTTTTTAATTAGTAATCTGTAAATCGTTACAATAGATCAAAAAATGTCTTCAAATTTTGGTTTAGATTTATACTGATTTAATAATACTAGATGAATTCTATAATTTAAGTAGTAGTCTTTCATTATATCGTTTTTATTATTAATAATAAAAATATAAGAAAGCTAATTAATATATTATAATAAACTAAAATATCTATTACGTTCACAATAACGTCTTATTAACGTTTCCTACTATCATATTATTATAGGAGAGGACCTAAATAAAGAATGAAACTCAAAATTACAATTATAGTTGTGGGTAACACCTAAAATTCTTGAATTTTGCTCTCCTATATATTATGTGTAGTGTGTACAGTACACTATAGTCTAATAATGTGTGACTATAATATGTGAACTTAAAATGTATTGTAATAGTTATAGTATTTGCAATGGTCTAGTTGCATCCATCGTTGTTCGCAGGGATGACACGTACAAAGTCATATATTTCAATGACCTTAATATATTTATAGGTTTAGTTATCCGTCTTGAAATGCCCAAATCAAATTTTAACACGTCTGACACTGTCATGTATTATGCTTTCAGTGTATTACTAATAAATAATGCGATCAATATTATATTTAATGCGTATTTAATGCTTTCCGAGTTGCAATAAATTATTTTATTTTATAATTCTTCAAAAAAAAAAAAAAAATTGTCGTTTGTATACGAACTTTATTAGAATAAGATGAAGACAACAATTTTACTTCTATCAGTTGTATCTCGCATTATGTATAATTATAAATATAATTTTATTATATTATATAATCATAATAAATTCCTTTAGTATGAAATTCGAACGAATAATGTTTTAATCGTGGGTATACGTATAATAACCTGCATCTATGCTGCTTATTACTTGTTAAAATTTACAATAATATGTTTAGATAACCTATAATTATTAAATGGTATATGCTTCTATAGTATACCTTTTATTATTAAATTTAATCGTAATTTAATCCTCTTTCGTTAAAAAATTTTAACGGGGATTTTTCAATTTTTTTTTTCAAACAGGTCCGATTGAATGAATATTACCAAGTAAATTTGTTTAATTTAAAAGTAAATGTGTGTGTACTTTCAGTCTATACGCATAATTTCCATTGAACTAATCGTTTATAAAATTATAAAATATAACATTGAATAAATAATTACAATTTATAGACTAAAAATATAATTTATAATACACGCAAATCATTGATTTTATTTAAAAATAGTCAGTAGAATAATTGAACAATATCCATCACACAATAATTTATAGCAGTGTAATTAAAACTAATTACAGTAATTTATAGTATTAAAGTTATAACATTCCATATTAGGTATTATATTTAATCTATATGTTGAATAAATATTTATTGAATCCTATATAAACATAAACCTATATTTTATTTATGGTACAATAATAACAAATATAATTAGTTTGAATTTTTTGAACTGAGTGAAACATATTTTTTACGTTTGGATATAATTTGTTTGATTATAAGAACTAGAATCAATAAAAATGTCAATTTAGATTTTAAAAATATAGAATTTGATTTAATTCACCATCCTTAGGAGGAGTAAAGACGCTACATTCGCATACTATGTTTTCATCGTTTTAAAAATGTACAATAGCACATTTTATGTTTTCAAAAATCTATTTTCCTCTGTGATTTTTAAATTAAATTGACTTATCATAAAATTTGAAGGAATGATTATTATACATTGTATTTCAGAATCTTATATTAGATGTCTGTAATTAAAACAATTTAAGTACAATAACGAGTTATGAGCTTTTTAAAACTGATATTATTTTGTACATTTTAAAAAGATAAAATATTAAAATATTGATTATATCCTCCAAGATCCCCTGAATAATACCTTTGAATGTTTTTATCGAGTAAATTCACTCTTATTTTAAAAATAACATAGTAAAATAGATTTTTGTGAACGTAAAATTTGATATTTTAGTAGTTTGTACGTTTGTAAGATGGAGTAAACGCTCGAGGGTGTCCACGTTCTCTTAAATTTATTCGTATACGGGTTTGAAATGTACACATGTTCCATAAGTAGGTGTGTGCATACATATTATATTGTATGCATACGGATGATCTGGAAGAATAGTACTTTTAAATAAGAAGTGAATGCCTCAGATACTTTACGTGTAGTTATTCTTACATACCTATAGATTTAAACAAAACAAAAAACGTTATTTTATTGTATATTTAGGTTTTTTGAAATATTATTTTTTGCTATTTTGCATTAAATTGAACATTTTTATAATTAGTGGGGTAGCAGAGCTTTAAACCTAGATACCTTACAAATAATATCACATGTATTTAAGGATATTGTATTCACGTGTAAACTTAATTAATATTTTCATGTATTCTAATATATTACTTATATTACTATATTGATTTTTTTTTAAAACCACTTCCCATATTTGTTATTGTTTAAATACAGTTATTACTAAATATTGTGGCTTACTTTTTTTGATAAAAAATTAAAATATAACTAAAATTTCTCTTACCACAGTTTTTTTCTTAAATTTTAATTCAATTGATTTTTTTCTAAAGAATAATTTTTAATATGCAGCTTATAGTACAATTGCGTGATATTCATATTGACAAATTCACAGTGACTATGATAAATAAGCTTTATACACTATAGTAAATTTGTTTAACGATCTAATAATTTCATCATTTGTAATATATATATATATATATGTTTTGTTGTTCGTCACATGAAATTAAATTGATTTAACATTTTTATTTGGAATTGTAAATTATAGACTAAAGTTTACTAATTAAAAAGAAATTATTAACTGAAGATTATAATATACAAGTGTTTAACAATATGTATACAGGCAAAAAAATATATACAAATAGTTAAGCATTATTTATCTCACTAAATGTATACAATCATCGATTAAATATATTTTTCACGAATTCAATGTAATTTTGTGGACATAATATTGTTATTTAAATCAAAAATATAGTGCTATAAATTAATTTTTTTTAATAACAGTTGTAGGTACGAGTATTTGTTAATATTCATTAATATTAGATTATATAATATAAGTATTATTAAATAGATACATATTATATTATATTATACCCAATGGAAACGTACATATTATATTCATGCATTGTATATTATAAATAAACGTATATCTTCCTATATAACAGTTTTTGATAGATACTTACTTTTGACATACTTAAAATTTTAATTTAAATGTTTTTGAATTATTATATACGTAAAAAGAAATAAATCTTGATAAGAATAACAGTAATAAATTACGAGGTAAGCGTAAGACAGCTGAGAGTATTTTAATCTTAACCTACTTCATTTTAACGTTAAATCGGGTCAAATTGTGATGCATAAGTAGGTACATATAATATGTTTTAAGTATAATTGAAAAAGACGCACGTATTTATATTGTAGGATATAAGGTACTTTATATAAATACAAGCTCAAAATTGTTTATTCCATATGAAATCGAATTATAATTTTTACTTCTGATAATGTTTTAGAGTTTTCATAGTAGTCCTATATCATTACATACATTATATTGTAGGGGTAGGTACATAATTATTTATTTATTAATTTGTATGGATTTTGTTAAGACAATACCGCGAAAGAGTTATACATATTTAATAAGTTACTTCAAACACTCGTATCGTAGTGTTCGGTGTTCAAAATATATTTCTTAGAGATTGCTAAGTTTATGTAATTGATTAAAAACAGCATATTATATTGTTTAAATTAACTGTTATATTATATAAATTTATAAATATAAACTATGCAATGAGAATAGTGATAATCAAAATATTTAACCGGATAAAGTTATATAATTGTTTTAATAAAACAAATAACAACATCTAAAAGTTAAACCAAAGTGTGCTGAACTTTAGTAGAAGTTATAATAAATTATATTTGGTCCAAAATTTAGTTTTTTTTATCATAATAGTGTAAGCAAGTTAAGTATCTAATATGATTACATTATTATAATATTATTATATATGATTATATTTTATAGTAAAATGGATTAATATTATGAATTATGAATTTAAATAAAGTATATTGTCACGAAAAACTATCAATGTCTATTTGAAACTTAAATTTATCAGTGATTACATTTTTACCCAGAAATTGTATATACATTTTCATTAACTTATAGAAACAAAAAGTTTAAAAAAAATATCATGTATTTTTATTTATTTAATCATAAAATAGATTAAATCAATCTATTTAAATGTTAAATAATCTTACGAGGAAATTCAATATTAAAATTTAAAAGCTTTAAATCAGTTTAAAACATTATGAGTTTTAAATTTTAAAATAATTCAAAAAAATATACTTAATTATTTTGGATTAATAATCCAACATTTTAATTTATCTTTAATCAATAATTATACATGTGGTCTTTATATTATTTTCATTTAAAAATAGCATTAAAAAATAAAATAAATTATTTTTATCGTTGTACTATAATTTAATAAAGTCTGAATCAAATAATATTTATTTTACGACAGAATACATGAATAATTCAAAGTTCCACATTACTCACATTATGTACTTGAAAAAAACAGGTCATCTGCTGTGTAATTCATCAATTTATAAAATTATACAATATATATGTTATGCTTAGTATTATTATTTTAACAAATAACATTGTAGTTTCAAATTAAATTGTTTTAATTTTTATTGAATAGTGAATAATATTATGATTACAATTTACAATTTAATTATTTCATAATTTATTGCGATGATGATTAATGACATAATATGAAATAAACATTGAACAATAATAATTCTCATAATTTAATTTAAATTGAATAAGATCTTAAACGATAAATTTATCAATATAAAATAACAAATAATTATAAAAAAAAATAATTTACTACTATATTATTCTAATACAGGAAACCCTAAAGGTATAACTTATGAAGCTTTGTACAACTGTGAACAACCTAACCATCTAAAAATATAATCTAAAATTGCCTTTAAATAGTTCTTCATATCAAAAAATTAGATAATTATTATTTCAACGCTCAAATCTATTGAACTATCATTATTTCAAGTTGTGAACATAACTATTTTATATTGTTATTATTAACTCTGTTAGATTTATTATTAAGAAGTATAAAATCATAAAATCAACTTTGATAAACTTATAAAAAAAATACAATTTGACATTTTTGTATTTTGGGAAATGGTGCGTGAAAATTTGAAGTTGATTACAGTAATAATATTTTTTTTCTGAAAATGTTTGTTGGCTAAATTTGTTTATGCTACTTATATAATATTCTTGTTAACATGAAAATATTTATAAATCTTTACAGTTATTGTAAAAATATTGTATAGCTTAAAAGGGAAAATAGTTACATAAAATACCATCAAAAATCGAAAAAAACGATTTAGGGTGGCTGCAGTTATAGATTAATTATTATTTTTTTCAAAATAATGTATTCATGTAAAAACGTGGCTTGTTCAGATCTTTGAAATATTTAAAAAAAACAAATGTTCATAAAAATTACAATTATTTTGTGTTATTTTAAATCAAACTTAAAGTTACACATTTTATCAAGAAGAGCATCAAAAAATATTTATTATAATAATAATATAGTTGTACTTCATGATAATACAAACATAATTTAGACGTAATTCAAAGTTTAAATTTATGTATTATGTTGTATAACATTTTTGGTCCTTGACAATAAAAATATTTATTGTTAACTCTATTATTATGTATACCTTACACTTAAATCGATAAGCATTTTCTACTTCTTAAATTACATAGTATTTTTATAATAAAAAAATATCCTCAATATGACAATAATATGTATTATTATTATTATTATTATTAACCATTATTACACATTATTAATTATACTATGTATTTAAAATTAAAATTAATTATAATATTTTCTATTTATTTTCAAAATTATTTCATAGTATGCGAGAAAAATATTAAAATTAATATCAGTTTACTATAAAGATGTTTACACCTTTTCTATTTATTGATTATTTGTTTAGTAGACAAGTTATATTAAATTGAGTATAATAATTTATCAAGTGAAGTGAAGATCATTATTCTTATAGGAATTAAATGTATCGGTAAGTGGTGGTCTAAGACGATTAGTACAAAACCGCTTAAAATAATTTAATAAAAAAATAAATTAATAATTAATTTAATAATTTAATACAACATTTCGTATTGATAGCTCTAGTATACTTCAACACACATCTATATTATGGATTTTGTACTTCATGATGTACGTTACTTGTGTTGATATGTGTCGACACTGGCATTTGTACAACACAGTTACTAGACGTAACTTTATCGTTTTACGCAATGCTATGGCACGAGAGAGAGCTGTAGAAAGTTATATTCGCAGAATCGAACAATTTAACACCTTTTGGAAATAATTCTTAACACTTTGAAACGACTTGTCATATTGCAAAGGTCGGTAACGCTAGGTAATTTATCCTTCAAAAAAATAAATGTATCAAGAAGGATCAGCTCACTCGGATGGTTCATCATGCTAATATAATTCATAGAGACCCGTTCAAGTGCATCGTAATACAAAATTTTATTTATGTATTTTTATTGTCAACATTTATATTTATTCATGCATTTTAACGTTCTTTGTCACATAAGTGCGTGACAAAACTATTACTTTTTTTTTTACTTCGAAACCTTTTACCCTATAACTACTATATTATGCTTTCGTTTTTTAATTTTTATTTATTACGTGTTTTTCTATCATAATAATATATTCTTTATTGTTATTTTTTTAACGATAAAATTCGTTTTGAAATTGTTTTTTCAGCTTATGAAAAAATTATTTTTACCTTTCGTAAATCATATCAAACTTAATAATTATAAAGAAGTTTAAAATGTTATTTTTAAAGTAATTTTAAGCATTAAATTACACGTTTTTCGGGTCACGTATTTTTATGACCAAAAAGTTTTACTTATTGTTCATTAAATAATAATGTGCTTTGTTGTGTATCTAAAATGCACACAATCATAATATTATTCTAACACTTAAAATAATATTTTGTTTAAATTACATTTAAACATACATATATCCACTTAATTTACAAGATATTTAGTTTAAATAACTAGGATTGAAATTAGTAAACCCAATTACTTAAAACAATACAAGATTCTTATTTAGTCAACTTATTTTTAGTTTTAAGGAAAATATATTTATCTTAAAAAGGGTAGTTAAATCAATGGTTTGAATACAACATTGTTTGCATAATATACATACTATTAAGTATATTTCATTAAACATATTTTATGATTCCTATCAACGCATTACATAAAAACAATGCATTCTTTTATTTGTTTTAATTTTTGTTCTGTTTTAAATTTGTTTATTTTATTTATTTATTTTTAAAAACATAAATATCGATGAAAATTTTAATAACTTTAATGGTTCAACATTTTGAATAATATATAAAATTACAATAATAATTATAATAATACTATTGATTTTATTTATATTATTACTTTAAATGTTACACAAATAAATATATTTTTAAATGGTTTATTTATCTAGTATAAATAAATTGTAATATTAGTGAAAATTGTGTTTGAATTCTATACAATATATCTATAATTAGACTCAAACGAGAAGTGCTTACTTAAAATGTCCAACTTAAACATATTTTTTAGTCTTAAACGAGTTAACCGTAATAATATATTTTATTTCATCTCATTATAATGTCCGTGTGATTCCACTAAATGCTTTACTTTTAAAATGAAATGGTTTAAATAGATATCTACCTCCTGGAATTCGTGACAGTATCTTCGTTGTCTTGTACGAAGTTTCCTTCTCGGAAACAATATATATTTAATACCAGTCGGTAGAAAAAATGCAAAAATAATACATTACACCGATCTATAAAAAAACACGGAAAGTGTATTCGATTTATTTCCATCTCAGCTGATTTTTTTAACATAAATCTTTATTTTTTAACCAACCCAACACCCACGTAATATAATATTTTTACTGAAACATTGCATAATATCCGAATAAAGTATAACAAAATATTATGTAAAATAATAATACGTTCTTTCGAAAAACGTTTTAGAATTTACGTGAGGCTGAGTACTCATAGGGTATCGGTACGAGCATGTTCGTACGAGTGTATAGTGCCTGTACTTTTAATAGTGTCGTTAAAACTCAACGATAATCCAAAAACTGCAATTGAAACGCGCAAATTTAACGATTTTTTTTTTTTATCGACATGCGTAGAAGAAAAACGATATTGTATTAAACAAATACGTACGTGGTTGAGTAACAGACTGGATCCGTTTCCGGTTAGTATTATCGTCGTAAACTATAATATGTATATGTCGATTTCCCTTACGAGGTATTCAAATGATGTGTTCCCAACGGTATTATAATAATATACTGTCGTCCGCACGTACCAACTTGCTGATGTCATGTGCAATTTAATTGTAGGTAAAATTTACACGTGTTGTACATAAACCTAGGATCCCACACCCTACCGGCTGTAACTACGTATATTGATATGAATATGTATATATTATGCTTAACGAGAATATTATTATACCACTAATCGGGATTTCTAAAACGACATACCCACATATGCAGCATACCCGATTCGACGATAATTTCATGGCAAAACATCACGAGCAGCTGTGTCACTGACAGTATAACCCGCTAACATTCCTGTAGAAAATGATAATAATATCATAGTAATTGTAATAATTTATAATACAATACCTGTAGTGTACAGTATTAATTTATGGCAATTTTATAGTCTTGTTATTGACTACGAGAAAAGTTCTATCGTATTATATCACCTAAGTAGGGAAAAAAGTGAAAATGTCTTTGAAACCTACGAAAGTATGCACGGGTCAACGATTTCCGAAACAGCTCTATGGCAAATACATCTTTAATATCCTAGTTTTTCGTATATACGCATAAGAAAACCCATCAAAAATACTTAATACTTATATACATATATATTATATATATATAAATACTTACGATTTAAGGAATATCAGACAATAATTGGTTTGTAGGTAATCAAACCACGATATTGACGATATTGTCAGTGACTTTATTTGAAGTATTTAATTTAAAAAAAAAATCCTAAAATGCATTAGGTATCGAATGTATAGATACTATGAGTGAAGTCTGAACAACTTTACGATAACCATTTTAAATAATAAAAACACAACTAAATAAAAAAGAAAAATGTATAGATATACAAATAATTGGATATAAATTATTGCATATCAAGTAACTAGATAATAATTCAGTAAGTTACGCTTATACTTACGGTGATTGCCATTATTCATTGATAATTTTTATTTGATAGAACGCAGTTAAATCCTGGCATTTTAAATCCTATGATTCAGATTTTAAAAAGCTGGACCCGGTTTATTCAAATAAAATTATGGTTTGGACTTTCACTAAAATAATATTAAAATTTTCGGCTCACATAATTTGGACTTGTCCGAAAATAAGTCCGGATTTAATTTGTATGAGTTCATGTCGACCCTAAGCACGTAGTGACTGTGTTCA
Organism: Schizaphis graminum; assembly: GCA_020882235.1. Classification (NCBI taxonomy): domain Eukaryota; kingdom Metazoa; phylum Arthropoda; class Insecta; order Hemiptera; family Aphididae; genus Schizaphis; species Schizaphis graminum. The sequence goes on from CM037034.1 coordinate 43,350,781, forward strand.
TTCTTTGTATATGGTTTTAATTATTTAATACAGTGATGGCAATTGAATCGCATAACACATTCACCGTAGAAATATGTTGTTTACTTGAACTTGCGTTCTTCAACTATATAGTATTGAATGAAAAACATATCATACGAGTGCGAACAAACATTGTATTTGGCACATACACACAGTAATATTATGTTATAACAATAATATTAATTATAATATATTCACCAGTGGTTAATTAGTATTAAAATCCATATAGGTACACCATTACATCATGGTAAACAAAATATTATGTTGTTAAGTCTCTCCACACTCACACTAGCTACATACAAAACAGTTCCACGAATAAGTAGTGGATCTGCCGGGGGTTGATACCCCCATGAGAGGGCTCACGTAGACCTTTATTTTTGTTCTATAAGAAATAATAACATTTATTGTAATTTATGAGTATGATAAATGTGTGAAATAATAATCATCGTAGCACTTCTTATACAGTAATCTAATAACCTAACCACCAACTCAGAAAATAATACAATTATTATTCATCATAAAATTCATTTAAGCTGTATAAATGTATAAATCCATATAATACAGGAGTTTTTACCAAGAATAATCGTCCTCGTTTGTTTTCCTTTGACTCATTTTCACCAATCTTGATCTTTACATTTTTTAAATTTATTTAAAAACTACAATTTCAATTAAATTGATATCGTGTAACTTAAACAGTACAGTTTGGCAATGCAAACTTATTTTTTTTTAATAAGAGCTGCACTTGTACATTGTACATTGTTATGTGAATATTTATTTTATCAGAAAAAGTTAATGGATCAAAATCGTAATTTCTGAGTTACTGACTTTGCGATCATATTATCGTTTCGAAACTTTGGTGAACTCTGACAACATTTTATAATATTAAAAAATTCATGCAATTGTTTATTTGACGATTTTTTGAAATAATTTCCTCATAATATATAATAGGTATAAATGTATAATGTATATAAATATATTATTATAAAATAATAAATCTACCTATTACACGGTTAGTGAATTGCCATAGCGAGTATTTTATATTTTATTCAATTTATTGGCATTCTTATTTAAAACGTGTGTGCATAAACATTTGCATAATAACGACATTGGGCGAAAAGTGCAAGTAATACAGACTGCGTCAGTTGATCTGATACCAGTGTAACTCCTGCTATATAAAGATAATGGATAAAAAGTAGGACAATTATAACTTGAAATATAAATAATTGTTTAAGCGTAAATCTTTAAATAGGTATCTTAATGTCTCTTAGAACGTATACAGTTTTAAACGGATCAGTTACGAAATTAAATAACACTGATAATGATTAGCCATAGGACTACAACATAGACTGCAACGCAGATCTCGCGTATAACCAAAAGGGCCAATTATTAGTGTTTTTAAGCCATTCTATGTTTTTATTACCTATATGTGAACTGTTTTCGTATTTTATGACGGCGGCGGAAAGGGTACTCGTAATGGGACTAGTGGCACATCCACTCCGCCCCATAACAACTAAAACACAAACTATGAATTTTAAATATTGTAAACGTATAATACAGGTATTAAAAAGTTAATATCATGGTTTACGTTTGGCGCGGGGATAGGTTATTAATTTATATTGGATAACACCAGGTTACCTATAACCGCATGCAATAATTTGATGTAAATATAATGCTTAAAATCTTATCCACTTTGCGTAGCTATAATACATGGCCATGCTTACAGGCACCAGCTTACTGTACTGTAACGCGACGTCAGCCGAAGAGTAGTATAATATTATGCTAATAGTTTCGAGTGTCGGAATAACATAACCGTAAATGACGAAAATCTATACTACTCCGCTCGCGTCGTGTTGTTGTGTTTTTTCACCCCCTAAATGTTGTTTATTGTGTTTCGCAAATACAGTGATGTGTATGTGTGTATGTATGTATATACATAAACGCATAAAAAATGACTACCACGAAACCACGAAAATCATCACTAAATTCATCCCAATAAAATTATAACAGAGTATTCCCTCGGCTCGTCCTCGCATTGATGATGTTTTTGTTATATTTAAATAATTTCATTTTCGTTTACGTCTTCGTCTTTCCGCGAAAACTTTCTCGTCGAAACTTTGTCATGAAAAATTAAGAGCTGATTGTTAAGCTTTTAATATCATCGCCGCCTTTGCCTTGGCTGTCGCCACCGCCGCCACCATAAACGTTCGACTGGTGACAGTGTGCAATTATATATACTGTTTTAAGCGCCCAAATGAAAATGATTTTCAATTGTGCACAACTATTTAAATGCAATAGTGGTGTGACGCTCTGTGGCCGATCGACAGTTTTGTCTTATATTCTATAATATCAATTGTTGACTGCGTTCTGGCGGTATTACGTATAATACACACTACGTAGATAAAAATATAGATATAAAAATAACAGATTAGGGTACTACAGAGACCTGCATTCAGTGGGTAATGAATATTAATGTATTATTACATATTTTTTAGAAACCATAGATTTTTACCGGAGTTCGTTTAAGTTCATGAAAGATTTAAAAAAAATATTCAACTTATAAATAATGAAAATGAATATTTATGTTAATTTTTTATTATTGAACGCATAGCAAAGCGTATACATTATAATATATATTCTCGAAATGTTTTATGTTTTTTTTCACCCTAATAACGACGGTTAAACGGTGAAAATGTAAAATACGTATTAATATGATATCCCGTATTTACAACTCACTGAAATATTAAATTGACCTAAGTGCCTTTTTGTTGGTCGGAAAATTACCACTCACACCGACTGGCACACTTCAGCCGCATAATTGAACCCCCGACGTGATAGTCGCCGAGTAAACGCGCGCACAGTGTGTTCCGGGCACAAATTTTTCACTTCCGGAAACACAATATTTTATATCACACTATACATAATGCGAACGGAAAAGTTGTCGCCGCCGCCGTCGCCACATTGACGTGCTACGCGGGGGATATTGTTTCCGAGAGTCAACATACTTGCCGCGTGCACATGCCCCAGACTAGAAATCGTAAAATGCCGTAAGTATACGTCACAGCGTTTATATGAGTTATGCGTCTATTTGAGTATCAAAGACCCTTTTTTTTATAGTCTATATTGCATGTGGCATTTTTTTTTTCGAACTTTAATCACCACCTTTCTGCGTGCAGCGATAACTGTACCTATTATATTGTGTCCACCGCTATAATAATATATAATACTATATATAATAGTAACAGTGACCATATGCGCTATATACATCGGCTTACATTTTTTTTTCTATCATCGCTATTGTGTACGCGTATATAATTCTGACAACGAATAAAAGTCTGGTTGACCTCTACCGCGAATATGTACTACTCGTCGCGTATAACTTAACAACATGCAAGCGTATTATATATGTATTATACTTACGACGACAAACTACGCGAGTGTCGACTGTATTACATAAGTACCTACACACATACACACTCTGCGGACTTCCTGTATATATGTATGTATGTGCACGGATAAAACAGTCTTGCGGATTTCCAAGACGTGCACAGAGAGGACAACTGTACTGGGGACGTGACTCATCCAGCAATAAATAACGCGTTAACTGCGGTGTGTTTGCCAAAAAGAAAAGGTTTTCCGAGACTTAACCGTACTCAAATGTACCCGAATACATTTATAATATTATCACAATAGCTGTTGTTGTACGGCCTTTCAGTTTTTTAGTCACTATCGAAACGATGTGCTTCAGTGCTGTACATTCTCGACGCTCGTTCGGCAACGACCAGTGTGAACTTTTCAAGGATCTACCGTGCATCGCCATTCCAAAACGCCCCGATTATATGTGTGACTTGTTCCGAGTACAATACGTTCCGCCTATTATTACGTTTTGTCGAACGTATTTTACATTAAACTCGTAAAATCGTGTTGTGAAGAAAATATGATAAGTAAAACTTTTAAAAATAGGTAGCCGAAATATACGATAACGACCAAAAATTTTTGGAGAATCATAAAACGAGTAGGGTAAGTTTAACTATGAGAAAATACACGATAAATTGTTATGTTGTACAGTATAATATAATATTACTATACATTTTGTATAAGTATAGTAAGTTATAGTATCAACTCCCTAAAGACTCTAGAGACTGAGAAAAAAACTCCCACTATTGTTTTTATCTATTTCAATAATATAATTGTTTAAGATTGATATTACGAGTTATAATTATTATTTATATCATACTATGTATAATATTATCAACTATATATTATTTATATTCCATTGATAAAAAAATTTCACAAGTCCGTAGAAACTGAATAAAGTGTGTATACATTATTGTACTCATTCTTCTTCGCATCAGCCTCCCAGCCTCCCAGCGTCATCGGTCAGATTATATTTTAGTAAAAAATGTTACTGTCAGAACTTGCTGTAGAATGAATAACACAATATTTTTAATATTCGTAAGCATCATAAACAACCTTTTTTTCAAAAACATTTGTTAGTAATGAAGCATAAATAATAATCGCTCGAAAATGTTGAATTATTATACAAATGTTTAAATTGTACATCTATTCTGTAAGCTCTAGTCGTTTTATTTCTTATATTTATAATATTACATATATATTTCTTAAACTAAAGTTCATTTCAAATTAAACAAGGACCTTCGTAATAGAAAGGAATTCTCTCGATTTTCTTTTATGTGTTACTTTAGGGATTAATAATATTTCCATTAATAAAATAACATGAATAGAATATTTATAATTCTACGTAAGATGCTTATAGTTCAGAGCTTTTTATGAATTGAAATACAAAATTGACATTTCATAGTTAATTGTCTTTGCAAAAACATGAAAATAAAATGTTCAAAAATGATAATATTGTGTCTTATCTTTGTCGTTCAGTAAATACGATGAAATAAATTGTAGTTTATATTCATTTATTTTACTAAATTTTAAATCGATTATCATAATTATGCACACAAATTATAATAGTATTAAATTTATAGGTAGATATTTTATTAAAATTCTAGAATGATGATTTAAAATACATTTACTAATGTAAACGACGTACAATTAAAATATGTTTCTGCATTTTACACATTATTTTCGGTGTTTGAATTTTATATTATTATTCAAAAGGTTTATTTAAGTTATAATAATACGACATAATTAATATAATATCAACATCGTTAAATACTACGACGAAGGAAAGCTTACAATATAAATTCGAAGCTTTTCACGTGTGATCGAAGTAGAATGACCATTGGGGATTAATCATTGATATTATGATACTAAAATAATAATTGCACTGAAATGCGAATATAACGTAATATTTCATATGTGAGTTCGTTAAGCCAAGGCATTGTGTAAATGCACATGCGTAAGGGAAACGAAAAAGTCGTGACAATAGGACGGGAGTATATAGTGATCATCACGCAATTATTTCGGTGAGAGACGCGAGTGGCTGTAACAGAGCCGTCAAAGCAGGTAATATTATTACAGTGCTGTGGTATTAATATATAATATAAATATAACGACTTTAAAAGCAGATTAAGATTAGCAAACGGAACGATTTCGGATTGTCTGGTCTGCTGTATGGATTTTACGCGTCCATCAAACCACGTCCGGAAGTTACACAAATACTGAAATTTAAAATCAAATATTTATTATTTTAGAAAAATACTAAGTCCTCGCGTTACACACGTACGAATTCGTATCGTGTGCATAACATGCAGACGTATGACTTAAAGGTGTTTATAAAATGGAAATGACCGAAAGTGCACCTAATATTTATTGCACGACGAGGGGTTATGTGTTCGAAAATAATATATTCAAATTAAAAGTGTTCGATGACAAATATTTTTGGATAAATGTTTGTTCGAATAATATAAATCATTGTTTTAAAAAAATATATTTATATAAACTATTTAAATTATTTAAAAGTAAACAAATATTTGTATAAATATATATATCGTAATGTTAAAAGTTTAAATTATATGCAATGCTCTTAAAAACTCAACGTTATTTTGATCACCATTTTTAAATCTTAGAACAAGACTTTTGATTCTTTCTTCGTGTTGTTTTCAGGATACTTTTTCAGATATTATATTTATGTTATAATATAAGTCTAACCGTCTTTCACTAGTTACCGGTCCAACAGTCGGTAGATACAGCTATTAATATAGTACTTTATATACATATTATACATATATCTCAATACCTATATCAACATAATCATTATAAACTTTTCAAACACAAATTTATTCGTAGAAAACTTTATACGAACGTCGAACATATTATTTTTGAATATATAACCCAACCACCTTATTGCACATTACATATATCGACAAATATATTTTACTACAAAAGAACGTTATCATTTTAAGTTTTTGTCATAATCACGTGAACAGAATATTGTGTATAAATAACTGAAGTTATTCGAACAAGTTATTTTACGAGAAAAATTGCAAAACATTACTTATAAGTTATAATAATATCATTTGAATTCATAAAAATGTCCTACCTTTCTTTATTATTCATAATTGATGATTTTTTTTAAAAAAAATGGGGAATTTCAATTCTACAAAATAGAAAGATAATTATAATTATGGATAACTTAAACCCGTATACTAATATATTATGACGGCCCTGCAGAGGAAACTCCGACGGTTCGGTGCGGGCACGGAATTTTAAGTTTGCGCCTGCGTGACAAGATAGGTGCGTGTCAGCAGTAGTACTCGGCAGTAGAAGTTGAGTGTGACCAATTTTTTTAATTTTACATGTTTGCCTTCTCAATTAGTTGTTTCAATAATGAAAAAGGGCGTTATTCTTTCTCACTGAAATCGTATAATTACCTTCTCTGTCAATACATTTGTTACCAAAAAAAAAAAGAAGTTTTTCACGATTAAAAATACATAATGTACTGCGTACTTGTTGTGACTTTTAATAGAATAGAAGAAGTAGGCATCAATATATTTTGTAGAAAATAAATTTAAAAATATATCATTAAAAACCAAAATTATTGTTGAATAAAAAGGAAATTTAATTACGCCGTGACGGCTATATGTAAATTAAATAATTAATAACCAGATAACTGCAGTTCGCGTATTCAAAAATTGCTAAAGGTCAAAGTGGACAATACGCACAGTATCCATATATACTCAAAAATAATATTATTATTGTTCGTGTACACATGTCCACGCTTCCAATGTACCACGGATATATACCTACCTTACACACATATTTACACAATATAAATTACATCGATCAGGAAGTCTAGTGACGGATAAGTATTCGCGTCAGACTTCCGGCTGTGGTGTCGGGACGCAAACTTCCGGATTTGTGGGCACTCGCGTGGGCCGTGCGTCGTGGGAGCAGTTTCCATTAAGACGCGAGTCGAGAACAATGCTTTGTCCGACGTCGTTTCCAGTCCACGGCATAATATACCAAAATGAATACGGCGCAAGAATTGTCGATGTGAATCAATTACGCAGCGAGTTTACAATTTCGCGTTAAATTTTCTGGTGGACGGGTTCAGTAGCGTATCGACTGGTGGACAGAAATTTATATTTTTTTTATAGGAATAACGATGTATGTTATATGAAAACTGACATAACCATAGAAAATATTGGAGAGAGTATTAGGAAATTGCAGCGATAAAACCATCTAGCAGCAGGAATCTCTATAGTTTTTTTTATCGTTGGAAAGCAAAATGACACCGAAATAATGTGAAAGACTAAAAGTCACACGTATTGATCGAGTATTTATTATGTGGATATTGTTCAAAAAAAAAAAAAATAAATAAATAAATAAAATGACCGGATAGCTGACCGACTATTTTGGATGAATATTATCATAGCAATACCACAATGCATGTTAGCATGTTATTCACAACAACTCGATTTTCTGAGACACGTTATTCAATTTGAAATAAACTATACTGTATTACACAATATTAACAATAATTATAAATATTACAACATTAGTAGGTTATTTATAAAAATAACGAACATTTTTTAAGTAAACTTATCTACATGACGTATAGATTGTCTTTACGTATGATTTCTGCCAAGTTTCTGTTATCAAGATGAAAATGTTTCTTTTAATTTTATATTCTGAATGAATGAATGTATTGATTTACTCATGATGTATGTTTTTATTTAAAGTACATGGTTCACAATAAGTTGTTAAAAAAATAGTTGAATGCAAATCAACAATGGTTTTTATAAATGTTTCTGACGAATTTATCAAAATTGCAAAATTGCAAACATTTAAAAATTATTTTGTAGTTAAAAATGTATAACCATACAATTTTGTAATATTCATTCTTAAGTTTTGAAAATGTAGTACCATAAATTCCTCATATTTTAGAGCACTATCAGTGATGGGTACTGTAGAGGTTTCATATATTTCATATTATTTTGAACTACAACATTTTAAATAAAGTACTCGACAATCTATAAAAATGCAATGTTAATTTAACTACTAAATAATAATAATATTATAGTGCATTTTTAATCACATTTTGATTGTAAATGCTAATATTCTAGATTTCCATATAAAAATAATTTTGTATTTTTTTTAAATTACGATCTATCAGTGAATTGGATCTTTTTCCATTATTACTGTAAACCGATTTACCAAACGGGGTAAAAAGGTGAACATCCCTTAGTATGCTAATTGGATGTCGGCAGATCAAACCTGCACCAAGTATTATATTATTATATTATAATGACGTCGTATTATCTGCTTTTTAAATCCAATGTCATTACGTTGTATCCAATTGCACACGTATAATATTATCTACTATTATATTAATGCAATGAACGTTGAATTTTTTATAAGCACCCAGTGGCCTAAGTATGTGGTGAATTCGATGTGTGAGTAGACTTTTCACTGCTCGTACATCATATATATAGTACAATATTATAGGTATTCAACTAGTTGCATAATATGTTGCACTTTACTGTAGTGCATTATATTATTTGAAGAGATACAATGAGTGTGATGTATTACATTAGCATCGACATTTTTATTTTATATGTTTCATCGTTTGGGTTTTAAATTTAAATAATTGAAGTGTTTATGATATATTTGACAAAATATAACGATCATAAATTATATTGTAAAAACACGCGTGAAAATAAATGTAGTATTATAATACACTAGAGATACAATTTCGGTCAATTTCATTACATGTCCAATAAATAAGTAATAGGTATACCTGTAGATATATTATATTATCATGATATAACAATTAATAACATTACATTTCGGTTTACTTTGTGACGATAATCGATTTTCATTCCTCAAAAGTCATAACTTGATATCTTGGCAATATCATTATTGATTGACTTTTCAAATCCATTACGTGTAGACATCGAACTCCCAAATATAATATAAAAGCTTATTATTAATAACAATGTAATATTAAGGAACGTTTTTGGTTTTATTAAACTGATAAAATTAATTTAGAATAATGTAGGTAGGTATATACTCTCGGTGAGTTTAACTTAACTTGCTTATTCGTTCACTATTAAAATCGACGTAAGCAATTATTTTAAACTTGAAGTTTGATCTTCAAATTATACTTACTTCGACTGCTTGTAAACACAACTTACTTATACTATGCTTTCAATTTTGTGTTTCAGCGTTTTCACGATAATTATTCGTGTCAGTGATACTAAGATATTTATTTGTTCACCCGCTTTAAAATGCTATCATTGTTGCTGTTTTGTTTTTATACAAATTGATAAGTATATTAAATTAATTAATAGGACAAACGTATTTATACGTTGGTTAAATGTTTGTTTATTTTTTCTCAAATATGCTCATAAACCAAGAATATAAAAAAATCGACGATGCATTTATTTTGGTAGTAAATATTACATTTATTTTTTGAACATAGTATAATATTACTATTATATTTAACTGTTTGGTAAGGATTAAAAAAAGAACTAGGTATTGAAATCACAATTAAATTCAAACTCCGTTTTTTTATTTTATTATTTTTTTATTCATAGCAAATATTAACAATTCATTTTTATAATAAAATCATATTTAATATTTATTTGGAAATTTATTTGAATACGTTTACAATTTTTTTTTTTTTATTTCAGAGAAGGGTTAAATAAAAAAAAAAAATCAAAGTTCACTAATTATAACTATAAGTTAATACTTAAAATAATACATAATAATATATTATAAATATTAAACATTATTTCAAATATTAAATAATATCCACGCCTAACTTCAGTAATGAATAGTTAATGTTGTATGTTAAAAAAATAGTACTAAAATTTTAATAAAAAAGTTTGATACTGGTGGTGGTGGTAGAATAAAATATATGAGATGCATAAGTGTTACCACATTGATTATTATATTTGTTTTTTAATATCTACAAGTTGAGGTATTAAAAATACCAGCGGGTATGATACTAAAAATTTTACATCCTTTTTAACATTATTTTTAAAACTTTATTTATCATAAATTAATATATAAAATTATTATAAAAAACTATTGCTATCGTGTGATTCGTTAAGTTGTTTGTTTATATTAATCAACGTACAACATTATAAATAATAAACATTGTGCCTACGTGAGTCTGTTATAAGAAAATACGGTCATATAAAATTAATAATAACCAGTTGGTAAAAAATAATTTTTGTTTTTATTTGTATAAAAATAATTTAAAATGTAATAAATGTAGCACTAAATAAGTAAAGCCCGGAAATAAGTTTCGAATATACTCTCCGGCTATTAATTTGCAAGTAGTGCATGAACTAAGTCGTGCAGTAAACATTTATTTTAATTGATATAATTTCATTGTAAAAGTGGACACATCGATAATAAACCTATTTCATGTGTTTCATCTGTTTTATATGAAATAGAAATTCATTTTAACATTATGGAAATCATAGATTTAATGGAGTTCACGTGTGAAAATAAGAAAATGCACTACTTTACGCTGTAATGACAATTTTATTTTAATGTTGGCTTGTTTCAATATCTTTAAAGGGTTCTATTGTTTTTTTTTACCCCAAACCAGTGACGTAAGTAAGCGATAAAACATTATAATTTAAACGATATTTATCTTTATTACGTTCGAAGGGTTCACATGATTTTACAATAAACTTTGTTGGTATTAGACAAATAATGTCGTATTTCACTTTAATAATAATCTCTTTTTTCAGGCTTGTGGATTTATGAAATTCACAAAAAAGGACAAAAATTGTCAAAGTAGGAATCTTACCGTAAGATTGTTTTTATATTTAAAATGTCGAGCTAACACCTACGTTTTCCGTTGTCTTCACTGTCATCTTTGCTGCAGTGAGGACAATAATATATGTCTTTGTGATGGCTCGAGACTACTGAAGAAAGTACTTACAGCCCAAAGCTATATTTCTTGTTGCTTTAATGGACTACTGGCTTAATAATAATTCTGCTTCTGTTTATTATTTTTTTTATTTCGATTCAATGTTTGTAAGTATAAACCTTGCAACGTTACAAGAAAAAAAAGTAACGATTCGACTTTCTTTTAAGATTTCTTTACGCTCTAATGGATTGATTTTCTAAGTAAAAATAAATCACCAATTTAAAATATTACCTGCTCAATAGAACACTATTGTATATACGTATAATATGAATTTAAACGTCATAATTTGCATAATATGCACACCGATTCAACATATTTTTTAAAATAAACATAATTTTTACTTCTTTGAATATCAGAATTACTAGAAATATTTATTTCCACAAAACTCTTACACTCAATAAAATATATTTTTAGAATATTCAATTCATCATTATTATAATAAATTATTATTTTCGTACAATATTGTCTAATTGCCAGTATAGTTAGCATAATTATTTATGTTTTACTTATATAGCTTTATAATATACGTGTTGGTTGATAGCATATTTTATGTATCTCTCGACTCATAATTATCGTATGGAAAATGTTAAAATAATTTTATTTAACTGAAAAGTATACCAAAAGTACAGTTGACATTTACAAATTTTACTTTTTAATCAGTTTTAATTAATTTAACTATCACGGTGACCTGTTTCAAATTATAAAACTTTTTAACGCCGAGTACAATGAAGTCTTAACTTACTCCTAACGTAATATTTAGTTGAAACTTGAACGTAGTTTAATAAGTTAATATGTACTAACTATGATTTATTAATATTCAATACAAGTATGAACGATGATTAATGGCTATAACTAGTAATGATCGTTCATACTTTTTGAAAATTTATTTGTTGGCCAGTGCAATATATATCTTGTATTCTAATATAGTAATTAATAATTATATATAACTTAGAGTCAAACCGTGCGAAATATTTTTATAAATAAAACACAGAATAGATACTAATAATATACATTACAAACGATGGATTCATTTTACTAGAATAATTGAGTATCTTTTTCGATTACATAGATCAGAAATTGTGTTCTAAGCGTAATAGGTTTCATACATAACTATCGTCAATATGTCATATTTTTACTTTGTTTTTGACAAAGCGGTTTTTTTAATTTTATCACATAAAAGTATTTCTAATTTGATCCAACAGACAGCTACAGCAGATCTGTCACTCTTCTTGACTATTACAACGGTTCGATTAAAACCAATATTGGCAATTTATCATTTTCATTAAACTTGTAAATTTGTTTAAATGTATTACTTTGAGTTTGGATTTTATTTTTCAATTGACAACGTCGTTTTATGTCATATATTATTTGTAAATATATGTAACTTATTTCAATGTTGGTTTTTTTAATAAATATTGTGATTATATCGATTATACTACATGTAATGTATAAATAAATGTTATGAGTTCATAATACTAATATTTACTTTCGATGTTTAAAGTACATAATAATAAGTTTAATTTTTTTAATTTTTTTTTTATTATTATTATAGGTGGAGAATAGTTCAGAGTTCAAATTATTTTTATTTTTTTAATAATTTGAGAGATATCACAAAGTTAGTCGAAATTTAAAATTCCAACCCAATCAAAAATGTATGTGGCTAATCTCTTTTTTGAAATCCTTGCAAGGAAAACTTAAGAGAAACTTTGAATTATATTTCTGTGCCTTAGGTATAAGAATTAAAACTTAATTAATTTTTTAATACAAATAAGTTTTAAAATGTACACAATATTTGTGTATTTTGTCAACATTTTAAATTCAAACGTTTTCAATAAAACAAATTCTGGTATAAATATTTTTGATATTTTTTAACTTAAAAAAACCCTATGAAGACTTAAGTATTTCCGTATATTATCAAGTTCAAAATAAGATTAAAAAAAAATCAAACATATTTTTTTTAATTTTAAAAAAAAAATCATCAACTTTAAGCACTTATAAATAAATATATAAATACTAATATTACTAATACTACTTATATTTATATTATTGATATTTTAAATGTATTTTGTGCAAAAATGCTTATTTTTGATCTCTAAAAATACAAATTAGATCTTATTTTCTATCAGAAATATAATGAATATCTCCCAACTAAGACTTTAATGCATACAATCAACAATTCTTGTATAATACAGATCATTCAATGTCATTCTTCAAAAGGATCATTCATCCAATATTGCCCACCATTCCGATATTTTAACTTTCTGATGTTTTCCGCATTGCCCGGCTATACTGTTCTATTCACGGCTACAATATATTTTATAGTCAACCATACATGTGTTGATTGGAGGTTTTCCGAACTGTCGGGTACATTATTTGTGTGCTTTTTCGACGATAAGCAAAATGGTAGATTTTAACTGTAAATAAACCAAGCCCCGTAAATTTTAGAAATTTAATATTTATATTTACTTTAAATTTTAAATATTACAAATTATATGTTCAAATATTAAAGAAATAATTTAAAGGTATAATATTTACTTATCCAAACTATATTAATTATTCGAAACTTGTACATACTATATTATCTATTATAATATTATTGTATTATGGTTTTTCATACATTTAGTAATTTAGTATATTGGAATTTGAATACACCTATATTTATTTATGTCAAAATTGAATATATTTCATTTTTGTCGGGACATTTACAAGTTGTATATTACCCATTATTAAGTGTAACCTTATTGGGACACTTTGTACCTAATTTCATCCCAAGAGTACGTAATATACTATGTTTTGCTCGTTTGATGGGATTCTGTGAAACCAACAAAATTGTTAATAATACGTTATGATTAATATTGTAACTAAAACATATCATTACCTCGGGAATATGCCAGTAAATTCCTCAAAAACTCGAAGCTCAAAAAATATGGTAACTTTATGGTAACTTTTTACGTACCTATTGTATTGTTTTATGAGCAAATAATAATTTGCTGGTCTTAGTAAAAATAATAATAGATTTATGTCAATGTAAAAGCGCGTTAAATGAAAAAGTTAAAGAAATGTATTGATTAATTACCCAATAGTTCATCCATGTATGCATGCAGTCAACATTGACGAGGTATATTAGTTTTCTTATACCTTATATATCTTACGGGTCTTTGCAGTGAAAAATATTGATTTAAAAAGGTTTTCAAGTGTGATATCATATTAAGCTATAATAACTTACAATCTCCGTCCACATAATAGATATCTAAATAATATTGACACGATCGATTGTAGTTTATCTACAGAAATGCCATTAATTGTAACTTACATTTTTCGTACCTAAGATATTTTTATTTAATGTACCGTCGCTCAATATGCTTACGGACATTTACAGTATGTATTAAACATTATAAGTCCTTTGTGTGAAATTAGCACTATTTATTACGTTTATTAATATAAATATAACGTACTGGGTACTTTGAACAGAATAAAAGAGACGATGAACGTCATAAAAAAAAAAAAAGTTATTCAATTTTTAAAATGTCATTTAACGTTTTTCCAATGTCCGCCCAGCCACTATTTCTACAGTACCACAGTGGACCTTTCGCCGAAGACGTATAATATTCGGTGAGCTTATGAACGAGTAAAAATATATTAGATTTTTTTATCGTTCCGAGTTCTATAGAACAAAATTATATCCCGTCAATACCGTGTCGTCGGCCTCTATAAGGGAACAAAATTTGTCGATAACGGCGGTCGTTTGAACGAAATAAAAAATAAATCCTCCAACGAGGTCTATTTACGTACCTGTTTATTATCTCATACTTCACCCGACATTGAAAATAATACGTAGTACAATCAATCATGATTTTTAAAGTTACACGGATAACGAATGCCTTCACCGTCAAATCATTTTATTCTTTTAAACACGCGGGGAATATATTACTTTATATAAGAAATTATTTTTCAAATCATAACTGTTTTTCAGTTTTCAGAGCCGAGCCTTTTGTGACTGAATAAAGGTTTGAAAGACTTATTTTATTTTCTAAGGACCCAAAATATGATTATCGCCCATACTCCAGAAATCATACGATTTTAACTTAATTACAGAGACGGTTGTGAGTCGACGGTGAATACGACCATAAATAATAATTAATGGATAGACCACATAAATACATATTGCGGACAAAGGGCAGGTTTGAATTCGACTTTTTTCTATCCTTTTTGAGTTTACATTTTAATCGTGTTTACGTTATCACATGCTGTAAAATACAATCGCTTAAATCTACTAAATTTCGTATAACCAAAAACCAAATATTTATCATGCACAGGTCTATTATTTTATTTTTACAGCTTAACCATTCTTTATTATCGACGAAAACGCGTGTCACCCAATGAGCGGATGGTAACATATTTTGTTTTATTCATATTATACAAGCATAATGTCCTAACTATTATTATTATTACGGTAATCGTGGTTTTGGTGCTCTGCCAAATTCGATTAAAGCTATTCGCGATTTCTGTTCGCTTTCAAATGTTTTTTCGCTCTCTCCGAAGTTCTCGTGGGAAAGTGTAAGTACTTATATCTATATCATATATAGGTGTTTAGCCGATTACGATTTTTCACTGACGACATAGTAGCTATCTTTTACGTTACAATCGAGTATATACACATGTATATATGACGTACACTGTTCAATTGAGCGCACACAACACGTGATCATAGTGTATGATATTTTATATAATGTATATATATATATATATATATATATTAAAGTATACGTTGTAAACGGTTCACTGAGATCGGCCAATATAAAAGTGCAATATTTATAATACACTTTAATACAATTTATTTATTCATGTAAAATGAGGCAATTCGTATAATATATAATATAACAGTATACAGGGTGATTTTTTTATCAAACAACACTCATTATTTCCAAAAGTATTCATGTTTTTGAAAATATTTTTTTGCATAGTTTCAAATTGTTAAAAAAAACAACATTTTTATAAAAAAATTATATTTTTAAATATTTTTTATCCTTATAATCTTTTAAGTTTTTTACTTTTTTGAATGACAAAATAGATTTTTAATATCATATTCCAAAGCAAAATAATTTTTTGAGTATTTTGATACATAAAAATCGAATTTAGGATGAATAGTTTAGGAGTTATACTTATTTAAAGTTTTGACAAGCGGAGTAGTGGACAAACATTTTGCGGGGTAACCCCGTTCCACTCCACTCTGCGCAACTAAACTTTAAATACGTATAACTCATAAACTACTCGCCCTAAATTCGATTTTTATGTATCGAAATACTCAGAAAATTATTCTGCTTTGGAATATGAAATTAAAAATCTATGTTATCATTCAAAAAAGTAAAAAACTTAAAAAGTTATAAGGATGAAAAATATTTAAAAATATAATTTTTTTATAAAAACGTTGTTTTTTTAACAATTTGAAGTATGTAAAAAAATATTTTCAAAAACATGAATACTTTTGGAAATAATGAGTGTTGTTTGATAAAAAAAATCACCCTGTATAATATATGCTATACCATATAATGGTATGTAAAATATTCTTCGCAGAAAATTGTTGTACTGACAACGCGGCGACGAAAGGTTTTTTTTACAACTTATCCGTATGCTTATCATATTATATTTGTGCACCTAAATAATAATGTAAATATATTATGACAAACGCATAACAAAAATGTATATTTATAAACGATTTAGAATGGTCGGGTCGGTTGTAACGCTGTTCACCGCAATTTTTTTCCGTCGATACTTCTTTTTTTTTTGAAACTTTTTTTTTTATATGAACCTGGTTTCGGTATGTCGTATGAAACATTATTATATTTTAAACGTGTTTCAGCGTTTCAGCGGTGGCAAACCAGACACATTAAGGTTAAGGATACGTCTCGAGTTTCTATATTATACAGACTAGCCATCACAAGGCATAGACATCTCGTATACGCGTAAAAAATGCAGAGTAACCTGTCCTATGATAGTATACGTTTTCGAAAAAAAAAAACAAAAATAATTACTGGCGATTTTAATCAGTTACTCGTGTAGTGAGTCTCACTGCGCGTGAGGCTGTTTAATAATAAGACTCAGATAATCGTTTTCGGTGTGCAGAGTGTGTAGGTAATTATGTAAAATAGACGCCACCGGGTTGCGCATAATACGGACGGTAATAATAATTTTGTTTGCTCCGGATCGAGCTGAAACATTGGGTATAATGCGGTAAAGGTGGGTGATCGGGGAATGAGCGGATTACGGCGATAAAGTTTTGTGTGCGTGATGGCATCGATGAGCAGATCCATCGTCATACTATATAACCAGCTGCATGTATATACTTGCTTTAGGTCAGCGTTTTCTAACCGTTATTCCGTAGTACTACATTTCTCCATTTTCGTCTTTTTTTTTTCACTTAAATAATTTCAACATAGCGACCGTTCCATATATCCGTCCTATAATAACTCTTAGTTACAGTATCCATTCTAAAGTTCTAAAACTTGTTTAGGATGGGTAAAAATCCAATAAAAAAATTTAATAAAAAGTTAATAAACTTTAAAAAACGAAAATAATAAACGTCGTTATTTGAAATAATATGATTGTTTTATTTTATTTTAAAATCTATGAATAAAATGTCCCTTATTGTTTACAAACAAGCAAAAAAATAAAACCACTTAAGTGGTTCATAGTGTTCAAAAGGCGGAAAACACTGTTTTAGATTTTTGCTTATACATTGTTGACAGGTATGAAGGTGCGCGATGCTAATATAATTTCATCTTCAAAAATATATTCTACGGAAAAAATAATTCTGTCATAAAGTATAAATCATATTTGAATTTTTTTTCTTAAACTTATATAGGGAACTATTTTACAATTCTCGTTTAACTCCGTTTTTCAATATTTAAATCTCAAACTTTATAATCTGTCTTTTAAATGACAATTTCAAGCATTTAAAAAAAAAAAAATTTCACTATTATTTGAAATAAAATAAATAATCTGAGTTCTATAAAAAGTCTTCTTTTCACAGAAAAAAAAACAATTATCAAAATTCGACAGTATTTTACGAAGCCTAAGAGTTTTAGCCATAAAATAATTTTGCAGTATGATACACTGTTCTGACCCAAAGAGGAATCTAGAAATAAATTAGCGGTAAAGTATTAAAATTAAAGCGATGAATAGATCATAAAAAAAAAAACAATTTTAAAATTGTATAATATTGCAGAACACTTGGAAAATCGACAACGGTCATACCCCATAAGACAACCATAAAGCATAATATAATTTGATTGGTACCGTCATATTATATTATTCTATTCCGTTTTTGATTTGCATACTCTAATATTTTTCTGGCCCACGTTTTCAAAAAAATAACATTAGATTGGTAGGTACATTTAACTTATCTATCTAAACGAAAAAACATAGAAATATAGAAGTATTTTATATTATGTATACACTTTACATACGTATATATGGATTTTCAGTCATCAGTTACGTTACATCTTATCAGAGGTTCAAATTTGTATGAATTCTTTAGGAAAATTGAAATATTAGATAGAGTTTCATTACTTGTAGAATAGTTTTTTATTGTATTAAAGTTTTTCTTTAAAAACACACCTAAATAGATTACAGATTTAAAAACAAAGAGGATTCAAAAAAAAATTGCTTAAAAAATGATGGAATTATTATAATAAGCATTAACCTAACTATTGATATTATTTCTGTTCATACACGAAAAATAAAAATAAAATAACAATCGACTTAATTGGAAAAATCATCAATGATAAATGATAATATATGTAAATACAATTATCTATATAGGTACATTTGAAATCTCGAATCTACCAAAGAATTAAAATGTATAATCTTTAAAATGGGTATTTATTATTACGAAACTGTTACTAAACTATACTTCGTATTAAATATTGATTGCTTGAACAATTGTCTACATATTTTTTCAAAACTTGTTCCTTTTATTCTTTGTTTATTTGATTGGTATGGGTATATTCTAATATGAAGTTATACATGGTACGAATCCTTCGTGTAGTATTTTAGAATTATATCAGAATGTTGCCAATTGTTGTATAAAGTTTTTGTTTCATGCGAATTATCTTGAATCAATTATCATTGTACCTATACATATTTCATGTGAATGGTAAACTATTTTTTCACTGAATTATTTTTGAGGATTAAAAAATTCTATGTTATATTGTATTATATTAAATTGTTTATAATAAATGTATGCATTTCGACTTAAGAAAAAACAAACTTTCCGTTAAATTGCTCTACCAGGTATACATATATTACAGTTAATAATTTTAATAATCTAATAACTAAGAAATTAGTATGTAATATCTGGAATATTTTTGATCTATTTAGATTACTTTGATCAAGATATTCGATTAATATAAATACAACTCAGTTTATCAACTAATATAAGCTGGGTATTTCATGGGCAGTTTAATTTATTTTACCAAAGAAGAGAATTAATCAAACATATTAAATTATTATTATTTAATTAATTTGAGGAAAATTACTTACAACATATAATTGGTAATATTCTTTATAAAATATATGTACTATAATAAAATAATTAGAAATTTAATACTCCTTAGATATAATATGTTTAGACAGTAAAGCATATTACTTATTGAGTCTATGTATCATTAACACTTGTAATACTAAAATGTTTTAAATATCGTATTAATTAATTTTATCAAGTTTGTTTTATGTATATATGACATAAACAAGAGTTTATTTTATCTTATATCTATTAATTACAATGATATGCCGTTCCTTATTTTTTTGTAATTGTAAAGTAGTATTTATACTAAAAAAAAAACTGTTTTAACTAGAATTCTCACTAATTTATAATTATGTTTATTAAAACTTAATCCAACATTCCTAAGTGAAAAGACTTAAACAGATCAAGAGATTTTAATTAGATATCTTAATAAATTTTAAATCTTTCGTTTTCTTCATTCCGTGTAATATACATTTACCTTAATCTGATAATGCGAAAGAAAATGTTTGATTATGTGGTTTTTATAATTATTCGTACTTCAAAGACCTTTGTAAAATAGACTAAATATTAATTACACATTTCAAACAAAATTAGTTTTTATCTGTTCATACATAATATTCTAGTGTAAGTAAAAATGCTATACATTTCACAAAATATAATTCGTTGTATTAAGTCTAAGACTTGACACTTTAATACAAAATTACTCATAACCGTATCTTATAACATTTTCAAACTCATTAATCATTATTTATTTCTATCAGTAATTTAAAATGTATAAATAGTTTTATAATAAATCTTTTTTATATTTTTTGGGTAAGAAAATGTATCGTCAAATTTAAATATACATGAATTATTAACAACAATACATCATTATCCTGCGCTTCAGTGAGCAAAACAGGACAGTTGCCCTACACCTGGTCTGTATAATAATATATCCTGTCTGTTTTTCTATTATCTTAGTATAATAATGCATGAATACTGTACACACAGGTAATAATAATACCCACGTACGATGTATTTGATATTTATTTTTATTTATTGTCTTTTCTATAATACGCCTTTTGTATTTATTAAAATAAAACATAATAATACTAAAATAGAAATGTTACGGATTGTATTAATGCCAATAAAAAATGAATTCATATACATATTTTATTTAAATAAATATGAAATAACTATATATTGCCTTGATGGACACCATTTACTTTTATTTCATCTACCTAAATATTATGGAAGTTTAAAATTATATTGTATTTTTAAAATAAAATATTAATATAAAACATTAGTGGAACTCATAATCATGGAATATTAAACGTAAAGTTCAATTTTTGGAATTATAAACTTATTTTATTGTTTGTAAATTTAATTAGTTATAGAGATTAGGCATAAACTTTGTACACCGTAAATTGTTTTAAAATTACAAACGACGTAACTAAATTATTTCGTGAATACAGTCATAATAATATATAGGTGGTATTCCAGCCATAATTTTCTTAAAACGAATCAGCCCGGTCGCAGTATAAGTTTTGTAAAATGAACTTGGAAAAATATTTTATGCACAATTATTGATTCCAATAGTAATTTCTACAGCCCTATATATTTTGTACTTGAATCGACGTGGGAAAAATGTTTATAAATATTTTATGTGTACTCTGTGTGATGTATATCAATGAAAAAAAATAAAATAAAGTGTTCGTCAATAAAATCATTTTTAACAGAACAGTTCTATAGTTTGGTATTCTAAATAATTCTTTTTAATAATTATAAGTCTATATTCAACAAGCGAAAACGTAAATTGTTTGTACTACGAGATTAATAAATTGTTATAGATTATTTATTTATCATACACAATAGCAATAATAAGAAAGTGTGCAGTATATTATACTATGATGTGCATACAAATTAATCCAAGTCTATTATATTCCTTAAATTTCATAATACAAAATATTAAAATATAAGACCTACCTATTAATTAAATAATTTATAATATACTTATACTTGGATGTATACTTTATTGTTTTATGTATAAAAAAAATGCTTATAAGATATAAGAAATATTAAATAATATATAATAAAAAAAAATATTGTACACAATAATATATTTTATATTATTTTTTTATTTTATTTTATATTATATATGTAGATAAATGTAAATACTATAATTTCTATAAAGTTCTAAATGTATTTGAATAACATTTTAGTTTGCATTTTTTTTTTTATTAGCTTCGTCATAATGTTTGTTGAGCAAAAAAACTAAAAAAGATACTAAGGTTTTTTTTAAAAATAAATGTATTTTATTTCGACATTATTTATTTTTTTAAATGCTGATGCAAGAGTAACTCTGAGTGTGTTATATTTTAATACATTTTTATATTGAATTTGAAAGCAATAATAAATCACCACATTCAAAAAACGGTTTTAGATGAACTACTTTTTTTTTTTAAACAGTCGTTAAAAGTTTTTTTACACCTATAAAAGCTATTTCCTTTGATATACGAACAAAGTTCGAACCTAAAATAAAATTGAATAGATTTTATTATTTTAGTTGCTAATTAATGCGTTTATGAACAATTTAAAAAACAATTGCTATTTTTTATAAGCATATATATTATTATACATAAATATAAAAATTTATTATTTTGTCAACTACATTTATTACCTATCAAATTATTTATTCTACACTTAATATTCTTAGTC
Source organism: Schizaphis graminum (assembly GCA_020882235.1). Taxonomy (NCBI): domain Eukaryota; kingdom Metazoa; phylum Arthropoda; class Insecta; order Hemiptera; family Aphididae; genus Schizaphis; species Schizaphis graminum. Next base: position 43,373,385 of record CM037034.1, read on the forward strand.
ATACATGTATCAAGTACAAAACTTAAAAATAAAAATTATTGTATGATGTACATACCTGATCTAACCGTTATCAACAATACATTTTTTTTCCAGAATTATGTGATATATACAATAACAAACAAAATGAGCTTCTTTTCGTCCCTTCATCAAATAGTCACCAGTAGTGTGGCAAACTTGAATTTAAGTCCAAAGCGATTTTCGTTATCCAAAGAATCGGGACCAGATGGAGATGATGCAACTACAGCTGTGGCGGCTGCACCTACGGCCACATCTAGTCGTTCAGCAAGTACGGGCAGCGTTAGTGGTATACCTCGAATCGTGACTCCTCAAGGTAGTGGTGGCAGTTGTGCCAGGTCATCGGGGCCCAGACGAACTGGTTCGTTTAGACAAATATCTCAGCCCAGGAATCCGATGGCTTTCTGCAGGCGTAGAAACTCGTGGCCTGAAATCGACCAAACCGCATCATCGGGGTGAGTAGTAATAAATATAAAATACCACAAGCACGTCATAATATGAATAATATAAAAGTGTGTAGTATGTACCTATTGTATCTAATAAAATATTAATTTTAAGTTATAATGATACTTCAACAATATTCAAAATAAAAAATAGATCAAGAAATTAAAAGGGTACATATTATATAATATTAATTTATCTTGGGTTGTACTCAAAGTTCAATATCAATATACTTAAATATGGTATTATACTATTATACTTATCTGACGTCCCTTTTAGATTCAAAATGTATTTAGATATTGTAGTGTATTTTTCAAAGAAGAGTTAAAAATGCGAAAATAAGTACCAAGCTTACCGCTTTATTTTGTACAAAATTAAATATAGATAATAAAATATAATTTAATGAAAGCACACAATATGTGTAGGTACTTTGAAGAATGTAACGCAAAATAAGATTTATTAGGTATGGATATATTATGTTTAACAATTAAGATTATTGATTAACTAAGAAAATGTAAAGTAAGTGGATATGCGTTGAGTCTTGTTAGTCGACTCTACTGAATTATGTATTTCGTTCACCGTCATTGTTTGTGTATACTACGTTTTTCGCATGCAACATATTAAGAAACACATACAAAGGTAAATGTATATACATGGTATCAATTTAATGAATTTTTAATGTCAGGTGTTGAAGTTCAAAGTTTTTTTTTTTTTAAATTTATTGAGCATTTGAATTTTTTACGACAAAGATATTATTATGTCAGTTTTTATTTCGTCGTGTCTATCGATGCTTCTATCTTAATATTTGATTTAGGTGAATAATATAATTATAACGAAACCAATAACAACTCAGAGATTATATTATTAATACCTATTGTCTAATAATTTCAACGCAATTAATAATAAGTAAACACAGTGGCGCACACAGGATTTTTTTTCGGGGGGGGGGGGGTTGTTCTATTAATAATTTACTATAGAGATAAGGTATAGTCCTATGCTAAATAAAACGTTGTATCAAAATAGTATGACCTATATTTGTACATCTAATATATTTTATAGTCTATATATTAATCATAACTTTTTAATTTATTATCAACAGTTTAAAGGTCAATGAATTCAAAATACGCGCGTGCGTAACCCGGTAACAAAAAAAGAGCGTCTAGCGACAGCTGCTGCCGCAGCGGCGCTGCCCACCACAGACTTCTATAACGTCCTGCTAACGGATAGCACCCCTTATCAGCACTAACAAAATCAAATTAAAATAATATGATATTATTTATTATTTACATTTTATAATATATTTGATAAGAAATAAAGACATGGTAATTGATGAGGAATTTATTCGTGGCCCGTGGGTTGTCTCCAGACGCTCGTAATGAAGGAAGACATTTCGGGGGGGGGGGGGGGGGGGGGGGTTATAACCTCCTAACCCCCCCCCCCCCCCTGTGTGCGCCACTGAGTAAACAGTAGTCGAGTTAATGGTGCTTTCATACATTACCGATAAATAATACCACTGAAATTAAAATCGAGATTATATAACACCATCTGAGTGAATAATGAGATCGACGATCTTAAATCTATATTGATCTCGATAGAACAACACAAGTATTCAATTTATTGAAACGTGATTAATTTTTAGAGTTTATGTAGTTGTGGATGGTGCTTTTGTCATTAACTATCAAACACCTTACTCGATTATATGAACCTATATATGCCGCGTGTGGATGATACAACCATGTGTTACAAGTTTTGACTATTGTGTAGGTACACATTAAACATGGTCAATATTTAAACGGTAATAATACAAATATCTGTAAATAGTATAATATAGTGTATGCATTGATTCTCGTGATGTAATCGATGTGCAGTTGATTAGCGTTTGCTTTTTTTTATTTAAGTACCTACGTGGCTATACTACGAGTAAATACCGCAATAGATTTATTAAAAAATACAGTGAAACCTCCCTTAACGGACACTTCTAAATAGCAAACATTTTTTTGAGAAACAGGGAAATTTTCACTACTTTTCTATAGGAAAGCCTCTAAATACCGGACACTTTTATGGCATTTAAAATTTTGATTTTATTCATTTCTATCGTAAATTTGTGTAATTATTACAAAATACATTAACATATAAAATGATTTCGTATCAAAATACGAAACAATCTAAAGAACCTTACTAATTTTTTTAGTATAATATGTTGTTTTTAATTTTTTTATTATCAATTTAAAAATACATAAAAATAAATTAAATTTACTATGTACCTATGTATATTGTTTATATTGTATATCATATAAATAACTAAATAAATAAATGCATTTTTTAATTATAATTTCAATTTTTTATTTCTTTAAAATATATATTTCTTCCTCTAAATACCGGACATTTCCAAATAGCGGACAAAATTTCAGCAATCTAGGGTGTCCAGTGTTTAGAGGTTTCACTGTATAATTATATTTATTTTGGTACTACTTAGCGTTGTCTATAATACATACCTACCAATAAACCCGATTATATAGGTAAATTTCAATGTCTATAGTTATCAGTCATCGTTCAAAATACTAGGAAACATCGTCATTTCTAAAATCATCATCTATCTTGATCACTTACAACACGTATAGGGTGGTGAAATTCTACCTTTCCATATGTGACTTATCACCCAAAAGTCAGTTTACCTGTCGGATGTGTTTGTATTATCAGTTTATATATTGTGATGGTATTCTATTTAATGTCATAGATGTTAGTCATAATACATGACATTTTGTATGGAGAAATTTAATTTTCGTTAATGCCTTTAGTTTGATCAAATATTTTCATAATGTTATTACAATATGTGACAAGAGTGAGACATCTACAAGTTCGAACAAAATAATATATTGAATATTATTTTTAACACGATATGCTACATTTAATGCCAGGTACAGTTCAGTGGTGTTTCCGGTAGGTATTTAACATAGGCAATGTTCTCCCTATCAAATTACCTACTGACTACAATATTGTTTAATATTGTATTTCTTATTCAGTATGCTTAACGTTACATTGTACTTAAAACTTCATTTTAGATTCTGAACGAAGTGATGAATGTATTGCTTTTACTATGATGTGTGTTTTTTTTTTTTTTTTTTTTTGTGTCCGACGACAACAATTGGAGCAGTAATAATGCTCCGATTTTTGACTTCAGCCCCTCTTTGAATAGGGAATTGAATCTAGTTGGTACTTTAGGGGGGTCAAAATAAAAATTTTCTAATAGTTTTCAAAAAAATCGAGAAAAACAAAAAAAAAATGACAGAAAAATGGACATTTTACGGAAAAACCACTTTTCGACAAAATCGATTTTTTGATTTTGCTGTAACTCAAAAACGAATTATTGTAAATACTTGAAATTTTCACCAAATGTTTATATTATGGTTATCTCTTTACAGTTAAATTTTCAAAATATTTTGACCATTTTTAAGCTACTAATAGACAATTGAAATTTTCGACTTTTCTAAGTTTTTTTTTCTTCAAATGCCGATAAAAATTTTTTGGGTGGCCAGAAAATCTTGAAAATTTAATACAAGGTTTCTTATAAGTTGTTCTTAAAGTGATAAAAAAAAATCCGAAATCGTTAGTCACAATTTTTTTTTATAAGTGTTTAAAGTTCGAATTTATACGAAATATGTCAAAATTTAAATTAAATTTCATACGCTCATAATGCGAATGTTGGCCATAGTAACCATAGTAACATAATATAAAAACTATACTATTTGTTTCAAAATAGAATATTTGACAATATTTAAATATAATATATCCTAAACTGACAAATCATCTTCGTTCAGAATCGTTTTTCGTATACAATGATACCTATCATTGCATTCAAATTTAACCTTCCATAGTCTGAGGTCCACCCCACCCCCTAATATACAGCAGAGCGATACCCACTTACCCGCTTTTTTTTTTTTTTTAAATATGGTAAATATTGATCAAGACAAAACAATTTTAATTTATCTTTAATAACAAATAATTATTATTAATTGTATTAAACATTTTTATACGCATATCTCTCTATAAGATTTCATTCAACACCTAGATTTATGAGCTATAAGCTTTGTGAACATATTTCGAATACATTGTTATCTAAGAATATTTTCCTAATGTAATATGCCAACTCCATCCCGAAGAATGTATCCTTTCATTCTAGACATTCAGAGGGTATTTTATTAAATTATTAACTTTAGTATTTATTATTATTATTTATTCCTTTTATTTTTCTTATTTATCATTTTAGTAATGTATATGTACACTGTGGAACAACCATTTAGTTAAATCGCTTATGTAAATTAATTATTGAAATTATTTCCTTTGAATTCAAAATGTATATTTATTGAACTACCTACATAATAATATATTGAAAAAAATTATATACATTTTCATCCGTACAAGTTGCACAATAACATACAATTTGTATAGCTCAAGTGTTTACCAAAAATAAACAAATTGATTTTAATTGAATTATCATATTCGTATAACCTACAACGATTTATACCAGTATGTTTGAAATGAAACCTATTTAATTATATAGTTTAATGATGTTGAGAAAAAACACACACCAATCTCAAATATCTCCAATATCTCTTAGATATTTAACAATTATTTTATTTGATGATGTGATAGTAATTGTTTAGAGTTCTTCGATAATAATGTATTTGTAGTCCCATCAAAATGTTAAAAATTGTCATGAGTCTTTGTAAGAAATGCATGAAAACGAATGTAGGTATTTAAAATAAACATAAAACGTGTAGACGAAATATTACTATATATCCATAATATTACCATTTACAAAGCAAAGCGTTGCCTCGTGTAATTTGCAATGTTAACACATTTGCCTTTCATTTTGAACACTCATTATTCACTTTGCTTTTTGTGCATTTAAAATTTCACTCAGCCAGTTAGTATGAGAGACTTAGTGCGTGTAATTACTAGTACGTATGCCACACTAAACTAAAATTGAATGTAAAAAATAAAATAAATTTTAAAAATACAATTGAAATTAACAAAAATACAAAGTAGGTCTACGATTTTAGAAATATATATATCATGTACATAATTTGTTTTCAATATGCGATATTAATTACTGTTATTTGGTAGAATGTTCGGAATATTCATAATAATAGCAAAATGAAAAATTTCATACGGTTCAAAATATCATCATAAACATCATACCTGAGAATATGATAATTAACACGATTCAAGTGTTCTTCATTCTAGTTTGACAATACTTAATCTTCATTATAACATCCTGGAACATTTACGAGGTGGTTTCGAATTTATTATTATAATGATTTTGATAGATGTTTATAGCCTGGAAAATGGAAAAAACAAACGAAATAAATCGTTGAGTAAGGAAAATTTATAAATAACTTGTATACATATTCTAATATTATTAGAATTATTAGATTATATTCTATTATTATAATATGATACAACTTTTAACACTATTTCACGAAATCGTATCATATAAAATATATAAATATAATCTATACTATTTTATCACTTTCTAATAATTTAACTCGAATGTAATGACAATTATGTGAATAAATATCAGTTAATTGGTAATATTTTGTAATTTGAATAAAAAAAAATCCTGAAATTTCTGGTTCTTTTGAATATCAAATAAAACAATATTTTGAGTTGTGATGACTTACTTAATTATTGAAATTTGACTGGTTAATTATAATAAAAAATAATACATGAATTATTTTAGTTTAAAATTTTACGAAAGTAATTTTTTTTTGTAGGCAATGGTTTACTATTAAATTCAAATTTAACAAATCCATTATAATGTCTTATTTAACTATGAGATATACTTTAGGCTTACTATATTATAGCAAACCAACTTTATTGGTTTATTTTATCATATTAATGATACACGCTTATCTTGAATCATTTTCTTAATTCCATCAAAAAATCTTACCACGTTCAACCAAATATTAAAATAGTTACCTACTCTTAGGTATAGCAATTATTGTAGCCAATAACTAAAGATTATGAGAGTAAAAATATTTTATGTGAAATAGACAAGACATTTGACCTTATATTTACCAAGAAATATTCTAGGGATTTACACTGTTGAAATCAGAGTCGCCCTAAAAATGTCTAAAATAGGATCATGAATAATTTATCAAAGGGTAGTTCGCGTATTTTTCATTCTTATGAATTACGGCCTGACCAGTATTAACTTTCATGAGTATGGTGTTCATATCTACAGTAAACGAATGTACAAATAAATTTACTTTTAATTTTCTGAAATTATAGACTGTAAACTTTATAGCAATATACCCTAATACCACTGACTGCAAATATGCAAATTATTACTATAACCATTTTAAATTAAGCTATCTAACTGTGAAGTTTAATCAAAAGTAAAATTGTTAATGCTTTTAATGAATTAAATATCAACACATTAAACATATTAAAAAAATACAATTTATAATTATTTAAGTTTATAAAAATATTATAGAAGTTATTTCTATTATTGTTTTCAACATTTATGTATCATACTAAATCATATACAATATAAATAATGTGGGTTGGAATTTAAATTGTTCATGATCGTTAATTTTATTATTATTGTCTGTGAAAAATCTATGACCCTTCTTTTTTATCATCTACTTTCAAAACTACTGAATTATTATGAATATTGAATAGGTACACTTTGTAACATTTTAGATTTATTTTTTAAAACTCATTAAATCCAATACATTATTTTATTTAAAATTATTTTTTATAAATTACAATTATAGTTTTTATTTGAATTTAACATTAAGTTGTACACATTAAACAATTTGTACTTTTTTTTACATAATAAATAAATTCGACGATAGAATAATGGTAGATTTGAAGACAATTGTGTAAATATTTATAGAAATGTAGCTTAATCCGTCAACTTTTATGAAAAAGAACTAAATTTAAAATAATAAAAATGATAATCAATGATTGCAAACTTAAAATTACTTATATTGTTTCTACCACTTTAAAGTTTAAATAAATCTAATAAAAGTTAAATAATTTTTTTTTCGTAATATGATCATCACTTATTTTAACTGTTAATTCTTAAACAGAAGATATTTTTTAAAATTCTGATGTGCTTAAATCAAATTGTAAATAATTTCTAAATTGTATGTAGCAAGGATAGTTCATAATATTAGCTTTAGAAATTATCTAACTATGATGATTTTATAATTTTAAATTATCATAATATATATGAATTTATGGAAATTTTACAACTTTCTAAAAATACTGAAAATGTTGTTAAGTATAATAAGTACTAGACTTAATAGTATATTTATCTTTTTCTTTAATTTAAAACTATGACTAAAAATTATTATCCTTAATACATAATCTAAAATATCTTGAATTTTTATATATAGTTGACTCAACATTTTCATAAAATTCTGCTCAAAAATTGAACGTAAAAATTAAATTGTATCGTAATATCGTAATATAAAAAAAATATATTTATTTAAAAATTTAATAATAAAGTTTATGTGTTTAAATATTTTAAAAAAATTGAATTTGAATAAATGCATGGGCAAAGGAAAAAAGCGTGAGCATACTTGATGAATCATGTTGCATGTTATGAAATTGCCGATTTTATATAATTAAGTCAATGAATGTCACATTTTATTTTGACACAATTGACGAATGAAAGAGAAGTGTTTCAAATTATTGATTTATTAACATTTGAAGGAAAGAATTAATTTTAGACAGTATACATATTTATAACTATTTTATGATTATTCTTGTATAGGTATATTATTAAACCTATTTTAAAAAGTGTAAAATAATATTTGATTGCGTGCTATAAAAAAAAATTGATTTTTTTATTATATTATTAAAAACATAATTTATTTTTTAAGTTGAAATTAGTTTTGTGTAACTCAACAAGTCAACTAGGATAGTTTTTATAATTTGGTTTACTTCATTGAACATTTATATTTATAAAAGGGTTAGGATTCTACGAAGGATTTTGACTATGGTAAAATGAAAAAAAAAGGTGAACTGTTCAATACAAAATCAATAGACTCTTTTATACTTTAAAAAAAGTATACATTTTATACATAAAAAAAATAATAGTAATTACTTGAGGTTTAGTTAAAGAACTTTTGATATCTAGATTATAATAGACTAGCTCAAATTTCATTTATATTTAAATAGTTATTTCCTAGAAATATTAATTTTATGTGGTTGGAAAAAAAATTAGAATAGTATTATTATTCTATTATACGTATTATAACCTTTAGTTTTAATATCTACACAAAAGTACGAAATCGATAGTAACGACAGTAATGCACAGTTCAATATTATAATTCCAATATTACTTCCTGTGACATGATTTCCTCAACAGAGTATTTAGTACTTAAACATTTTAATTCTGATTCATTCAGAATTATTTGTAAAATGAATTTCTAGAGAACAAATGAACTTCATAGTATCTGAAATGGCACTTAAACAATATTAATTGCACTTGCACATTTCTATTACCCACCTTATTACATAACATTTATATCAAACTATTACTTTTTCCTGATATAATATAAAGGTATTTAAAACATGTTTATATTTAATTGAAACTTGTTGTATATGACTTGATAAACACTTATTTTCTCTTAAAACAATTAAAAAAATATTTATTAAATACTCAACACAGAATAATGTTTTTTTAAAAAAAATTAGAAACCACACTTATTCAATTATTTAAAAATGAAAACATTGTCATTATTTAATTGAATTTTTTTTTCAATTTTATATTATATTATGTTATCTGTTATTTGATTTAATATTGACAGAATATTGCTATGAATTAAATTTCAGCAATTAAAAATCTTTTCTATTTTATAAAACATTAATAGTATAATATAATTTTTAAGTTACAATTCATAACTACAACTCATATATTATTCATTATAATCAATTTTTATGTTTATGGTACATTTTATCTACGCTCAAAACTGTAACACAAACTTCTTCATAAATCATATTTTAAATTTGTTATAACAGACTTTAATAATAACGTTTTTATATTGTATGCATCTAATATTTTTATCATATTCTTAATAATTCTATTATAATTAAAAAAATGTACCTATGTAAAAAATGTATTACCATTTTTGTTAACATTGTTTCTAATTCCCTAATTTATTTAATAAAAAATACTATTCTAAATACTCAGAGTAACAATTGATTTCAGATTTTAACAATGATATTTCCATTGTGATAAGTTATTTTTTTAATTACCAAGTAGTAAATACAAATGACGTTTCTACAAGTATCATATTTTGTGAAATTAAATTCATTATATTATTTTGTAAAGACAATTATTTTGAATTTTCTTACATAAAAATCCCTTGATAAGTTCACAAATGTATTCCTATATATATTATACTTTTTTAATGATATTTATTTGACATCTTTCAATATATAATATGATTGTTTCCTGTAGGGTGATTCTGGTGTTCCTCACTGAATTACCGGTAAAGTTTGACGGAAATCACTAGCTCAAACAACTTTTACCCATTGTGCAATAATTTTCTCCTAAATCTTTAAGCAAACTATTAAAAGTTTCGAGTTCTTTTGAATTTAAGACATCGCACTGGGCGAGTACCCAGTAACACTTTACATCATTGCAGTTCTCGTTATTCTCGACCAATAAATTCTACATCGATTTGAAGTATTGTGCTTTTACTTTTCAACTGTGATTTTAACACTGAGCTAGTATTGAACCAAAAATAAAAATGCAATGCACCATAGTGCGATGCTTAAAGATATTTTTCTTCAATTTAGGCTAAAATACGTTTAGCAAAAATATACTTTCAGCATCTATCCGACGTAAAATAAATAAATAATTTACCAATTTAAAGTCAATAAAATCAATAAAACAAACTATCAATATTATTAGAAGTTTAAACATAAAAAAGATTTTTATTTTATAAATATTAAAGTAATTACTTAATAACGGATTTAATAATATGTAACTACAGCTCATTGTAGAGACCAGACATTTTATGAAATCGCATACCTATATAATATATTATATATATATATATATATATTATCTTCATAGATTTTAAGTTATTTATAGGTAAAATAGACTTTCTACATCGTTCTATGCCAGTATTTATATAATGACTTACCTATATAAAAATTAATAAAAATAAAATTTTGAATAATATCAGAGGTAATAATTATTTTATATTATTTTGCTTAGTATATTTATATATGTTTTGTTTTTTATAAAAATTATATTATCTATCAATCAAAGAACTAATAGAAAAATAATTATCGAAAGTAACATAAATACATTTAAATTAATTTTTATATATAGTATACTCATAGACCTTATACTGATAGACTGGTCTTGCCTATAGAATGGCTGTGGTAGTAACCTGTCAGACGTACCGCAGTAGTGTAACAGTATAATAACATCAATGCTGTCATTGTACGTCAAGCACAATGTACAGTGTTACAGTCACTCAGTCACATCTATCTATGACTGTTCTGCGTGTACAAAAGGCCGGTATATTGATATAAGGTCTATGAGTATACCATCTCTGCTCAGAATCTTATTTTCATACTACGCAATTATTTATCATAGAATTCGAAATTAACACATTCATTACAGTTACTTACTGAGTACACTCATTAGCGATAACGTGCACACAAAACCTACTATAGGTAAAACAGAACTACCTCCTCGGTTATTGTTTTGTCTTATTAATCAAATATTGATTTTTCATCTTGAATCGTGCATTTTATCACGCTAAGTTAAAAATCAAAAAATCCTAACTCAACATTTTTTTTTGTAAATTTATTGCTTGAACAGACTTTTCGTAGCTATATAATTAAACACAATACGTAAAAAAAATTAAAACAAATACTTCAATTTTTATTTTAAATATAAATAACTGTTGATAAATGTTGCTGCTAAAATAATTTGTTTAACCCGAAAAAATATAGACATATACGTTAAATAATTTTATTTATAATTGGTATTATTATAATTACAAAACATAATTTTTGTTTCATGAATAATTTCTCCATGGTTTTGGTTTCCTTTAAAGAAATACTTTACTTTACTTTTTAGTAATAACTTTTTTTATTATTAGTTAAAAAATATTTTTAATCAAAATTGCCAATTATATTTATTTCATTGTTTAAAATGTGAAATGTATTGTATAGCTACTTTATGTTTTCTGTTTTAACTGTATTATTATGCCTATTATGTAAGTATTACTCTTTATAATAAAATATTATATTTATTATGTAGTATATAGTACATTAAATTGTTTAACACAAATTTAAAATATATTAAAATCGATAAGTTGCGGGTAAAACAATATTTCACACGTTTTTATTTAAAAATATTGTGTTGCATTATTATTTATTATTCTAAAACGCATACATAAAAATAAAATTTGTAAATTTTGTAATATTATCATAAACTATTTTTAATTATATATTCTAAATTGTGTTTTATTCCTAACTAAAATTCGTTAACAATCTATATTAACACAAATAGTATTTCTGTATTTCTGTAATATGCAATTTTCTCTCCATTCAGTATATAGTTCAACGTGAAATCATACCATATTATTGTTGTTATTATCAATAATGCTCAAAACTTTTCCTGACGAAAAAAAATAAAAAGAATAACAATAAGTGCACATCATTGTGAAAATCAATATACTGCTTTTATTTCACTCAGATTTTCAAACTATAATACATATGTACAATAATAAATTGCGATTGTAAATAAAAAAACAATACATACGCTCAAAAAAAGGAACTCGATATTTACAATCATATAAACTCCTTTAAATAAATAAATAAATAAATTTCGTACTTCTATCAAATACGTTTCTGGTCTCCGTGTATTGAACGTATATAGGGTGACTTTTTAAGTGTATCAAAACCATGTTTATGAAGTTATGCATTAGTTCAAGTATTAAATGTAACTTAAATTTAAAGGTCAGAGATAAATTTTTCCGTGGAATTTGAGTACTTCTAGATATTACGCGTGACAGTTTTATCATGGTTTTACTTGGATTATTCGACAATAATACATTTTAAATTCATTTTCGTAGAGGCATCGTAACACAACCTTTATAATATATAAATATATAATTATGTATAATATAATATGTAATATTTTACATATATAAATGATGTGCGTCTAATTTACTTACAATTAGCTACAAATCCTCGGAAAATAGTCGACGCGTTTCATATGACCGGGAGATGACGAGGCTTCTACGTCTATTTACAGGCCTCGTTTTTACCGAAATATTATTGCACTGCACGACACATATAAGTACATAACGTTCTCAAAAATGACGATATGATAAATCGTTGATCAAGAATCGTTTAGCGTAGTTAAATTTAACGCCGAGAAACGGCCATCGACTACAATTTACTTGACTATAACCAACGGTTATTGATTCTCGAGCGTACAACGGAGGCATATATAGATGGTGGTCGAATCAACCACGGTAAAACGTGAATCCACCATGACAGTGGTACAGTACATTGTATACCGATACTTAATCGTTAAAAGGTAATCTACTATACTTTCGGTCGTTGGTCAGGAAAATGCAATGTCGCAATTGTCACGTAGCTAGGTAGGTATTTTTCTTCGCGGCACTGTTCGTTTCTCGATTAAACAGTTTTCACATTTCACGTAATCATTCACATCGTGTTTCTGCGTATTAATTGTAGTAGAGAACAACTAAATATTGAAATGTTACAATGTTTTTATCCCAATCTCGTGTTCAATGGAATGCTCTGCCAGTTTACCGAGGATTACAAGCCAAGGTCTTTTAGGGATAGCGACATAGCGTAATTTAAAATGTATTTAACTGTGTGTATATATATATATATAATATTATAACGTATAAAGAGAGAGGTAAGTTAAAGCTTGATGAAATACCTAGTAACGTTTTGCGGTATCTGCCGGTTTTTAGTGGGTTTAGATTAAAAAAATATAACTTAATATATTTATAATACTATAAATTAAGCGTGAAAAGAGGGTGAACCCTTGGTAAAAAAAAAAACGCCAATTTATGTTTGTAAAAAAGTTTTAGTATGGGAAACTTCCTAGATTATGCTCTAAAAAAAAACTAACCTGCTACTATAACCACAACAACCTCTACGTTACCGTAAAAAAAAAAACACTATACTAACAATATACATGATAATATAGATACAAGTTAAACACTACCGTGTAATTTATAAAATCACGTCATTAACGTTATTAATTGTTTACACCTATAACTGTTATATATATGCGCATGGTGTATAATACTATACAATCACATTGTAACAAAAAAATAATAATAATGCTATATTTATTATTATAAAAATACTGGGGAACGAACACCACACCTATTATAATTATATTATGTGTATTACTTATATTAACTAATTAACTAAATAAATGATATCAGTCTTAACGTTTTATGTTTTAGATTCTGAACGAAGTGATGAATGTATTGCATTTACTATGATGTGTTTTTTTTTTTTTTTTTTGTGTCTGACTCCAACATTTGGAGCAGTAATAATGCTCCGATTTTTGACTTCAGCCCCTCTTTGAATAGGGAATTGAATCTAGTTGGTACTTTAGGGGGGTCAAAATAAAAATTTTCTAATAGTTTTCAAAAAAATCGAGAAAAACAAAAAAAAAATGACAGAAAAATGGACATTTTACGGAAAAACCACTTTTCGACAAAATCGATTTTTTGATTTTGCTGTAACTCAAAAACGAATTATTGTAAATACTTGAAATTTTCACCAAATGTTTATATTATGGTTATCTCTTTACAGTTAATTTTTCAAAATATTTTGACCATTTTTAAGCTACTAATAGACAATTGAAATTTTCGACTTTTCTAAGTTTTTTTTTCTTCAAATGCCGATAAAAATTTTTTGGGTGGCCAGAAAATCTTGAAAATTTAATACAAGGTTTCTTATAAGTTGTTCTTAAAGTGATAAAAAAAAATCCGAAATCGTTAGTCACAATTTTTTTTTATAAGTGTTTAAAGTTCGAATTTATACGAAATATGTCAAAATTTAAATTAAATTTCATACGCTCATAATGCGAATGTTGGCCATAGTAACCATAGTAACATATAAAAACTATACTATTTGTTTCAAAATAGAATATTTGACATTATTTAAATATAATATATCCTAAACTGACAAATCATCTTCGTTCAGAATCGTTTTTCGTATACAATGATACCTATCATTGCATTCAAATTTAACCTACCATAGTCTGAGGTCCACCCCAACCCCTAATATACAGCAGAGCAATACCTACTTACCCGCTTTTATTAATTGTTGTTATACGAAATATTTTTTGTTGTTTTATTAAAATTAGCGGCAGTTAAAATGATTAGTATAACGGTTGGTTTGCTACTCGTTAATAATGAACCGTAATTTTATTGACTACATATTATATTAGGATTCGTAATTTTAATTAATCGGATTTGACTATTATATTTTACATATTATGTCCAGTCTATAGGACGTAAATACTACTGTAGTCAGTACTGTAAGGTTGTTAAAGTACTCAATTTTCTAGAAAAAATTATGGTAAACAAAATCGACTAAATACCAAAAAAAAAAACAAGTCGATCTACAATCGAAAATATGTTCGTATTAAGTGTCTTATTCTGTAGTGGTTAATATAGTGGGCACAGTAATGCTATAAAATATACTTCTTTACATTGTTACACATCGATGAGTTGAAAACACTTGATGTTTATTATTATTTTCTATAATATCTCTATGTATGTCTAAATTATAATAAATTACTTACGCGTACACGGGCTTTCGGTGCATCTTCGGGTTTGGTTGATCGGCATACAACATATGCCAGAAACAATTATTATACTTACTTTGCATGAATGCAATAACTGCAAGTAATCACATATGTTTGTCATCTGTATATCGGATATAACTGTTTAATTCTTCGGGAAGTCTTATAGAATATATATGTGTACTTATAGCCACAACGGCTGACACAGATTCTATATGTCTATATCTATAATAAATTCCTTTCGAGCTATATTCCAGTCACTCACGCAATTCGACATGTTGTTTTCTTCATATATTTATAAATCAAAATCACCGGAACGAAACACCCGGTTTTAATGATATTGTGCTATGTTAGTTGTATTTCCTTACTGAAAACGTTTAGGTACAAATGCCGAGAAATGTAGGGTAAATAAGTACTAGATCACGTTGCTGAAACAACATCCGTTTTGTTTCGATCTTATTTGCATATTCATAAAGACCCTCTTCATTTCTCCACACTTAATACATCCGTTGCTATAATATTATTGTTTAAACGTAATTATATCGCTATTAACCTTAAGAGATAACTGACGCTATACAATATTGGCACAGGCTCTGATCTTATTATTATTACTATTATTATTATTATTTTGATTTACGTTTTCAGTGTTTAATACACGCTTCTATTATTTACAGTTAATATTCGGGCCATACATATTTACATATTCAATTATATGAACGATAATAATTTTTTTTTATAATTTCAAACCACCCTAAAATATTATCACCAAATATTTATTTTATCGTTATTGTTGACAGTTTTTTAAAAAGTTATCACATCATTAAGATATAATAAAAAATTGATAGTACTTATTGTAGTAATAATAAAAAAAACCCTTACAATATTTAATGACAATAAAATAATTGTTTCACTATTCATATATTTTTAACTATTCGTAAAACCGACATAGTATAATAAAAGGTAATTTGAGTTATGCACAATTACAATTGTATTTTTATGTATATCATAAAAAATCAACAGTTTTCAACATAAAATACGTTATCGAATCTATATATATATATATACATTTTGTAGCATTTATAACTAACGAAAGCTTTCCATGGCCGTAATGTTCGTGTGATTACGACCGAGTTTACCGTAATAACTTTAGGTACCACTTAAATACGGTTTGTAATACTACGGTATTGTAAGGCGTTTATAAAAATTAATAGACCGTCATATTTCGTGTCATAATAAATCGTTTTTCCGTCAAACACTGCAATATATAATTTATATATAATACAACGGTGCGCTCAAGTCTTGGCATCTGACCAGCCGACGGCGAACCATATACAAAATATATATATAAAATATACGCGTGTAGCTCTATTACGGCGGAGCAAAGTTTTAGTCGTCCGCGGTCGCAATAAACATATTATTATTATGATCGTTATTATTGTAGCCGTCTTGGAAATATAGGTATAACAATACACAACGCATCCATAAACACGTGCGACGGAAACGATACTTCGTTCGGGACGATAAAGTTTTCTCGGGGATTTGGACGAGATGGTTCCGTATAGTTACGCGGCAAGGAATTCGCCCGTCTCCACCTTACCGCATTTCTCGGGGACACGTTATATTGTATATATCGCGTATAATGCGAGTAGGTATATAATGCAAATAATGCAATATTATTATAGTGGCTTCGCCGCTGCGGAAACTATTTACGCCAACGGGTTGAAATCGCGTTGTTTGCGAGTGTACATCATGCGCCGACGTGCAGTTGTATTATATATATGTATATAATATATATATAGTACTTTAGTGCGTGTGTGTATCACTGAACTCATCCTCTCAAACGGCTGGACAGATTTTGATGACATTTTTTGTGCGCGTTTGAGTGGGTTGCTGTGTGGTCTATAATATTCTCACAATTGGACCGATACAACGCACCGGCCGTTAATGAATTTACATTTATTATAATATTATAGCCAACGAAGCATATGAACGTATAGAGATTACACGGTGCTGATAATTCGAGACATTCGTCGTCGTTGTTACGACGTTTTGTAATATCCGTTGATGTTTTGGAAAGGAGAAGATGGAAAAAGAACGGACTACCGTGCAAAATATGCATCAGAATTCAAATGCACTTAAACCACGTGCAATGGCATGCGAAATGTCATAAGAAAAAATCATGTAGAATGTTACCACGTTGAGCCAAAGGAATAAATTATGATAAAAAAAAACTTTATTTGTATTTTTATTAAAATTCAAAATTTATTTCCACGCATTACGTCTTTAAAATTATTAAAAATACGATTGACAAGGAAACTACTTGAGTTTTTTCCTTGTTTCCTATTATTTAATCAAAATGAAGAATTATCCTAATTTGCATTATATGTTATTTATAAGAAGGCGTCAAATTCTTTTGGAATGACAAACATGGATGCATTTTGTACGGGCAACAAAGTGCACAGGACAGCTCTTATATATATACATAAATATAATGTATACACACCATTAAACGATTACACCATTTAGCTGTCATTATTATTCACTTGTTGCAGTCGTGATCATCATCACCGCCCAATGCAGGCAAGCGTTAACAACGACGCTAATAATTTATTATTGTCATTAATTACTTAATAATTTTTTATGAAATTCTAAAATTTCACTTGCTCTCCACTGGTTGTATATTGTACAGCGTGTTTATTGTGGATTTCAGAGCATAACAAAATCATGAAAAATATTATTATAAAATATGTGGTTAAAAATGACTTAGATATTCCAAATTTATATCATTATTAGTATTATTAATATTAACTTGTATCAATAATTATTGCAATTAAAAAGGAAGTCAATATTTTACAAATAAAATTATACTTTTCACACTGTTTCTGATATGAATATATGTAATTAACTGTCGATCTATTTAACCAAATGATCAACATATTTTATCGAATTTTGTATTATAAATAAAAACATTTTGCTTAACTGTGACTAAATTTTTATTCAAAATGTAAGATTTAAATAATTGAATTAGAAAAATATAATGGTATAATACAATAAAAATCAATATTTTACTTAATTTCTAGTAATATGCCTATATAATCTATATAATAAATATATTGTCTATAATAAGTAGGTACCTAGCAATTATTCATCATTTAATTATATTTGAGGCAGACTTTATGACATATACTGTCATATAAAAATGTTTTACGTATTTAAATACGTATTTTTAATAATATTATTAATAAGTTTAAGTTTAAAATGCAATTTAAAAATTAGTTTTTGTGAACGTTATAATGTTTTAGATATATATAATAACATTTTTTTAGCTAAATATTTTATTTTAATTGTATTATTTATATATTTTATACAGCCTACAGTCAATATATTATAATAAAATAAATACATTTTATGAAAGTAAAGAAATTAAAATAAAACGAAGTGAAGTATTTTTAATAAAATATCCAATGGTATTATATTTCAACTGGAAAAATGTGTGACTTATATTCTATAAAACGTTATGATATTATTATTAAATATAAGCGAAATTTTATCTGAATAAAAAATGTTGACCTCAAGTTGTTAGATATTGTTAGACCATTCCGAGAATTTGTTTAACTTTTTTTATCCGAGAAAAATTTTACTAACATAATGTTATGCTACCAACAGCACAAATGTAAAAAAGCTCTATCGGTTAAAATAAAGTCAACGGAACTTCGAAGTGGTTTAACAATATCCAGCGATCGAGGTCGACATTTTTCATTTATGTAAAATGTTGCTATAATTTTTTATAAGCAGTATAATAAACAGAAAACAATTATAATAGCTCTCCCGGCAAAAATAAAGTCCATTAAACACTAAAAGTAATTAAATGATGTCTAACAAGTTACTAACCAATAATTTGCAAGATATATTTTATATAATTTGTCTGTTATAGTTATGCTGCTTACTTCGTGAAGATTATATTATATTGTTGTATAAAAAATATATTATATTTCTATTAATTATTAGATATCTTAGAACAAACATCATACATGGTAGTAAATTCAAAAAGTCAAATTCCATTAACGGAATTTTTTATCATAATAATAATTATTTTAATGGGACATGTAGTTAAATATAAATACAACATTTTGATAATAACTAAAATACAATAACAAATAAAATACATACTTAGTATGTAAATTGCAATAATAGTGTATATAATCTCGGTAATATAACAATTTACAATTACGCAAAATAAAACGTCAATATTCACAATGTGATATGACTTATTATTGAAAATAAAGT
The DNA here is from genome assembly GCA_020882235.1 of Schizaphis graminum. Lineage (NCBI taxonomy): Eukaryota > Metazoa > Arthropoda > Insecta > Hemiptera > Aphididae > Schizaphis > Schizaphis graminum. The sequence goes on from CM037034.1 coordinate 43,392,982, forward strand.
GTGTTGTGATACGAACAAATATAATAACATGGCTAAAAAAAAAATCATAAAAAAAGTGTACCTATTTATTCTCAGAATTGAAATGGTATGAAGATACTAATAGGTAAACGATGAAATTAATTGAAATTATTTTTTTTAACATTTAAATTTAATTAGTTCATCAATATGTGCGATTAACATGCAAATTAATTAGTTTAATTGATTGCACAAATAATTTAGTTGTTTTCAATTGATTTAACAATAACTCACGAAGTCACGAATAAAAAAAAATTGTAATGTTTGATTTTAGTGGTATTATGATATTAGTTGCTGTATACACATTGTTCAAATTAATATAATCTAAAAAATTAATGATACTGATTTATTTTAGATTTATTGATAAAATAATATCATATATAGATATGTGAAAGACACTATTATTACATTATGATCTACGTACACTTTTTTTTTTAAAACTGAACTAAGTTAGTATTTTTTCCAACTCTAAGCATACCTAGTGAGTTCGATTTATTATTTGTTAGCCACTCACTTCTAACTTACCTAACATTATTAAGTTTACTTAACTTAACTTAACTGGAATTTATTACTTTCATGAACTTGCCCATCCCTGCCAATATGTGGACCTATAGATATGTAGTAGGTACTCAAGGTACCCATAATGCTTTCGTCGTTTCGGATATTTTCTCGTCAGAGATTCGGTTAGGCGGAAGATTCGTTTATATTACCTACTCGGCAGTTGGCAGTTATGATAAACTTACTGCGGTACACAAACTGAATTTGTAATCGCCGAAAACCGGCTTTACAGAAATAATAATTGTTTGGCACGCGCGTTTACAGCGTCGCTAACAATGAAATACATAATGTACAATATATATTATATATATGTGTGTAAAATAATACACGCGTACAACGAGGATATATAATTCACACATACGTACGTACGTATATAATATATATATATTATGTCCCGACAGATTGTATATGTTTGTATAGTGCACACGCCACGCCCACAGACCGCAGACGCGCGAGTACTACAAAGCTCGTCGGCGCGCGGCGGTGATGTAATTTACCCGCAAAGCTGATGGATGAAGACAAAATATTAATGCTCTGACCAAACATTTCCGAATGCCTAGACATCTTCTCCACAGTAACGACTGTGCATTTTAATTCTTCCGTATACCCACGCAATTTTTTTTTTAACGAAAATCGATATAATATGTATATTCAATACGCGAGTCTATGCATTTATAACCGGCTTGGCACGTGGCAGTACTCCGAGTAACATTTCACCTATATCTACTTTAACCCATGCATAATGTATTCCAGTGAAAGCAGCAGAAATAAAAAAGATCGGCAGGATAAACGTTTTTTTTTTTGCGAGACGTTCGCCGTGAGAGGAATTTAGCCAAATAAATAAAACAACTAATGGATATCATAGAGAAGTTATGTGGATCTCAGACCGATGTTATTAAATTCACATAGACTTTTAACAAAATCTTATTTTGAAAAAAAATGAATAATAATACGTTTCAATATATGTATTACATATTTTATAATATAGGCAATAATATGTGATTTTATGAAGTACCTATAAGTACAATTTCTTGTAGGTAATTCATTTTTAAACTTGCAGTATAATGGTCTAAGATTATTCCAGAAATTATGTTCCTTGGTTTATTTCCATGTAAAAACAACCTCTATAATAGTTACCATTTTCAAAAAATAACTCATCATGTGAGTATAACACCTATATAAAATCGAGCTGTCAACAGTGAAAACTCCTTCTGCCCAGCTGTCAATAGTTATAATATTTAAACACACATATATGTGTTTATAATGAAATCCGAGCAACAAAATAACTATATGTCACAACAAAACATTTGTTTTATATTGTTTTACTATACGCACAATGTAACAGTATTCCAATGAGTCTTATTTATTTTATTTTTATACATAGGTAAATACTGTAAACAAAATTATCTACCGAAATAAGAGTTTATATTTTCAAGGCTACATATTACCATTAATTAAACAATAATCTATACTTTTTTCAACAGTGTACATGACACGGATGGTTCGTTTTTCGAAAAATACAGTAGTTTACAATGGAAATTGGATCAGAGACGGTTGCAAATGATCAAAGACAGTCGGCAAGATGAGTGCCCTCCACCTGAACACAGCGTTGGAGTGATACCACCACCCGTGTCCAGCATACAACCTAAAGAGGTAATTCTATAACTTAATATTTTTATATTTTCGTGTGAATTGCATGTCTAGAATGGAAATATTAGATAAATAAAATGATATTACAGTTTGTAAGTTTAGGTACGCGTTAGTATAAGTGCCATGGTTGTGACCAATTTATAGGAATATATCTATAATATCCCAGTAAGAAAAAATGAAAGTAAAAAAAAATCGTCGTGCCAAAAGATATGTTATTCATAAAAAAAAAACCTTATAACGGTGCACGTGGGTCAATATTTGTACAAATAACACGGATACGACGTGTTTTTGAGAGAGCTGATTTGAAATTGGCTGCAAATTGCAATATATATTGATATTCGATACCAATATAAATAACACGTATTGAACGCATTCAAAGCCTGTATTGGTTTAAAAAAAAAAATGTGGTTTAAAAACGTGATGAAATTATCTATATAAAACGTGATTTGCCTTATAGTGTAAAACGTTAAAATCGGTCGTCTACTGGTGCAACTAATTCAATAGACATTAATTTGCAAATTACTGTTCTTAACCGATAAATAAAACGATCATGTAAATTTTAAAATAAAATAAAAAGTCTTACACGAGCAAATTATAATGATTTTAATGTTGATTAATTACAAATATAAATAAAAAAAAACACACTATTATAAACATTTGTATAAAAAGTGTTATTATTTTAATCATACCACGGTGTATTCATGCGTTAATTGTTATTACAAATATTACAATTTACAAGTATTTATTTTATATTATTTTTTTCAAAGATCTTCTCTAATATTACTAAACTTATATTGATACAGGCAACTCGTAATTTTATATGTTAAAATTGAATATTTATAATAATAATTTTATATTCTACTTATGTCCTATGTATAAATGTAATAACTTGAATAATCTTTACATTGCTGATTTATTTTTACTGATAATATATAATAATATTTAATCAATAATGACAAATAGATAATATTCTATCGAATTTTAAATAAATAATAATAATAATTTATAGTCTATAGTATATTAGTATAAAAATCAATTAAAATTATTTATAATTTTATATGAGTTAGAAATTAATAAAATTTATAATATTCTATCGATGTATCTCGTCTCAGATAAATAAACAAAATTACTTTTATGCTTTAATTTATAGTATAAAATTATTTATTTTTATATATTATTACGTAGGTATATATTTTAAAAGAGCTAATGATCTACTGGATTAATTAAAAAATGTTATTCTTAGACGTATCAGAGGTGTTTCGTCTAGTTTTCACAAGAAAAAGCACTTTGGTGGGTTCTGGTTTGACGTGTTGAAAAATAAATACAAACCAATTAAAAAAACTATGTACTGCAGTTAACAAAAATCACTTTTTTAATCTTAATAAAAATATATAAGATTTAAGAATAACCTTTTCCGATTAAAGTTTAGTACTTATAATATTACGAATAAAGTGTAAATCATTCACTGTGAATAACTTATAAAATATGACATTATTTTAAATAATCTTTAGTTCGTGGGTGTAGATAAAAGTTATTTTTATTACATATTTTTAGTTTTAACTATATATATATATATGTGTACAAGGAGTATTTAGCATACACACATAATATATTATGAACAATTAAAATTTACAGCACGCCCGGCAAATCCATATAAAACTTAATTTTTGGCCGATTACAGTTCAACTAAGCCATTACAAAAAATTTATATTTTCGCTTACTTAAGTATATACATATTATTATTTTCATTCTTTATCAAATGCTTAGTGAATGACAAATCTTCTATACCTTTTATTCAGCTATTTTATGTTATGTTTTCATGAAGATAGTTTCAGATATAGAATTACGAATATATTAATTATATTTTTGTCTTTTGTTTATTATATTTTCGATAATAATTAATTATTAATCTATATTGATCTTTTTAATTATTTTTTCCTTACCCAAATGCAACACCAACTATGCAAAAACCAGCCACTATATCGCATGATGAGTATAGCCAATAAGGATCCATCAGCACTACTATATTATTAACTGTTTGTACTTAATATATAATATTACAATATTGCAATTTGGGCATGTCCCGTATTGTTATAAAATAAATAAATATCGAATATATTGACTAGTATAGGTTTTGTTCCGTAATCCGTACAATTAAAAACTTACTTATCTAAAAATATATATTAACGTTTTTATGCTTGTATAATTATAATGTGTAATTAAAAAACTACAATAATTGTTTTTATTTTTTACTTTTAATTTAACTGATTTAAAAACAAAATATACAAGGCATTTAATGTAAAAACTTTTTAAACTTTAAGATTCCGACTATAAATAATAATTAAAAACGATAAAAGCAACACATTTAGATGAACCCAAAGACTGACATTTAACAGAAAATAATAAATCAAAAGTTTTAGTTCAATATAATATTTGACTTGGTTCTTGTTTTGTTGTATTATAGTTCGAAATTAAAGTAAAATTTACATTTAATGTAAAATCAGTTTAGTGGTATGAATGAAAATAGCTTACATTTTCTAATACCTCAAAATTATAAATTCAAACACGAATTAAAAAATAAATAAAACTTAAACTAGTTGTTTCCTTTAGGAACTATGGTACTTTTAATAATTGTGAATAAAATGTCTAATTAAAAAAAAAATATTTATAATTTTAATTTTAATTATCTACAGTAGAACTGAAGTAGATACATATTTTACTATGTCTATACTATATTTAAAAATATTTTTTTTTCTAGATAAAATGTGTAAATTAAAATCAAATTATAACTATTCATAAAAAAAAAAATTAAAATTTTAGCGCAAAATCAAATTTATTTAGTAAATTACATAAAAATCGTTCCTTAAAATATTATTGAAACCATACAATTTATGATATTTAAAATAATAATTATATAAAACAAATTTTATAATACTATTTTTATGTATATTTAACCTGTTAATGTATAATTAACCATTTATTTTATTAGATATTATACACTTTTATATTATACTATGATAATATATTATATTATTATTTATATTATATTACTACTTTTGATTGCCAAAATGTATCTTATAAATGCGATTGAAATTAAACTAACTATCTATTATTTGTTATTTTATTATTCTAGATGGAAAACTTATACATGGATGTTTTATATACGATAAAATACAAAGTTGGCGCTGATACAGAACTGAGTGCACATCGAGATCAACTATACGTTTACGCACAAAAAGCATTCGATGTCACACCCGAGCAGCACAGACGTTACATGGCCATCGTGCACGAGGAAAAAGTAATTTTTGTTTCTTTTGGCATCATTTTATTTTTATATTTGAATTGTATAATTTTACGATCATTTTTGCGTTGAAAACATTAATTTTCATTTGAAGTAATTACCTACACCTTCATCATTGACGAAATCTTCGACGAAAAAACCCCTGAAAATGAGTCATTTTATTTGGAGTGTAAAATGAGTACTAAATTCCTAAACGTACGTGCTTTGAATGGATTCTAAATTTTCCAAACAAAACATATATACATTGCTTAAAAGCTTTTATTTTATAAAGACGTTTATAAGTAATATGTGACATAAGTTTTTTATCACATAAACAAATTCATTATTATGTATTATTTGTATGTAAAATGATTGATTTTGTCTTTTAATTGAATAACTATTTTGTTTTATCTTACAACTATTTCACATTGATTAAAAATTAAAATACTTTTTTTACATAAAGCTTTAACTGTGCTATTAGATTAATACTATTCTATGACAAAATCAATTAAAAATTTGATATTATCGTGTAAAGTACATTACTTAAATTCAATATTCCAAACTTTATAATGCTATATTGTTGCTTTAATTAGTATAAAAATACAATTTATGGCATATCCTAGGCTTTGTGCTAAATTTCTAAACCACAAAACAAACCATCTAAAAAAACACGTTTTACGGATCTGTAACTATGTAAATTTTACATTCAAATACCTTACTGGAATGAATCGTCTTTAAACTGAAACTACCTGAAATATTATTTGATAATTTTCCATCCATCACTGTATTATAATATGTACTTACCACTAAATTGTACTCGATCTTTATTAGGCATACTCACGTTTTTACTCTAAACTGATATTATGCTAAAGATTTATAGAAGAAAGCCAATTAATAATTATAGAATGTAACGAATTTAAGTTCAGACATCCAGACATTAATTGTTATTAAATTACTATAGATCTCTGAACTCATCATAAATTAATTTGATACACAACATCCAATCCAAAAGCTTAATCATATATCACACAATCATTGTAAAGAGTAAAAACAATACAACAATCAGTGGACATATCATAAATCAGGCACATTTGTTACACTTAGTATTTTTAGCTCACAAAAAAGTTATTTTAAATACATTTATTTTCAAGCAACATCAACTTATTCACCAAGTAATATCTATTTAAAATATGTTTATACTCGTTCCAAAAAAAAAAAAAAAATTAAATTGTTTAAAAAACAATATACTACCAATGCGTATTACATTATGATGTTTTTGACATTATACATTTAGTTGTTAACTTATAGTTATTTATATTTCTGTCAATATAATATTTCAAATTGTTCAAAAACATATTTATATTTAAAATATTGTAATTTCTTTATTTATTTTTATTCTTGGTACAGTATCAACAACTTAAGTAAAGTTATTAGATTACAAAAAAAAAAATTAAACAAAATAAAACGTTACTACATGTGAATTAATACATTGGTTTTCTTAAATTGAGTTATACAAATCAATAAGTTTAAGAAATAAAATATATTTTTTTTTTGCTTTTATTTTAAATTGGGCTAAGAGCTTCGAAGAGGTTGCCTGGTATCACTAAGATACTTCTGGTTTCCATAATATGGTTTCGACAGTATACAAGGAGGTGTTCGATTGTAAAGAGTTCTCCGCAGGCTTGTTACTGTGCTAGTTTTTCCCTTCGCATAAAATGTCCGTTAGTGACCTATACGTACCTAGAGTCTGTTTAAAATAACTTTATCTTTACGATTGAATGACTGCATAGTTTAGGCCAGTATGTGGTAGTATTTTTGATTTTTCTGAGTTTGCTGTTAGGTGTGCATCGCCATTCGTATTTCCATATATTGATAAAATATATAATATATAATATATAATATATAATATATATATATAATATATCCGAGATAGGGTTATTTACTGATTCTCGAACTACTTGGTCGGCTTTTTCATTACCATCAATTCTGCAATGACACGGAGTCCATATAAACCGTATTTTTTGTTAGTATTTGCAATATTTTTATTCACCACTTATTAGCTTAAAGTAAATAGATAGTTTTGAGAAGTATTATCATTTCATAGCTGCATTTCTACAATAATATAATCATATTTATAGTGAGTTGTTTTTGTTGGACAACTATATAATATTGTTTTTACAAGCTAGTTAAGCTACCCTGGGAATAATAAAAATGTCAAAATACAATGTCACCTAAGTTAACCCTGACGTTTTTTGTTTCAATTTATGTCTCAATCCACCCATAATTATATTTTTGAATTTAAGCATCTCAAAGCTAAAAATAAAATAAAATATAAATATTTCTGTCTGCAATAAATATTACCTGATCATATCACTTGTATTCTTATAATATAATTTAATAGGTATATCGTATAATTTCATTTCAAGAAAACTTTACTTTGGTATTTTACGTAATTATATAGGTAGTACTTAAAATAGGTATACATATATAATTAAACCAGAAAAAGAAGATAAAAATATTAAAATTTTGTATTTTTTTTTCACTAAGAATTTTATAATAATATAATCCGTTAATATTATACTTTAAATCAAACGCATTTTACGCTGTCCGAACATAACACGGTCGTTGCGAAATCTGTGAATTGTATAAAAACCCAGTATATTTTGTGCAAGTTTAATGAGGGAATCTGAACTCTGAGACACGAATCTTCAAATGTCCCCGTTTTCCCTATTATACAATAATATGTTATGTGTAGTATTATAGAACCCAACACATCTCGTTATCGACTTGTTATGTGTTCCTACCACACCATCATAAACCCTTTTTGTCGTCATTATTACGTAGAAAATGTACAAAAGATATTGCGTATTGCAATGCCAGTATTCGTTTTTTTTTCCTTTAACAATATTTTTTTTAAATATAATATAATTTTTAAATATTTTTTTTTTTTTGTTCTTTAGCCTCCCATAGTGGTGCTTCATGTGACGGTGGTTGAAGCTGAAGGTCTGGAGGCAAAGGATGCTAATGGTAAGTTAAGAAATTAAAAATTTATATTGTAAAACAGTACTCACCTTTCATGATCAAATTCAGGAAATGTGTTGATGGCATAAGTATACACTATACACGCAAAATGCATATGCATTTTACGTACCCTGTGCTTGTTACATCATTTCAGTACTGTGAAATGCGATTACAAACAAAATAGATATTTTTACATTATTGTTATTATTTCAAATTCATTTTGAATTAGATTTTATTCATAATATTATCCATACGTGAAACGACGCTTGGTTAGACAATATCGGTACACTAATGTGTTTTTCTCAAATACAATGGGAAAATATTATTCTCTCAGTCAAATTGAATGTTAATTTAAGTGGTTTTTAAATATAAATTTACAATAATACTTGTTCAATAAAATATTTTAAAAGTTAGGTTATAAAGATAGATAATCATAATTTTAAATGTGCTTCTCTTTGATCATATACTCTCAAATATAAAATATCTATATTGAAGTAATTTATGTACTATTCTTGTCACCAAAAATATAAATATTTTCAATTTTTTTCTTTTATAATAAAAGATATTGAAAAAGATCTACTTGTATATCTGGCTAAATAACCTCCATTGGAATATTTTTCTTATATAATGTTCAACCCGTTTTATAACACTCTAAAGTTTATATTATATAAGTGTATAAAGAATTTATTAATGATAGAATATATGATATATGTCTGTGTATCTTAACTTCAAATATGTCTTTAACATCATATTACAGTATTTATATAAATATTACGAAATACTTAAAAGATAAATTAGACAAACCATTCTCGTTTGTATTTAAAAATTAACTACACTTTATAAACCACAAAAATAAAGGCTTACAATTAGGTCATGTTTTTAACGATACTACATTTAATATTCTTCATTCTAATCGCATTACGGATTTAAGTTGTTATCAAAATTTCAAAGGAAGGGTTTTCTAGGATGTTATAATTTAGCTCTTAGTTGAGCTAACGTATCATTAAATATATAAGTATTGCAGAAGAAGTTAATTACTTTATATTTTAACCATAATTTCTAAATTATGACATTAATAACAATTGTAAAAATAGAGTTTGGTGTTTTTTTTTCTTTAGTGTTAATGATTAAATTATTATTTATTTTATAAACAAGATTATTTCTAAAAAATATTTTATAATCAATTACATAAATTTGAATAATTGTTTTATCGAATACGATACTTAATCAATTTTGCTCAAATGTATAGTAATAATACTGCACACTATTCTATGTAAAGGTGAGTGAAAAGAGGTGCCAATCAATACCTATCAGTTATCTATATCCTGTCAAGTTTTTAGATTCTGAGCTAAGCGATGAATATATTGGTTTTATAATAATCTGTGTTTGTATTTTTTTTTCTGTCATCACATTTTTGAATAGTAAAATTCTTTAATATTTTACTTATACGGTAGTTTTGATATTAAAATTTATAAAATTGATTCTAATTATAAGCAACTTAAAAATTTCCAGTAATTTTAAAAATATTTAGAAAAACTAAAAAAAAAAGTATAAGATTACGGAAAATTTACACAACTCCGGAAATAAAAATCTTATTATGCATTACAATTTGTAAACTTAATTTATTTATTTAGGTCAAAAAGATTAAAAATATAACATAAGCTCCCTCATTTTAACAGAGATTTGAAGTCGCATATTTACAAAAAATCTTTTTTTTTTCCAAAATTAATTAAATTAAATTTATTGTAATTCAAAAATATTAACCACGTATTATTATACAATTCATTAGTTTAATTTTAAACAAATTCTACCATGAACCAAATTTTATAATAAATTATATACACTGAACATTAAATAAATATTAATTTGAGAGGATAGATAATAATAATAAATAATAATAATAATATATGATATGATATTTTTGAAAAAAAAACTAAGTTAAAATATCATATTACTAATAAATAAAATAATAATAATAAATACTTATTACAACATAAATAAATTATAAAATATCTTAAGAAATAGAGACTAATATTCTGTAATCGCTCAAAATCTCGTTTATCTATATATTTATTTAATATGAACTGAACCATATAAAATTTATTAATAACATTATTAGTTTGTCATATTATCTTATCTGATTCTATATTTTATATAAATTTAATACAATTCTATTTTATTTTATTTTAATTTATTTATTTTTTTTTAACAAATCACAACATTTTAAAAATTATTATAATATATATTTTCCTTATAAATTTCATTCTAAAATATTCTCTTTTTAATTGACAAGCCATCATACAAAATAACTCGGAAATCAATGTTTCCGATTTGTTGATTAAAATTTCACGACACACACTTGGTATGAATGAAAGTTACAAAAAGTTTCTATAAAGTAAATTCGTTTAAAAAAAGAAATGTAATATAATGAGAAAAATTAACGCAGTAAAAAAGAGTAGGTAAAAACAGTGATAAAAGAGTTCGATCAAAAGCAACATTTATTAAATTTATTGGAATAAAAGTCACGAAATTGAATATTGTGTACAAGTATATTTAGCAAAAAGGGGGAAAATGTAATTTCCTGCATTTTTCGAAGCGTGTGATTAATGGACATTATCCCATATACAGTATAATCCCAATAGTTACACAATTTCAGATCGAGTTCTTACCTGTTTTAATTCATTCAATTACAATAATACTTAATCTTAAATCTTAATAAGTTAAATCTATACAGGAGGGGGACTTTTTGTGTAGTACAATTCTACAAGATGCATCTTTATTAGTTCGTTTTATAGAAAACTATTTTTCTGTCGTAGTTTTTTTCATAAAAATATGTTATATATATTTAGATACTTACAATTGTCATGAATTATATTCTCGATTACTACTTATAAAGCTATTTATGATTTGAGAAATATATCCCTTAAACATCTTGAATACAACAAATATTGTTAAAAATAAAATTGCTCAACATAAAAAGTTATAATTCAACAATAACACTAGAAATTATTTAATTGATTAATATAATTAATATAAATTCATTTACAAAGATATTGTTCTATCGTTTACACATGACAAGTATTTTATCATATATTTATGTAGTACTTAGGTAAAGGTATTCCTGAATTAAAAATTGATTGATATTCCAATAAACTGTAATTCTTTTCACTGTGAATTCTAATACAATCTTGTATAATACACGTCAAAAGATATCACCATCCCCTCACCTGACCATTCCAGTAGACTGATGATCTCATTTGCCAGGAATTTCATTTATACAGTTTTCAGCTACTTTAATATTTACGATGTAACGTACTTAACCGCTCCACTCAACCGTGATTGATTGACCCCAATGTCACGGCAGCAGTGTGGAAGGACTTCAGCATAGGCGGATAGAACACGCTAAACGCGTTTCGCCGTCAAGTTTGTGTTGACGTTTACGGTTTACGATGACGGTGAAAACTGCTCATAATCAATTATTATTGGCATAATTTGAACAATGTTCTAGAATTATTTGAAGATTCATTATCAATCTGAAAATCCTTGTTTTGTTAAAATAAAATGTTATTATAATTAAATCATATTATATTATTATAATTTATAACTCCTTAACAAATCATTTAACAATAGATAAACTGTATAATATTATAAAATAAACAAATTGTGATATTTTTTATTAATGGTTTAAATTAATTTATTGATAATGTTTATGTTATATCATGATATTTTTTTGTACCTAAACATCTAATTTAAACAAATATTTTCAACATTATATAACAATATTTTAATACATTCGCATGTTACTTGTGTAAAACAACTTACCTGTCATACAAATTATTTTATTGGTACATATTTCGAGGTCATCAGGACTCGTGTGAATACTTTTATGCCTAATAAATAAAATAAAAATAAAATATTTGTTTTTAAAATTGGCCATCATGTAAATAAATAGAATTCACTGCTCAGAATATATTTTACAAAAAAAATACAAAAACATAAACAATTTATATACCTACCTCAATTCGTAAAGTCCTACGAATTTATCGACAAAATGATAACTGTCAAAAAACCAATTATTTATTTAAATATTGATCAGTGTCATTATTAGTCTTTATTATTTATAGATATTTTATCCATATCTTTTCACAAACCTGGATGACTAGTATTTAATTATTTTAAACTATATTTATTCCTGTAATAAAAATATGTACTTTTTTTGAAATAAAATGTTTTGTTCGTTTTAATGAAATACTTCCTGTATTTGTTGAATTACACTATACATAAACAAGATATAAATTCCTTTAAATAGTTTTTGAATTATGAAATATTAATAAAAATGAAATTTAATAAAATAATAAATATGTAGGGTACATACAGTACATAATAGTTATATTAAGTATGTATATAGTGTATAATAAAATATAAAATCAACAATCTACATATCTTATATTTACGGGTATTATAAGAAAACTGAAAAATTTTCCCATGTATAACCACTCAAAAATGTGAATTGTTATTCATATATTATATTTCTTATCCTGTTATAGTTAATATCATCTCCTTTATTAAAGCGTTAGGCTTTCTTGTTAAACCACCTTTATACATTATATTCATAATAAATTGTAAACTGATATACTTACAGTATATTATTTCGTTTTAATGTTGTAATTTGTATCATATAAATTCATGTCACAGAGAAAAATCTTAATTTTAAGTAAATTTATTATTACAAACTTCAACTATATTAGCTTTAAGAAAATGTAATAATAATAAGGTAATTAAACAAAAAACAAATCTATAATTTACAATTATAAATTTTTTTAATATTATATTTTTTCTAAAACGCTTGAATACAGATATTTGTTGAGTAAATTCTTAACATACCAACATTCTAACAAATCAAACGAGACCGTGTTTTATCCAAAAATTCTACAGTTATTGGTCGGTTGGTCGGTTATTCGATCGATATACACATATAATATAATATATATATATATATATACATAATACATATATTATAGTCGCTTTTAGATTGTATATTTTAAACATTCCACGAGACATCCGTTCCGGTCCATTGCAAAAAACTATTTGATTTTCCATTATTCGGTCGTCAGTCGGTAATAGTGGGAGAAGAGAGAAAGAGATAAATAAATATAAACTGAGAGTGGCAAAGGAATAATATAGTGAGAGAGAAGATAAATAAAATATATTACTTACACATTACTTGTTATACACATTATCACATTTCAAAACCATTTATGCACATCAGAAATATACCATAATATATTAATAAATATTTTTTACTATAATAATCCTTCTAGGTATGTATATTACATCAGGATTAAGGAAGTCCGTATTAAACTCCTTATGGGCGGAGAAAGATAACGTCTGTTATAATAATATTACCTGTAATATATGATATGCGTACACAACCATATGATATATTGCTACCTGCACCTTGTACGATAATATTATAATATGATTTGGGCTATAGTTTGGTTGACCCGTTGGTTGTTGTCGTCAGGTTATAGCGATCCGTATTGTCTACTGGGACTGATGAGGAGAACAGACGAAACCGCCACCCGGCTGGCCGAGGGGTCGGCTGAAGAATGTTCCACCGTACTATCGCCGGTCGCTCTCATGGCTGGCATTATCGGTGACGTACGATTTTTCAACGTTTCGCACACCACCGTCCGCCACCGCTCTGTGTCGTATAAGTCAAAATCTCGAAAACAACCCTGTGGTCAGGTCTCTCGCTCGTCGTCACCCGCCCTTCCCGCCATAGACAATTTAAAGTTCAATACATAACCCTCGACCCTGTCCCACCGCAATGCACAAGAATGAACCAATGTGCACTGAGCATGAGTTTAGCGTTGTCGTGCATACCATTGGCACTTTGTTTGATAGTTTTGAATATCCATCGTTGTCACGTTGTTTTTGTTACTTCGATTTTTCGATTGTATTTGTTTATAAAAAATAAATCGTACACTCGAATAATATCTTGAAACGATTTATAGGAAAACGCGTATTTGTTGATTTAGGTCTTGGATATCGTGAGAATTTATGGAAAATTCAAATTTTTATATGTTTTCTTGAGTTTTACTATGTATATATGCATAGATATTACCATGTAGTATCGCTTGTAGTAGATATAAAAATTATACGTAAACGTGGGAATTATTTTAATGAACTTAGAAATGGACGAAAGAAAAATGCAGTTCAATTATGGATAAAAATGTCTATGTATCAAACGCACCGGAAGTATAAAACCAAATGTATAGGCACATTGTACGTATTATATTTAAACGAGTAATATTTTTTAAATTCTAAATAGGTGGATCATCTCAAGGGTTTTATTTATAAATTTCAGTTTAACTCCTTCCAATCGATTTTAAAAATTTTAATAAAATATATTATTATAGATTTTTCGACATAAAAATATTATAGAATATGAATAACGCTCAGAAAATAGTGATCTATAATAAGATAGTATATCTATATAAAAACATTAACTTAATTAAACTTTCTTGAAAAAAATGTTAGCTAGAAAATAAAATAATTTTATTAGAATAAAGATACATTTTTATCTACCTTTTAACCACAACGTTTAGACAATTAAAAAAAGTTGGCTATTATAAATGTATCTGAAAATAAATATTAAAATTTAATATAAATTGTATCCTTATAATTCCACAATTTATATGATGAAAATAATCTAACATAATATTTTAATCATAACCATTATAATATTATAAATACAATATTATAATCTTCAATAAAACCTTTCACATACACCTTTAGTCATTATTATTAAATTTTAATTCACTCGGTCTTACAACACTTATATAATATATCCATATAAAATATAAATTAATATTTTCATTGAATGGGAATAAAATATAATGTAAATACAATAATGCAATACTGCGATTATGTGATTTTATAAATTTAATATACTATATAATATATTAAAATAAAACTAATAATTAACAACAATATGAAACTCGTTAGGTTATGGATTTCGAGATTTATTTGCAGATCGGTAAAAAATTAGAACTTTCAAATTATAAGATAATATAAATTTTTTTTTTATTCTAGTGATGTTAAAATCAAAATTTTAAATTTGAATTCGTTTTTAACCGAAAGAAATGTGACGGTTAAAAAATTGAATAATTTGTAGATAAACGATAGTAAGATACCGAGATAATAATATTTTATAGAAGTACAACCAACAAATCTATATTTTTTTTTTTTTTGACATTAAGAAAATGGGGGATTGAGATGAGATGGCTATAGCCTAGAGACCGGAAGAGATAGAACGAGCAATTATTTACGATTCGCCACAAATCAACGGAGGCACCGCCATCGGTGCTTAATGAATGATTTCGGGCGGCCGTAGATTATACATCGGTGTTAATGGGTTTTCAATAGAATTGCATCGTTAACGAGCACTCCGACATTGCCAGTTTCGAAACGAATTCCGACTGATTAAATCCCCGGCGGATAGGGGAAAAAAATAATAATAATAAAAATAATAAAAACAATCGTAGAATAAAAATGCTTCATACATCTACACGGGGTTGAACGAACTATAGCAGAATAATATTATTGTCGGCGCTCGTAACTGTCAAATTTCGGTTATTTATCGTCAAGCAAGTGAAAAAAAATAATAATACAATTAATTGATTACAAAATGAAAAAAAAACAGTATTTTTTTATTTAAAAACACACACACAAACCTAATAATAGTATTATCGATTCACGATATTATGCATATTGCAGATAAAACATTTATACTCGATTATAATAAAATAATATGCAAATTAAATAATTTTTAATTTCTTTTTAGAGTCACAATAATACAATTAATACATTAAAAATGCTTTCAGTCATCATAATTTATATTATTATATTAATTGCTTTATAGGTCTTATATATTAATCCGTTTCTTAGCCACAATTTGCATATTAAATATTCACAATATTTTTGTGCCTTAATTTCTATGACTTTTAATAATATCGTATAAATTATATTAAGTTTTATTAGGTATCAAATTATAATTTAATAAAATACAAAATTAATATTTTTATTGAAAATAATTCAAGTAGTTAATTTTTATTTTATGTAAAGCTCCGGGTGGGAGGGTTCTCCGGTTCTCCGCATAAAATAATATATTAAATATCAAGTCATTTTAACCACTCCTCATATTTCTTGGCAATCCAGACATGTCCACTGCTAGATGTGTTTTTTTTTCTTCTCGTCGTACACAATAATATAGTATGGTAAACATTTCATTTTGTTTTCTTATTGTCAAAAAAATGGTACGCCGACACAATAGATTATAATAATGTATTATTATACATACAAACGAAGACAATATTGAGCGTCACGACTCACGGGTTACGCATGTTCTCTTGTATACATTATATTATTATTATTCGCGGTTCGGGTCCAGACCACGAGTTTTGAGTTGTATACTTATCGTAATTTTTGATCGTTTGTTGTGGAAAAAAAATCGTTTACATTCATAAAATCAGAAGTTAGAAAACTTTCGTAGAGCATATACAAAAGACACTCGCTCGCGAGTGTATTACGATGATTTCTTCGCACATAATATGTGCATTGTGCACTGGCGGTCCTCTTCAACGCGTTTCGTTCATGTATATAGAGGATTCGCGTCTGTTGTGCAAGCCAAATTGAATGTAAACTTTCCCCGGAACGTCCGGACATTGTTCGGAAAACTATCAAACACCCGTGTTATTTTCTCGCCGCCCCACAGTGTTTTCACAGGAGTGTCGTAGTCGTGGCCGTATGTATACAACCGTGCTTATAACATGTTCATGGGCACATTGGTTCTCCCGAAGTATTGATTAGCAAGACCCGCGATTTAACGTGGACGAGAATAAGAACTGCAAAAAAAAAAAATAATAATAATACTCACTGCAAAACAACAAAAACAACCTCCTACGGACCATATTATAGTATCATAATATTATACTTACACAATATCGAACTATACATTCGATGTTGGTCGGATTAAATTGCCCGAAAGAGTCACCATCGTCGCGCGTGGGCTAACGAATTATTGGTAGGTAGTAAGTTGTCCACTAGTTGCCAATATAGCCATTGAAATATTATTCGGGAATTTTTTTCCCGTTTTCCATTGCGATATCGTAACCAAGCGTCCAAATACCATTTTTTTTTTTTTTTAACGAGATTCACCCTAATATTGTTATAAACAATATTGGAATTTCATGAAATGTAATGCATAACGACAACTTATAACCTACAAGGGGTATATTGTATGCAAATAAAATATATTTTATTATATTATTACCACCTGTTACAATATAGTTTTTGTAAGGAAGAAGAGCGGTTTCGGACGGAGGTAAGCAAAATAAAAAATGCATCCCGTGGTGTAATGTTGTGGACTGTTGCAACTTCTCTACCTATAATTTTATATTTTCTATTTCTTTCTCTCTCTCTTTTTTTTACACATATTGTTATTTGTCATTGTATCATTTTTTCTTAATCGTCATTGTTGTTGTTATTTGTTTCACTACTTTTACAGCACTCTCTACTATATTTATACCTATTCAATGATAATTAAAATTAAAACGTTTTATTTCTTCAGATTTACTTCTTTACACTTGTTTTTTGTGATTTTTTCTATACTATTCTATTTTATTTTATTGCTACATTTCTATCTCTTATTAATTTTACTTGAAGACAATTTGTTTGTATATTTTCTACTTCTTCTTTTTGTATCATGCGTAGAGGCTATACGTATATGCTGTATTTTTTATATTTTTGCGTCTCTTTCTATATTTCTATTATGATCATTAACATATAAAAACCTCGCTTTGTAGCACTGGCTCTTAAAAAAATACCTAAACATATATATATATATATATATGTATAGATGAACAGGAGTTTAATACTTTGTTTTGACGTGCGTGTGGATAGGGATTTTTACCGTAATTTTTTCCACTATATACTCCCCGCCGACATCAATTTAAACGTCAGGCGCTCGAAAACCTGACTGGTTATTAACTTGTTTTTTTGATGATAAATGAGTTTTATTTTTATTTTTTGATGGTGATTAATTTCAAAAAAACTGAACGTACACGACATCGCAGACAGCATAGGAGAAATTAACTTAAAGTTAGTCTCCTAATTAGTACAAATTCAATGCAATCTACTTGGATATTAATTTCATTGCAAATAATATTTATTTATAATCCAATTAAAAAACGACGTTATTTTTTTCTTACTCTACATATTTTTAAAACAAAAATTGAATTATGATGTTTTAATGTTCCTAAAAAAAAGTTTTGTTTTTATTCGGGAAACAATATTTTATTTTTTTCAAATAAAAATATTAAAAGGCATATATTTTACTCAGTAATTTGATTCCTGATAAAAGTTTTATAAATAATTACATTACTTTTAGGTATTCACGACTTTCATCGTTTTGTAAATTTTTTTTAAAGCTGTATTCTTTCTTTTATTAATAGTAAGTAATTATAACGCATTGTCATAATCATAAACACATAATTCAAAATTAATATATAAATAACATTGTTAACATTATTTTTATTAGTTAGTGGGATCATTATAATATTTATCGTGTATAGTTTCATTGAATATTAATTGCAAATGTTTCACAACATAGGTTTCTTTAAAAATATCAAAATATGCAAGATATCTTTTTTTAACAGTAAACACTCGTATTTTTAACAATATATTGACTTTTTATATTTCCCTTATTTTATCTCTCTCATCTGTACCAAAATTAATTTTGAATCTTATATTTCGTAGTAGAATATTTAACTAAATCTGTTAACACATTCGGAATATTTCAATACTTTTAAATATATAATATATAAACACAACACAACATAATAAATAAAAAAAATTCATTATCGAGTATAAATAACATAATATAATATATTCAATATTTTTTAGTGTTGTACTGGGACAGTTCAATATCTTCTTTTATACGAATCCGTTGCAAATAATACTGCTTTAACAGTTGTGTGATTTTTTTAACAATTTATATTCTATTGCTATAGCAGTATGTGACCACAAATAAATATTTGTGCAAACATCGAATATTGAATGTATAGTATTTAATTTATTAATGGGCAATGGGCATTTAAGGAAAAATAAAATTACGAAAAGCACTTCGTGAAACATATTGTTAACTATAAACGTATGAATTTTAAATGCACAAGTTAAAATAACTTAATAGTCATCACGAAGATAAAACAATAAGGGAAATATAAAATGTTAGAAAATATATATCTTGGATTTTCTAAACAAAACGAAATCAGTACTTTTAAAAATTACGAGTAATTTCTAATAAAATAACCACTGTGCTACGTAGTCCCACTAATTATTAGCTTTAGATGAACATTGTTGAATAACACAATATTGTCTTCTTCCGCTATTTCTATTTTTCATATTCTCTTGTCATTATAAAAACAACCATATTTCTTATTCATTTTATTATTTATTTTTCAAATCATCATTTCTGGCACCCAGTTGCCTTCGCTGTATTATTATCATTATTATTTCCTTTCAAGTAATATATCTATGGAAATATCATCAATCTTATGGTTTTACATAACATAGAAAATATAACATTTACAGGAGGTTGCAATCGTTGATGACAAAATGTCCACATTATATGTGGGAGGATGGGAATGGGTTCTAGTGGTAAACATACGTTAAGCCTGGTTAGCCCTAAATAATATCACAGATTTTCGATAGACTTTGGAGCACCTACACAATATATTATTCAATAAATAAACAGTATCAACCTAAATTAAACATGCAATTCAATTTCAACACTCGTACGGACATAATATTGTATGAAATATTTTTTTTCTATTCCTTTAGACACAAAAACTCCTGTAACCTTCAACTTATTACGTATTTTGCAGCGTATTTATGTTTATTTACCTATTTATTTTTTATATTTATTTATAATTAGTTTGCGTTTATATATTTTTAAGTTTTTGAATGTTTTAAAATATATTAATATTGGTAATTTGATATATTAAATTTAAATATATTATGTATCGGAGCATGACATAAAAAAATATTTTTATTGTAAATATTTATATCAACATTAATAATTGAGAATGTGTTCACTATTTAAGCTGCACCGTTCTTACTCATAGACCAGTTAAATTACAAACTGTAGACCATTTTATTAGATTAAAAATGAATTGATAAATTGTTAATACCAACTGTCCATCAGTATTCGATTATAATTAGTATAAAAATAGAATTGATATTAAAAAAGTAATGCGATTAACTCTATTTATAACCGGACATGACCAAAGAATTAGAAATGACATCAGAAAACCGTATCACAAACCTTAATGGCTGACGTCACGTCCCTAGTCAAATAACTAATTCATTGGTATTTTAATACGAAAACGCAATATATAAAGTAACTTATTTTCGCCGACTATTGTACCTATTATTTCTATATTTTTTGAGTTTATTATTTCTATTATTTGGTTTTACCATCGCCCATCACTGCCGTCTTCGTTCGTAATAAATCGCATCAATAAAATATTTCTGCAATTAAACGAGATAGAACAAAAAACATTACATTCCTGGTTGAGCTGCGGGATTTTCATTTGACGGTTTCAAGTAGAATAAAAATAATAGTACTATATTTAGTATTAATAATAAATACCTTTGCAGCCATTGTTGATTACGCTGTTACGCCAAAATATTAATTCCAGAACAATGTTAACCAATTATAAATTCCAATCGGATGTTTGGGATTTTTGTGGCAGCGCTACCAGACGTAGTGGTAGTTAATATATTATTGTACACATATATTTTACATTGTACAGACCTTGCGCAATTTCTGTTGGCATTTTTTTGACGTTTATACGTATATAGTTATAGTATAGGTACGTACATTGTAAAAAAAAATTTCATAATTTGAAAAACGTTTTCATATTTTTCGATATAGTCTTGTCAATTGTTGGTGTGTAGTTTTGCTGCAGCTATTTATGAATTATAATTATTACCGCAGTCCCACACAATGTCTCACATCAACAAACAAAAAAAAAAAACGATTGTCAACAGTTTGAACACATTTTACCTGAAATTATATAGAGTTTTGCGTATAAACTATTATTATGTTAATTTCAATCTAACCACAATTTAATTTAATTAATTATTAATTACAATGTTATACAGAGTGGGGCGAAACAGACAGTGCAGTTTTAAAAGGCTATTAAAAAAAACTACGCAAATTTCAGAAATTATATTTATTCAATTTTCTTCAGTACATAATTCCGTTTTAATATGTATTAAGTTTTTTAAATGACATCAGAAAGATGATGGCCACCAGTAAATTCGGTGATGAAGGTGATTTTTTAAGTTTTTGGCCGTTTTTTGACACATTTCGACTGGTATAGTGGTATAGCGTCAATTTCTTCCCTAATTCGCTCTTTGAGGTCTTCCAAGGTATAAGGCCGATGTTTAAAAACCTTTTCTTTCAGGTGGCCCCACAAACAAAATCACAAATGCTCAAACCCGATGAGCGCGCTAGCCACCCCACATCACCCCTCCTCAAAGACAACTATTTTCAAAAAACATACGGACAGCGAAGCCCTGTTGTTCACCTAGACCAAGCCATGGTAATGACTGATAATTCCATTGTCTGCGTGTCTGCCCGATAGAATGAGACCATCATAATCGCACTATACCCACCACACAGAAAGTACCAACCTTTCAAAACTGCACCTTTTAATTTGCCCCATCTTGTATTACTTTTAATGGACAAAGTATACAAATTTATAAGTCTTGTAGGTATACTAACTAATTAACTAGATTTTTTTTTTTTTTAATCATGTTTCAGATGGTGTGTAACTTTGTGATCTATATTATCATTAAATTAATAATTCAATTTGTCATTATTATAAAAAATAATTATATATTAATTATTTTATTTTATCTCACTTAAAATATTATTATTTTTTTTTTTGTGCGCAAACCATCTTATAAATTTCAGATAAAATTATTAAAATGTGTGCAAATGCGACCTTTTAAAAACGTGGTCCCTGACAGTCTGTGACGTTTAAGAAAAAAAAAATCGTGAAAACGGTTGACGCGATGATAAAAAAAATGAAGAAGAAACATATACATATAACACAGTTTATCGTCGATCGTTATGTCGCGGACAAAGCGCGTGTGGCAGTACGCTAATCTTTTGAGTGCTCGGATTTAGTGCTGCAGAAAGGCGGTGGACATCGTTCGCGGCCGGTATCCAATGTCTTGTTATTTCGATTTGCGTGACTCGGTGAATATGCGACTCGGGAACAGCTGCTGTCGGGAAAGTGGTCGAGACATTGTGATCTGGCTCGCGTCGGATTACGTTTCAAACGGGCGAAAAATAAAAATGATAATAATAATCGAGAATTCTATGGAATAATATGTACGCGATAAACAGGGCCCAGATATACTTACGACAGAGTTGCGCGAAAATTTTGATGCAAATACCGCTGCACCGAACAATTCGCGTCTTGGTAACGTTGGTGGATTAATATTTCGAAAAGTTGCGCGATAACCCTCGACGTTTTACAAAAGTTTCAACGTTCCCATCATTGTACGATGCACGTACTTATCTATGTAAGAGTATATGTGTGTGTGTGTGTGTGTGTAAACATACCATCATGCGTTCAAATAATGGTTAAGATTATTAAACCGTCAACAAACTTCAAATACAAACGATTAAATTACATAGGCAGTTTAATATAATACACTAGCAACCAAATACGTATATTAATTCCTCAAAACAAAATACAATAATAATATGTTATTTGAAACTTTCTTACGTATCATAACACGATATTGTATTCGACATGAAAAACGTAAATTATATCTACGCCATTCAATAATTTAATTTAATTTTTTAAATTAAAATTTAATACCATAAAAATATATTTTTTAAGGAGACATGTAGTTTTTGTACGCACTATAGGTAAATAAAATACATATTATTATAACATTATGTATTCAATTTTTAAACCTACACAGTAATAATAATATGTAGGTAAGTACCTAACCTATAATAAAATGTAACACGTAAAAATATTAAATTTTTTAATGCATATATACGATCCTCAATTTTATTATTAAATCGAATTATCTACTGTTAATTGCATAAAATGATTAAAGTATGATACTTAAGCGTAATATTTTGTATACTTTGCCTCGTTTTAATATTTTTATTGAAGTATTTGATAAGATATTTATTTCATTATTTGTTACTGCTGTTATTAAACAATTTTTATAATACAATTTTTTTGATTAAATATTTTACTCATCCAATCCTTTTTATAGTTTTTATCAAATATATTAATACTACTTATTAATGTTTAATACTTAATAAACTAATATGCTTATACCACAGTAGAAACCAATCATAATATTATTATATAATCAACATAGTACACTTGAAGTATACCAAACAATTAGATACATTAAAAAAGATAGTAATAGGAGTTTCAGTAATTAACTAAGAAGTAATAAAATAAACTTACATAATATATAACGGTGATAAATTATTAAACATGATATATATTTACAAACAATAACGTTTCGAAAATATGGCGCCAAAAAACGTTTAAAACGTCTTCACGACCATTTAATCTGCCAATTAATAAAGCAGCTGACGTTTTATTACGACATAAAGATTTAAAAAAAAAAAAACATTGCTCATAAAATGTACACATTCAAATGAGCTTTAAATTGAATTTTTATCATTACATTTTAATATGCGCTGTCGATTAATATCGCCTGTATAGAAATAAATCAAACGGCTAATAATATTTGTCATCATACATCACTCCTCGTCGTGTTCATTTATATATTAACTTGGCCGTCGTTAACACGATCATTCAACTGCAACGCATTGTTGATATCGTTGCTGCAGACCCCGGGGAACTTCACATTACAACACTATATAATTACATGTCATGCGATTTCGAAAACGGCGAAACAGTATTGATGACGATAGTTGATAAATGTTTACCCTCTCCACCCTGCGATGAATTACAAATTGAAATGAGAATTTTTGTTAGAGCTTGATCGATGCTGTTGTACACAATATTGTATTACTAAAATATACCGAGTTCATCGATGCGCCACCTCTCCGCACCGAATCGTGAATCCACCGCCAACGCCACCGATATAATTGCCAAATGTATTACCCAAATACAATAGCATATTTTCCAATTTTTTCTACGTAAAGTCAAATACAGTTTATTTGTTATTCATTCGCGGGGTCGGATATCCTAAAAATAACATAAATAAACAACAAAGAGACATTTTTGGTGTATTGGAAATACCACCTACTATAATACAATGGCAGTACATTTTATGAATAATTGAAAGATTCTGCGTACCCCGTGAATCAGTTTATAATCAATAAAGCCAATAATAATGTGCACTAAAAGCTTATAAAATATGTATACAGTAAAATTATAATCTAAAAATTACAAAAATATTTTCTAAAAAAAATACACACACACACACAATAACTAATTGTAATGTTCTATTTTTAATAAAATGATTTATTTCTCATATATTGTACAGCCAACGATTTATAAAAATGTGTGGTATTTTCTCCGTCTGAAAACCAAACGAAAATGTTTAATGTTTTTAATAAATTACGATTTGAACAAAAGAACCCATTAATTAAAAGACAAACATTTTAATTCTTACCTGACTTTATTGCGTGTAACAATTAATGATTTGTATAAGTTTTTAGACAACATTGAGCGTCTATTGTCCGTTAACAGAATTTTGTAGTGTGAAAAGCAGCATTGTACATCAACAGATGTGCGTATTTATAATGCAAAAAAGCGTTGCTTATCAAATCTTCTGGGAAACCTTTTAATGTGGATCACCGGATAGTACTTTTAAAATTTTCGTATTAATATAAAAACCATTTTTTTTTTTATATATAAAACATCATCACATTTTTTGTTTATATCAGCGCTACTGTTTGTACCACTAGCTTCACGTATTTTACTTTGTGGAGTTTCTATTAATTTGATTGAGCCTGCTAGTAAAACATTCTGATCTTCTAAAGATGTTATAGTATTGGGTAAAAATCTTTAGTTTGAATGAATAAAAGTTAAATTTGCTTCGACTTGATCATTACTCATCAGAAGTTGATTTTTTAACTTTTTCTTTGAAAATACATTTTTGGAGTTAATTTTCTGTATTACATTTCGAGTAGCTTGTGTATATTTACAATAATACATTGAAGCACATGTCCATGTATCCCATCTTGTTTATATAGGTGTTGGGGGAAATAGAATACCTGGTTCCTCAGTTTTAAACAGATCAATTTTTGGAAATTATTAATTTATTAAGATTAGTAATCTGACCTTACCTATTTCTTATTAATAAGTTGAATTGCCCATAAAACTTATATTAATTAAACAAATTAATCAACAAATACTACAAATATTAAAACATTGAAATAATTAGTTTAGTTAAAAAATCACGTTCAAATATTTTCATTTATAGACGTATAATATGGATCGCTATTATTATCACAAAAAAATTACCACATAACTGAAGTTTTTCGAAAACAATTCGTGATTCGATAGCCAATATTTAAAATTCATACATATCGAAATTCAAATGCTATCGGCTGACCTATGTAATATGTACGTATAGCAGCTAGTGAATAAAATATAATAAAAGCAGTGCAATAATATTTATTGTTTTTAACTATTGTCGTGATTCTTACTTTGCATGTAAAATACATAAATAAAATCTTATTCTATTCTTTAACTGTTTTTTGTAGGCACATACAAAATGTAGTCACCTGGAAGTTGTTTAGGTAATATATTAAAATAATAAAAAAGCTTTTAAAACACACTAATTTTATATTACTTATAAAAAAATATGGAATTATCTCAAAAATATTCAGTTCTTAAAATTTGGTAATACATATTTTCATCATTGTATCAACCTAGACTTAACAATTACAATAATGCGGTATCACAAAAGTCAGATGGGTATACAGCTATAAAATAATATGCAGATATCACAACCTCTTTTTAAGCTTATTTCTTTGTTCCCTCTGATTGGATTATAAAATGACGCGTTATCATGTATGCAGAAAGTATATCCTATTACAGGATAATTCACAAAGCACGTTCATCTGTTTTTTTCCTTAAACAATGCACTTATTTAAATTCTTTAGAAATATACTTTAAGATCGCATTTATAATACTTACACTTTTTTATGTCGTTTACGGAGTTTTTTGTAGTAACAAACATTTTTTTTTTAACAAGAACTATACTTTGTACTTAAAAGTATTAAGAAGATGATTTTTTTTTTTTAATATTGATGCTTTGATCAAATTGAACGAAACATACTCAAAATTTCCAAAAATTATAAATTCAACAAGCTCATCATAAAAGCTAAAATGGGGGTAAAAGTACTCGATGAATTATCCTGTATACTATACACAACTATTACGGGTATCTTATAGATTATTTGAGACTGCAACAAGAAATTTCACACTGTTAAACGGACGGCAAACACTCACTCTCACACTGTACTCACTAACTGGCACTAATACTGGCATTGTAGTATATAAAATACACTATTTCGAAAAACAAATTCATCAACACAAGGGATGAGTTGTTTATTCCGATATGCTCACATGGAATACTACCATAATAATACGCCTCCGTGATTATCCCAAAGACCTAGGTCTTAAGGGGAAAACCACAAGCCTTTCTTTTCTATAATATTCTTTTTTTTTTCGTTTTAAACATCATCCAAATATATTTATTAATAATTCACGATGAAACTATTCCAAGGAAATTTTAGTATGTCAGAAATTTACTTTTATAAACAATCTCGAATAATCTGCAGCCACTTTTGCTCGTATTTTTAACATCGTATGGTCACGAATAGTAGTGATAAATTACGGCTGTACGCATAAAAACTTTGTAGCTAATAATAAAACAAATAAAATAGATTTTAATGAGTCCAAAAACTAGGTAAATTTTTAATAAAAATATTTAATTACTAAACGCCTTAAAGATTTACAATCTAATTTATTGTTCCGTACTTTATTCGTTGCAATAAAGTATATACAAATATAAATCAGAGGTTTTTTTTTATTTATTAAATATTTAGTAGTAAAAAGAATGAAATTTAGTGTACGAAGTTCTTTTTTACTTGTGTTAAAAAAATACAATAATTAAAAACAAAGAAAATCCCGTGAAAAAAAAACGAAAACCGTTGAAAACCTTTGAAACAATTTTAAATTAGTGATTAGTAAATTCGTGATCGTTTTAGAAATAAAAATACTAAAATAACATCTAACGTAAGACTTAAATAATAATATTATAATCAGATAGCGACATCATACAATATAAGGCGTAGCAAAGATACGAAAAAATCTATCGGTAGTTTAACGCAACTTGAAATATTTTCATGTATTCATATTATATTACTATATGACAGCATGCACCTTATGTTTACCAGCAAGAAAAATCCAATGTTTACATGAAACCGATATAAATTATTGACACTGTAGTATGTTTACTTTCTTATTTTTCTTACAGTCTCGAATGATTAGTGCCGGTTAAGCTCATCGGAAATATCGGAAGTACGTGACAATCAATACATAATTAATATTATTAAGTCTTTAATCGCGCGCAGAGTACGCATATGCCACAAATGTACGATTCATGCACAACACATAATACCTACAACGGTAAATAGTTAATTTGACCATTAATTTGGAACGTCGAAACATCGAAACATTAGGTATAATTATTTTATAATTTATACGTTCGGGTTCGGGCAATAATCGATGAGCATAACTGTTTTAAACCAAAGGTTACTAAACTCGCAGCACCCTGAAGTATTTTCACAAAATCCAGAGACACACTTCAGTAGTTCGTATATTTTTATACTTTAAAAACT
Organism: Schizaphis graminum; assembly: GCA_020882235.1. Taxonomy (NCBI): domain Eukaryota; kingdom Metazoa; phylum Arthropoda; class Insecta; order Hemiptera; family Aphididae; genus Schizaphis; species Schizaphis graminum. Next base: position 43,421,508 of record CM037034.1, read on the forward strand.
GTTTTCTTTGACTAGGTATAAAAAAACATGTTATTATACTTGTAAAAAAAAAAATAATTGATTAATACAATAATACATAACACGCTATATTTTTCAATAATTCTAAAAACTTTGTATGATTACTGTCTATTTTAAAGGATTTCACGACTCCCAATTCAAGTTCACGATACCTCAGTTGATACGGTATAAACAATCATTGGAGAATACACACGCTCGTTGTATTTTTTTTTTTTTTTGTTTCTCTGAACGCATATACCTACACATTCCAGGAATACTTTAAAATTCCGTTTATGCTATAAGATACACACACACACTCACACATATTACTGGGTCTTTCACGCAAAACGACGCACGTCGAGTTTTATTTTAATTTTTTAAACATTTATTATTACATTACACAATCTGTTTTCAGCTTACAATAAAAGTAAGTAAAGTACGACGGGGAGACATGTTGAAGAGCCTATCTCGTTGATGGAACTTTGGGTCGATGACTTTTAATAATATTATAATAATATGCGCCTTTTGAAACCTACTTCTCTCCACTCGGGACAACCCGCAGCTCGCAATTATAAAATCCCACCACCATCACCGCCGCCGTCACTTCCATACATTAAATTAATGAGTTTGTATTATATACGGTACACATATGCGGTGTGCACGCGAAAGCCTAACCACTGGCACTTTGGAAGTGTTCGTCAATCGTACTGAATATTTTAGAACCGCCAAACTATATAATCCCGTACACGCCGTTTGCGTTTATGCCGAGATAAAAAAAAGTCTGGAGCACAGTCATCGCTCCGAGAAAATATTTTGTTTTTATAAAACATCTCTTTTTTTTTCAAACGATACGTAGTTTTACCGGTGTCGGCGTATTATAGGTAGCCAGGAAGGTATGATATCGGTCGATTTCCGTGCGCGCCGCGGTCAATGTCCACTTCCGGTAAGTCCTTTTACATCGGGAGCGCGTTCGGCGAAAGATTTGATTAGCAGTACGACAATGACTGTGATGCGATTACTTTAAATTACAGGTTTCCTATGGAAACAGGTTCGCGTTACTAGTCATAATATTATTATACGCTACTACTTATACTCTTACGAAATTCGATTATTTGTGCGACGCGAATCACGATAACGCGCGCGCATCATACGCCTATAATATTATTATTTGTAACTCATGTCCGACTCACCGGTCGCGGTATATATAGGTAGTGATGGGTAGATATATTGTAAATAGGTATACATAATGTATAATATTATACGGGTACACGATATTATTATTATTATTATTGTTGCGTATAGTTTTTATTTTCCCGATTACGACTAACCGTCGTTAATTGTTTCCGTGTGTCACGTCTACAGGATTCAGCGACCCGTACTGCATGCTTGGTATCCAGCCGGGCATGGTGTCCCCGCAACCCGGATCGGGCCTACCGCCGTCGCCGGCCAACAGCCCGTCGCCGTACCAGCCACCGCTATCGCCACGGCCTGCGCACGCCACCGCCCGCACGCTGTCCGAGGGCGGAATCGAATTGCCAGACGGCCGGCACGACCATCACGACAAGCTCCGCAAACACCACAGGTAAGAAACGTGTGTGCGGGTGTACGTTTGTGTGTGTGTATGTGTGTGTCTGTGCGTATAATATAACACGCGGGCGGCAAAACTTTTTCGGGTCATGTACCGGAATTTTGTAGTCTGTTAAAAAAAAAAAAACACACGTGCCAGAAATATGAGGTTGTTTGCGCCGGTGTTGTACGATTGAGAAAGTTTTACCCTTTTGGTAAAACGATTGAGAACGACTTCCGGCACAGATCAAAGACACAATATTTTGTACCTTATAAGTTATAAGTTATAATCAAACGATTGGAAACGATTTTTCGAGCGACGTTGCTATTATGAGTATTTAAAATATGAATATAATAGTCTAATATACCTGATATGGTGACCATTGAATTGGCTCCCAATATTAGGTTAGGTACCTAGTCAAGACTTGAATTGGCTCCCAAGATAGGCAATATTGAATTGGATTCCAATATAATTTTCAACAAGTGGTTCTCAAAATATAAAATTTCAAAACGTACGTGACTTTAATTAAAATAAATTCAGTTATACATTAAAATAATTTAAAATACAAATATTCCATCAAAATATAAAAGTTTAAAAAGGACGCGACTTTAATTAAAATAAATTCAGTTATACATTAAAATAATTTAAAATACAAACATTCCATCAAAAATATTCACTGACCTGCACTGTTTTAATATTATTTAGTAGGCTTAAATCTGTGTGCGAGAATTTTTATATATTCAAATCTGGATACTATACCTTTGTCATATTTATGAATTTGATTATCTATAAATTGTATTTTTTCTTGTATATTTTTTTTTGTATGGTCTTTCTATATTGGAGCTTATTATAATAATTTCAGTATCCGCTTGAATACCATACAATACATCCATAAAATTGAAAATATTTGAGTGCGTAGAATAAAATTGGGAATTAAATTTTGAATGAAAAGATTCACATGAATTAGTGGTACGACTAACACTTCTGCTTTTTCTGCCCAAATTAGAGGTGGAAACAAAGAATCATTGTCAATATAATTTTCAACTAAGTAGTCCATAAATTTTCTAACTTTTTCATTATTTGGTTGTATCTCAGCTAGTTCGAATGAAAAGCAATCGCCGACTGATTGTGGATCTAGAAATGGTAGACCAAATATATATGTCAAATATTCACTAATTGCTGTTTTTTGTTCATACTCTGTTGAAAGGCCCAATTTTTGAATTGTTCTATACCGTGATTGTCCTAGGTGAAACCAACAACCACGAATTTCACTCAACGGCCAAACTTCATGTATTGCGTTGTGTATAGCAATTTCAAAATCAACATATACTTTTTTTATTTCAAATTGATTATTAAAAGTTAAACAATAATTATAGATAATTTTAAAAATGTTTATGTACGATTCTTAATTTTTATCATTGAGTAAAGTAAAAACTAAAGGTATATAGTGATTATTTTTCATTACGTGGTCTGTGAAAAACTGGTAAAAAAATGTTGTACAACACGAGAATGTACCATTAACACATATTGTAGACGACTTACTTAAAAATTTTAAATTGTCTTCTGTGCTAAATAATAAGACCCCCTTTTCCGCATCATTCGTTTGTAAAAATTGTTTACCATCAAATGTTTTTACATCCATGGTTTGTAAAATATCGTGCACTTCTTGTCTGTTTTTAGGTAACTTTGGACGTACTGAAGCTTGAGCTTGGAGCATATTGTGTTTGATGTATTTAACATCTTACGTTGTTATTAAATTTGTTGAATTTTCCTTTAAGTATGAATGCAACAATTTGGAGGGGCGTTCACATAAACTTTTGACAGCTTTTCTTTTCAGTCCGTTACTAATAATTTGTTGTTCAAGTTTGTTTTCTTCATCTGGATCGTAGTTATGGTTAAGATTGGACGATTCCCATACAACATTTTCTTGGCTACAAATTCTCAAATAAGCTTTGCATCCTCGTTTAGTACATTTGAATCCTTTAAATGCATTTTGGAGAAGCTTATGGTAGCTAAATTTAAACTTATTAACTATTAAAATTAACTCTCCCTTTTCACTTGTAATTTTTTCTACCAAATTCATTTTAATATATTCTATGTATAGGTACAAATTTATAAAATAAATGTGTAGGGAGCCAACTAACTCAATGCATAAATCTTGGGAGCCAATTAAATACGTAAAAATGACAGTTACCTGAGTTAGAGAGCCAATTAAATAGCTCCGTAATATTCAGACCGAGGATAAGGTGACCGCGGATACCTATGACCTGCAGACGATCGGTTGCCGTTAGAACTTTACACGAGAATTACTATAGAGTTACCTACTTCGAGTTCCAAGTGTTCTGTTGATCATGCGTTGCCCTTTTCGGCGGCGTAGTGTATAGGCAATTTCGGTACACCGGCGTATAACATATATAACATAACATAACATATTATTATACAATATTATAGGTACAAACAATATAATTTTAAAATTGATTTTTTCACAATAAAGGTGAATCTATCTAAATATATAATTATAGATCCACTTCGTTTATAGCGTTTAATGTTTACGGACTCAAAACGGTTCATCGTATTATTTGGTAACGATGATATAAGATTTATACTATTTAATTTTAAATGTTTTATACTATTAAGATTTAGTATACTTATTGTAATCAAGGTGTAAAATACAATTATTTGTGGTAAAAATGTGCAGCTTCTTTATTTTCGTTTCTAAATCGGTTGTTTATTACTAGTGTTAGTAGTTACTACGTCATGAAATTAGTAAAATTACTAATTACCTGCGTTTGTCAAAAAAAATTATGACTTTAAAACGTCATGGTTTCAGTAACGTACCGACTGTAATGTGTGCAATATGTAGTTCAAAATAAATTGAATAAAATAAAATTTTATTTGTTTTCGTTCGACTAAAATGTGAAATATATGAATTTTTTTTATCTTAAAGCTCTCCAATATTTTATTAATAATGTAATATTATTTATAAAAATATTTTATTTTATATTAATTAATGTATAGGATTTTATCATTGTTAACATTGTTATTATTATTATTATTATATATATATTACGGTTATAAATGAATTATGGTAATGTATATAGGCACACAGAAAGAACTGTAGTGGTTTTAAAAGCACCCGTTCCATCACATTGGTTGACTAAATTTTAATTGGATTTCTTGTCATAACCGCATTATTATATTACTTTTGTTTCTTTTGTTTATCAATTATTTTTAAGCGTACACCCAACATCGCCCCTAGATAGGAATTTTATTATGGGTTATGTATTTTATACGTAGGTTATTATAAACGACGATGAACCAATGATTCGAGATACGTATATACAATAACGTCGAAACTGTGGTCTTACTGCGTGTATAATGATTTACAGTTGTAATTATTCTGTAGAAATGATATATCTAATACCGTACCAATTTAAAAACGCGTGGTTTATTTTTCATAATGATTATCATGATATGAATTTTTTTTTGATATTTGATCCGGATGGTGGGATAGAAGTTATTACCCTCTATCTGTATTCGTGCATTGTCGTGATAACAATGGCCAAGTACCGTACCTATTAGTTATTACTTTCGGGTGGTTTTAATTTTTTTTTTTTTTTTAGCAATTTCACGTACAGTTCGTATTTTCATTGCCGTATCGGTCTAATCATTTTTTGTACGATGATTCCTAAACATATGAGAGCTATCAAGTATATTCGAAGTCTTTCAGGCTACTATGGGTTTACGAGCTTTCCATTTATCACTGTGTAATGTCTAACCTATATCAATTTCAGCTTGAATATAATCGATAATAAAGTAACCTTACCGCGTTTTTCTAAATAATCTTCTATTTACCGTTACACGCAAACATCATATATCCAAGGCTCTGTAATGAGCTTTCCTTTTTTTTATTTTTTCATTTTATCGTCTTGATCCCGACGCGGTTGGCTCAGCGGTGATTTTGGATATTCCCAACCTCCCATACCACGGTTTGCGTGTGATAGTGTAAGATATATTTTTCATTAAACTATAAATTCACCCGGGTTTATTTTTTTCTTGTATTTAATTTGCTCACAACAACTATACGCAATACGCAATAATTATACCAATTGTCTACTGTTGATTAGGATTTATTCTTATATGCAATTCTACTCCATTCGAAAATAGAATAATATGTTTTCTAACATTTTTGAATTCGTGTGAAACACAATTTTCCAATGATCAAATGTAATTTTTCAAATATAGTTTAAATAATCATTTGATTTATGATAAAATTGTTTAATGCACAAAACATAACTGTACAAACTACAAACTATTATTATCTGTATAATATATTATTTTACTTATTAAAACATAATATTGTCTTCACCACCACTATTCACTTACCTAAGAACTATGTATATCATTGTGATAAATCGTTATATCATTATATATTATATCGTTGGGATAAACAAGGACATGATTTAAATGTCCAGCGTTGACATACGCACTTATTTCTTATTACAGTAATAAAATAATTACCTAACAATAAAACCAGTATGAACATTGTATGTTACATTGTATACCTTTACAGACTGTACATTTTAATAATCTACGGGTATTTTTATCAGTTTAAGTAAAATAGTCGTGTATCGCAGCGGTATTCACGAAAATAAATAGTTTACAGTTGAACCTTGACCATAAAACTATGTAATATTGAGTTCTATATATTGTGTTGAATTCTGATCGCATCAACTAATAATTATTGTTCTATGGAAACCATACAATAATGTAAATAATTGATTGATTAAATATGAACGAAACAGTTGTTTAAACCGAATAACGGTCGTTTGTATAACCACTTTGTTAAACTGTTATAGAAACACAACAAATAATCAATGAAATCTATGGACATTATACAACACAACCGTAAAGTATCGTTATAAGGCGTGTAATATTGTATAAGGGATTTAAAATAACCCGGCGAGTTATAATCATAAATCTACTATAACCGTTTCCGAACATTGCGCCGTACAGAAAAATGCACGTACACGAGTAAAGAGAAGCCTATAAAATGTTCTCCATTAAATGATAGCCAATTTTTCGTCGTAACAGGATCCTTTTCGAAAACGATTTCCACATATGTATTGACTTTAATGTCGCTACTATAATATGGGCCTCTTAAAAAAAAGGTTCGCCGATATCGACTAGGTAGCTACATATTATGCCATTCAAATTGCAGGACTTGAACAAGTACCCATATATTCCACTGATGTTCGAAAATTTTCCGTTGCCCGCAGGAAACCAATATCAACCATTTCATAATATAGTAAACATAATTAATTTCAGAGTCGATATTCACAATTTCTAGATTTACTTTATAGCGCATATAATTAATATATGATATACGTATAAACAGAACATCCGACATTTATCAAAATTTAGTTTCGTTTGATCTGCTATAAATCCGTCGTGTATTCACAAATTTATCAAATAAACTAGATATCACAAAAATGTGAAAAATATTCAGCTGGTATTATAAATAGATAGTTTACTACTAAAACATTATTAGTGAGTATAAATACGAGATTATCAAAATTGTTTATCAGGAAGTCGATTGGGATTGCATAGAGGTATTAAATACTTTGATATGATTCGCTTTCCAGCTTTGTAGGTAACTAAAAATTTCAATTTATATGTTTATATAAGAATAATAACTATATCATATAATATAAGTTTTCTGAAAGCATGTTGTCAACTCAAAACCTGTAAGTATAAAATACGTATATTAAGAATACAACAAGTGTATAATAATAATATACGTTAGTTATGAACGCAACCCACTTCGATTCTTCCGAAACGACGTCGCATATTTATACACATTATACAATCGTCTATTGGTTTTACGATGATTGCTGAGAATCGTTCGCGTCGCACTACACAGTCCAAATACCACTAAACCGTACAAACAACCTTCCGTCAAAAAACAGAATCAAACACCAGCAATTTTCGTTAATGGAGAAAATCCGAGTAAATAATAGTAGCAGGCAATGTGTAGCCTAAACGTTTGAAAACGAAAATAAATAATACACTTCCCGCTACCAACACCCCTTTCTAAAAACCTACCACTGCCGAACCCTTAGCGGCTTACCACACCTCCGCTGCTACCCTCGTCGTACCCACGAGAAATTGCACCCGCATGAGGCCCATACACACATACACACGCACACACAAACACCAACTGCAGCCTGCCTACGCCGTCGTCGAAGTAATGTATCGTACGTATATATAAATTCCATTTATAATACAAAAATACGTGGTCCAATATATATTATAACATCCAGAAGTCAAAACGTATAGTATTTCGAATCGTTCTATCGACAAATCATATTTTACCGTATAAAAGTCAGACCCTTTTTTATTTTATATTTTATACTCGTTCCATAATTGTTCTTTTTATCAGAATAAAGTAAAGTAGAGTATCTACCTGAAATGCGTTTAAATAATCCATGTTCACGTAATTTTTAATCGAATTTAAATAGAATTTACGTTTTCCAGTTAAATTCGTATCTGTTTGTTTTAATTTTTAATTTATTTCGACCTTATAGACACATTAAATACTTTATATCTTTTAGATATCTTCTTAAAATTCAAGAAACCGTTCAATTACAGTAATAATTTTGTAGACGTTGAAAAATATTACGTTAACACTCATCAGTCGTTCGTTCTTAACTTACTGTGCATGTATTTTTTTTTTTTAATTGCAAGTTGTACGATGTACACTTACCGAAAACCGAAAAACTTATCGCATAGCTCACAGTCACGTCTGATACACATTCGTAATTTTTTGCCGATTTATTATCATCTGCAATAAAGTATACCATGTTCACGTCAGAGATACACCTATATCACGTTTAAAAGGATTTTGTTTGCTATACAGATTTCAGCGTAGTTTTCTTTTCATTTTATAACAATCTATACTATAAATATATTAAACTAGTAATGAGCACTGAAAAAAAATATGTTAACATAAACATATTAAAAAAAAGGACAACCTATTAGTAACATCTTTCAGATATATTATTTTATTTTTTTTATAAGTTATTTGTAATTATATTATTTATGTTGTTAAGGCGTCTCTTGGTCATTTTCCTTTTAGCTTTCTATCGGTATGAAATCTACTATAATATTAGTTTGCTAGTTTTTTTTTAATTTGGAGATGGTCATTGAGTTTATTTTAATATATAAATTAATCATAAACTAATCTTCTTAAATGTTGCCCTGGATGAATTTTGGATAGTTTTGCTTAAACCTAAATATTAGAATTAAGTCAAAGTGGAGCCTATAACCAGTATTTTGTTTTTGAGGTGAAGTTTAAATTTAATGATTGGATGGATAATCCAAGTAAGTAAGTAAGGAAGTGAGTTACATTGTTTTGTTTTGGTATTATCTTTCCAAGTGAATCCTGACACAAAGTTAATTAATTAAAGTGAATCAATACGAACGACAACCAAAGCATAAATGTTATGCACATAAAAACTACACAACAAATTATTATTAAGAAGTAGCTTCTTACCCTGTATCATATACGCATGCGAACTGTTATTTTTATGTCACGTGAAAATTATTTTTGTCAGTTATTATTTCTATTTTTATTTATCGGTTGTGAGCGCAGCCGTTCAGAAAAATTCAAATAATCAAAAAAAAGTATAATATTTTTCCACACGATGATCTATTATTATTGTTTGCGTGTTGTTCATATCGTCTTATTGTTAACAAATTTAGAAAATATCAGACTTCACTGAAACTATATAATATTTGTTAAATTCTTTACATTTCATACATTTCATTTGTTCAGTGCGCGATACTATAACCATTGGAATATATTTTATACGCAGGAACAAGTGAAGGGCTATGCAAGTGTCGGTTAGGTAACTCTCAATAATATAGTACTTGGATTCCGTTTACGAGTATTGTTCGGTATAACTACCTGTAATGTTTAATACACTACGTTAGTATGACGTTGAATATTTCGTAATTTATTTTTCCACTTTTATTATGTTGTTATAATTTATAGCAGGGTCTTGCAACCGAATTAACTAGAATCCATAACACCCCTGAAAACCCTTAAAAAATCCAATACCCAAAACCCATATAGCACAAATGATTTTAATTTAAAACATTATAAGTATATAACCGAAACCCAAACAAATCACTCTGGTTAACCCGAATATTTATATTTTACAAATTCAATGTGATAATATGTAATTTTCTGGGTATTTTTACGGCTAGTTGGATTTTTTGTTTCGTAACAATTATTGACAAGAATAATTTTAAAATCAGTTGGTATTAATTATGAATATATTTATCGTTTTCAACTTAATATTGTTTTAATATTTATCCATTAAACTTAGTTTCATATCAATTTATTCCATGAATATTTTAATATAACAGCAATATTATATGAAATTAAATAATATTCTTACTAATACCTTATAAAACCCTATTATATAAAAAAATATACGTTTTTCCTTATTAACGCCCATATAAACCCATATTAACCCAAGAATTAATGGTTCTGAGCGCCCAAGCGTTTATTCAAATATTTTACTGAACATCCTAAATACATATAACATCAGAGACCCGAAAGTTAAATATTTTATTTCGGCACAAAAATCTGATTTAGTTATTATATTAATTCAGAATTTTCACACATCAAGTATTAATAATTTTATTACAATATTCACTGGTCACACTAGACTGTTATTAATTTAACTTAATTTTTCTTTGACTTTTTTTAAAAATACACCGCTACGTATAATACTCGCTCAAAAATTTATTCGATTTTTTACGACTTGTAATCATCGTATTGAACACACGAACTATCTGTAGAAGATATTATAGAAATATAGCTTTGTTATACATAATATATACAGTTCTATCAACCATATGAAAACAACATAAATAAGACCAGTTATAAATCAATACTTTTCTTTTGTTATCACTAATCATACGCTATCAATCATAATAGAGTAGACGTATTACACAACAAAATTATTATTATCATTTCAATTGAAATTTATGTTGGTTTTGATTACTTTATAACATCAAATACGTGTAGTATTATAGTTTATAATATTATATTATGATATATACTGTTTATTCTTGTCATTATATTTGAAATGATAAATTGCAAATTGACTAATTATTAAACAATCAAAAGCTTTATACAGAATTCTACCAGTTTTTTAATAATATAAATTTTGAAATTACACGTTTTCACGTATACGTCATAATCGGTTATGATGCTATGTACAGATGTATCATGGCCTACACGAACTCATCAATATTCATTTAACGTTCGTGAACTTTAAACCGTATAAACATTATAATATTATGATAATATTTGTACTCGTTGTGCTGAACAGTTTCAACAATATATTGAAACATCAACGACCAAGTCCGGTAAATAGGTAGGTATTAAGTTTTAAGTTTGTAACAATAAATTTTAAATTTTTGTCAATACTATATTATAATATTGTCTAAATATTGCCAACGTATTGGTCACCGTAATATTAACATATTTACGGGATAGGTTGAGTAAAACAGAATGTATATTACGTTTAAAGTTAAAAGTTTTTGTATAATGTAATTACTTGGCAGTAATTTCTAATTACACATTATTTAACCAAATCCATTAACTTATAAACCTATATAAACACAATATTTTCCATAAAATTTAAACGTTAAATTTTAAATCGTAATGGCATTATTAAGTAATGTTTTATAGACCTTGTTTATAAACGTTTTAATTATTAATATTGAGTAGCATTAACATGATTAATAATGTTTCTCGACTTAGTGAGTTAGTTTTCTCTTTCAGTCGATGAGTTTAATATGATTTTTAAAACAAAAATAGCATATTGTATACAAAATACAATATACAAACATTTTTTAGGTTCTGTTTTCTGCCATTTTATACGAAATAATTGTTTACAATCACAATACTCATGTACCTTTTGTATACAAGGATTTTTCAGTAAAATACACGATTATTTTATGTTTTTTCTTAATTTCCTAGCGTGTAAAAATTTTAGCAAAGTGGTTCGCCTAGTTTACAGGAACAATAAGTAGAGTACCTAACAAAATCAACCGTAAAACTAGTGAATAAAATTTTTTGCTGATACATTTATGTGTGGATAAACGACTTTTGTGAGCTAATTTCTATTTTTGATTCCTAATTGAAAATGTTTTTTTTTTTTTTAACATGGTCTATCCTTGAAAATATTGCTTTTTCTTTTATAACAGTAAAAACTATAAAACTTTTATAAAAAGTACTTTATCAAAGTACATTGTTTTATCTACAAATTGTGTTTTTTTTATAAATAATTATATCTGTATAATATTATTATCACACGCAATAAATAATAAAATTGAGTGTTTAACGGTTTCCAAAGTTTATTGATAAAATTAATTTTAACCATAAAATTTTTATCTTTAGATCACTACGAGAGTAGTAAACTGAATTCAAAATTTAATTTGGTGATAGATTTTTTAATTTAAAATGTATTACATAATCAATAAAAAATTTTTAATATATACCGCTAACTTAAAAATTAAATTATAAGTTTTTATTTTTTGTCTAAAACTTTTAATGGTCAATTTAAAGATATTTGATAATTCAATACTATAATATTAAAATATTGTTGTTTATATTGGTTATGCTAAAACTCAACATTTAGACGTGTATATTGTTTACAATTATTATAAGAACTAAGAAGTAAATTCAACACATTATTATTATGTTGTAGAATGAAGAAAATTGCATAATATTTTAAAATGCCATGCTATTGTAACTTATTTGCCTATACGTTACGCCGTCTTACGTTTTTCCCTTGATGGTATTTGTATAATTAATAATAACTTCAAGATACAATATAAGCTGTAGCAATTACACAACTGTTGATTGAATTAATCACAAGATAAATTGAGTAGACAAATATTATTATCAAATAATCATTTCTTTTAAACGTTATTTAAAAAATAAATAAAATACGAAATTCCGTATAAAATAAATTCAATATAATTATAAATATATACTTTGTTTTATAAATTATTTAAAACCCTTGGTAAACAATCATTTAAATGTATACGAAGTAAACATAATCAGTTGTTATTCTTTACTATGTTTAAAATTAATACCATGTTGCCTTTCAATACAATTTAATTTTGATATATCTGTCAGATTTGCATTTGTCGAGATTATAAATAATTTAACTATAGTAAATAGTAATTAAAATTTAATTTTCAATTTATGATATTTTAATTGAATTTATGCAATGATAAATTTCGAAATAAATTAACCTCATTAATAATAATAGCAGACCAAAGTACGTTTTTAATATTTAACTGAAAATAATGTATGTATAATAATATTGGTGTTAAAACACAAAATTAAAAACAAATCCTAGAACTTTAGGAAATAGATAGTATTGCAGTGTCTTCATGTTTTAAAATATTAATGTATGTACTGATGTTTCATAATATTTTATGTATGTTACATTCATTATTCATAAGTAAAAGAATCAAGTACATTTATTTTAGAAAATGTGTAAAAAGAAATGGAAATTAAATCGAAGTTCTTTATAAAAAAAAAAAAAACATTAAACCAAGTAATACATTTTGTAAGAAAGTATACAATTATTCTGCATAGCAACTTCGAAGAAAATACAGTCTACAAATTTACATCGTCAAACGTACATAATATATACATATTATTCATGTATACGTTTAACCGATAACATGTGAGATACAGATATGTAAATAATTATAAATATATTTTTATAGCATTACTATTATCATATAGTAATAGTGTACATTGTACATAATTGTATAACATATTATGTTATACTATATTATCATCGTGTACAATAATAATTATCATCGTTGTTGATTTTTTAACGGAATCGAGACGCGTTTCGAAGTTGTATAAAATATAATATATTTACTTAAATAATATTTTTCAGCGCACGGCGTACTTAAAAATATAATTACACAATACAATATAAGATATGTGTATATATATGTAACGACGAAAGTATTCTGTATTTTCTGTATTATCGTCACACGATTTTCTGATTAGAAAACAACACTCTCTTCGGAGTTCAAATTTCATGAGACACGCGTTACGATATTATTATTATTGTGTGTAAGTTTTTTTTTTTTTATATATTGTAAGTACAAGTCATTTTATTCGGCTGTGTCGTGACGGTTGATGGACTCCGTAACACACGCGTACAACAATATATTATATACTGTGCATAATAATTTAATGTAATATTGTAGTATATTATATTGCAGACTGTGTAACGTGCATGAATATGTATAGTGATATATTTTAAACTCACGGTTCAAAAACAATGCTATATTGCCTTATTTTATTCGATTTATTCGGACGTGACTGAGGATTATGTCATAATGGTTAATCCCGTAAATGTACATATTGAAATATCTTATAGATTTGCCGCTACGGTACTATAATAAGTTCGAATGGCCATGCCAAACTTCGTCGACTTTATCACCTACAGTAATGTATTGTAACGTATTATATTATTTAGGTATAAATCAATATATAGTTGAAGAACTAATAGAAAAACATCTGTTCTCGTTACCCAATGTATTTTAAGAATCAAATGCCAGTGTTTTCACGGCACGGTTATACGTATACCACAATAATCATATAATACTATATAGTAGTGTGATTTATAATAATTCGTCGCGGTCGGTCGACATTTACTACCCGAATGCGATTGCTTTATTATCTTTAAATTTACGAGCTGACCGTTTGTCCGTGTTAGTAGTATGTACGAATTTTTTATGGTTTTGTTACATATTATATTATAATACAATTATTAATTACATTGACGTTCTCAGCGTTGTTGAAAGAGGAAATGTTATGACTTTTTAACTATTCAAACTATACCCCGTTTAATAATAAAGAAATTATCAATCAATTAAACTTTACGAAATATTAAAAATAAAACAGCAATAAATATTGAAAACACGAACTTCTATTTCAGCAATAAATTATACAGTATTTTTCCTGTGTTGATTAAAAATCGATAGACAAAAACAAGCCAATGGGAATAGTGGCATATTGCCCTCATCATCTCGTGAGTACCTACGGTCCCTGGAGTATAGATCAACTACTGTTCAAAGATATTTTAGGTGAGAAAAAAGTTTCATGAGATCAAAAATAAAAAAGGCATATACGTAGTAGTAATTTTGACGATCGAGTTTAAACATTGAATAATAATAATAATAGTACGTATTATAATATGAGTACAATATATGAACTGATATAAACTTACAGTTGTATTTCAAAAGTCATCGATTAGAATTTTGTGATTCTTCGCTGTTTCAACAAAATGGAAAATGCATAATTTCATTTAAGCTTTCGCTCGCAAATCATTATACCATTGAATATTGTATTGTATTGTTTTTGAATTCGACACTGTCAATTGTAGATAATTCTTTTTACAGAGCTATATATTCATTTATATATATATATACTTGAAATTCGTTACGTTTTAAAATTACTGCGACGTCGCCCCAGTTATGTATATATATTAGGTCATTTCGGTTGACGAAATAAAAATATGGCCTTTTTTGTCACATTTATCAAGGGAAACGGTTTTTAGCACAATCTGAATGATGGCACTTTCCAACATTTCGTTGCATAGTGAGCGTTAAGTTTAAACCGTCAAGTGAATACTAACCCCAATACCCACCACAATATAACGTGGCATTAAAGGTAAATGTAGGTAAACGTCAAACTATCATCCGTCCGATCAGCGTCACATTACGGAGTTCTGTGTGGGTGGTGCGTCTACCAAAATGTAATAAAATATGCCATAATAATATTATATTATAGCAGACAAGTAACAACCAAAGTCCAAAAATACATTAACGTGATTGAACCGAATTTCCACGAAATTCAGTTGTATCGGTAAGAACTTGAAAATGGAAAAGGCTGACTTTATATTGTCACCGTGCTAATTGCGTGTTTTTATCGCCGTTGAAGAACACCGCGTGCCATGTGCGGTATAAAATAAACACGCAATTTTATTTCACACGATTTACATGAAAAATGTTTTAAAACTCTGCGATTCGTTCGATGATAAACTGTACAGCGTTCTACATAACAGCAACAAACAAACAATAAGTATAACAAAGACAAAACATCTCAGCACGTAAATGAATTGTAGTTTTTTTTTAGTTTCTGAGTATTGCGTGCTTACGGGGTTTTAAGGCAACATTTTAAGGCTAACGAAGTATATTTATTTAATACGGTAATAATTATAATATTTTTTTTAATATATTTGATAAATATAAACATAAAAATAACCTCTCGCTTTTTATTTTTGTACTGCTAATTTTTAATGTCATATAATTTTTTTAAACCGTAAACAGCAAAAGTTCTTGTGTTTTCCGTACTTTTAAATTACTAAAAATATTTTCCAACATCAATGTAAAAAAAGCGGGTAAGTGAGTATCGCTCTGTACATTAGGGGGTGGGGTGGACCTCAGACTAGGGTAGGTTAAATTTGAATACAATGATAGGTATTATTGTATATGAAAAACGATTCTGAACGGAGATGATTTGTCAGTCTAGGATATATTAGATTTAAATATTGTCATATATTCTATTTTGAAACAAATTCAAACATTTAAGTAAAAGCTTCAAGATCTTACGTTTAGACATTTTTTAAAAATAACAAAAATCGAAAATTATTTATTAGTAAAACGTTATTTTACACGTGTATTTTTGATTTCAAATTAAAATTAAAACTTTAAACACTCGTAAAAATTTTTTAATTGAATAATCCTCAAACTTTTTTATAATTATTCTAAGCTTAACTTATGGACAGCATAGTATTAAATTTTCAATTCTTAGCTTTTGATAGAAAAATATTTATAAATTTTTAACTACCAATTAGTGAAAAATATTCATGATTTTGACGAATTTTTGTCAATATTTGAACTTCAAATGCTAATTAAAAAAAATTGTGCCTATGTATTTTTATAATTTTTGAATGAGAGTTAGAACAAGCTATGTGGACCCTTTTATTAAATGTTCAAGTAATTTATCCCTGCTAAATTTTTTTTATCAACATTTATAAAAAAAATATTGAAAATTTCAATTGTCTATAAATAGCTCCAAAAAAAGTCAAAATATTTTGAAAATCAAATCACGTAAAGAAAATGGCAATCTTAATAATTGGTAAAATTTTCAAGTATTTACTACTTATACTATTTGAATAACAACAAATATCAAAAATCGTTATAAAAGAAATAAATTTTACGATTTTTCAACCACAAAATTACTTGCAAATTTTCGCAATTTCGACATATTTCGTATAAATTCGAACTTTAAGCACTTATAAAAAAAAATTGTGACCAACGATTTCGGATTTTTTTTTATCACTTTAAGAAAAACTTATAAGAAACCTCGTATTAGATTTTCAAGATTTTCTGGTGGGCCAAAAAATTTTTATCGTTATTAAAAGAAAAAGTACTTAGAAAAATTGAAAATTTCAATTGTCTATAAATAGCTAAAAAAAAGTCAAAATTCTTTGAAAATTTAACTGTGTATGGAGAACGCTAATATAAACATTTGGTGAAAATTTCAAGTGTTTACGTCGATTAGTTTTTGAGTTATAGCAAAAGAAAAAATTAAATTTTGTCGAAAACTGGTTTTGCGTAAAAATTCCCGTTTTTCTGTCACTTTTTTTTTTTGTTTTTCTCGATTTTTTTGAAAACTGTTGGAAAATGTTTATTTTTCACCTGTATAATGCACCAAGGATATCCACTTTTCTATCGGAAACCACCCCCAAAGTTTGAAATTGAAGCATTATTTCGACTAGTTATGCTATACAAAAAAAAAACACACATCATTGTAAAATCAATACATACATCACTCCGTTCAGAATCTAAAAAAATATATAATTTAAATGATTTTCTTTAAAGTATAAAATAATAATAAAATTATCTTATTTTTAAATTAACATTATTATCGAAGTGAAATTATTATTTAATTGTTATAACTTTTAAATAAATGGACAAAGTAATAAAGAATTTTTAACTTTAAAATTTAAAAATTGCAAAGATGATTGATGTTGATAACAATGATAAATAACAATGATCAATGTTCGTATTTGAAAAACGATATCTAAATTGATATACAAAAGAATAAACTCAGTGTACCAAGTACATATTTAGTTTTTAAAAACGTAAATGATATAGATCCATCGATACATTAATGATACGTTAATGGCTTATAAATTATAATAATATTCTAAACCAAACTCGATAATATAAAGGTGCGTCCCCACAGGCGTGCGGCTAGGCCGCGCGGCTTTTGTAGCCGATCGGCCGAAGCCGCGGGTTCCCGATGGTTGTCGGTAAACATCAAAGAAAGCCGATGCAGTGGAGACGCACCTTAATATTATCATAATGCATGTTTTACATATTATACAGTATACACTATACAAATACTGTAAACGCCGAAAGGAACCTGGTATAATTTATGGACCTTATCGGTGACGGAGTTTTTTTTTGCATCGACCAAAAACGTTAAGGAAATAATCTTTTAGGCCGATACGCATTTATTGAGTATTTTGATTATGTTTCAGTTTTCGGTTGAGTTTCAAGAGGAAAGAAAGGGGTGGTGGTTCCGGAGGTAGTGCTTATGGTTGTCGAGAACATCGGGATAGCATATCGGCTGTTCCTGCACGGTTCATCCAAGCAACCAGCGTACGCAGAGAGACACTCAATCCAAAATGGGGTGAAAATTTCATGTTGTATGTACCACAAGAGTCCGGTCTATAATAATTAATATATATTTATTATAATATTGGATATCAATGATTTATACGGTAAATTTATTTATTTTTTTTTTAGCGACATCGATGATGTAACCAGCGATATCTTACACTTGGACATATGGTATGATAAACGTTGATATTTATTTTATAAATAATAATATAAGTAGAATTTCCTATAATTAAAATATTGCATTTCATAATTTGTATATTTCATATTTTTATTTATATGTAATATGTATTATAAAATCATATTATTATAATATATTTTATAGTATACAATGTATAGTATAAATGTTACAAAAATGCTTTGGAATGAATAAATAACTAAACGTTTAATACATACCTATTATTTGTTGACATGACGTGATGTGCAGGGACCATGACGATGAATCTTCAGTGTTAGATGCTGTCAGCAAATTGAACGAAGTGAGAGGCGTCAAAGGCTTAGGGAGGTTTTTCAAACAAATCGCTCAGAGCGCTAGATCTGGTAGCCAGGACGATTTCTTGGGATGCATAAATATACCAATTCAAGTAATACACACGCACAGCTATTATTTATATATGAGCTGTGTTTACGTGTGTACATATATCTAATATAATATTGTTATCAAAATTTTACCGAGCAGGACGTGCCTTCTACGGGTCTAGACAAATGGTATCAGCTAGAAGCCCGTTCGCAGCGATCTAACATCCAAGGTAATATACGGCTAAAGCTTTGGTTGTCCACACGTGAGGATCACGGCCAAGCTAGCACGCAAAATCATTTCGATAACTGGACCGACGTGCGTCGTAACGAAAGACTGTTGACCATATTTGCCGATTACGAAATGTCGCTGACAAAGTCCGTAAGTAAAATTTAACGGTATAGAAATTCGTCGGTTTGGACTATGTAGTATTGTTCTACTGGATTTGTATTAATATTATTTTAATTATTATTATTATTGTAGAGCCTGTGGAACGGTGAACTCTGTCACGAGGCGACAAGCATACTTCATCAGCACGCCGTACAGAGCGGAGTCTCCGAACTTCAATTGGCCGTGATAAGGTGGTTGGCCTTCAGCCACATACCATCTATAGACCCACAGTTTCTTTTGAAGCAATTGTCTCAATTAGAAGCCGCTTGGGGAGAACAAACATTAACCGTCGAAGAGGTAAGTGGTCGTCGGCAAGATGTTGTGTAAATACATCTTCGTAAAAAGAGTTAACTATTCGATGTTTATAACATCACTACATGTATACTTATTTAATATTTTTATTAAATTAACGTGACTACGTCATTTTTTTTATATATATACAATACTTTTTTTAATTATTTGTAATTCGCAAGAAAATATTAGATATAATATGTCACTTTGTATGTGATTTAAATTAATGATATTCATCGTAAAATAAATAGCTCTATAGTATGGGCATGAAAGTATGATTAATAAATCCAATATCGTTAGTTATGTATATAACGTGTTATAATGACATAAAAATAACAACTGAATATTTTTATTCCAGGAAGACTGGTTAGCCGACTCTTTCAACGTTTTTTTAGATTATTCCATGCAACTAATCCGAAAATATCGCAAGCTTTTCCCGCCATATCATCATACATCGATGAACCGTTTGGAGTACATTCTCAGGTAAACATAATATAATAATAATTAATATTAATTATTTAGCTTAGATTACTATTTCGAAAATCATTTACCGGTAATAACTAAAATGAATTTCTGGTGGTGTTTTATATTACAGGTGTTTGAGCCGACTGTCGCTATCAAAAGCTTACGGTAAATGTTGTCCTTTCAATAAGGATATCCGCGGTGAAATCGGCAACGCGCTCAGAGTTGGTACAAATGAGTGGTACGAAGAAAATAGAAAATTCATGGCAACCGGACAGCACGATCCAGAAACCCGACTCAAAGGATTCGTGAGACTGGTCACTTCCGTGTTGATTGATCTTCAAAAAGGCGTGGAACACTACAACGTTTTATTTGAAAAGTAACACGGCTTTTCGTTATACTGCTATAATCTGAAAATGTATTTGGTTTGTTAAAAATTATTTTTGTTTCACAGTATAAACGGTGTGTTTTATTACGCGGCGATCTACAAACAACACGAAAAATTAGTAAGTACTTACGGAAAGTAAACGTTATTATTAAAGTTCTAATAATTCCTAATAGACCGATTGATAATTCAGTTAGCAGTAACAAATGATATTGTGTTTTCTCAGTTGGCAAAGGGATTTTCAAATCATTTGGACATTATCATAGAGGTACAAAGTATGACACGACCCCGTAAATGAATATTAGTGTCCTCGCAGTAGTATTCTCCGTGCTGCAATTCCATTGCCAATAAAATCATTATTATGTGTTTTGCTATTAGGGGCGAAGAATATTATTATATGTTTGTTAGAAGTGTTTTAACGCTTTATCCGATATAAACATGTTGTGCCAATCGATATAATTATAGAGAGAGTTTTTAAAAAATTGTTCATAGATTTTAGTTTTGAAAACATATATGATGCGTATAGATGTTTGTGAATTTATATATATATATATGTATAGAGTGATTTTAGTTGAGAATGTTATAAATGTTTTTTAATACTTAGTTTTATTTTGTTTCTATTTTTTTTTTTTAACTATACGATTCTATGATTGCAGTTGTCCAATGATCTGAGCCAAGAAATAGCTCCCATTTGCAAAAAAGTAAAAGGAGCCGATTTTGGTATGGACACTCCACTGTCTCCGACAAACTCCGAAACCGGAGAATCACTGTTTGAGCTGTATCTAGCTGTTCAAGAGTTTATCAGGTGATTATTGATATAAGCTACCTACCGAATATCGAATTAAAATCAAATTAATGCCGTGTGTATACAAATAATTATTGTAGTATAAAATATATTATTTGTAACTAATATCATTATCAGATACCGCGAGCATCTCAATGCGTCCGATTACCAAGGACTGTCAGCACAATGCTATTACCATTGGTTCGAACCAGCTTTGGAAAAGTGGTTAGACCTGGCCAAATTGAAAATCGTCCAACGTGCAAAAAAAGCACTAGAGTTGAGTATGCTCTGTCAAGGTGAAATGATCGTAAAACATTCGACGTCCAGTAACGACGTGGTAACTGCGCTGTGCCACGTGAGTAAAATAGAACAACACTTACAATAATGTGTCCCTTGAGACACCACGTGTTAGACATTTTTAACGTTTGATTTATCTTGTATCGTGTATACGCAGATGAAGGAATTCTGGAAACACCTCGCCTGGCCAGACCTGATCCAATCGTACAATTTCGTGTTGAAATTATTAGACGTAATTTTGTTTATATTATAATATATTAATATAATATAATTCACGCAAGACATAGCAAAATAAAAAAAAAAACCTTTCTTTTTTCAGGCCATGTGCGAAGCGGTCTTATTTTACGCCCAACTGGTCCACCAAAGGCTAAAAGATTCTGGCTTTTACGACGATGTGTCTGCGTTCAAAACGTCCGACGAAGTACGTAAATCACATATTAAATGCACGTCTTATTAGTTATACTAATTAAGTATTATAAAAATTAATTCAATGCATTAGCATTGAATAACTATATTAATGAGTTAAAAAATGTAATTATTTAAGTTATTTTTAAACGAGTTACTTTTTAGATGTATTAAGACTACATCTATAGGATACGAATTGAAATTTTTTTCAGTTATAATATATAAAATACTGAGTATTTACATATTTGAATATCTGAACTAAGCTAACTTAAGAGTTAATTAATTTTATTGACACGCCAAGTTATAATTTTTTTCAAATATTAACTCTTTATATTTAAAGTACATGTTGTTTTGCAAAAAAAAAAAAAATTACAACTATAAAATAATCAGAAATACCAAATATCATTTATAAAAAGTAAAATAGCTTTTTAACTTTAAACTTAACTTACATTTGTCTATATCAACTTAACTAAACGATTTAAGAATAAAAACTAATTAACTTGACATATTTTAATATAATTTTTGTCAATTATTATTATTCCTATCGCGTTTTATATACGTTTTCGCGTAGGTATGCGCAACGCTAAATGATTTGGAATACGTGTGTCGGACCATCGCTACGATGCCGGACGATCTGCACTTGGAAACCGTCGTGTCCGCGGTCGAGGCAACCGGTGAAGCTACCGCAGATCAGTGTAGAGCCGACGTTACTTCTCTACTCGATCCCGTGTTCAACCAATACGATACGTATTCAATGCTAATAGTTAGCCGAATCGCAGTGAGGGTAAGTGAATATGCCTAATCGAGAATATGTTTAATTATTATTGATTAGTGATTATGTATTATTTAATTTTTTTTATGGCCATATTCGCCGCATAGGGAATTACAAAATCGTAAATACGATGACTACGAGTTGGTTTCCGATAAATAATTACTTATCGTATCTTAAAACTGTTCGAATTAATTCCTACACATAAAAATATGTGGTATTATTAATATCTGGTGACTATTTCCACCAAAAATGAGGTCAACATTTCCATCTATTTCCGAACCAGTTACGCATAATTGTAGATCGATTGATGGAAAACTAGATACAGAATTATATTCTATACTTTTTAATAATTAAAAAACAAATCTAATTTAAAACCTAACTAAAAGTTTAAACAAAGAAATACACTTAAAATTTATAAAAACAGCTGACATGTAAAAGTTAGTTGGTTAACAAAAAATTAAAAATATATTAAATGAGTGCCAAATTTCAATATTACAATTTTTAATATTTCAGATCTGTATGTGTTGTAAATGTGTAACTAACATATTAAATATTTTGTTTTTATTACTACTTGTTTTATATTTAATTTTAATTTTAATAATATACAAAGGCAAATAATAATAAAAAAAAAAAGAAAATTATTCACTATTCATATTTATAAACCGATAAGAGACAATAAATAACATACTTAATATAAAATAAACAAAATTAAAAGCAAAAGATCCTAATTCCTAATTTCCAGTTGCCACCAATAATTTTATTATAAACATACTTTATTATTATTATTATTATTATTATTGTTATTAATATTTAAATAAACATTATAAAGCTTATTACTTATACAGTTATACTTGTATAAAGGTTGACTTGCAGCAAAATATGTAAATATTATTTAGGTATTCTAAACACTTCTAAGTATATGTAAAATGATAATAAAACTGTATTCGGTCGGTTATATAATTATTTTTTTAACAATAATTTAATAAGTTAATTAGTCGTGTTATCAAAATAAATCGAAATCGAATTTATATGTATACTAATAGACTACACGGAAGCCAATTCGGTAAATGGAAATTAACTCGTAAGCGTTAGTAAAAGTTGGAAACGGATATCCGTTCTAAACATGAATATCATGTCATACAACTTTTCGATCTTCTTCATGTCTATGTAAGGCCATGTAGGCCGAATTTATACTGACAACTTTTATCACACTCTATAGATGCAAGCGCCTTTGAAGAAATGTATTTTCCACTTGGCGTGGTCACCTGACACCCTGCCAACAACCGATGCCATCGTCCCACTTCAAGAGTATCTGGATAGTCATCTTATCTCGCTCAACATGAACCTCATACCGAAAAACTTCCACAAAGTATTGAATGGCGTATGGGAAGTGACAGTCTATGAACTGGGCCACCAGATGGACGGCGGAAGTGGTGACACGAAAATGTCCGGTTTCTACGAACGACTGTACGAGGCCTTGGAACTGCTCGTGGAGTTCTTTCACGCCGAGGGCAATGGGCTTCCGCCGGAAATTTTGACTGGAAGTAAGTGATAATTGCTGCCAAAATACGTCACGTCTTTATCACTACAATAATATTATTTTAGTATAATCTCTCCATCCCTGATAGAAGCTTAAACATCATCAACCATATTCCTGTAACAACTTCGTAATAATATTATAATTCTATACGTAGTAATAGTTATTTATTAGGTACCTATTATTACTTATATGACGTGATCACATATTATTATTAAAGGTATTGTCAAATATCTTATAATCGTGACAGTCGTCACAAGATTTACAGACGACCTAATGAAAAGGATACTATATGATTATAATAATGATGTATAATATAATATATATTGAATTTATTTTTATTACCCGATATTAATTTATAATTGAAAGTTATAAAATATTGTTGATTATTTAGCTTATACCATCATAATATTACGTGTTTTACGAATTATTATGTAGGTATTTAGAGCATGGTGATATTTCTCGAATATTATCAATAGGGTTTGTTAAATTCTGTGTTTAAAATATACCAATAGTATTAACTTAGTAAACAATATAAACACTAATATAACTTATATTTTACTATAAAAATTAGAAAACTAATATAATAAAGTAGCATATTATATTAAATAACGATACACAAAAATCATGTTACGGTAAAATTGTATTATAATGAAACGAGTAACTTAAAGCGCACCAAATATTTTTAACAGACGTCTACAGGGCAGTGAAGCAAAGGCTAAAACTACACAAAACCGACACGAATACGTTGATCGAACTGTACTACGAAGACCGGTTGATGGAACAGCAGCGAGTGAAGGAAGCAAACTACGGCGTGCTGTCAGTGCGAGCGTACTACCATCACGATTCTCTGTGCGTAGAGGTGTTGAAAGCCCGTGACGTCATACCACTAGACCCGAACGGTAATCGCCTTTAAAGCCAATTTGAGTTTAAGACATTTTTTTTAGCATACCACTTACACTAACCTCTAATTGTATTTAAATATGAAACTTGGAGTATTAATTCAATTATTTTTTATTATTATTTAAACACCGTATTTTCAAACACTTACATTTTTAACATTATTTAAAAACTACTTTGTTGAACAAATTTCACAAATCCATTTCCCTATGAGTACGGTGTGATTTAATTAATATAAATAGTCTCACATTATTTCAAAAAAAAGAATTTAATTTTTAATTTTATATATTATTATATAATAAAAGTCAAAAATAAACACCTTTTTTTGAAAAAAATATTTTTATATTATTTTTTATCATTATCATTTTTTAAGTTTTTACTATTTTTGAATAAATACACACAATTTAAATTTTATATTGCGAGTATTTTGATCTATAAAAATCAAATTTCTGACAAGTAGTTTATCAATTTCTTTCAAAATTTGATTTTTATTCATTGAAGTACTCAGTAACTGTTCTGCGTAGTATAACAGTTCACGCATATACTTTACGCAAAACTAATCTCCTCCTTATCAATGTGTTGATGACAGGTTTCAGCGACCCATTTGTCATCGTCGAGCTTTTACCCAAGTCCATGTTCCCGTACAGCGCGGAACAGTACACCGATGTGAAGAAGAAAACACTGAATCCATTGTTTGACGAGTGTTTCGAATTGTGAGTGAACCACGCGGCGACGCGTGCCTAATATTATAACCTATCGGGGAGAGTAGAAACGAATCGCAAAGACTACCCAGTTAATTAATTATTTTTTTTTAGACCTATAATCGAATCCAGCAATTTGATAAATGGGTATAATTTTAAATATTTTAAAAGTGTTTTTCATTGAATTATCTTCTCGTTTATGTAAGTCGACATTGATTTACAGTAGTCGTCACTTATTACGATACTCATACATTTTAAAACCCAAAACTTAGAATTATGAAAGACGTATTTTTTTCATTAACTCTTAAAATGTGGAAGAGGGGGTGAATGCAATTGAAAATCACACTAATGTTCCGGTACTATAATAATGTATTGTAGCGGTTGCACGATAATAATATGTAGTATATCGTCGAACGTTGAACACGTATCTATCTTGGATAATATCTTGGCATAACAGTTAACAACGATGATTTTCGTGGTTTTTCAGTGCCGTGTCTATGGATCAGTGTCGTCACGAGTCCGCCATGATCCTATTCACTGTCATGGACCACGATGTGATAACGTCCAACGATTTCGCCGGGGAATCATTTCTGTCGCTCAACTCCATACCGGGCGTTCTTGCCCCGCTACCACATGATATCAACGCCATCGACAGAGTTGATCTGATACTCATGCATCAACAGAACAAAGGTAAAAACACGAAGAAAAAAACCATAACACAGACACAATTGATTTGTATTTTACACAACATGCTAAAAAATAATTCATTATTTTTTACAGTGATTTTTTTTTTAATTATAGATTTGTTTTCATAGTAAAGAAAACAAATCGCTTATTAGAAACAATCGGTTAATTCAGTGATGGACAAACTACGGCCCGCGGACCAACTCTGGTCCACCATAATTTAATATATGGCCCGCGAAAGAACTATAATATTTTATATTTACGTAAAAAAAAAAAATTTAATTTACGTAAAAAAAGAACCGCGGTAAAAAAAAGTTTTTTTTTATGGGCCGAGGTAAAAAAAGTTTAGCTACCACTGGGTTAATTGACATATAATTTCATCTTGGTCCAAAATTGTTCCTAGTAAGCAACTTCTATTGTAGTTATAATTTGCCATCATGGTTGATAACAGACCTGATGTGAGCATATTTCTGATGTCTGAAATGGGTGGGAGCACTTTAAAAAAATCTCCTTAATATGAGACATCTAACTGATGATGATTGAAGATAACTCATTATTCCTAAATTCTACTCATTTTCACAGTTGACTGTTTAAAATGTGCGCGAAAAATCGACCTAGCAAATACATATTTTGTTCACTCCTGTGGTATCAAATTGTGTTAGTCATGCACTTCAGTCCATAGTGCTGTGACATATTCAGACCCAGTGGATTTTCCACCGTCGATTTCTTTTTATTTAATTGGGCACTAGAGCGCTAACTTGTAAATAATTACAAAATTAAAAACCAAAATTGTTAATTCCTATTGAATGCCCTCATCACAGAGAATAGAGTTATACTTTTTTTGAATTAAAAACTTAATTATATACTACACTGCTTTGATCAGTGGTTCGTATACGCTGTCAACCAAACATTCTAATATTATAATTATTTTTTTTAGAGCTTAAACACTTTAATGTTCATGATATTACATATTAATATTTATATGTATTAAAAACGATGAAAAAATCTCAACTTTAATATTTGCCTTTAAATAAAAATATCATATAAATACTTAGTATATTTTATGTGAAAAAAAAAATAAATATTAGAACTTTTTCATAACATTAGAATAATATACAAAATACTAAACGTAGTAATTTTCCTAATATCTACATGTATAAAGAATAATACACTAAGCATCTTTATCCTTTTTTATTTAATAATGTAGTTATTCAAAATTGTTAAAATGTTTGAAAACTGAATAAGATTTAGATACATCAAAATTAAAATATATTTACATATTACATATTCTATAGCTTCTAAATAATTTTAAGTAAAAAATGGTATTTATCATTTAAAAACTAGAAGCCTATAACGTCACAGGACACTTCTTAAATTTTACCAAACATCACAATCAAATGTAAGGTATTTATAGATTTATTTATTTATATACTAGGTATATTTTAAAATACTAAAAAACAAGATTTTAATAACTGCGTATTAATAAAGAAAAACGAAGTATCATGTCTCGTAAATTACTTTATATGACACGACTCAGCGTCCAACCCAATAATGATAGTTTTATATTATTTTATACACCTAAGGCAATACACTTTATGGAACTACGAGTATAAAAATTAACAATATTGTCTAGTAAAATTGTCTGATTTTTGTATTTTTACATATTTTTCCCACAATTTAGGTCATCCGATACTTCACACCTTGGACGCCAGGCACGAAGATAAGATGGCACAGGACTTTGTGAAAAAGCAGAGAGTCCGAACCACCAACTCATGAGGCCCGCAGTGTATTACCGTGACGGCGCTTACAGGGTGTTATTGCGTCTTAGGCCTCGACGAATCGCCCGAGCCTTAATCGTCATCGTCATCATCGCCACGTCTTCTGTTGCGCTGTTGTCAAAATCCGACGAAAACATAACACTATTTTTTAAATATAATAAATTAATATATTATTACTTACGACTAGTACCTACAATTAATGTGACGGTAAAAAAATGTTCTAAAAAAAAAAATTTCACGAATTTATTGTAAATTTCGTTCGCGAGTCTCATCATGATAATATCATAATATTGTACATTACGATTTTATTGTTGTATAAAAATAATAGTTTGCGGATAAAACTAAGTGACAATATTATAATATACACACGGGTTTCGACGTCAAACCCGAATCCTTCTCTTGCAGTCGTTGATCTTCGAACATTTATTTATTTACTCAACTATATAACTATTATAATATAAAGCCGCGGTTTATAATCTCCAAAACTCGGGATTTCTATAACTTTTAGGGGAAACAATTCGGAATATCAAATAATATATTTTCAAATCGAGTCAAAAATGAGATGGTTCTATACGTAACGCGTATGCTATAATAATAACCGTACAATGGTACCTATTGACTAATTGACTAATTCAAATGTTATTCAGGATCCGAATAATCAACTTACATTATATAATAAATAGTATCAATATTATTATGTTTTAGTTTACACATTTAACTTTTTAACTAGAATTAAAAGACAATCTATAATAGTTTTTTATCGTGC
This sequence comes from Schizaphis graminum, assembly GCA_020882235.1. Taxonomy (NCBI): domain Eukaryota; kingdom Metazoa; phylum Arthropoda; class Insecta; order Hemiptera; family Aphididae; genus Schizaphis; species Schizaphis graminum. Next base: position 43,450,553 of record CM037034.1, read on the forward strand.
CTTGTACACGATGATTACAAGACCATCATAATATTATTTTAAATATACTATTATAATAAACTTATATAATAATTAACTATCTATCGGCTATATTTGCAAAAATAGTAATGTTAAATTTGTTTTCTCTCTTTACGTTATTATTATTATTATTATTATTATATTACAAACTATTATAAAACACGTATATTTTGATTTCCATAATAATATAATTTTATCAATATATTTAATAATAATAATGATAGATAACTACAGTATCATTATTATTATTATAACTGTTAATAACTCTATATATTATACAAAAATACAATACTACTGTAAGTTGTATTTTTATAATTATAAAACATGCTGTAAATGTTTACTAACTTAAAATATATGATGACCAATTTTAATATTATAACTATTTCACAGCTAAAATATAAAAATGTAATGTTATTTATTATATACATAATACTATGATATAACATAATAATTTAACTACCAAAAAATACTGACCCCTTCGCTCTAATTATCATTTATTTATATTAATATATTTATTTCGATGTAAAAATCTTTTCGTAAATTCTACAAAATCAAGTAAAATAATATAAGGTTTTGGGTTAAAAGTGGTACGTTGATTTTTCAACACACGCCTAATATTATATATGTTTATATATTACATGATTATAATATATGATTTAACAATAAATTATGATATTAGATCTACACGATTTTATTTATTCGATGCACTCCATATTATATTATCCTTTCTTACTCATCGAAAAATCAATAAATTATCTCGAATGCGTCTTCAAAACCGTTCTAATAAAATTTAATTTTTGAAACAATTTAGAGAGATTTTAAATTTCTAATAATAAAATAGTTTTAATAACGTTTCGTACGTTTTATTATGCTAGTTTCTGGTTACACGAATCTTTGATTAATTTAATAGTTCAATAAAATTGAATGGTTCGATCGCGGGCCACTAAATCGTGTTTAAAAGATCATTAACTCATTATTGATTCATTAAATGTTTAGTGATTATTCACATGACAGGTGAGTAAGTAACAGATATATTATTTAAATGTCCAGATCGGCCAACGTAAGAATATTTTTCATGTAAATCTATTTGGAATAATAATTATAATATGAACTCATCGTATTAATATATTATACAAATTGTGACATAAATAAAATAACTGATAAGTGCAGTAATTAACTACTATAATTTTATTTAATACATATATATTATTATGATAGATATTTTTATTTTAATATTAAAGGAAACAATTCGAGACTTCATGTCTCAAATAATAATATATCATTGGTTTGGGACACCGTTTAGGCAATCTGTCTGTGTAACGATTTACAAACAAACGACTCTATAAAAATAATATACTCGCGTGACTGTTTGGTTGTCGAGCTCGTATTGTAAAATTAATATTGAACACGATGAATTGACGGTGCCGGGTCCGGTACACAATAGTTGGACAAAATAAACTAACAATGAATCGGACCATGAAATAAATAAAGACGAAAAATAGTCCCCGAAAAAGTCTGCAAAATGTTAGAACGCGAGTGGGTGAGTACGAAACGCGTAAGTACGATATACACAACAATAATACTTTATACAAAAAATTATTTTATAGTTTTGTGCAGTACAAATCGTTCCAAAAACACGGAAAATCTGAGTTAAACATATTCATTTATTCTAATAGTAATAATAATATAAATACACATGTATACATAAATAATGTTTTAAATGTACGCTATGTAATACTATACTTAAATATCAAATTATAATAATGTTGTCATCTTAATATCGAAAATAATGCTCATGAATTTCCTACAAAGTTTATCATACAATATTTAATGATATCGCGCGTCCGAGTACAAAATAATAATAATATTAAAAAAAAAAAAATACAAATGTTTAAAATGAACACGTATATCATTAATAATATTACATTTTACTAGTCTATATAAGATGCCGTATAAATAATTGTTAAGATGCACTTAAATGTAATAATAAGTAGAAGAACGGTGATATGCGTCCAAACGATAACATATAAATAATGTAATCATATATCATCAAACGATAAAATTATTTTAATAATTAAATCATATAATATATCGATCTTAATTGACCAGAACTTAATATTATGCTAAACAACGACCGCAATAGCATCTCTGTACTATATTATATAATAATATAAATATAATATTATCATACTGTGCGTTGGTTGACCAAAATGCACGCAATAGTATCGTTTAAATCACGATTCAATTCAACTCGTCGTGGTTACTTTTATGCGGTTAGGTATAGTGGTGACACGTCTAACGAGGGTAAAGTGTATAAAACGAACAGATAACATAATGCCAATGTGTCGTGTAATAAAGTTGAAGAAAATGTCTTAAAAACCTATAAGGACCGACATAATAATACAGACCATTTTTCGTGTCTTCAATCAACGTGATTCCATTACGGTTATTGAATTTTGGTGAAAAAATGGTGACGAAAATGCTTAAAATGTTTAAAATGTCAACGAGTCGACCAAACTTCGACTGGTTATTTCATGGAATTCAAGTCGTGGCTTAAATATACATAAATTAAACATAATTTATAAACAGGGTGATTTTATTTACAACAAACACTCATTATCTCAATCAATTTTTGGAGAAAATAATTAAATTCATTACTCATCTCTCTTCTGAACTTTTGTAAGTAAAATATAATTATTTTTTGACATTTTTATATAAACTTTAAAATACATGTTTCATATAAAAAAAAATATGAGTAACCACCGCCATAAAAAAAATCATAAATAATATTCAATCCTCTTTTTCAGAAAAGTATGTACCGAGACAATATGCGAATGTTTCAATTAAAATCGTCCTACAGCCGTATCTTGATCACTTAAATACCAGTATGAAAAGTGTTATATAAAAATAAAAAATAAAAAACAATATTTAAAAACGATCGTGTACGAATTGAATCATGAATCAAGCGTCTATAATATGTATAAGAGGTTCGTAATGGAGAAAAACAAACTATGTACAAAGGTGTAAAATAATAATCGATTATAATTGGACGGCGAACGTCAGTGCAGCCGACCCGAGTACATTGACGAACCGGACGCGTAGGACACTGGAAACTTTGACGGTTGACCGGTGCCGGTATGGAGCCGACCACTGCCGAACGCATCCTGTTGCGCCGTCCTGTACTTAGACCCGATGGCCGCCTGCAGTCGGGACGTCAGGTAGCACAGTATCATAGCGGCGACGAATAGGAGACAACCCAGGACACCGGACAGGGCAAGGAACGTCCCGCAATTGTTTTCAGACGTGGCTGCGGCACCGTGGTAGATATCCTCGGGCATGATCACTGTGTACTCGATGTTCTCCTTGAACTTGGCGAAATTGGTCGAGTTCCGGTCGTCAACAGCGGACGTCTGCTGCTGCTGTAGCGCCGTCCCATTTCCGGTGCCCGGTACGTGCCTCCTACGCCTGCCGTGTCCAGATGGCTCGAACAAGTCCAAACAATATTCCTGAAAACCACGACCACAGTTAATAGGTATAAATATGTAATATTACAGTGACCATTTTGGCGGAAACACAAAATATGTTAAACCTAGCTAGACTGACGAAATGAAATGATAGTATAATATAATATATTATTATATTATTATATACTATAACATAATTATTATACTATTTTTGTAGGTCGTAGGTGTATCTTTTCTCAGCCGCCCCCATACTTTATACACGATAAAGATTGAGCCCCAAAAACTCCATAAAAAAACACGACCTTATTAGTGTTTAAGTTGCAAGACTTTAAAAGTTTATGACTACACTATATTACTTTGCGATGATAATATTACTTGATCGAAAAAGTACCGTTAAAAGTGACTATCATAATATATTTAGATGTTTGCTACAGATAATATAGGTGCACAAAGAAAAGGAAACCGTACTTCCCAAATAAAAGTCAAATTGTTCGATTAAAAAAAAAAAATTTTAAATTGTGTTGAAAATAGTTTCATCAATAATGCTGTAAAAAACATTGAAATTTAACAATATTTAAAAAATGTCTTCTAAATTAACTGTCATCCTGCATGCTAATAACAGCGCTAATAACAGTTTATAAGCTGATTAGGTCAAACAAGTAAGCCTTCTTGATTTTATATAATATATTCTGTGTAATTCTAAAGAAACATTTTATTACAATATTATGACAAATAAAATGAAAAAAAAATAAATTATAAATAAGAATAATAAATAAATAAAACAAAATCCACAAAAAAATATAACTGTAAGAAAAATATTAAAGGTGACCCAACAGTAATTAATATCATAAAAAAAACTATACTGCATTATTATGATAGATTTCTTTTACTCAAATCTACATAGAAAAATATTAAATTTATATATTGTAATTCAACAATAATTTGAAACACAAATAACCAAAAATTCAGTGCCGAAGTCACTTCGTTAAACATAAATACAAACGAACTATGAAAGTTATAGCATTACTCAAATAATCACCTCGAATTGACAATCATTATGTGTTTGTATCGTGGAAAAAAAATCCTATAAACTAAATGTCAACAATAGAATCACGAATCATATTTTTGGCATTTTTAACAGACACATTTAAAACATAAATTATTAGCCAAATATATCGTTTTGCAATTTGTTTCCTTTAAATCTTGCATTTTATTCAAATAACCGATAGGGCTGTATAAATGGTGCGAATTTGTTTTTGCGAATACAAGTATGTATTAGTATTATATATATTATGTTATTGTTGAAATGTAGTTATTTTTGAATGAATATATGAGACGAGTAGACTTCACCAAAGTCGCCATCGTCGTCGTCGTCTAGTAAGTCTCACTTTAGATTCCACCGCAGTACGAAATCGTGACGGTCGTGCAATTTTAACGGTTATTCAATATTATATTATTATTACGTCCGAATGCCAGACACAGAAGTGAACTAGCCGTCCAGCGTGTGGCCACTCGACGAACGCTATTTGACACGAGACTACGCGAGTCGTGCTGCAAACTAAATAAGTAGCAACTGTGTTATTTACGACGAATGCGTTGTACACACATCACAATATTATATATGTGTATATTACAACCAGACAGACGTTACGATCTGCGTAAAAAGTTAACTACCTCGACGTCTCGAAAAAAATCGTAAAAAACAAACACATATCAGACGGATCGAAAGTCCGAGTATAAAAAATACGTACACGAGCGAATCTTGGCAAACCTCTGTGAGCAATCCGTTCGCCACACGTATTATAATAATTATAACGTAGCAGAGAGAAAAGGAGGTATTACTGAATTGTCAAGCTCTCTTTGTCACACTGACTCGGAAGACGTATAATGACCATAATAATACACAACATACCATAATATTAAAATGCGATTTGCGTGTAGTTTCAACCAATGCACTGAAACGCATATTCATATGTTTACGATATGACATTAAAACGTATGTATGAACGTTAAACTATAATCATTATAATACGATAATATTATATTATTAGCGGAGGTGCTGCAAGTCGCGTGTAAACAAAATTAATAATGATTACATATTATATGTTTAGGTATAATATTATTTAATTAAAAATATAGTAAAAATTAAACCGTTATAAACTTGATAGGAATTTTGAAAAAAATAGTTTTTTTTTTTTTAAATAAAATCTAATCTTTACGATTTCCAATTGTATTTATTGTCTGACCTTAAACAGGTTAAAATATCATATAACTAGTGTAGACGAACTCAATTTAGATATTCCCAAACATAAAATATAAGAAACAAATTCAGACCCCAGTCATATAAAATATCGGGAACCTGCAATATTATCGTTATGTACATGTTCGGGTCTTTGAATCTGATATTTTAATCTGAAAATTTGAAACCCTATGGTAAATCGAGGCTAGTTTGGGACACAATTCTAATAGGTTTAGATGTCTCACCGGCTGACAGTCGTTGGCATCCATGCATGCTTTAATCTGCGAGTGAATCCATAATGTCGATCGCTCTTTCATGGTGCTCAACAGGAACGCCTCGAAGTCCAAAAACACTTCGTTGTGTCTTTCCCGGTATTTAGCTGGCTGGTGTGGGATGATTGTCGCGAAATCTCGATTCCGGCATCTGAAAACGTATGAAAAATAAAAAAATATAAACACCAGAATTGTTCACGGTTATAACAAACAATAACGCCATCATATTATTATCGTACACCATATTCGCCATCGGTCGTATAGGTAGGTAGGTTTATAGGTATATAGGTTCCGGGCTGATGCATCTATCACTGGGTCACAGATAATTTTATGTTGTTATAAGTGCGTCTAATAATATGTCCACGTCATAATAGTATTATAATATTTCGTCCCGATTCATCTTGAGTATAGACGTAACGTTGAAAACGTCGTATGAAAATCAATAAATGTATACAATGAACCTCCCACTTTAAGTAGTATCGACCACCTCACTTTCTTTTATTTAATAATACATTTATTCAAGTTCTGATTTTTAAGTTTTCTCAACCAACATATTTTTATAATATTTAGAATTTAAAACAAGTGTTCTAGATTGTATACATTTATTTTTTCAAATGAGAATTAAACTCTTTTCTATAAGTAAATTATTAAATATTGAAAATAAATACATATAAATTATCTGCTCTACATGCTACAATAAACTTTAAGAAACACATTAAAAAAAAAATAAGTTTGTATCGCTTTACAGGAAACTCCTTTAGTTTTAGAGAAAACTCGTTGTACATCGTTTATAATATATGTTATAATGTATGTTTGTATGTGGTAATTTATGTTTCCCTATTCGTTTATCTCGTCTCCTTACCACTCGCCCAACCGGCCTAAATAGTGGCAAGTCTGTTATTGTATATTAATTTTATTACGGCGAGTCTTAACCCTAGTGAAAAAATGGCGCCATCGGTCTAAAATCGTAAGTCGTAATTTATCAAACTTCTCCCGAAAGTTATTTTTATGTGTTGGCGTAATTATTTCGCCTTAATTCATTTTTTTTTTTTTTTTTTGTGTTAATATTAAAACCACTGACAACGATTGTCCACCGCGCCGAATTAATAATCTCCGTTCGGTAGACGCTGTAACCCATAGAATATAAGCCCATTATTAATATTATTATAGGTAATACTCGCGTGTTCTAGTTATTAAAATATTAGTAAGAATCTCGTAAATTACCGTCATTATTATTTCACGAGTATAAAATGTGTACCGCTTCTGGTATGCGTGAAACGTATTATAACGAATTTATGACGTTATTGTGAATTAAAGTAAAATAATATACTTCCGATGGAGATTGTAGAAGGTAGCATTAATGGCGTGGCGATGAGGAAGATTAAAGGTGTAACTAAGTATATAAAATATGAAATGTGCATTCCATCCAAATAAACGTATACAGATAAGTTATTAATCAGACAGAGTAAATAAATTTGATGAAATACTCTTAAAAAAAAAAAAAAATGTATAGTAAAATATTTATTTAACTTTTGGTAACAATATTACTAAATTATAAAATATATAGGTACCTTTATTTTAAAGTTTATTTTACAATACTGTAATTAATATTTTTAGCTTTTTTTGGTCACTTATATATGTAATAATAATCAATATTTTTTTGTCATAAGTATCTTATCATTTCACGAAATTATCATATTTTCAGTATTCACTTATTAGTAATCACCCAAACATTAGTAAAAACTAACCAGTCAATCGGATGTTTTGTAGATACTTATAATTTTGTTTCATATATTATGCGTTTATTATATATACGTTGTAAATGCTTTAAAATCTTATCTTTGACACTTACCCATCTTTTACCAGAGCCACACTACCAGATACGTGTGCGTTGTCCGGATCTGGGGACACAGACACTTCCATCAACTTGACGAACTTCCAAGCTAAATGGCAAATAAATCATTATTAAAATCACATAAAAAAATCGAATAGCAGTACAATAATAATAACAATACTACAATAATAACAGCAAGACTTATCATACAGCAAAATAGTACATTATATATCTTATTGTACACACAAATTGAATTTGATTTATAAAGAGTTATTATTAAATCATAATTAAAAAATAAATTCTCATCATGAATATTTATTTTTATTTTTATAAAATATTCGATACTATAATGCATTCTATAAAATTTTTGTACCAACTTAACTGTTTAACTCCTATATTAATTTGTGATTTTTATCCAATATTTTATGATCGATAATATTTAAAGTAATGGTGACGTATAATTATGTAAAAATCACATATTGAGGAAATATTTCTCAGTTTAAACTATTTGAGGAGATGTTTAATAGTTTTTTACTTAAAAATGTGTTAAACTAAACTAAACTTACAATAAAAATTATTTATATTATAGTATTTTATATTTTTTGCGCTAAAATGTTTGTAAAACTACCTATAATAGTTACTATATTCAATTTAAAATTATGAGCTTTAGTTTAAAAATCCAAATGACATTTTTTTACAATAATTAATAAACATTTTAGTAAAAATGTATGGGCAATTAAATTTCAATAACAAAAATTAAATCTTTTAACAAATAAAAAAACATACTATAAGACATAAAATTTAAGAAGAATTATATATGATTTATAAAAAAGCATACAAGAAACGAGAATGATTTTCTTCTTGATTCGTATACAATATACATGTTATTTCTTCGGATAAATTTTCAAAAGATCAAGAATTAAAATAATTTTATTATTACTATTATTATCACACTTATTGGAAATAGTTTTCGACGAATTAAGTACACGATGCGTTTACTTTCTACACAATATAATAATGCATTTGACCGGGAAAAGTAACTCTCGATCGTCATCGGTAGCTACGGTATCAACCAATTAATAATATTAATATGCTAATTTGACAGATTATCGTGTAACGTTTTCTTTTCCTTTTTTTGTGTGTGTATAATTTCGTGAAGCGTTCACGTCCGCGGCGGTGACATATTAATTTCGATCTTTGGCTTAGCTGTAGGTCATCGTTCAATACAATTCGTCGTCCAAAACGCCGTAAAAAAAAAAATATATTAACATTTATTGTTTGATATTAGATAAAATTGATAACCACTATCACGAAATTACGGTACACTGCACTTGGTAGAAAATAAACCTTGATTGTTGTCTTAACATTTTTTTCACATGATGACGATATCTTTATCAATATCGCGGGCGAAGAAATAATAGGAAGTATAGTAACGTGGTGAACTGGTGGACATAAGGTTTAAATGGAACACAAATCATTACAATAATGTATATGTATGCTGAATGTATAGCAACAGTAAGTAAGAAGCACAACAATTAGAGTCTAGTTCACAGCTACTTGGTTTGCTGTGTCGTGTATCTACTATCGCACTCCGATTGTCTGTTGTAATCATGATTTCATTTACTAACCATCATGATCTACCAGGCCCATAGCTGGGTCAATCTCAATTTTTGGACACAACACGATGACCTTAGCTACCAACTCAAATTGAATTACTTGCGATAACCAATTTTGCCATATATTTTGGATATCTATACATAAATACATAAATACTTCCATGGCGTATAAGCTACGTCACTATGAGTACAATGAGTACATACGTGGATGAGCCGGTGAAAAACCTAACTTTATGAGTTTTTATTAATCATATGCAATTACTGATTATATAGAATGATTATTTATTATGATTTTATAAAAAATGCCACAATATTTATTTAGCCCTCTAGGAGACTTGATCCTTAATTATTGATGGAACGCCTTAAAATTATTATTTTTTTTTTTTATTGATTACCTATAATAACCTATATTAAATAATATTATATTATGTTTTCTATATTAAGCTAAATACATTGTATGCTTATACCAGTATAATGTCTTTTGTGGTTTAGACTTTCTCAGTATCAACCGAAGAACTTCGGTAAAAATGTACATTTTTAAATGTTTTAAATTTTTCGAGTATTCACTGTCAACCGTTCTGTACAGTATATATTTTATATATATTTATACCTGAATGTGGGTTGATTCTGGCCCGGAGTTGAAGTTTGGTACCGATGGGCACGGCCTGGTCGACAGGTAGTTCGCTGTTGTGGCTCAAGTTCGTCAATCGGGCTGGCGCTTCCTTGTATAACGCTACCTCGTATTCTAGTCTCCCGGGAGTCTCTTCAACAACTCCAGACACTCGCGCACCATGTGGGCTGTGGAAAAACAAAAACAAGCTGTTAAATCAAACTATTTTAACATTTATTTGATTGCATGTACGATAAACACCGATGGTAAAATCAGGAATAATATTATTGACCGAGTTATATTTGTTCACATACAAGAGTGACAATTTACTAGTATATAACCATAACCGAGTATACACTTGATAATATTTTCACCACTATATTTAGGTACTATTATACAGCTACAGCGCTTTTAAATCTTTTTATGTTAATCCTATTGCTCTACACTCTTTGATAATATATTGTTTTTTTGATTTTTTTAATACCAATTATAATATTAGTTGTTATTATGACGTATCCAACAACTAAAATAGCTTTAAGATAGTCGTTTGCATATAAATTGTTTACAATAATTGAAATACGGTAAACAGGATATTGTAATATATAATTTACTGAAAATATTAAATCCCAATAAATTTATACTTAATTCAAATTTTAACCTACAACAATAATCAAATTTGCATAGGTATCTCATAATTATTAAAATGATTTGTTTTATTTCCTTGGCCAAGCCTATAGGTAATAGGATGACAAACCCCAGGTTTGGAACCATGGTTCTATAATATATTTAGGTTTAATATAGCTCTCGACGATAAACTATTATATCTTTGATAAATCATATGATATTATAAATATGATATTGACGTTTGTCACGTAGATATTTGACGGTACCGCATGGGATGTTGCGTACGTCAAAACGTTTATAATGCCGGTGAAGCCAATCGGCAATCAAATAATAGAAAAATTTTCTCACACACACACACATACTATAAATAATATTTCGCATCGTCGCGTTTAGTGTGTCATCTTTCATAGGTGTGTGGCAATTGGGTCAGTAGGCGAAACGAGCGGGCGCAAAAGAGATGTCCACGGAGAAGGAAGCGAGCGCAGTACCGTGAAAATGTGAATTTAGGTTTTATTTTTTTTTTCCGTGATCACGTTCGTCTCGGCTATATTGTTTATTTAAATATCTTCTTCTTTAAATACGCACACGCGTACATACAACACACATGTATCGCATATTATATAGGACATGCGAATAATAATGATGATAATAATACAAATAATGATCGTTTTCTTTCCACTTATTCCGCCGATATGTCTATAGATCTATCGTAGAAAAACAAAACAATTCTCGGCCTGTGTTGTATTCACAATAGGTGGGGGTGTACGTACATACCCACATATAAATAAATTCCATTTAATGATATAATTGTTGTATTCAATTTATATAATATTAAATATAATAAACGCACTGTACAATACATTACACTAAGTGCGCCACGTTGATAAATGCGATAAAAAAAAAATGTCGCTGATTCTATGAAGTCGACAAATACTATACTAAGAAAACGTCAGTAACTGTTGTCTGCGCAAAAAATATTCTTCTATTTTTTATCAATCAAGATTTATTATTCTTTTCGAATAAAATATGATATTATAATGTATGTTTATTGTTTATGTATATATATATTTATAGGTTTATGTTTCACACAATATGAATATTGCATAGTTACGTCTCGTCATACGAAAACAAACATTTTATTAGTTGTCGCATTTGTTTGTGAAGGTTTCTAAAAAAAATGTAGGGATTGGGTAGCGCACTTTTTATGCAATCGACGTAAGTTTTTAAGATTGCACATATGATTGTAAAATTTTTTCAATATGACTATTGGATATGGAACGGTTTTTTTTTTTTTTACAAGTATGTATTTTTTACATTCATGGGTATCAAATGTTTTTTTAAAGAATTAAAATCGATTATTTTTCCTACACATATAGAGCATAATATTGAAGAATTAGAAATTTTAGCTACAGTTTTTGTAGTCGCATCTTTTGGAAGTTTAGCTGCAGTTAAACGACTGATAAAATACTAAAAGCTAAACAAAATTAGGTAGTGGATTTTTACGTAAACCCTATTTTTGTTTCATGCCTAACATACGTGACTATTATCAGGCTTAGCATACACTATAGGTAAAACAATCGTTTAGATTTAGAGTACTTAAACTGGACAACGATTATAATATTAATGCTGCAATATCCAATAGTTTACTACACATCGATAACTTTTTGGAAACTTTGTGAAATAACACGTTTGACATTTGTATTCAACGTATGAATTTCAAATAGCATATAGTATTATATAGCTTGATATCACGTAAGAAAAAAAAAAGAAAACTATATCAAAATATTGATTACGTATGAACGATTATCATGAATATACAATCGTATGGTACGATTGGTCTCGAAGATAGTACGTTAATTGATTAATCACTCGTCGTCGATTATAATATTGTTTTACTGATATACGATTATTATTTTATGTCCGACGTCAAAAAAAATTATAACCGTATAGAATACTGCAGTTTCGACGGTAAGTACAATGACAGATCGGCCGACGAATTATAACGGCTTAAGTTATTTTCGTTATCAGCTTCGTTGTGTGTAAACCTATTTTGTACAATATCACATCATCATCATCATAATATGGTTGAGATAAACTGGTTGAAAAATAATATATCCACACTACCGACATCAATCTTGATCCAAAACTCGAAATAGTTATGGTCGCCGACCGTCAAAATTTAATTTGATTAATGGTACAGCGACGGTCGTCGTGTATATGTTGTTATATAGACATTTAATATACTTATAGTCATCGGCGCAGTCTCTTCGTCGTTATTATTATTATTATTAATATCATTGTCGTCATCATCATGAGTAGGTATATCGTTATTCGGAAGTATCGTTATATTCGTTGTAGTTGTTGTACATATAGGTATGTACACAAACAAATATACACACACACAATCGCCGTCACGGTGTGTACCGACCATAGAGTATAGAACATACCGACAGACTTACTCTACATACTGGCTAACAGTACTAACATTATTATTATTATTTAATAATAATAATAATAATAATAATAACAAAAGAAAAACGTAACAACCGAGACACAATAACCGAACTATTGATATCGGTCAGCGCACAGGTACATATATAATATTTCTGTGCGGAATACTCGCATAAGTATAATACACGTATCGCATCGCGTACGATATAGACACAGCACCCGTTTACACATTGCAACGAGACCAACTACTGTTCGATAATACCGTTACGGAAAGCCATTTCTACACTTTTTTCTGTCCTCTTCGTTTCGAACGACCGCCTATTTCCGTCGCTCCTCTCTGTGTTACACCACTATAATATTAATGTGATATGACATTATAATATCATAGGCGCAAATACCCGTGTCTATAGGGTGAGATACATAAACGCCATGGACCCTTCACTTTTTCATTTAATGGTAAGTTTATTAAATTTCTGATTTGTACAATTTTTAAGTTCACTTATTATACTGAAGGTTCACATTTCGAATTATTTAGACTTTTTTTTGTTATTACTAAAAGGTATCCTACCATTGTAAATCCAACCATTGACTCATCACCAAGAGAAAATTGATAATAGTAATCAGTTTAAGTAAACAAAGTATTAAATTAATTAAAAATGTACAAAAAAAATTAATGTTTCCTTCTTTATTCTATATAATAGACTAAAAAACTACTGGACCATTTTCAATAGATTCTTTTCAACTCAAAAAAGGCATAAGCTATAAAGCTTCATTCTTCGACCCATATAAGGAATATAGGGATATAATAAGTGTATTTTGTTTATACGTATATACTTTTATAACATATAAGGTTGCTATTATTTACAGATATTAAAATAGTTATTACTTATGATTGAATAATATTTTCTGGGTTCTATTATATTTTGTCATTTTAGACAAATAAAGTTATTTTACATAAATGTAACAACGAATAACAGCAATTAAAAGAGGCAAAGAGTATGGTTGAGATTTATATATCTACTAAAAAAATTTTCTACCGATTTTTACCAAAAACAATTGAGAATATTTCAACTGAAGCAAAACGAAAACGATACATAATTTATATTATATTACAATAGTTAATCCGCTATTACAGATATTAGAGTCAAATAATTAAATCGAATTAATTCGATAATTTATATTCGATATTCGATTATTTTGATATTCAAATCCACAGTTGTTTACTGATTGGCCTCAAATGTTGTAGACAAATTATTTTGGATTCCAACCACCCTGAACCATTCAAAAGAATATTAAAATAAAATTCACGAGTAATAGCAATCATCTATGTGGGTATAGGAAACAAAGTTTATGGCTGAGGCTTATAAAAAAAAATTACCAATTTTAATAATTCGAAAGAGGCTTAGATAATAGATCGAACTAGTTTTTGGGCTGGCCTACTCGCTATTAATAATATTAATTTATTGCTGCTTGTAACTGATTACACGTCATAAAAAAAAAATTACTTATTATTATCCGCCATAGATGGATCGACCATCTCTGTTTTATTTATCTCCTGATTACGCTGATTTACGTTGGGTAATATAGTTAGTTATGCTAGTATATTATCAATTTATAGAGAATAATTAATAAAAATAAAAATATAACTGTGCATAATATAATAATGTAAGTTGATCCTAATAATTAAACTATACAGAACCCGAAATGAAATTCGTATCGTTAAATCGCGGCAATAAGAATATGATCAAAACAGTTTGTATTTTCATAAAAATGTAAAAGAATAAAAGTGTACTTAGTTTAAAAATTATATTTCTGTATTATAGTTGTTTACACTTTGAATCACATTGCCTACATACTTTCAACAAGTATGTATAATTATTAATTTATACTATATAACTACTATATAAATTAATACATCGACTATAGAATATAGATAGGTATCAGTATGTACACTGTGTCTTGGTATAATGATTTCAAAATAGCATTCTAACATTTTGGCACCAATAATTAAAAAAATTTAATTCCGTGTCTAGAACACACTCTCATTATAATGACGTGTACGTGCGCACATGGCGTTGTTATAGATTTTATGATTTTACGTATAATATAGATCGACTGTGATCGTACTGGTCATATATATATATGTACCTATAGGTCGGTAGCTGCGTAAAAGCACTAATGGCATACATGTACAACGTTTTTCACTGAATTTATTTAATTTCTTTTTGGTACGCTCGTCCAATATTCTACGACAGTGTGTTTCAATATTAGGTTTTCGGTTATCGTTTTTTTCCCCGTGTTATACACGCAAACGCGTTTTATACGCCTATTTAGACCGTATATTATATTATAACGAAATTCGATTATTTTTTTACATCAAAACAATTAGATAAAGTCGTCAAACACATCTCATGAAAATAATAATATATTATAATTTCATAAAACGTGATGGGTTGACGCGTGTGAGGTATTTATTTCAAAAAAAAAAAAAAAATTTGCAAAACCGCGATTCACGATTACGAGGACGATGTAGTTTTCTGCAATTAATCGCATCGCAGCAAAACGGTGGCTTCCCGCGCGCGTGGACAAGACTTACCTATAAATTATAATTGTATTATAATATACATAGCATTGTGTGGACTTACAAACTTCCGGCGAAACCGGCGGCTTTGTTCTCGATCACAGTCGGTTCTGGTGGTTTGCACATTATGATCAGCTCTTGATCAGACATCATGACAACGCCGGGAAACTGCGGAAACCACACTCGGACATGTACAAAACCCTGAAAAATATGCTTATTGTAATGAAAATATTAAAAAGACGTTGTTCCCAAAATAATAATCAGGTTTGAGTTCCTCATGACATAAATTAATTTGTATAGTAAAATTAGATGCCTAAAGGTCTTAGAATTTCACTATCGAGATGAACGAATATATTACATGCTACCTGATTATTCTTATTACCTATTGTAAAACATTCATTATTTCAAAAGCTATGACATTTTTGAAAATAATATTAACTCTTAAAAAAAAATTATATTTTTACAATTTTGATTGTTATATTATGTTTAAAGTTTTTATCAAAATATTATTTGGATTAATTCAATTTATAAATTGCAATTCGGATGATTATTTAATTAGCTTTAAATATTTTGGGTTACCTTTATGCAACTTCCCCTCCACTCGTCAAAACATAGCATACTTATAATTTATAACTTTTTGTATCAAAATATTCATAAAAATGTTATCATTAAAAAGTAAAAAAAAAAATTTAAAACAATAATAATGAAAAATAGTAAAAAAATATAATTTAAAATAAATTGATTTATAATATTTATGTATAATATATATACCTATTAATTATGTAAAATTAATAAACTTAAGCATGTTTTGAAATAATGAATGATTTGATAAAATAATCACCCATTTTCATTTACAAGAGCATACGTTTTTTTCAAGTTTTATTTTGCATATTGGACTTCTATATGCCATCAACATTTACAATCTTTTGTTTTCAATTATTGAACAAACCTTTCATATTTTTTTCTTGACCTTAGCAATTGTTTAATAATTTATTAATAATCATAATGGGTAGTTATTTTTCAATCCTTAACCGTGTGACCTAATGATAATACTATTATCGTCCGTCGAATTATATGCACATATCTGGCAGAGATCTTATAAAATTAAAATAATTGTATGCGATCCCCACTGACTTAATTGATCACGCACGACCTTATGGGAAAACAGAAAAACATTTCAGCCTAACTTGTATGCTCTTGATGATGATGGACAGAAGTAAAATAATAATATTAATACCATATCCAATATTTATATAATAATATAATAAACAAAAATGTGAGACTTACATTTCGCCTAAGCACACCGCACCGCGTAAAGTCGGTGACTAACAGGTTGTAGGTCAGCAACGACACGTCCGACAAGTCGGGTCGTATTTGACAGACTGGATCGATCAATGGATCGACGGTCCGGTCGTCGGCAAACAGCGGATGCCCCTTGAACCCTTCGGGTTTCTTTAGCCGGGCGGATATCACATCTTTGACTCCCAAAAGTGCTTTACCCACCCTTAGCGAGTCCGTCGAAAACGAACACTGTATTTCAGACACTAAAAATACAACAAAATCAAAACAATTTAATAACATACATGATGTCTTATATTTTATATTATTAATAACGAGATCGATATGCTGACATTTTTCAGAAAAATCGCGTTCATTTCGATAAAACGACTTTAATCCGGGAAATATCGCTATGAGATTAATTACACGTTTCATGTGCAGTCGTCTTTCGTATTTATATCGTTTGCTACAAACATCGACATAGGTTTACGTTTACCTCTATATTATGTTCTGGACGCGTATTTATTAAACGTTTAATAAATAATCGATATAATATGTTCGTATAATATTTTAAACGTATAACGATTTATATTTATCACATCATTCGACCAACAACAAATTATTATTAGTATTATTATATTTTCTTTACTTTCATCGTACGATAAAGACATTATCATTATTATTTACGTGTTGGCTTATTGAAACAGATACAAGCAAACAATACACACGCACAATATCGTCGTAGATGAAGATGTATAACGAAACGAAATAAATGCTATAACACGACTACCGCCAATAATTGGGTGCCGTTAAATCTAGATCGACGCCGACGCCTGGACGTTTTCCACATTCATCTAATCCAAATGTCCAGATTAAAAGTGTATTTAGCGTGAAACGTTTTCGCTGGGCGACGACGATAATACGTTGAACACGTTTTAAAAATAAATATATGTGTCATATAATAGTATAATATATATTATACTATATTAAATGAAAACGAAATTAGGACGTTTCCACGACTGGACCAAAATATAACGCGAAAACAATTTCGATAATTTTGATTTCGTAATTTAGTGGGTGCTGTTGAGCACAAATGCACAATTATAGATATTTTGTAGGAAATGCAGTAATATTATTGCAATGGCAATTTAACGAAGAACAGAATAAATAATAATAGGTATTATAAACATGTCGTAAACACGATTAAACGAACGAAACGTGATTGTTATCAATTGTAAAAATTATTTCAACTTACCATCGTAATCTTGAGTAGAAACCTCGTGCGTCTGAAAAATAAAATAAAAAAATAATTAAATACTTTAATATTAACCAAATTACCAGTAATTTATAATATAATAATATAGAAAATTGACCGATATCGTGTTAATTGGAAAACTCGTTAATTGCTTTCTCATTATTAAAAATATATTGTTTTGTATTAAACACGAATCGTACTATAAATCGTTCATAGTAGATGACTGATCCACTTTTACTGCGGACACACAAATAATATATACATACAATAGTACGTATACAATAACCATATCACACCGATAAACTTGACCGTAATGTCGTTGTCTTCAGGCATCACACCTGATTGATTAACGTGAAAATTTCTCCGACGAAATTCGCTCTTTAATTATATTCCTTTAGCGTCTAAATACGAGTTAATGAAAACCCGAAAAACAAAAAAAAAATCGAGAGTACCTATATAACATTTATGCGCATTACAATACTTCGATGACTGCATGTATATTATATAGCTGTTATAGCCGGTTTGGTGTCGACGACGTGAAAGACGAACGATTTATTTATATTTCAAACTAGAGATTTAAATGATGTATACGCACTTTGATAGATAAAACGTCCATTAAATAAATAAAAAAAACATTATTTATTGTGAACAATATAGCTATATTATATTAAATCAATTTATAGGTTTTTGCGACGTGGTTCGTTACATTTTATAAACGAAGAAAGTATACAATATATTATGATATTCTTCGGAGGCGAGAAAATTACAAGTGTAGTTTTAATTGAATAAACATTTAATTTCAATACCTACCTACCGCAGAACCACATTCTCGACAATAATTATTTAATCGTACACGCACCTCATTCGGGCCATAATATAGTACATAATATATAATATATTTATGTACAGTATTCGACCGAGTTTCATTGGACACAAAATAATATCATAAGATTCTGTGTATTTATCCGATACGTTAATTATTATTTCACTTGAGAACGCGTTTTGATTGCTAATCACTGCCAGTGGTGCACGGAAATCTACGATTTGGGACACGTTCGTGCCGCGGAGCGGACGATAGGAAATGTCACAAAACATTTCCCATAGAAAACGTTGTCTCCGAGCAGCGCGGACTAATAAAAATCGTTGTTTATTACAAGGGAAAAAAAACGACGAAAATTAAAATAATAAAATCGTGTACCGCTTGCCGACGCGAACGGTGGCGGCGGCGGCGGCGGCGTAACGACAAAATCAAAAGAAAACTCTTCCGTCCTTTATGCCGGTATACTTAATGCTGAGTGATAATAATAACGACAATAATATTACATTATAATATTATACACGCGTATCTCTCTGTCGATCAGTCGGAAAACGTCGTAGTCGAGCGGCCCGATACGTATCGCACTGAACTCACACACGCGCGTGCGCTCAAAAGGAACCCAACCGTATGCTCGGTGTGTCTGTGTGTGTGTTTACAGCCCACAAAAAAACGTAATCGCAGTCGGAATTAAGCATTATGCCCATTAATGATTTGTACGCGGCGGCGGCGTATATATAAAATATATAACGTCGTAACGGGACGCGATATCCGACGGACGTATCACCATAGTGTTATAACGTATAATGATAATAAAATCATGATGGTTTACGGCGAAAAAAAGCCATACCCGCGAGTATACATACGAATCATGCGAGATGATAATAATATTATGTGCAACCGCACGACGAACATAATCCGTCGGCGCGGAGTTCCCGGAGAAGCGAACAGTTTTTCCGGGCACCGCGCGCGGGGTTTAGATATATCATGATAACGGTACGACATCGCGACTACAACAGTCGACCGGTTGTTTCTAATATCGTATACACAGAGACTCGCTGTGCTGTATATGTAAATAATATAACATCATAACTCGGTAATGGGTCAAAACGTATATATGAGCACACTCCGCATATTATATATAATATTTTGTAATGTTGTGGATATAAAATCATGTTAGTAACATATATACTACATATTATAGGCATATACATGTGACCGCGCGGTCGATTGTCCGTCCGAATCGTGATTAGTGATATTTTTCTGTTTTCCTATTTTCCTCTGCGTTCTATTTTATATGTAAAATGTATCGCGTGTACTATATCGTCCGCACACACGCCGACACACATAACTGTTCCCGCGAAAAACGGCTCGATCATCCCTGAACAATATAATAATAATATTATTCTAATAATATAATATAACGCGGAATCGCCTCGAGTCCGTACGCGTCATTGTTGTAACAATAATATTATACATATAATACATAAATATGTACGCGAGTTCCGTGAGAGCGTATTAAGCAATATATAAACGGTACGACCTAAACTATGTTATATTTATTATTTCTATATACGATAGCGATGTCTTTTCCCGTTTGTTTACATTCGGTATATTTGTCGTTTTTTCGGTTTTCGTGCCTTGATATGTCGCGGAACGCGGAAGACGACGTTCTCGTTTTGGATTTTTTTTTTTTACGTTTTTCGTAAACCGCCGAGTAACGACTGCGCGTGTAGTATATTATACGCGCGTTACACCCGACGAGACGCGTATAAGACGGATAATTTCCTACCTGTCGGGTGCGGGCGGCGGGCGGACGGACGGGCGGCGGCGTATTCGTTCGACTAAATTCTTTGGTCCGCTGGATCAAAAATACGGTTCTTGCGAGACGTATTCAGGGCGCGACGCATACAACCATAATAACATGCCGCGTATATGGTACACCATTCGACATGTCCAATGATGGTGCCTCGACGTACAACGATATTGTACTTAATAATAGGTATACCTACCGCGTCCTACAGCTATATAATATATAACTGCAGGATGATGCTAAATGTGTGAGTGGCAATTGTTTTTTTTGTTTTTTTTTTTTTGTCGCGTTTCCATTTCGTGCAGATCGTTTTGTAAAAAACTATTAAAATATATATGCCACAGTAGTACAACTGTATTTAGGTGTATATGGTTAGCGAACGGATATGATGGTGCGATAATATAGTTAAAAACTCTCTTACACACTGCTGTAATTGAAAAAAATATATAACGTAAATCAAACAAATAGTACAGTACGAAAATTGGAAATAATCCTTCGGTAGAAAAATCTAATCTCCCCCTCCTCCATGAAAAAAAAGAAATATAAAATAACTATAAATATTAAGTTCGTCGGCTACGAGATATAACATAATAAATAGAGAAAAGATGTTGATGACCTAGAAAACACACAAAAATGCCCAAAAAAAAAAAATACAAAAATGCTCTGAAAAAATGACCCACCAAATCTACTTAAATAAGTTAATTATAAACAGTTTAATTTAAAAATAATCATTATAAATATATATAATGAGTGATAATGAGTGTCAGAATAATTTAAAATATGAATTATAAAATCGTAATAGGCAATAGAAGCTAGTAAACATTTAAATTTTAAGTTAAATTTATGGTGAAAAAAATTATTTCTAAATAAAAACACGAATTTTGTTATTTTGCATATCTACCATCCGTTGCACTGTGCAATTAAAATGTGTCCGATGTATCTGTTTATTTTATAAAATATGTAAAACACGCAAACGGTAAATCTTATGGGTATGCGATAAATTTAATCACAACAAAAACCCCACAATAATAATAATATAATTATTTTTTTAAATATTATAAAAACATTTCTTATTGAGATAATACCATCCCCCCACTTATTGTACTTAACTACAAAACATTTTCTAAAATATGAAAAATGACGTAAAAATATAAAAAAAAATCCAAAATAAAATTAGTATATATTCTGTATCAAGGAAGCATGAAACAAATGTTTAGCTGAAATAGCATTGTATATACTATATAGGATCAAAATGCAAAAGTCATCAACATCCTTACTCTAATGATGAATATTAGTTAAAATATGAGCGATAGCCGATAATCTCATAACGTTTGTGCTCCATATTGTATATTATGCGTACGTATGTTATAGTTTATATTATTATTATTTTATCTCATACCCAAATAAAAAACAGTTTTTGGAAAGGAAAATAATTTTTTATTCGAAGGTTGTTTTAGATTTTCGTACTGATTTACGTGATTTACGTTATGAATATTTTTTCATCATAGTACTGTGTACGAGAGTTATAAGCTATCACTGTCACGTCCGCAGCACGCTCACCAACTATTTTATAGATACATCGACGACGACACGCTTAATACGTATATTATCTTTACAATATTTAGCTCGTTTGTAGTACCTCCTAATACGTATTATAAATTATAAAGCAATAACCGACCATTTCGTTCGGAAAACAATAATTAACGTCCAATAATATATTATGTTAGTCGTACTATCGCACGTGAATGCGATTCAATATTCCTATACCAACAAACATAATAACATTCTAGTGTTTATTTTGACTCATTTTTTCTCGGGGAGATGAGAAAGAACGAAACCATCACGTCGACGTTTTATTGTTGTTCATCATTGATTGTTGTACTTACGAAGTGACGCAAGCACGTACTAAAGTAAAAAAAAACATTTAACTGTCGATTCGATCGAACATAAATATAATAAACATTTTAACGCGAAACGTTTTATTTTTCAATCACTAGGTCGCATGCAGTTTATATAGTATATATTCTAAACAACATATAACATTATTATTATTATGTTTTATCATTAACAATTATATTACTATACTCGTACGTACATGGTCTCGGAAACTCGTTTAAACGGTTTGAACGTATTTTTTTCTCTATTTACGCCGATCGTCTTTATCAACCACAACAAAAAACTCAATACTTCTTTACTTTCTTTTTTCGTCAAAGTAAACTTCACGTTTTTGATTTCAGTTTAATTACCGCGATTGCAATTTTACAAAATATACGAGATGAGAAGTGAGTATGCGACTCTAATGTATACATGTACCGACGTCGTACGTGATGTGTCGATCGTTTGAAGATCACAATCTGACGTTTTTATTTCATATAAGAGGTTTATATACTACTACTGGAATTCGACGAGCATAACATTTTCATTGATATTACGCGGAATCGATGTGTACATGATATAATATACACTATTTCCCAGCTTATAGCGCTCATCGAAAATAATAAATTACTAATTCGGAACGATGTCACGTAGACATTAATGCCAATCAAATGTAAACCATTTGTTTTCAAATAATTAACAAAATATTAGGTATGTGTTTTGTTTCATTATTAGTTGTTCAAAACTAATGAAACCGTTGAATTTGGGACGAATTTCGATTTTCGTTCGTGACGAACGTCTTCGCAAAACAATTAATGTAGACTCGATATCGGACTTTCGATACGATAATACATTACTACTAGTAGTATGTATAGTTTAATGAATTTTATGAGAATTGAATTAATATTAAATTCATTTAAATACTGAAGTAAGAGTTAATTAATAAACAGTTTAAAGTAAGATGAGAGAAATTGATTTTAATAGCTAAGAGCTTATCACTCTACTTATTATAATCATCTCAGATAAAACCAAATGCTTATAATACAAAAGTTTTAATAAAAATCATCATAAAAATATCTTAATTATAACGATATAATGTTATTGATGCAGTTTGCTCTACAAATTGACTCGAAAAATGCGTATTTTGCGTATTACTCTGTAATCTGTATATTATAATAATATATCTAACCACTAAAGTATTTGTCCGTCAACGTGCCTTTATCTATAACAGTTAAAAACATAATACTACTCGTATATTATGTTGGCCAGAGACCGACCAAACCGAAAAATCTATATTATTATGATGTAGTACGAAGTACAACGATCGGCAACAGGTCCTGTGGACAGACAAAATCCAAAAACCTTTCGTTCGCACTACTTTTGCGACATATATTATTATAACCCATGTCGCGGTCCATCCGACGTGATCGCCGAAATCCAATATAAAATTATTTTTATTTTTATTTATGATCACCATCGTTCACTGCATCATCAACATAATAATATTATCGTTTTCTTGGTATTTGTTATTGGTATTTGGTATTAATGATATATCGACATATTGTTAACTAAATTATAACTATAGGCACGATGGCGTATCGACGTCGATGACGACGCACATATAAATAACATACCTACTATTAAAGGTATATACTACTCAATATCAATAATAAAAATACTCTAATATTATACTACTTCCTTATCTATAGAAACATTTTAGAATTCATGAAAATTACGAAAATTTGCAAATTATTTTGTAGTTAAAAATGTGTAAAATTTTCAATTTTAATAGTGAATACTTTAAAATTTAATAAAAAGTTCCACTAAAATTATTCTTAAGGCAATCAAAAAATATCAAAAATACATAGATACAATATGCGCAGTTTTTAAGATTTTCTTTTTTTGTTTAAATGAAAAATAAAAATACAAATATTTTTAAATAATAATTTGAATGTTTTAGATACTTAAATATAGCATAAAATTTTAGTTATTTAATTGTTATACATAAATTTTTATTCTAATATAATCATCATAGATTTGTGAAGAAGTGTACTTGTTATATTATATGCGTATAAAAATCAATATATCGCCGATTTATTTATTCTATAGATTTATTAAAAATGCAATCAAAATCAAATGTACATGGAACGTAACCCACAGCAAAAAAAAAAATACCACACAATTCGACCACAATTTGAATTTTGGCACGAAATTCGTATAATATGGCCCAAATAATAAATTAAATAAATTTTATTTGGTAGGAATGTTAAATCTCACACAAATCGTCGGTGGCCCCGAAAACATTACGAGCAGCAAACGATAACACATATTATAGCCATGATATAGGTATTATAATACGGTCGACATGCGTATACAAAGTACCGGTGTGTATAATATATATTAATATATTATAAATATATATGTACAATATATTACAATATCGTATATTTATTGTAGTGCAATATTATTATGACGTGGTGTCGTTCCCACGAATCCGGTTGATCGAAATGTTTGTACAATATTCCATCGCGCCCGCGGCAGCGCTAATCCGACCGGAAAACGTCTGACGAGAAAATTGCCGTGCAACCATGTCAATACAATAATATTATTATTATGTATTGTATTACACTCGCGTTTATTAAACTGTTCTCTGGAAAACGGTAATAGGTATGAGCTAATGTGCGCTATACCCCGATGCATACCGCCAACATAAAATATTTTTCGCGTAATACTAATAATATTGTTGATGATAATCAATAATCATATATTAATATAATATAACACGACGTGAATATAAAAACCTAAAACCTAAAAAATATAAAACGTCAAAGTCGGTAAATAAAAATACAAAACTACAATGGAAATCCACTTGATAGAATATCTTTAATATTGTATCAATCTGATGATTATCGTGCGCATGTCTGTAGTATTTCTAAAGTTTACCTACCATTAAATTATCCCTAGACTATAAATTATAATCAATATTTTATAACCTAACCTAACCGAAATTATTATATGTTAATCACATAAAAATAATATTTTAATTTGTATTTTGACTATTTATATTGACTATGATTTTTTGTAAGATGTTTATACATGGAATAATAATATTTGTAAATTGTAAGTATATATACAAATATAAGAAATAATTATCTAGTATAATAATTTGTGATTTCAGTTTGTTTATAGATCGACTGAAAAATGAGCTCAGACTGTTTGTCCGACAATAAAAAAATTAAGTTAAAACTTTTTTCAAATCAGACTTACCACTATTAAACAATTATTATTTGTACGAATTCAAAAAATGATCAAACACGCTGTTTGTGGGTGCACGCTCGCACAATAACAGAGTTTATAATGAATAATAATGTACAACTCTCGGTGCAACCATCACGCGCATACATTACTGCAGTTTTCCTTAAACGACACACAGCAGCTGAAATTAATCCTTTTCCAACGGATCCGGTCTCCCGTGACCAATTGTATTCGAGTACGGCCGCAGCACCGTGTTCGTTACTTAAAAATTATAATATTATTACTATAATAGACATCGCGGTATTATAATATATTAATATATATTTATGTTCTACAGCACCGCATATATAATTTATTACGGGACCGGAGTTGTCGAAATTATCCGTACCTACACTAATTAATCCAGTCGTGGATCCGGCCCATTTGCCGTTGTACGCGTGGCTCACATAAGTTGATTGTATTTTAGATATTATGATGTGTTTGTATAATACACGAGACCAGTCGCTTGTAAAACATAAAAATATAGGCAATAATGCAATAATAATAATAATAATATATAGGTAGGTAAGGTATATTATATATTATTATTATGCTTCGGCGCCGTCTCGAGCAAATTTTTATTACGCTCTAATTAGGTAACTGTATAATATATGATCCATACTGCAGTAAGTAGTCTCATTCGCTCTTCTCGCACCCGGAGCACTTGCGTCAATATCGACTCATGTAACACGCGATTTATATAAAATACATGATAATATATAATAATATCACGTATACACTCCTTTGTATCAAAAAATATATAGTCCTTTAGCTGTGATCGGAAATTTTTCCGATAACGCGGTTTAACGATATTTAACTTACTATATATTATTATAATAATATAATACACTTAAACGTTATATATTTTATATAAGTATTAAGGACGCCCATAGCTGTATAATGATAATATAATAATATAGTCATTCCGGTAAAGGAAAAAAACATAATTTTGATTCAGAACATTATTGATTTTGACGGTCATTATATTAGAATATATATTTAATGCTTTGGTTTAGGTATTCAAAACTCCAGTTAACAATATAATACAATCTGTATTATATCTATAATAACCGTATTTTTTTTATCTGTGATACATTTATGTAGTATTATAATATTATATATACATGCGATGTGTAACGTTTCAAAACAAAAAAATCAATTCACTATTTCCTTAGAATATAATAAGATTATACGATTATTTTTATAATATACCCGTAGGATAAATATTAATTTAATTATACATATTACTTATTTTTGATTTTCGTCATTAATATTACAAGAAATTATTTATTGTTATATAAATTACGTTTTATACTTTATGCTCAAATGTTTATTTTATAAATTTAAGCAATATACATTTTTATTTTGTACTTGTTGTATAGTCATAGGTAATAATTATATTGGTACAAACAAGAAATATATATTTAACTTAACATTTGTTTCAATAAATAAAAATGTCACCTCAATATTATTGAGGTATAGCACGTTACAAATTTATAGTGAAATTTATCGTGGTATAATTATAAACCAACACTAATGACTTTTTTAACGGCAAACCTATTTTAGATCTAGTTTTAAATAGTTTAAAAATATATCTGATTTATTAAGACATAAAACTAAATATTCTAATGCCGTTTTTAAAGTAATATGTATATGGAAACTAACCTACTAGGAATCACAGAAACAACATTTTCTGTATTACATTAACCTAATCATTTTATATATATATATATTATATAAGTGGGTATTTCATACATTTGTAACAAGGATTATATCAATTATTCTAAAAAATCCATCTTAATAATTATTATTATTTAACTGTACTATTTGAAATTGGATCACTGCAACAAGCCTAATGAGGAATAGACTTTACGATACACACTTATCGTTGTTTTCGGACATTATACATTATATTATATTATGTTATTTAAAGCATTGTTTATATAGAACAATTTTATACGTATATAATGTATACATATATTATAGTAGTCGGCATGAGTTACATCGTTGTTTATATAATATAGTAATACATTTAAATGTTCAATTTAATTAATTGTATAGCTTAAAGAATTCACTATTGTTTTAAAGTTAGTTCAATCGTTTTAACAGATCACATCACTACAAATATTGCTATTGTATTATGAATCGTATTGGTTGCATAAAATACCTAATGTACAAGTATAATAATATGGTAATGATAACAACTACAATATATACCGAGACGGGCAATGTGGGTCTTGCAAACCGTTTATCACACTAATACCAATCTAAGAGACTTTAACGAACCGTGTAAACGTACATAATATGTATGCATGCGTGTATAATAGTTCATATAATATTATAATATGGTACACACATCGATAACATTAATAGCAAATATAGAATCGTTACCAATAAAATGCTTGCAACTATATATTTTCAATATTTTTTTATGTTTATTATACATTTATAACGTAATATTTTCATATTTTGGTCGAAATATCGTTCTATAACTTCTCAGAAAAACAAATATGCCCAGGAATAATCGCTAGTCGTTTAACCTAGTTTTTCAACCAGAACAGAAATTTTGATTTGTACGCTTCAGATATTGCGATTTTGTCGAACTTTTAATCTTGAAAAAAAATATATATATATATCATATTTAAATATTGATTAGTTAAAGGCACTAATAATAAACCACTATAAAAATATAAATTTTATAATAGTATAAGTATTCATATAAACTCAGAACACACACACAGCCAAGTTATTATTCTTCATTTCTTAGCTGACTGATTAAATTAAATATTATTTTACATATAAATTACGTTTAATATGTTTTTATAAATAAAAATAAAAACTATAAGAACTAGTTTAAATAATTTCCCGAAATTATTAAAAATGAACAAAACTCATTGAAATGTAATTTGAACTAATTTCTCTAATTGCGTAGACCAAATTGTTCTAAATTTCCAGATTCGTGTTAAATATTTTAATTTTATATTACAATGGAAGTTGAAAAATCAGGTGTGGGAACTAAGATAATTGAATCGTTCAAACAATAATAACAAAACGATTAGTCCACATTCTTTAACCACAATATTTAAATAAAATTATATTGTATTGAGAATATATATATTTTTAAATTTATTAATTATTAGTGTAATAATATTTGTACGGTGTTCGAATTAATGGATACTCTAATTCTTATTCACTGTATAGAAATAAAAACTATCAATAACTAGACCAATCGAAATACATGTATATTATATATCATTATCTTTAAGAACGTCGAAACTATAGAAATAGGCACAATAATATTATTCTCATTTAATTGAACGTGCGTTTATGAGATTGAATAATTGGTTAAAAACGAACTGATGAAGTTTTTTTTTTTTTTTGATTTGCCCACGTAAAACAATTTTGCTCGTTCACCGGTAATCGATCGTAACTGCAGTTATCATGGTCAATCTTTGCTGCATCCATCACTCACAAAAACAACAACGATAACAACAGTGGCACGTATATTATATATACATTGTGGTCGATGCACCTGTACAGTAATAAGTACAAATTTGCTCGATCGACGGTAACCGATCGTAACCGGGCCGCTCGATCATTCGGTATACACCTATAATAATAGATACATCTATTACAACGTCAACGAACAACCCGTAAGGCGTTGTTTATTGGCGTAAATCCAGTGCATTCCGAGGTGGATCGGTAGACGTAAATGATTAAGACTTAAGAAAAACAAAAAATTATATGATATTCCACTCACCTTGAATACCGCTACCATCAACAGTACGACGGCGCGAAAAGCGGTGCCATCCATTTTCGGGTTGGCGGCGGTAGTAGCGAAAAAATACTCGAGAGCCAGTAGATTTTGGTACGACAAAAAAATAATAATCCCGTGAAAGATATTTTACAATATGCGAGATAAAAACGACGACAATAACGTGTCTGCACTCGACAACGAAGTACAATACTTATTAGGCACCGTATTTGTTTTTATGCAGTATATCGTATGATGGTTGTGCGGCCGGTCGCGTGAAATTCGTTCTGTTCAAAAACGGGCACCGATTCGAGAAAATACGCGTGTCGTTTCAATACTTCTATCTAAGTGTTTATCACACGATCAAACACACGAAATCCTCCGCGGAGACGACACGGCGATGGCGACGAACAATCGACAACGGCGGTGTTTGCGGTTTGGGCGCGACGGACGTTGTGGCGTGCGGAAGACGCGACCAACGGTGCCTTGTGCGATAGTTTCGCCGCGACTCGGAAACGCGCGCGCTTGGTGTGGAGTGGTCGCCGCCGCCGCCGTCGCACTATCTCCGCTGTCACGGGCCAGCAAATCAACGAGCGTTCTTCGTGTTTGTTATTACTATACTATAACTATAACGATTGCTATTACTATTGCTATTGCCCGTCTTCTTGTTTGCGCGTCGCTGACAGCTGCAGCGGTCGTTGTTGTCGTTAAACCGCGGTACAACAGTGTATATACATATAATATATATATATATATATATATTTATAAACCAGTGCTGCACGGATAGGATATCCCTGTATCCAATTTTACATATAACATGTGACCAAAGGGTCTATAGTAGTTACTATCGTGGTTATACATGGTTGTGGTGATCACTGCACGTTTGTGGTGTAGAAAAAATTATATCAATAATCCTATGTAGTAGGTATATACATAATATAATATGATTTGTTGTCAAGTTCTATCAAACAATTTTTAGATTTAAAAAATGATTTCAATATGATTATTTTTTACATTTGAAGTAGTGAAATGAATGTTATGATTTTACAATAATGTGTTTTTAATTTTTTGTTTCTTAAAACATTTTAAAATATTCTCCGTTTGTCACCTTAACTAAGGAAGGTTTCTTGACTTCGCGTAATGTATTGAATATAGTATCTTTAGATCCAAGGTAGACATTTTCCAACACATTTAAAAAAATTCAGGAAAAATAATACTAATATTTCTTTTAAATTATAATATAATTGATAAAATAATTAATTGATTATCGATATTACTCAAGTACAAAAAAGCAGGACCATCTCCGCTCGGATTCGTTTCATTTATCATTTACATTGATTTATCATTGAATTCAAATTATTCAAACCCTACAATGATCTACTCAATGACAAGGTATTTGTTTTAATTGTTTTAAGGTACTCATATGTATGTTTTATATTTTATTTTTATTTATTATTCACTAAAATACTATACAAAAGTATTTATTGTTGTCCCTCTTCAAAACAATAATAGCAAATTGTCTTTTTATTCCTAAATAATTATTGATTTAATTAATTAAACATTTAATGAAATTCGTATCAGAAGTGGTCATAATAATAATTCAACTAACTTTTAGTGCAATTTTTTATCACACTTGAATACAACAGCTGAGCAACGTGATATCATGTTAATGTCCATATATTATATATTATACCTGTGAATTAATTAATGTACCCATTATATTTATAATCTCAGCTGTTATAATATATACGCGCTAATAATATTGTCAAATGTATTGTGCCTGTATTATATATTAAAACAAATAATTGTGTTGTAATTACCAAAATACAGTATCCATTTACTGTGGTGTATTATAGCTGATTCATAGTTGAGGAAAAATGAGATGGACATAAATTGTTATTTTTAAGAGATCGCTCGAAAAATAATTACTGCCCTGCAGCTAAAACATAAAAATAAGTATAATTCAATAGGAGTTTTTCAAAAAAATACAAAATTTATAATTTAAGCAATTAAGTTTAATTTTTTTTTTAAATACTATGGGAGGTTTCTGAAAAGAAATTAATCGAACAAGCAAAAACAATATAAATAATTGTTTTAATAAAACTATTGCGTGGTATAAAAATCAATGACATTGATTAAACAAATAACAATGATTAGAAACTTGACAAATTACTTTTAAAACAAGTGAAGTAATATTGCAGTATATTAAGTGTTTTGTATAGCTTTTAATTGAGTAAGCTACTGTAATGAAATGTTGAATTTTAATTTAAATGATAAATTATTGCATACGAAAAACGATTTTGAACGGAGACAGTCGGTTGGGCTATAATGTAATATAACTAATATATACTTCTGAGAATATTTTATAATAAATTGATTTATAACGCTACTAATAATTTATTTTTCTAATAGGTATTAAAATGGTAGGCTGAACTAATTTTTGCCCAAAACTATTTGCGTATTCAATTATATACTTTATACTTAAATACTATAATATAATTGATGATTTATTATGTATATGTATATATATGTGTGTACATTTAAATGCGCCGAATGCGGTAAATCTCAACTACTGCGAGGCCAATTTCAATAAAGGTTATTAATATTTATATACCTAACATAAACAAAATAATCTAAAATATAATAATAACATGAAAAAGACCATGGGTCTAAACACTCTAAACATATGTATGTAGCTTAAGAATAGGTACAATGATGATTGATAATTATATTTTTTAACATAATTATACTATTTATACTTAACACATCATTTAAAATGAGCTTGAATTAAATGTTTTCGTCGGAATATAACAGCACACATGATAACACACAAGTAAACCATTAAGGGACATCTGAAACGTGCACACATGACGTGTTAATCAATTTCTACGATTTTAAATAGCATGAGATCACATATGGTTATTTTATGTAAATCATAGTAGAGATATGAAGAGCTGCTAGGAGAGCTGATCCTCAACCAACAAGGTTTTGTCAGGCGAAATATCACAGAGCTTGTAACAACACCTATCTAGCTAATAGCTTCTACACTACTATAATTAATGTAATTTGGACTTATTTTGAATAAAATATTGCATTGAACTGTGTTAAATATTATTTCAAACTCCATTCACTGATCTGTACAACTAGGTGTTAACTTCCAAAAATTAAAAATTAAAATCAAATAGAATGAAAATATTAAATTAGCGCATTAGATAAGTGGATCACCAATATTTTTTGTATACGTTAAGTAAGTAATAAATTAATCTTTTTTTAAGATTACTATTGACCAGTAGTTGCTTTCGAATACAATTATATTTATACAAATAGCACTAGATCTAACTTACAGTTAATAATGCCCTCGATAATACTATATCTAGGTATATCCCCTTTTTATGTTAAATAAAAAACAGTATATTTAAAATGTACAATTGTAAAACGAAACCACAAAATCGTGTATAGTAAGGAATTATAATTTATTTATATTACCTCCAATATGGCAAAACCTTAATAATTTTTTTCAATCAGACAGCGGTATATTTTTCCATAACTAATCGAATCGGCAGTTACATCATTTTGTTTGTAGAAATAGGTAATGTATAATCTATTATAATACTATCACACATATTTAGATTAATTCATTCTGAAATTTGGTTCGAATCAGACAGTTAGTATAGTGTCACATGCATTTAATACGTTGGTAAGAAAATAACAACATGGGTTATTTTCAGGTTGAATGTACTCGTTTAACTTTGACATGTTCATGATAATACAGAATACGAGTTGATATTGTTCTGAATTTATTCTCTCGAATATTATTACTTATTTTCCTACACAAATATTCCCAAATTTGTTTGTTTCTAAATTGAATAATATGTTAAAATACTCATTCAAAAATTGTCTTTATCATAAAATTAATTTATTGAAATAATTTATAACGGACAACTAAACTGACAACATAAATAGGTACTTAAAATCAAATAAACTCACTTAAAGTCGGTAAGTACATCAAATCATTGTTTCAATGAAATTTTAAGAAATAAATAAAAATTAACTTAAAAATAATAGACAAACCTATTGACCCAAAATATAATGCATAACATTATAGAAAATCGGTGCGTTTTCAATTTTTTACGTCACAACTAAATGTATTTATCATTCGAGAACAATTTCCGGTGTACCTCCGAGTAATTGAAATATTATTTTTAATGTTGATAAATCGTTTATCATGCCAGTTATTTGTAGAAAATGACCGCTTTTAGGAAAATATTATCAAGTTCTACCTATACCTATTACCTATACAATATATGTATATTAATATATTATTTTAAATAACTACATATTATGAAATTCTTATGATAATTCTTGATTTTTATACTCATTTGATCATTTTAAATATCTTCAAAAACTTTAAAAAAATATTTGTTCAATACTTATAGTATATTAATTCATCAACATTTTCATATTTATTTATTTTATTGATAATTGTCATTAGTCGCGAGTAGAGTCCTTTCCCATGTGACCGTTTGGACGAGCTGCAACTTGTATACCTATACATAATTAGTAGTAAGTATACATATTATAATAATTGTAATATGTTTAGGAAAAACAACGTAATAATATATTATAAGCTTCATTAGCTATTTAACAATATTAAATCATTTATATATTAAGACGTATATAATATATAGTATTATACTTTGTAATAAGTAAAAAAATGTTAAGTAGTACATAAAATATGTGAAAATTCTTAAAAATTACACAAAAATCTTAGGCAATTGTGTACCGAAAATGTGCACAATTCTGTAAATTTTATAAAGACATATTATGAAACCAAGTATTCTACCTCGATTATAAATAAGATAACTGTAAAACGTTATCATTGTTTGCAATTTAAATCTTAGAAAAACAAATTTTAATAAAATTTAACGCATTTCAAAATAATGAGTAATTGCCTAATATTACTATTTACCATTATAAAAACCAACCCCGTGTTTTATATAATATGCATACTCCTCGAATTTATTCATTTTATTGTTTATTCAACATTTTTGTATACAAGGTGATTATTTTATCGAACAACACTCATCATTTCAAAAATGTATAAATATATTTTGTAATAATAAGTGTTATCCGATAAAAGAATCACCTATATACTTTATCTCAATATTCCCATAAACTATATATATACATAGTAAATAATACTAATCATATTTTTAAATCATTTATTTAATAAACCATCATTTTTCACAGACGTTTTTGAACATTTTTTTTTTGAATGAATCCGCAATCAATTCTAGAAAAATGTTCAAATATTCTTGTTAAGTATTAATTACTAATTAGTAATCAGGTAAAGTATTAAATATATTTAAATACTCTGATAATACGCAATCATAATTATTTATTTTTTATTACTCGTAATTTATTCATTCATTCGTTCATTGTAAAAATTAATTTAAAATTTTTTAAATTACCAATTAGGTTACATGTTGTTGCGGATCATAAAAAAAACAATGAATTATCATGATATTATAATTTATATGCATCGATTGAATAATTTTTTTAATTCACTTACTTTTACATATTTTCATTTTTATCATAAGGTAAACATATACATAATAATATTATGCTACGTAGCGTAATGATATTAACGTATGGAAAAATGTATTTAATGTATAATTATATCATATAGATAATTACTATTAAGCTCCGATTAATTTTGGTAATATTAAGACAGTAAATTATTTAAAATTGTTGTCGATATATACGAAGGGAA
Organism: Schizaphis graminum; assembly: GCA_020882235.1. Lineage (NCBI taxonomy): Eukaryota > Metazoa > Arthropoda > Insecta > Hemiptera > Aphididae > Schizaphis > Schizaphis graminum. The sequence goes on from CM037034.1 coordinate 43,486,118, forward strand.
TGGATGATTTAGTAGACATTTAAGTTTCGTTGAATGAAATAAAATAAATACAATATTTTCAATATTTTACACTGTTCAAGAATATAATAATATACATACAAGTACTAATAGGTTATTATTATATTATATATAATATCGCTTGTATAGATTACTGGTTTGGCGTATAGCGTTCAGTATCGATAATATTGCCGTTCGTCTAACATTCTTTGACTCTTTTTAAGACCTGTAGAGACCAAACAATATATGTGTACAATACAACAAAACCGTTGTCTTTTTTTCAAAAAAAAAAAAAAAAAATATGAAGAAAGAGGAGGAGGAAAAGGAAAAAATCTCAAGTAAGGTGCTAAAATAGATTAGTTCCATAACGTGTTAGCGGTGTTTATTTAATATGCAAATGAACTGTGGTGGCAAAATACGTGTGAAACAATTGTAATACTGCAACGTCGCGGCGCGTATACAAAATAACATATATACCGCTACCCGACAAATGTAATGTCACTGGTTGTGTGTTGTGTCCGAGTCGTATTCTTTTTGTTTGCACGCAAAATGTCGTTCGTCATTTTGCCGTGTACATATAATAAAATAAAAGCGGATTTTACCTATATATTATAACGTCTTCACTGAAATACGCTTTGAGTACCTTGTTTGTGCTTCAGAATGCGTCCATGTATCGTTTAACCATACGTTTTAACTTTTAACGATTTCTTTACAGTTACATTCAGTTTGCGCATGCTTAACCAAAAACAACTATAGTTTCCACAATTTTATACAATTTGAATCTTGGATGCACATAAAAAAAATGAACAATATGAACCCGGTTTTATCCCAAAATTGGAACGTAGCTCAAATGTTTCTTCTCACCATATCATTATTGGCAACTAACGATGCGCCAGACGCATTTACAGAACTCATATCAATTTTTCGTATAGGTAACTGACTCAGGCTTCATTAATTATATTTCAAATAACTATGTATTGATACTAACTCCATTTTGAACAAAAAATATTAGCAAGTGAGCTTAATGAATCCCAGAGAACAAAGAACAGCTTGAAAAGTTTTCATATTATGTAATTTAACAATCAATTACCTATGTAATCCTCGTATTATAATATATCAGCAGTTCGAAACTAAATATTTTACAAATTCGATCTGAGACCTACCTCAAAATAAATTCATTAAATTAAAAATATTTATATCAAACAAAAAAGTATTTTAATAACACAAAAACTATATATATAAAATATAAATATAATGATGGACAAATAAAATAGTATATGCACAAAACAAGTTTCATCCATTATTATACTTCTTCAGAATGATGTCATATTATTCTTCCTACACGTACCACATCCCATATTTCTAACTATGCATGGAGCAACCCCATTTTATCATTTAATTATTTATTTATTTAAATTCTGATTTTAGAAGTGTTCAAACTTAGGTAATTACCATATTTTAAATTTACTAAGTTTGTTCGTACTACTTAATAAAATGTCCTGTAGTGATACAAACTTCTAATTTTTAAATGAAAAGCTCCCTTTTTTTATTATTTTGTGATAACTATACTTGAAAAAAAATCTCTGGCCAATAACATTTGAATAATACCGACAAAGCGTTCCCTGACATTCATTTTTAATAATAAAATAATAATATAAAGGTATATATGTTGTAAAATAATTGTGAATCATGTACAAAATACATTATACTTAATATGTACCTATATATTATACTATATGTATGTGTATGCTGCAAGTCTGATACAAGGTGCAGCGTTGCAGATTTATCAGTCTATTTGATATGAAAATTCTAGGCCGAGAGAAAAACGACGTCCTTTGGACTAGAATACAGTTTTATATAATGTATTCTATATATGTATTACAAATATAACCAAGTAAAATACTGAATACCCATGTGTGTCTGCAAAAAATAATTTTCTCACCGCCTCTGGTGCCCTAAATAAATTTATCGTGACCATTTGTTAAAAACAAAAACAGTTGCGCCGGAAAAAAAACATGACTGCGCAGTGATCGAGAATTGCGTACAAAAAAAAGGCTACGATTAACGATTCCGCGTTAATCAACTGATTTATATAGATACGAATAATAATATTATATGGCTGTAGCAACGGCGACGACGGCGTTATTTCAATAGGTTTTTAATCGGATGATATATTTTTAATTCGCTGCGGCGGGAAGAACGCGCGCGGCTCAATTACGGGTTACGGTACTTTTTGGCTATAAATCTATATTATATACCTATAGGCGTATATTTCTATAAGATGTACCTATTCATTGATAAAACGGAAAAGAACCCCCAGGTAAACACTAAAACAATATAATATATACACATAATATTACTTTACCGGAAAATCTTCTTGTACATTATAAATATATATATATATTTATATTTACGGTGTTTTACACGATTCACATCGTGCAGATATCCGTTCTCGCGAGCCTACGGTTAATCGGCCCGAAACGGATATTGTTTCGAGTATAATATTATTGTTAGCGCGAATATATGTTGTATACTGCAATAACATTGTACTTGACACGGGGTAAAGGATATATTATATATACCGTATCGGTGCTCGTGAAAATCTCGGAGACTTGAACGCTCGAATCACTCGCCGGATCACCGGACACGATCGGGTCAAAGTTCTCGTGTACCCACGCCCGCTCATCTACAGTTTCACCTGCGGCGCGTCTCGTTTGGCGCCTCCGCAAAAATGCGCTTATTGCAATATACGTTGCATGATAGCGTCTCACCATAGTAATGACATAAAGGTATATTATGAGTATTAATACGCCATTGTTATTTTTCGGTACATCGAACACCACGATGACGCATACCTATATAAAACGCGTTCTCGCGAATCCGTCGTGCATAGGTATATAATATATATATACCTAGGTATACGCGAAACACGCATATACGTATGTACTATGTATATTGTATACGTATGTACAATGTAACTGTGCATAGTCTGAAGACGAATAAGCTGCGACGAGACTCGGGGGAACGATCGATATTGCGTCTCGACAAGACGATGATATAATATATTATGTAGATACGTGGCGTACGAATTTTATAGAAAAAAACATCATATTTTTAATTAAATAGTGGAGTATGCGCGTGAAAAAATGCGTTTATCGAGTGCCTTTACTTTATATACGCCGCAATGTATGATTTCGTGTAGAGCACGACATCCTTCATTTGACTTCAAACGATTGTTTTTCTAATTTTTTTAGTGTCTACTATTTATGTTATATCGTATTCCGCATATTTCGAAAGTAAAAATAATACAGCATCCGATGACTATAAAAAAAAAATTTAAAACGATAAAAGATTAAATGTTTTGTTTAATTTAAATGTCATGAAAGGTCATTGATTTTAGTTTATTCTTTAGATCTTCGGTGGTTTTAGGTTCGGCGTGCGTTATCCGTCGGACGGGGCTAATCATAATAGTGGCAATGAACTGTGGAAATAAAAAGATGTTTCGCGCTGCAGCGGTGGCGGGCGTAGATATTGATGCGCGTGGGCCTGTTATATATACTTTTGTTGTATCCTCATCGTCGGGTACGACACGCGTGTTTATCTATTTGCACGTATGTATGAATGCACCTATATTTACCATAGCTCATATTCGCATGTTAATATGATTATCGTGTTATTATTGTTATTATATGATTATATACTTTATGAGGTACACTATACGTTATATTATACAATGTATTGTTATGCAAATCGGGTAACGGAAAACTATACGCGTGTGTTCGATTCGTATGTTTACGCCACGATTATCGCACCCGAGAAAATAACCATGGGTAACTTTTAAACTTGACATTATTTAGTCGTTATTCAACGACTTACTGCATTATTGTTATTCTCTTGCTCTCGTCTCATAACTCCTCATGATATGACTTTATATATAAACGTTTTTTAAACATCTAAATCATCATATAATGATGATCATTATTCGATGCTCGTAATTATTCATTTGTGACTTTAACAATAACACAATAATACTCCAACATGTCAAATTAATGTGCAATTTTAATCTAGCATTATTTGGCAAACAAAAAATTACTATTACAAACTTAACTATATTATTATGTATACCTATGTATAAACTTGAACTATTCAGAAATATATAATATTGTAATCTTCAAAAATAAATATCATTCGGTTCTTTAAAGGTTGTTAACGTTAACTCATTCTTATTTTATAATACAATCCATGGTTCACACGAAAACAATACGAGCACTACGTAAACTATGTTCGATTCTATATAATCTATTTAACACTACTACAAGTTATATTATGTTTGACTATATCTATTTTTACTTAACAAATATTTTTTTATATATATTATATAAGATGATAAAGTTTTTAAAGTTCTTAAATTACTAACTTAGATTAGACCTTCAAATTAAATTATCAATAATTTATAATTGCAGTAAGAAAAATTTTCAAGGTTATAAATTATATAATAAGTCGGTATAAAAGAATAATATTTTAGCTTCTAAAAGAATTGAAAAATTGAAATGTTTATAAATATATCAAAATAAGTATATTTTGAAAATTGTACAATAAATAATAAATGCTTATTTATTTATAATTATTTATTAACATCTCGTAGATTAAACGTACTGCAGAGTTCAAAGTTTCGAATTACACAAGTTTCACTACATAACATAATTTTATAATAATGAATTATACATTATAAGATAAAAGTATACAATATATTACAATAATATTATTTGAAAACAGTTAATATTCATACAAATACAATGTAATAATCGTATATAGAACTTTTTAGCAGAACGTAATTATACAGTTTATACTATTATTTAACATATACAATTACGTGGGCATAAGTCTGATGAAAGTTATAACTACAGAGTCTGGCAAATATCAACTATATCCAATTTTCTGCCAGAAATCATCCTTAAAGACCAATTTTGAAGATTATGGATTATTAAAGACATACAAATAAAATAATATATACTTATACTACATACATCATTGTAAATCCAATAGGTACATTCATAGCAGTACTATATTCTTATAGTAATACAATAATTATATCTATAAAACAATATTATAAATCACAATTTTTCAACCAATTATGTAAACAAGACGTATATACCTCAGGTATTTGTGTTGGTAAACGATGACGCATTTCTTTATCGTAAATTGTCTCGTACCCATTCCTATAGATACAATGTAATTATATATTTATTGGCATAGAAAATAGGTTGTATATAATTTTATGTGTATTAGAAAGAATCATATTATTATACAATGTCGTTTCACATGGCGTATTCAAACGCTTCAATCTAATGGACGATCCAGGGACATCAAACGTCACATATTGGCGACAGTAACTATATAAAAGTGCATTCGCGACGCGCAAATAAGAAATAATAACTACCTATGTAGCTAGTGATAATAATTAAGTTCTATTCCCATAATAGCATAAATGTATATTATAATATGTATACTCTCTATTATTGTTGAAATTATTATTATATATACATAATACATATTTGTATGTATACAGACTTTAATTTCTAGTATGACGTTGGGTTAACACTCGATGTCTCGGCCATTCATTAAAGTAAGTGTATTTGATAAATCATGATCATCATCAGGTGTATAATATTGTACAGCAATATATTTCGTGAATATACCTAATACAAAAAATAAAAACGGCAAACGTTATTTGTAGGTATATATAATATTGTATTTTATAATTATTATTATATTTCGTAGGTACTTATACTTGTAATTCGACGTCCTTATATTATTATATTATGCGAATAATTGCAATATACGTGATGTGTATATATTTTCATTTGTGTCTGCTGTATTCCGTTTGCACATGTGCAGTATGTAAGTAATATACTATATCATGATAAAAATATTATTTTAGGTAGATAATAGGTTAGTAATAATTGTATTATTGTTATAATAACATTAATACCATTTCTATCGTGTATTTAATATATTATAAATTATACATATGTGTATGTTAGAAAGTGTTAAAAGGGCTGTACTGCTGTAGTTTTAATACAATTCTAATTGCACGATAGAAGTTCGATATTTTTGATCTCATTATATTTTGATAATAACCTCTATGATTGATGTGTTGTATTATAATTTTCATTTTTATTTTATTGATACGTATTAAGTGTTGCCATATTGCGGATTGCAATGACAAGTAGACGTAGCTGTATACAGACTAAAACTGTGGACGGGATTCCACGACCTAATCCAACATACCTATTATACAACCTAAACTACAGTAAACGTGTAGTATAATTTGCTTTATAAAAAAATAATAAAATATTTCATCATTTTTTTTTTGTTTTGTTTTGAAAATATGTATTGTTTTCAAAACAGGTAATTTAAATATGAAATTGTTATTTTTTTCGACCTCTGTGTTTCCCTACGCGTGTTTATTCTCTTGTGTAATATTTTTTATTTTTAGTTAATGTTTACTATCCAACAATGATTATAGAAAAAATCTGTTTCCAAGAATGCTTAAAGTAGAATCACATAATTAATATTAACAACAATAATAATAATACATACATACAATATAATACAATTAAAACTTTTTAATGCAATAGTATACTAAATCGAAAATTAATTTCGTAACTAAACTTTTTTATTATTATATTAATAATTTTATGATCACAAACTTAGAACTACAAAAATTATTACCTAACTTATAAGTTATTGCAAAGTATAGTAGAATATTAAAGATAAAAAAAAAGCAATTATAGGATACAACTAGTGTAAAGGTAGATTATGTAAATGTATACAACTTTGAAAGTTTTAAAAGATCAAAAATATTTTATATTATGCTTTGTTCGTATACATTGTCTCGAAATTTTTTGATTCACTAATTTTCATATTAGTGACAATGAATTAAGTTTAACCGAAAAGATTTCCTTGCAAGTTTAGGATTGATCTTACACTTTTTTGACATGGTACATTATCGTTATTAGTAATACAAATATATATAAAATGTAACATTTATTGCTATTATTATTTGGGCGAATGTAAGTTCCTACACGAGACCTAGCAAGTAAACAAGATACATACGTTAGTTCCTACACGATAAAATAAAGTACATATGTGAGTTCCCACACAGTAAAAAACAGGTACATGTGTAAGTTCCTACACGGTAAAAAAGGTACACGTGTAAGTTCCTACATTAAGTATATTATAAGTAATCTATCTAATATCAGTTATATCATATTATAATACTATCATACATTTTAACCCTTTATTATATAATTCTTTATAATATTTAATAATTTACCTAGGCAATAAATATTATCAATTTAATAATTTTAAAAATAATAATTGTAATAATAATAATAATTCATCATTTATTGTAAAAAAGAAAATATATATAAATAATGCATTTTATATAATATTTAATAATTTAACTAACGAGTGTGATAACATTATTTCATCACTTACTCCACACTATTATGTTCTTACAATTATGAATTATTATTATATAGAATGCATTACTTATATTTTTTTTACAATTATAAATTATTAATATATATTAAAATTATTAAATTAAATTAGATATATAGCTTATAAATTATATATTTTATAGAATATAAAGGGTTAAAATGTATGACAGTATTTTATAGACGTAGATTGATAACTTAAAATATTCCTAGTGTAGGAACTTACATGTGTACCTTATATTACCATGTAGGAACTTACACAAGTACCTGTCTTTTGTCTCATAGGAACTAACATATAGGTACCTGTCTTCCGCCGTGTAGGAACTAACCTACGTACCTTTTTTTTTTCGTCTAGGAACTTACACATCACATATGTAGGAATTAACGTATGTAATTGTCTACTTGTTACTCTCGTGGAGGAACTTACGATTCCCTTGTATTATTTAGGTGTTATTTATTTTAAGGTTCACCCAACTGCGCACGTGTGATAAAATCATAAGATCAGGAATCAGTGACTTAAACATGATAATGGCACTCGTTTTTAATACAATGGATATACCCACGTATAAAAAAGCATGAAACCATTAAAATATGGTTTTAATTTACTATACAAATAGTTTTAAATCTTTTTTCATATAATCGTTTTACATATATGTGCATATACGCACATAATATTCGCATATTTCTACATATGCAAATGACAACTAAAAACATAAAAATAAATTAAAATTGAGAAAAGAAGTAACTTAATAAGATTGACTATTAAGGAATTTCCAAGTTTCAACTAAATGAAAAAATGTTTAATAATAATAATAATATTGTAATTCAAACTTAAATATTTTGAATTTAATGACCCGTTGTAAAAATGCATGCAATATAGGTACTGCATAATATCATCATTGGCTGAGCATGTCGATATATTATAATAATAAACTTATAGGTACCAATAATGGCGTCTGTGGTATATTACGGATAAACAGTTTTTATTTCCGGTGGCGCTACACAGTCCAATATAAGGTTAGATGTAATGAAAAACTCGTTTCAATCGATCGTTAAACGAATATAGTATAACGGAGGATTTGTAAAATGTCGGTTAATAATATTATGCTAAAATACACCGAAAGAACTGAGACTTTTACTACGAATAATATTATATTATAGATACCTATCGGCATAGTAATTCACGACGTACGCGGATACGCGTGGAAGACCGATTAATGGTTTATTTTTTATTGTTATTATTTTTTTTATCATTTTTTTTACGCGTCGACGATCGTCCGGTAAATAAATAAACATTATTATAACTCTAGTGACATAGTTTTTGTTCGTCGAAAAATAATCACTCAGATGACGTCGGATTGGCCGTTACAATATTTACACCCGGTGACAGCGCGTTTCGGACGATTAATCGATGTAAAAGTACAAACCGATCGTTTGACCATTTTTTTATTTATTTTTTGGCGGCAAAAAGTGCGTTTGGAATTTTTTTTTTTTTTACATCAGCCGTCGAACGAACATTACCGTTATTACGGCAATACAACAATATATACTATTATACATTGTATGTATATATAATATAGACTAGCTATTGCGTTGGCTAGTGAACGTTATCCCATTTATGTGATAAGTGCCTAGCCTATAATTCCTTCAAAATATAGAATAAATAAAACCGCATATACAATAAAACTTCCCCTAACGGACACCTCTGAATAGTGGGTATTTTTTTTTTTTGGAAAAAAACCAAAACCTGAACTTTCTGAATATCGAAAACCTCCGAATAATGGTCAAAATTTCAGCGACCGACAGTGTCCGGTATTTAGATGTATCACTGCATAATAGTACAACTATAATAGTTATTTCAGAAATCGTGTCGTGATCGAAAGACGATGACAATAATACAATAATATGGTCGATATGGCCAATAATGGATCAAGTCAAAATAAAAATAGCATAATACGATTTTCAATCTCCAGTGAGTGAAATGCAATCTCACATGACAAATACAAAAAATTCTATACATCAGTAAAAAGGCCCGCGGAAATAAAACCCATGCGATTCGCATAATATAGAATTGTTCTAGAATATATTATAATATGTGTGTTTTACGAGTAATATACCTACCAACTGCGGCTTTTTCTACTTGAGCTCTTCTCCTGAGCTATTTTTCGTTAATCACGATTCCAATAAAGAAACGACTCGAGTTATTTTCAGCGTGTTTGATAGCATTTAAATTTAAATAACGTTAATGATTTTCAATGTCTTCGAGAGTGTTCGCGCGATACATGGAAATTGATGCGTATACTGCGCACAGTAGTGAAATCGTGTCCGACACACACGCGCGTATCGTAAACGGGTGATGCGTGTGCAACACATTGTCGTATCATACATAATATATGCGTGTGCGTGTGTGTGTGGCTACTCTTATTTTCCGCCGTTTACTCTACATTCGGTCGCGGAAAATTGCAGCCTGTTGTTTTTTCGGTCGGTCAGACGTCCGCTAAGATCTCAATAATAGTGATAAATAATAACGCTGCATCGCTACTATATATGTATACTTTTAATAATAATAATAACAATAATAATAATAATAATGATATGGAAAAAAAATAATCTGACGAAATCCGTACGCGTACATATTATATGAGTCGTTATTATAAACGGCTTAATATTATAACAACGTAACCTTGGACGGCCGGCGTAACCGTCAACGTCTCCTGACCATCGCCGCGCTCACGCACGAGATAAATCGCCGCGGATGATGACGACTACGCGATGCTCTTGATTTTTTTTCGTTCTCAATACGGAGAATATTTTCGTTTTTGTTTATTATATCCGTCGCGTGTATTTATTATGTAGGTACGTGGTGCACGGTTTCAGTGAAAACATGACTAATTTATCGCCACGATTATTTTTCCGTGCATTTTTAAATGTCCTGCAAACGCGCGGCGTTCATTATACGTCGCGTTTACGCTGAAATCGTTCCGAATCCGCCGCGGACGAAACGAAACCGACAGCACACACACACACACACACACGCACACAAATATATATATAATGTATGTATATATAGTTAGGTACGCGTACGAGTATATACTCTCACGCGTATATGTAAAGCTAATCGTTTTGCGAGCGAATAATTTCACGGCTAAATATATATATATATATATATATACATATATACGTACGCAGGATAATTCCGAGTATAATCGTACCTACGTGTTGTAGGCATATAACAGTCGTATATAAAGTGCGGTTGTTCGGTTCGTGTAGATAATACCTATAATATAGTTTGTGTCGCTCAAAAGAAAGTGTCTGTGCATATAATATAATAGACGCGCGGCATCGCTTAGAATAAATAGACCGCCTTCACAGTCGTCGTCAGTGATTATTATACCACACACCGTTGTTATTATCAGCACGCGATAAGGGTTATTTTATTGAAATCTGTCTCGTGTCGTGCGCAGATGTACGTAACATGAATAATAACGTCTAATATGACGATGTAGTTAAACGTATCCGTCCGGGCGTTATATGCGTAGCCCAATTGCAGTATTATAAGAGATCGGTTTCTAATAATAAAAAATATGGTCCATCTGCAGACGTGGTGCGACTGTTTTTATAAAGATCGTGCGATAGTTTTGGCGGTGGTATAGGTCTAGGTTCTATATTAGCCGCGTCAATAGATTCATATGTTACCGCATGTTATTTTAAATGTTATTATTACTTTTTTGTTGTGCATTGGCGAAGGAATAAGTGATGCCCAAGAACGAACGAAAAAAATAGATACGCCATTTTTATTACAAGGTATATCTATACTAAATATTAAACTAAACACATGTACGGAAACCTCCATAGGTACTCACATGCCAATACAAAAAAAAAAGCCAAATAACTATGGAATCTTAAAACATAACGCGGTCTCCGTCTTTATTACACTTTTTGAAACATACAAAAAACACCAATTAGGTCGACTTCTGTCGACTGAAATTACAAACAACAACATAGACACATTAGAAACTCGAGTACAGCTTTCAACTTTACATGCACGTTTTGATATGTTAAAAAAAAACACTGAACATACATCGGTACACCACATTCAATTCGATGCTAGAGGATTACTAACCAGGTTCGACTTTTCTATATTATATTCATCGAAGTACACAACATAAACCGATTTGCTCACATTAAGTTATTTCACTTAAACCTAAATAAGTAGAACACATACCCAGCAACAACGGACATTATTCAACCTATAACCAGCTATCTCATAAATTATTATACATAAATATTTTTTTTTTTTTTTTTATCAGTAATTATTAATATTGATTCGTAATCAATAATCATATAATTTTCGAAACTCAGTTTTCACGTTGATCTAGTTACACATAATATTGTGTTGATATTTATTCATCGTCCTATACTATAGGTACCTATAGGGCTATAAAAGAATTCCGGATATGCGGTTGAAGTAAAAAATCGCACAATACCCTGCAGGTTAATAGACAATTAATAGTACATAAATGAATACCGCATATTCCTTTTGTATGCATATGAATACGCGTTTAATATGTAGGAAATGAATCGTAATTTAAACAAATTTTTCCTGATATTTTTATAATTTATTTTTGTTATAGGCACATCTCTTATAAAATAATATGCATAGTAGGTATAGTGGTATACGTTATATCGGTAACACAACAACAACGGTGCGCGTACTTTCTTCGTGAAAATAAACATTCTTCTTATTGACAATGACAGAGCGTATAATAATTCGTGTATATTATATACAGAGTAAAAACTAGAATATATTATTTCATGGATGTCAGAAAAGAATATTACTTTTGCACAAATTTTACATGTATGCACGTATATGTAAATATTTTTTAAACGTCGTTTAGACAAAATGTAGGTACATATGAATAAATTGTTGGATGACGCTAATGGAACCGAGTTTTTTCACCGTTCCGTGACCGCATCATATAATATTATAATACATGTATCGTTTTTTTTTTGTTTTTTTTTTTTTTTTTTAATTACTTATTTGATAAAATCAATAAATTTCGGAAACATTGATTTAAGTTTTGGTATATAAATATAGAAAAAATTAAGGTTGAAGTTTTGAATTACACAAAATAATAAAGGCTTCGATGAAAATCTATTCATTTTTAAGACTTAGAAAAAAGTATATAATATTAAATTATATTAAATCATAAAATGTTAATGTAAGGTATGTATTCTTTTCTAAAACTAAAAATTAATATAGTATTCTTTACAGGATATAAATTGAAGTCCAACCATTAGACCGTCTACAGAAGCCCTCATCAGTTTTCGGCTCAACTACTACAGTACTACAGTTACTAAAATATATGATCATATATATATTATATTGGTATGACTCAATCATTCAACACGCAATACGTATGTAGTATATCATGATGTAATAGCGATAAAAATCTACACAATTATAAATACTCCAGTTTTTAAAATTAATTCTAATATTTTATAGTACACACTATACAGAAACCAGTCACGTGTAATCTTGCACCAATTCGAATACATATAACTTTATTATTACAATTATTATTATTTTGTGTATCTACAAAAATATGATTAAAAATGTTACCTACTAACATTTCTTAAGATTTATAATATTCTTACCAAACATAACCGATTTCAGTTTTATAAATTCCCTCTAATAATAATATCTATACCTAATACCAGTACCAATATTTGTCATGCTGTACTATACCTACTTAAATTACCTGATATATACTCTACTATTGTCCCCAATTTGATATTTATATAACTCTTTTTGTTTTGGATTTTATGTCAATGTCAAATTTTTATTGCTGTATTAAATAATAAAATAATATTAATAAATATAAAAATAACGGTCGTATTTTTAATATTATTGTTCTGTATACTATTACCACAATAATTTCACGCAAACCTTTTAATTTTTCCCATTTTTTTATGTCGTCCAAATACAGATCAGAAACAGGAAATCTATTTGAATCTGATTGCACTGAGTAACCTAATTTGTGTTAAATAAATTAGTTTTACTCCGTATTTATCATATACGTTGTCTTGATAATGCCGTTAAAAATGTAAATTATTTTAAATATTGCATGTGAACTGCATAAGTTTTCACGGTTATACGAAATGTTTGGTAATAATATTACTTATATAGGTATAAATATAACACTATAGTTTGGAGTTTAAATGCTATTTGTATAATACGTTTTTAGTTAATTCTGACTACAATTAATATCAGTGGTTATTTATATTTTATTATACAACATCCGGTATCCGGGTAAATTTCTAGTAATTATTGAAAAACAAATACGTTTCGTGACTGTATAATGATATAATATTTGGTTATAATAAGTGTATTGCATATGATACTATTTAACATGTTGTACGCTTAGATAGTTATGTATAGATAAATACAGAGTAGATCTACGATAGATGTGTTATCTGCGAGAAGTAATTATTACCAATGATAACGGTTCACACAAAATTATTATAAAATAGTCGATTATACCAATATAAAAAAAAAAAAAAATCAAAATGCCGTAAACGATTATCTTTTCAAATAATATAGCAAACTGTTTTATACCTAAAAGAATAGTTACATAAACACAGTACGAATTATTAAGTAAAAAAATTCCAAAATATGTGATTTTAAAAATATAAAAACAAAATCCCGTTACAGTTAAATACAATAGCTGTATAGTATAATTATATAGTATAGCTTTCAAGTCATTATAACAAAGTTTTAAAAATAATTGATCCATTATTAGTATTATTATATTCATCGCGGCAATGTTACACAGAAACCGACCAAGTGTAAAAATAAAAATATAAAAAATAGTATATTTTTAATATTGTGGTATCCGAACAATAATTGTAACTACTATAAGAGTTGGAAAAAAATATCCCGTCGGATTAAATTTATGTTATGGTTTGTAAATAATTAGTGTTTGCAAATGTTTACCAGTTTGGTAGATAGGTACCTACAATATTAAACGAATACATAATTGCTTACTAACTGATAATTATAACATCATAAATTTCACTATTATACATACGAGATCGAAATAATTTCGTCTTTCAAGTTAACTAAGAACGTAGCTATGCGAAAGTATTATTATTTAGGTGTTTTATTTATCACTATTTTTTTGGAAATCGCTAAGAAAAGGTAAAAAATATGTCAGTACAGCGCATACATATAGAGATTAAAAATCAATCCGACCACTACAGAACGCAGAAATAATTTTTTTAACTCCAATCAAATGAGTAATTTTTCTAAATTTATATTACATTTCTTGCATATCGTGTAGCACATCAAAGCATCTGTACAAGAGCCAAGTACCCGTTTTTCTGATAAATCTTGACTAGGTCCGAAGTATATAATCTAAGTTCCATTCAGAACCGTTTTTTAAATGCAACGATTAATCGTATCGAATTCAGTGGCCTGCAATTACTACATTGGTCTCGGCGTTAGATAAAATATTTTAATTTATAATATCATATACTGTTACAATTTACTGTTAAAAAGTGATCAAATGACGTATCGCCGTATCGGTCCCTTTTGTACTCACAATTTATAATATACGGCTCTTACGATAATATATTTACGTACTTACGAGTACTATCATAGTAACATAGTATATTTTTGTGTATTAATTAGTTTTAAATTGTAAAATGTAATTTGTCGTTTACAAATAATAAATATACTGTACATAACACTTATAATAAGTTATAATGTTGTAGTAGTGTAGTACTTATCTATATTCTACACATACGAGTATATCAGTAAAATTTTTGTTTCATTTCGTTTTAATTTGGAAAATGCCTTATAATATAGTTAATTAAATATATAAACAAATTATACCTAATATACCAAAACCTATAGGTATGTTTATTTGAAATTTGGTCAAATGAACGGCCAAACAGTCGATCGCGGACAATTTAAAATTCGATAATGTTAGGATTTATTTTTAGGGCCACGGGCACGAAAATTAATCGAGATTATCAATAAATTAGTTTTATTGAAAAATGTCCTATGGAAGTTGATCCTCAAATGTGAAGTATATTATTAGTAGATAGTGACCAAAAAAAGTTTGGCCACCTCTGATATACCTACTTTACTAAAATTGTGATGATTTTTTTTATTTTGTTGGAACAAACTGCAGGTCCCGTTTACAATACTAATCAACAGCAATAAGACACGCATTTTATTCGGAAAAATTAATTTTGTTTTGTATACCTATTTGTTTCATATACGACCCCCGTTTTGAACAGGTTTCCCATTTGTATAAAGGTGGCGCCATAAAACTACTTTTTCCAAAACTTCAACACCCTTTGACGCATGACTCGGGCTTTTTTCAATGCTTACACCCGCAAAGATCATGTTAAATTTATTTTCGTGCTGATGGAATCTATAACTTTAAATATAGTAACAACTGCGTCGTAATGAGGTGCACGACTCGCAAATCATATTATATATCATCGTATATGCGGTGATCTTGTGCAGGACAAGTTACGCACGCGTGCTAAGAATACGTTAGGTTACGGTCGTCGAGCCCTCGCCATAAATATGCTAAAACAAAAAAATAATAATAATATTGTTGTATATTATATTATATATTATTGCGGTCGTCCAGCAATCCGTTGGCCCGCCAGCAGCTGTGAATCGCGGGCGCAGTGAACGACGAGCCGTGTCCTTCGTCGCGAATGAATTTTACGTCGGAATAACAGCGGTTTGCAAAAATATTTCCCATTGACGACCGACAATATAATACCATATATATATATATATATATATATGTACTGTGTACGTCAAATATTGTACGTATATTATATTATGTAAGGAATAGCAGCGGTACATTATAAGTATTATGTGCGATTAACGTGGCATCCTGCTGTAAGGCGTATCGCGATCCGTGGAGCGCGCGCGTGTATTTCCTTAAAACGGTTTTATTACGAAAATTATCGTGTCAGATGGCAACTTTGTAAAGACGTCTACGATGTACATGACTACGCGTGCGTTTTAAGACCCGTCGGCGGACCGCGAGGTGTGTCGGCGAAATCGCTTTTTTCCGGCAAGCGCGCGTACGGTCTTATGGCTGACACTACTGCTGCCACTGCTGCTTTTGCAGACGTCTCTCAAAAATCATGCTGTTATCATTATAATATATTGTTGTCGTTGTTTTGCACCTGCTAGAGACGTGTCGTCACATTACGAATGGTATTATAGCGTTTATGGTTCAGCAGCATCGGAAGACGACCTGTAATCTTCGAACGGGATAATTATACAATAGCGATCTTAGCGTAGATTTAACGGTATAAAGATCGCGGGTATATTATTATTTATCATCGTTGCGTCAACGTCTTCGAAATTTAATCGAGCAAAACCGTCGTCGCCGTTTAGTCAAACCGCGCGTCCGCGTGCCATCTGTTAAGGTATTGCACTTGTGAATGGTGACTTTGGGAGTTTGAAATGGACGGTATAAGACGATCCGTTCAACTATAATAATAAGTCAATATTTGCAGTGTTTGAAATACATTTTTTCTTAGAGTTTAATGTATTGGTACCTCCTTGCTAGGATATTCACCTGTTTTGTTTACGAAAAAATAACTGTTATATTTTTACCAAAAAACTAAATAATAATAGGTATGTTATGTGACTATTTTCAGATTAATAAAAAGCATCTTAACTTTAGATGAGCCTCGTGTTTAGATTAATCATCAGTAGTTTAACCCAATATTGTTTGCATTCTAAAATAAAGAGTGTGTACAACAATATAAGGATAAACGAAAGGCCAAAGGATAAATAAAATAAATGTTAAAAATAAATAAAATAAATAAAAATAAAGTATTCTGATAAATAAATGCAATTAAAAATATTTGAATATTCTATTGGCCTAAAGCATTTTAATAAATAACTAAAAGTTTTAAACGACTTCTCAAATCGTAAAACCTTTACATAAAACTTGACTATACAATATATACCTATTCGAACAAATATAACTGCGCTGTAATCATATTAATAAAATGTGCAATTCAAAAGTGGTAGTAAAATATATTACCATACGCGTTCGTCTATAAAATGTGTTTACCTATAGTCGGGAATATGCGTCGTGTTTTAGTAGCACGGACGATATTAATTCTATTGTGTATATTTAAGGTAGATAAGTACACAATCGTCAATCGATACACGACAACCTACTTAGTGCTCTCGCCAAATAGAGTTTCGTTGTGTTATTTTTCGATTGCACTCGATAATGTTAATAACAATATAATTTATTACACACTCTCATAGTCTCATACACACATACTCGCAAAGCCTGTTGAATGATAGTATATATTATATTGCTATGGCCTGCAATGTCACCTATTTGGTGGTGGGCATCATACACTGCCTACTATAAGTATACAATACAATATAGAACACATCAATCGTGATTCAATGGCAAACAATAATAATAATGTAATATAATCGACGGACTACAATACAACCGACGGAATAATCAAATAGTATTCGTAGATATAATGTATTATATATTAAGTTCTCTAGTACATTACAGCGTACAGAACGATATACTTCCGTCGTATAAGACATTACAATACGATGTATATACTTGAATAAGTATTTTTTGCAAACGTTTATAGTCGTTTAATCGCTATTTCTCCTGTAATCTGATTTTTTACTTTCTTCTTGCTGAGCAATCGTTAATAATATATAATATTATAATATGTTAGGTAGGTACTAGCAGTGGCGTAGAAAGACTCGTTAGCGCCCCTGGCAAATCTAGGAAAATGCGCCTTTTTAGCGATTTAAAAATTGACGAAAATACGGAATGATATTTTAGATTCTGAACAAAGTGAAGAATGTATTGATTTTACTATGATGTGTGTTTTTTTTTTTTTGTGTCTGACGACAACATTTGGAGCAGTAATAATGTATTACTATTATTATGACTTCAGTCCCTCTTTGAATAGGAAAATTCATCTAGTTGGTACCTAGGGGGGGTCAAAAGTAAAATTATCAAATAGTTTTCAAAAAAATCGAGAAAAACAAAAAAAAAGTGACAGAAAAACGGCAATTTTACGAAAAACCACTTTTCGACAAAATCGATTTTTTGATTTTGCTGTAACTCAAAAACGAATCATTATAAATACTTGAAATTTTCACCAAATGTTTATATTATGGTTATCTCTTTACAGTTAAATTATTAAAAAAATATTTTGACCATTTTTAAGCTACTTATAGACAATTGAAATTTTCGACTTTTCTAAGTTTTTTTTCTTCAAATGCCAATAAAAATGTTTTGGGTGGCCAGAAAATCTTGAAAATTTAATACAAGGTTTCTTATAAGTTGTTCTTAAAGTGATAAAAAAAAAATCCAAAATCGTTAGTCACAATTTTTTTTTATAAGTGCTTAAAATTCGAATTTATACGAAATATTTCAAAATTTAAATTAAATTTCATACTCTCATTATGCGTATGTTGCCTAATACTTTTTTTATTAATAAACAAATACTCTAAAGTAACTATAGTAACATATAGTAACTATACTATTTGTTTAAAATAGAATATATGACAATATTTAAATATAATATATGTGTGTGCACTGTGCGTACAGCGTGCGACGTGTCAATAGCATAGACGGCAAAGAAATGGCAATACGATTACCCGCATCGTACTATGCATTGTATACGCTCTATCGTCACTTTTAAAAATAAAATGATTGGTATTATTATTATATTATTTAGACGACAAATAATATCATAATATATTTTATAGACGGGCCACGGGCGATCCGTAACGATACCTAAGCTCGATGTTCATTGTTTACACACACACACAAGCACGCACCGTTCCTTCTAGTAAAAACTAAAAACCAATTTAACGATAAACAATATATTAAACAAAATCATACACATTTCAAAATGTATAGCCGTTTAGGTAATAAAGAAATGTCGTTTTGAAAGTAGAATAAAAATAAGTAACAATTTTAAAGCACAAATTTGCGCCCCTTCATAATTTGCGCCCCTGGCGTAGGCACAGTTCGCCATACCCTTGCTACGCCACTGGGTACTAGGTAGTACCTATTCTATACTGCAAATCTATCATTCATTACACTGCATTCGTCGGTTATTCCTTTAAAAACTGATGAAAGCAATAGTATATATTTTAATATATATAATATATATCAAGGAGATATGTTTACTCGACGTCGATATTTTCGGCACGTCCTTCGTATTAAATCTGATGTTTTTCCCATTATATGTAGGTCTGTCGATGACGTTTGCGAAAAATTCTCGCGGTCATCACGTCGCCATCGTTTATGTCCACAAAATTGGAGAAATCTTCCACGGGAACACAATAGTAATACAAGCAAAACTGATAATATTATATATATATGTACCTATACTAAATATAATATTATTATACCTATTTATATTATAATGAACGTTTACACGCGTTGTCGTATTAAACTATCAATTACAATATATATATTATTATATTATATTATATTGAAGTAAAGTATAAATGTACCAACCAATAATGATACATTAATAAATATAATAATATAATATGTTGGGCAAGTTGCAATCAATTATTACATTTGGTTAATAGTTAGATACACCTCAATGAATTCCACCGGAAACAAGGTTAATATCGAAGAAATGTTAGTTCGTTTTCTTACACACTTCTTCCATCGAGTATGTATCCTATCCTAGTTACTATTCAATATCCTACCATATTGTTGTAAGTATCACTGCGCAAAGTACCTATCAACGGGATTCTTTACTATGTGAGTATACAAAACTCATCATGACAACGCAATAATAATATAAAACAAACAGAAGTCTATAACCATAAAGTGAGCTCATCTAAATATTTAAAATTAATATGAAAAAATATTAACTAAGTCAATTAAGAATAGATCAATTAATTATTTAGTTAATATTATAAAATTAACTTAGTTATCTATAACAATATATAAAGAATTACTATTTACTTATATTATATAGTACTATATTTAATATTTATATAGTAATAATAACATATTAACAATTTAAAAACTCTGGAATGGTACAAAAAAGTGACTATTAATGATTAGTATGTTATATTATTATTATACTAATTACTAAACATTTTTGAAAATCCTTCCAACAAAATATAACTTTATATAATAATAACAAGTAATAACTGCAGTAGACACTTGGTAAAATACTCGAAGTTAAAAACAATGAACGCAATTCAAGATTTTTAAATTTAATGATAAAAAAAAATGTTTGACGATTTGATAGAGATATTTTATATTTACATTTTGGTATCGATAATAGAGTTATACCTAGGGTTGGCTCTATTATGCATAAATTAATTCAATTCCATTAAACTTTATAGTGTAATATTACTGTAAATGTTCACTACTTCGGATTATTCTTGACAAACTTAAAACACAAACAATTATAATATAAATATCAGCATAATATTCCAGTTGTAAACTTCCCGCATAATAATTGAAGTATTTTGTGGGTTATTATCTCAAGAAAAGTATCCTAGGTACTTCATAAAATATATTTAAACTCTAACAATCTCTCATAAGATCTAAAAATCTCTAAAAGACCTAAGATTAATAATAGTAATAAATAAATCATGTGCTTAAACAAAATAATATGTAATAACAATGCGAATAGCAGGCACTAAAAATTATATTTAAATTACATTTTTAAAAAAAAAACACAAAAATGAATAGATGAAATAAATCGTGTAGGTACATTCAACATCACTATTCAGTATAATAGGTACACTTGTAACTATGCGCTTTGTAACGTATAAGTATAACTATTATTTTGTATTATATTATTTTTATACCCGCACAAATAGTATTTTTTTTTTTTACATAAGTTATTCTTATGTTCATGTGTCATGTTCAATTACCGTCACTTTTGGTAGGTTTGGCTGAAATCTATTGTTTTTATATAATATTGGCATTATAATTAATTGTTTAAATTTTAAATTTATTATCTATCTACCAATATATATTATAATTTTTCAAATAACCAATGGTTTAAATTACCAATATATTTTCGTAAGTCTTTCAAATTTCAAAATAAAACTATTTAAATATACTCGTGCATTTATAATATATTCATATACAATCGATTTCAACGAAACAAAAAACGTTTACAGCAATAACCCCAATAAAATACGATTATAATATTAAAATATGTTGTCTCAACATTCTTAACCTGGATTGAATTCATACGCATAAAGAGAAGCGATTATCAGCAAATCGTTATATTTTATAATAATATGAAACTGAAAGAATTGATTCATCTGAATGCACTTCGCACGTCTGTGGGTTTACGGATGACTTATCACACATTCAACCACTCAACCATTCGGTTCATTTTTTTTCCTGAACAGAAATTTGGTTAAATAGTAAGTCTTGACAATAATTATTATAAAGGATTTTCGGTTATAAATGTTATAATTGAACTATATCTCGTTTCAGACATTTATAGCTTCTACTATTATTCAGCACACGTTCTACTTGCATATCACAACTATATTATACAATATTTTAATACGACATTAAAATATAATATATTAATAATATAATACTATAATAATATAGTCCCCACGATCCTAACTCAGAAGTTGACATTTGTATTGTGCGGTCAAGAACCAACAATTATTATAATGTTAAATTTGAACTGAAAATAAATTATAATACATTTGTGCGAAATTACGATATTGCATTATTCTACATTTACAAAAACAGACTAAAGTATAATAAGCGTAAAGAAACAAAAAAATATAAAAATATTAATCAAATCGCTGAATATAAATAATATAATCCTTATACAATTATTATTATTTATTAAATTATTTGCTCAATCTATATTATATAAGATCTTAGTTTTAATGGCTTAATAGTTATATGTTACTCAAAGACAGGTAGACATTCCATTTATTTTCAGCTACGAAATGCTTTTAGTTACGATAAAAAGTTAATTATTGTCTTATACAGTTTGCTTTTTATAACCAACATTAATAACTATTATAACTTTAATATCATATTAATACCTCTGTAATATCATAATAACTGACTATAAATTATATATGCTGAATAAGTGAATAACCATCATCATCTAACTGTACAAAAATGTAATTTAATACAATATATTTAACTATATTGTATATAATAAACCAAATGTATTATTTTATTAGTTAGAAATGGAAGCTATATTTTTAACTATTTTCAACTGGTCACGGTATACGCGATATATGTATATTGTATAGGTATATCATAATATATATAGGTGTCTTAAAATATAATCACAAAACCGTTGTTATTAATAATATATACCTACGCGGTAGACGGATAATAAACCTAACACTATATTATAGTCACAGGTAACTGTTTAAATGAATAGATTATACTATTAGTGCCTAATTACAGCTGTTTTAATCAAAATTCCGATTATAATACTTTATGATTAGCTATAGATAAAAAGTAGATATATAATCTAAAGATATTTGGTTTTTTTTTGTGATTGGCTAATAATTGATTAAAATTGAATTTGTTATATATTTACATAGGCACAGGCATCGTAGGTATCCCGTTTAATCCATTATTAATTTTCCGATTGGATAATTTTTTCATAGATACCTATAAAAATATAACCGGCGCGGGACTATGTTTAGTTTAATACATACCTAATTCAAATTATTCTCCGTGTCATTTGGTCTGATGATTCGTTGAGGTTTAGCGAAGCTAATAAATAGCAAAGTGCTGCATGTTTAGAGGTTGTTCAATCTTCGGCTTTAGAAGTCGTGTGAAGAATAATAAGAATAACATCCAAACTCCCACACCACACAGACCTTATTACCTATATATTATAATATATATAATACACGAGATAATGCAAAGTTATCCAGTGATTTATATAATTGAATATTAAATCACTTAATCTAATATTAAATTATTAAGAATTTACACATCTGTATGGTTAATAAAATACGAGTATAATATGTAAACATTGTTAACTGCAGTTCACGGATTATGCGAATTATGCTATAGGTAAGGTATACCTCCCATTAAAACCTACATAATATAGTACCTATACCATTCATAGGATAATCGATTTTTTTATTACAGTTTGAATACCTACCTAATACGGCTGACATCGAATTGAGTCCCAAATATTGAATTGAGTCCCACAAATACTTTTGGGTTATCGGAGTTAAGTCCGACCAATATTGTTAGGTTGTTCGAGTTGAGTCCCTTTCAGCCTATTATTGATGTATAATATTGATTAATTGATTGCTTACATTGTTTTTAATAATAATAATAATAATGTTTTTAAATTGATAATAATTATGTGTGATATAATTTTGTTTTTAAAATAATAATAACAATTATGTGTAATATAATAATGTTAATAATTAAATAGTGGCTGGTAAAACATACAGATTTTAAAAAGTCAAATCTCCAAATTTGCATATTTATATATTTGTTTGTCTGCTCCTGTAAAAATTTTTCTTTTTCTAACGTTTCTTTACATGGTCTTTTTGCTTTGCTTCTTAATTTTATATATGTATCAGACTATTTTCCCAAAAGTTTCCTCAAGAATACAAATATTTGAATGTTTCGAATGTAAAAAAGCATTTAATTTTGAGTGAATCTTACTGTGTAGGTAGTTATTACGGACTTAATTCAAAAATATTAAGATAATAAGCTGGACTCAATTCAATATCACCGCCCAATACTATATTCTAAACTTATACGTGAGTCACGGCGCAATATCATACGTATTATAAGTACACGACACTTACCTAATAACAACCAGTGTTATCTATACGCACTCGTAGATATGTGGCGTTTTATTTGGGGCGCATAGTTTATACCTACGGTATTTGTAGAAACAAACTTCTAATACTTGATTTTCACTTTTTGATCAACTATATCTAAGTATTTAATGTTTGAAGTAGACTAACACGGAGTAGTTTCAACAATTTCGTGTAATATCTCGGCAAAACTTGGCTTGTAGTTAAGACTCGAATCTGTGAGTGTGGTTAACTTTCAATATCTCTAACTGTTACTCTTTTGTCTGCATAATTCAAAACTAATAAAGTTAAAGAATACGGTTGTGATTACGTAAATCATATATCAAATATGGAAAAGTGGTACTAATATATACATAAAAAACTTACGGAAGTATCAAGTAGACGAGGAGGAGGATGTCTTCCTCGACGAATTAATCTTTTTTTAAACAGTCGTTAAAATATTGCATACACAGATTTGCGCAGAATTCCTATAAATATCATCATTGTGCATATAATATATGGATAAATTATTATACAATAATGTGTAAAAATTAGCGTAAAATTTATAAAATCAATAAGTATCATGTACGACAATTTAATTTTAATCATCAAATATATATAAGACAAATATAATTTGACAATTGTGTCAAATTGCATCATTAATATTTTAAAATTTATAGGTAAAAGCAATATAAATTTTAAAAATGCACAATATTATATAATGTATCCATGTGTACCTACTACCTATACATCGTTTAATATAATTTATTATCAAGTATACCTAATATACCTTTATTATAAAATAGCAATACTGAATACAAATTAAGTAAAATTTAAAGCAATGTATCTATTAATTTTATTAATTTGTTGAATAAGATTATTGTGCGTTTGCAGTTCACTTTTGAAAACAGTTCTAAATTCTTTGCATATCTGTAATGATGAACGCCCACGCGAACCCCACCCAAGTCCTAAGATATTGACTCTTTTATAAAATACTATTTATTAATTTCTTGTTCTGTTTTGAAATTTATCGATAATCGTCGACTTTAATTGCGGCCGAGAACTATATAAATGTAATAAATAGTACCTAATACTACGACAGATATTGAAACAATACACGATGATATCAATTCATCATATCACGTACATATGTATATCGTAACCTTAATTATTATGAATTCTCTTTTGTAATTATTATAATAATGTTATTATAATTTATGTATACCAACGAAATAAATGTAACGAGACCGCAAAGATGAGTTTGAATAACGCGTTCGGCCGCGGCGACCCGTAACCAGTTGCACTGTGTCGGTCGGTCGGTCATTGCGCGCGCGAGACCATTACAATAATAATATTACAACTTTGCAGGTACAATATAAATATGACACAATTATTTTCATTATTTAAAATTTCGTATATTTATTTAATACACATAAATAAGAATAAATTAAATATTATTTATGCGATTAATAACATTATATAGGCTGACAGATCTTTGCTCGGAATTGTTTTTCCGTTTTCGTAAACAATGATTTATCATTGAATTATTTGAATTTAAATTTAATACTCACATTACAGTGACGTATATCTACATAACAACTAACGAGGTACATTCAATATTCAATGTACCTACAGCGGAGTGGTAACCACTAGCCCACTTATTTATTTTTTGTATTTCACAATTATATTAAAAATTACAGAGAATTTTTACTTTAAAACCACTCAAAGTCAAAGGGGTGTAAACCGTTTTTGTAAATTTACCAAAAATATGGTCCGTATGGGTGAGAGGTTATTTCCCTAAAAATATCAGATAAATAAGTATGAATAAGTTTATAAATTAAATAATTTGTATTGTATAACTAGTATCAGTAGCCAGTAGCACCTATGTCTAGTATAATTTACAATTAATAGTACTTTTAGATTAAAAAAATAAAATCACATAAAAATAATGGACTCTAATGAACTATGTATTGGCATAGTAATATTTAAAATATTTTATTTTAGTAATGTATAGTCAAAAGTTAATGAAATAAAATCATATGTGTGTCAAAATCCATAAGTATCAGTTACATGGGTAGGGTAAAAATAATTAAAATCGCCCAAATAGCTATTATTAATTGTTTAGTAAAAATGACTGAACTTGATCAAATAACCAACCATCAAGCAATCAAGATTACAATTGGATTTAATTTTCTACCAGAAACCACCTTTGAAATTGAAAATTTAAGATTTTTTTTATTCTAAAAAGTGCCTCCAATAATAAACAAAAAAATCTGTTTATACCTAATCTAAAAAACCAACTATAGACAAAAATAAACACCTTTTTTCTTAAGTAAAATCATATTATAGTGGTTTCAGTACTTCAAACAAGACAATTTGAACATTAAAACTGTACAATTTTTCAGAAAAAGTTTTTTTTTTGTTAAAAAAATTAAAAATACAAATTATTGAAATTAATAATAAAATAACAATATTTTATACTTTAATAAATCAATACATTTTATATTATGAATTATGATATAGAAATATTAATACAAATATTATTCTTTATTGAATATGTTACATGTTTCAAATTTAATATTTAAAATAAGCAAATAAATATTTTGATTTAATATATAAGAAAAAAAATATTGAGTTACTAACTAACCTATCAATATTCTTCATCTTCATCATCAGTTTCATTAAGACAATCTTTTACATTTTTGTTTGGTTTCATATCAAAGTATTCTTTATGAAATCTGTAAGAATATAAATGATATCAAATAAGTAATTTAAATTGTTTTGTTAAATTAAAAAAATAATAATAATTTACTTTTCAGGAATTATACCATCCTTGCATAATTTAGTTAAGTCATTGAATTTGGCACTTGAAATACCTATGTATTCTGTATAGCAAGGTATTTTTGATTTTTTTCTTCTTTTTTTGAGTATCAATAATTTTTCAGAACAAACATCAGTGTATGAATTAGAAATCAATAACTTTATACTATTATTTTGTTTTTGGAACAATACAGATCTTAATTTAGAAGTTGAAATTGTTTCACCTCTGTCTGTTTTAAAATGATTTGAAAAAATTGAATTTGAAAGTAGTGTCCAATCGACAAAATCAGAAATTTTCATTTCAACTATTTCTTGTGACATTGAATTTGTGCGGGCATTTCTAATCAATGTTGGCCATTCGCTAGGTACCCATACTGTCTTGTTTTTAATAAAACGATCAATAGTAACAATCAAACTGTCTACAGGCAAACATGTGTGACCAGGGAGTAGAAATATCAACTTAATTTCAGTTATAAAATGAAGTTCATACTCGAGTGCATGATACATCATCACCAGCATTGCTTTATTTTTGTTTCTTCTAGCATTAGAGTTACAAAGTAATATAACAGATTTCACAAATTTTCGTTGGTCAACTTTTATCAAATAGTCGTATATGCAAGATACAATTTCGTTACTACCTCTATTGCCGATAGTTTCTCCCCATAAATAACAAAACGAATTTTGTGTTACATTCTCAATGACAATTAAATTGGACACACTGAATTTGCGGCTGTAATACAAGTTCTTATCGTACCCTATTGGCGTACTTAAGGAGTTTTGAAGGTTAAAACTTGCACATACCGTACTGGGATCTTTTATTTGTAGATGCCTCATTAGTATAGCTTTACATTCATCAATGTCGTTCAAATGTGATTTTTGAATTTCTGGTTCGCTGTTAGAATTATATGTCTTTTCAAATTCAATACATAAATTACATTTATTGTCTTTTTTTGGTACATGAAATCCCAAATTGTATTGTTTTTTAAATGTTTTTCTAAAAATATACTTAGACAATGGTTCATCTCCATTTATTTTACAGTAATCTTTGTAAAAATTATAAAGCCCGAGAATATTCACAATCTCTGCTGGCAAGTATTTCTTGTTCGATGAAGTACTACAATAACGAGACGATAATGCCGGTAGCTGTTGAATAAATTGATCAAGTATAAAAATAGCTGAATTATCAAGTTGAACTTTTGTGATTGTCTCCCTACAATTGTTTTTCACAGAATTTGCTTGAAAATAATTTTCAATGGTATAAATTAAAAACTTTTGAGTTATATCCAGCGTAGTCAATAGGAATTGTTGACATACTTGCTTTTGTTCAGACATATAAGATAAATAATATTTATATGAAATGGAACGCCTACTATTTATTTTGTTCCGTTTCCTTTTTATTGGTCCTCTAAGTACACATTTTATTAAATAATCTCGTTGATTTGACTTGCTACCTAATTTCCAAAAATTATCAAATATATTTTCCCTATCATTTTCTGTAAATTTTTCCCAACATTTATGTTGACATTTTTTGTTTAAAACACATGAATTTGATTTAACACATTTACCTCCTCCGTAAGTGTTTTTTAAACTATTCACTGTATGTAATTTAATATTATTTTTTTTAAAACTACATTTCTGTTTGATAATATTAATTTCTTTTGGTTGTGTTTCTTCACTTTTTAATATGTCATCATTTAAATATGCAGATCCGGAAATGTCTATTATATTTTTATCAATTGTAGATAACTTATGTATTTTAAATTGGTTATTATTTTTTGACGGTTTAATATCATTATAACTTATATTTTCACCGACTAATGATTTAACTTCAATAGTATTATGATTTTCTTTTGTAGGTATTAAACAATTAGTTGATACACAGCTTACATCTGAAGACAAACTATTTCCAGTTATCGTTTCTATGGAAACATTGGGATTTATCATTTTTTCTTCTTGTAAATCAGCATAGTCTGTTGAATTATGTAATTTACTTTTAGAAATAGTTTCACTATAATTTTTAATTTTTCCTGAACTTTCTAGAGAAAAATTTTTGATGGTGTAAGTTAAAAATTTTTGTGATATATCTAAAGTACTTATTAAAAATTGTTGACATACTTGCTTTTTTTCAGACATGTAAGATAAGTAATATTTATATGATATGGTACGCCTATTACTTAGTTTATTCCGTTTCCTTTGTATTGGTCCTTTATATACACATTGTGTTAAGAAATCCCGTTGATTTGATTTGCTACCTAATTTCCAAAAATTATCTAGTATCTTTTTCCTGTCATTTTCTGTAAACTTTTCCCAACATTTATGTTGACATTTTTTATTCATAATACATGAGTTTGGCTTAATGCATTTACCTTCTCCACATATTTTTTTCAATCTTTTTACTGTGATATTTGAATTTATTCTTTCACCATCCAGCCCGGTGGCTAGAAATGTTTCTGTCAACCAAAATATCTTTTATATTATTTTATTATGAAATAATCAACTAACTAGTTGCAAGTAAACTTTTAAAAGCAGACATACCTTCTTCATTATCTTTCATAACTGATGATGGTATGTTATTGTTTTTAAAAGCTTTTCCTATCAGTGCAGCAGCAATCAAACTTTTTGCTCTATTTTTTGTTGTCATATTGATTTCTTAACGCTAAAAATAGAATAAAAATAAAAATATTTATTATATTTTTTCAGTTCATTATAAATGTATGGTATATTGGTATAATAGGATAATTAGTGTTGTTTACGATGTTTATTATCCTAATATAAAAATTAACAAATTAAATACTAACTACACTCGAGCCTCTAAAGCACGGTCTTAGATTAATAAAAGCTTTTAGCTCTAAAGTCTAAGGAACAGATACGTTAATGATAGCTGAATAGTTACTACCTACGTCCTACACCAACTGACCATTACTACTTACTAGAATGTAATAAATATTCGCATATTCCATATTCAGTACCACTACCATTGCTACGATCCACAAGCCAATATTAAAAATATTATGTTAAAAGTAAAAATGTTCTAATATCATTAATCAGTCACTGATAATGATATGAAACTAAACGATAAAACAATATTGTAATTTTTATTTTTTTATCAAAAAAGAAAATGGTCGTAACCTCCGTGTCGTAGTCGGTTACGACCATAACAAGATAAAAAACGCGGTAAAAGTAAGGAAACTGTCGTAACCAACGTACAGCGTAAAGGTTGCTTTTGATTAGGTAGATACTTTGTTTTACGTAAATTCAGTAAATAATATATACAATAATATAGCAATTTGTTATAACTACATCTAAAGTTTTACTATAGAAAATTCGTCAAATAATGTGACTATGATGTACATAAATGTACCTATGTGTTTTATAATAATATAATAAGGAAGTTGTATTTACGATTATATTTTGCATATGTACATATTTTGTTATTAATGCATAATATATTAGACAATATTAGTTAATGAAATACAAAATTTATATGGGTAGCCTGGTAGGTACGTAATTCGAAATTTGTGGCTCTAAATTTGGCATATATCAAATAAAAATTTCCATTTTTTCAAAATGTGATCACTTATCTAGAAGCAAGAAATATTCCTATATTTGATGGAACTGAGGTAAAAAAAATGCACATTTGAAAATTAAAATTGATGCAAGCTCTAGGTCCAGTAGGTAAATGAGTATAGGTGGTGTGAAAAATAGACTAGGTATATTTAAACAAAAAATACTGAGTATATTTTTAGATTTTTAAGTACTAAGTCAAACCCTAGTCATTTCATAAAACAAAACATTTAGTACTTGGTAAGTATGTCGTATGCATCTATAGTTTTAGTTATGACTGCTTTATATCATATTACAAGCTGATTAAATATAACAATATTACACAAACATTTATTATTTAACCCTAGATTACACGCATTAAAAGTATTCACGAGATTCTACGCACACGGTTTCTTTTTTACCGTGTATTGAAATATACCAATCAAAACTCAATAAATTGAAATAATCAATACTTTATTGCTCTTAAATAAATACAAATTGTCAAATGCTTTTATTGATACTTAATAAAAAACAAATAAACTTTCATATAAATGTTATTACATATAAGGTTATATCACAATCACAGTATACCACTTACAGTAGGTATTTTTAATAGATAATGAACTTTGAACTCTTCTGTAGTACAGGCATCAAATGACAAATTGTATACAATTATTAATAGGAATTGTATCTAATTTTAGTTTATTGCCTAATTAGAAAGTACCTAGGTTGGGTTAGATTAATATTTCGTATTTTTGAAGCAATGAACAAAATTCTAAAAGCCCAGTCTTTTTGACCATGAAGCGTGTGCTCTAAGGTTAATGACATATAGGTACATATTATATTATATATAACTAGTAGTTAGTAGATATGGGTCTACATCTCAGATCGTATATAATGATCTAAGGTCTACATAATATGCAATTAAGCTAAGGACCTACAAGTTATAAGCATACCATAAATATTAGGTGAATAGAAGATTCTTTCCCATAAAAATTGAATTTATGGACGTTTTGTCCTCAAAAAATATTAAGATTGACTTTGGTTACCAGGAACGACAAGAATATTATAAGCCACAGGGACAGGACTTTTAGTCCCAGACGTACCCTAGGCTATATTATAATATATTGATTATAAATCTTTAAGACTTCTGAATTAGATGCTTTTACTAATAAAACTTTAAATGCTTTATATTTTAACTAATAACATCTGTGTTCATATGTAGGTTTTTGACAATAATTCTGTTTTTAAGCGAGTTATAAGTTTTTTTAAACTGTAGTGTTTTAAATACATAAAATGAATAAAAAATAAAATCATCATAAAAAAACCAATATACAAACACAAACACTGAGAATTTATTATAAGTAATTTAATTTATACCCAATAAACAATAACATTGGTAGAAATTGCTCCTTGTATTTATAACCAATGGTAATGATGTTACTAATTAAATAAATTTTTTTTATAGCAATAACATAATAGGTATGAGTATAAATAACTAAAAAAGATGCTCTATCTTCTAAATAATAGGGTTATACAAAAAAAAAGAGATATTATCATAAAAATAAACTTTATAATCAACAATATTTCAAAATAAGCAAATATAACAATTTTATAGATTACAGTTGTTAAAAAATTTAAAATATATTTAATTTTTTGAACAAAAACAAATTATGAATAAGTAAATAATACATTAAATACTAACTATTATGGGATGTGTTCTTACGACCAAAATAAAAAAAGCATTGAATGAAAAAAAATAAAAGTGGAATAATAACAATTTTTAAAAATAAACATTATCATATTTATAATCAATTAATTTAAGTTTATTTTATTCCCAGTTTACCATATTATACTTATACACGATTCCAGGTATAAATTTTTATTTACAATGCTGTGGCATCTGGATGTCTTTCCACGATCATGCCGACTCCCTAAAACACATCATACAAAGTATATAAAATTCATACTCAATAATTGTTTGTAAATGGCACTAAATGCATAGATCAAATAGACTATTGATAAACAATGCTATTGAATCAGTTGGCAATAAACATATATTGAAGCATTGCTTTTGAAAATATATTTATATTAATTTATATTTTATAACATAGGTATTCTGTTCTAAAAAATAATGCCCAATTTTTGATACATCAAGTGACAAGCTCTAACAGCAGTATTGATCAAAAACTTTTTATACTTGTGTAAAATTTGACACTAACATTACTTGACAATTCTGTTCGAACTCACCTGGTTATGTTAAATAGGGTTATTAAACTAAAAAATGGACTGGTTATTGTATTTTTGAATACAGTATATTCTATTTCTTTATATTTTGCTTGAAAATTATAATTAAGATAAAGATATAAACATTGGTCATTGAAGGTATGAACATCACCTCAGATATATGGGTTTTTAGATAAGAAATGGGTAAGATTTAAGTAAGATTTCGTGTTGAAATTATAGTTAATTCTACATACATAAATGTTATTGATTAAAAAATTACTATATAATCAATTTGATTTGTATAATACACATAGCAGTTAATTATTTTTTCTATGATCCAATATAGAACAACTATTAGTCATAATTTAATTTATACCCCTTCACTTTAAATATTACATAATATGTATAGTTTCAAAATAAATTGTGTAAAAAAATATTGTTAACAAATAACAGAATATAATAATATTAATGTGTTTTTTAAATGGCATAATAGGGAAATATAAAATAAGATTACACCATTGAATTAGTATAGTATCATTAGTACCTATGCACTATATAAAAATAGATTTAAATTACTTGTCCACCAGCGGCACAGGCAGCAATCAAACCAAATTGACCATCTTCCCTCACTAACCTATTGGCAGTGTGAACCGTCAAACGTACTCCTATAAATAATAATACAAATTAATAAGTAAAAAAATTTTTTATAACAATAAAAAATTATAATTAATTTACCAGTTGCAGCGAAAGGATGCCCAATACTCAACGATCCACCCCAGTTGTTCCATTTAGACAAATCTGGTATTCCAACTTTGCTTTGCCTGTTCATATATTTCTGGGCAAACCAGTCACTATCCATAGCTTTAAGATTTGCTAAGATTTGTCCCTGAATTACAGCAAAAAATCAAATTAAAAATCAAATAATGCACTGACAATTGTTTTTGTAAGATACTTACTGCAAAAGCCTCATGTACTTCCCACACATCAATATCTTTGACGCTCAAACCCGCTTTCTCTAATACTTTGGGTGTAGCATATGTTGGCCCAAGTAACAATTGATCAATGGGATCCTGGGCCACATAAGTAAAATCTCTTAAGTAAAGTTTAGGTTTAAGGCCTAATTGCTTGGCCTTTTCTTCAGTCATTATGAGACAAGCTGATGCACCATCAGTCTACAAAGTAAAAAAAATATATATATATAATAATCTTATATATTTTAAATACTTGATATTTACTTATATTATTCATAAAAAACTTTTTATAATTAACAAAAATTATTCTAAATTTGTTGTTATATTGTAATTTCTACATACCAAAAATGATGAGTTGGCAGCAGTTACGGTACCATGTGGTTTAACAAAAGCTGCTTTCAATTTTGCTAATTTTTCAATAGGAGACACTCTAATCCCGTTGTCTTTATCAATTATTTTAGATGAATTTGGTACTAAACAAAATACATATTTTTAATAATTAAAACTATATAAACAAAAATATAAAGCATACATCTGAAAGGTACAATATCAGTCAAATATCCTTTGTCTTGAGCTTCTTTAGCCATAGTGTGTGATCTAACAGCATATTGATCTTGTTCTTCTCTTGAGACTTTGAATGAAGCAGCCAATCTATCAGCTGAGAAACCCATGGTCTCACCAGAGCTGAATTCTGCGACAGCTGGCAACTATATGTATATACATTAAGTTAGCTTTAATTTTGAATACAAAGGATTATTAACATACCTCTGGGAGTAAAAAGTTTGGTCTAAATGTGGAAAGAAGTTTCAATTTGTCTAATGGTGTCTTAGCTTTGTTTGCCCTCAAAAGTAGACTTCTCATTTTACGAGAATGCCTAATGGGAACATCAGACATGAATTCAACACCACCTGCTACGACTACATCATATGCACCAGCAGCAATCAGTCCAATACCAGTTGTAATACCTTGATTTGAACTGATACACGCCATTGTAACAGTGTGAGCTGGGACTGAATGTGGGAATCCAGCAGCAAGGGCAGCTTCTCGTCCAATATTGCTAGTTTTTACTTCTTGTATTACTGTACCATATACAATGTAATCAACAACTTCACGAGGTATGTTTGTTTTCCTCATTAAACCACTAATTTAAAATAAAATAAAAAATTTAATTTTTTTATTCACCCTTATAGGTATTAAAAACAAACAAAACTAAACGAGAATATAACATTACTTTTATATGAATAGTTGTATGGACTTTTTGGAGGTCATGTTTTTAAATAATAACATTAAGTATCAGAACAGTGTAATACCTATATTCCACTGAACTGGCTGCATTTAAAATACATAAAATATTTGGTATGAATCAAACATTAATTAATTTACTAAGTATTAAAAAAAAAAATGTAATGCATATTTATTGGGAATATTATAAATAGATAACAGATACATAAATATTACTAAATATTATTTAGTAACTGATTGAATATAAATGCATACATAGAATAGAAGTTTTTAGGGAATTAAGTATCTATCTATCTAGCCTTATTTTTATGTTTTATGATATTTAAAACAATTTATGCATACAATTTGATTTATAAAAATTAAAAAAAAAAAAACAGAACATGTATGATAAATGTGTTTACTTGGCATAGCATTGTATTCATATCTTATCTGCTTAATTATAATCAATAAAAATACTTTGATTTAATAAGAATATTGAAATAATACAAATATATTTTAGAAAATTCTAAATATTTTAAAGTACAATAGAATATAGTAAACCAGCGGTTCCCAACCCATGGGCCGTAGGCAGCGTAGAACTGGTGGACTATATAATTTTAACATTAATAAAATATTTATTTAAAATAGTATAATTCTATATTTTTATTATATAACTAATAATATCATACATATTATAATATATACTCGTATATTATAGGTCTACTATTAGTCATTAGTGGGCCTCAGTAATTTTTTTACAAAAATTAGTAGTTCTCACAAATAAAAGGGTTGGGAACCGCTGTAGTAAACTATTGGCTAAGTTATGATAACGGTAAATAGAAAATAATTATTTAAAAAAATATATTCAACATATAAAGTAATACAATATTGAATTGGAAAAATATAAAAAATAAAAATGATTAATATACTTGTCATTTGGTATCTACATGTTATTA
Source organism: Schizaphis graminum (assembly GCA_020882235.1). Lineage (NCBI taxonomy): Eukaryota > Metazoa > Arthropoda > Insecta > Hemiptera > Aphididae > Schizaphis > Schizaphis graminum. Next base: position 43,522,209 of record CM037034.1, read on the forward strand.
GTTAATGTATTTGAGTTTTAAAATTTAATTTTTATCAATTTCTAACATTTAATTAGCTTATTATTATTATTAGATCATTTTACATCTAAAATTAAAATATTAGTCTTATATATGTGTGTAATTTATAAATCTTTAAATTATTACTTAAAATTAAATAAATACTAAATATTGTCAATAATTTTAGGAATATAGGTATATATTTTCATATATTACTAGCTGTCCCCGTGAACTTCGTCGCCCTTACAAAAAAAATAATATTCCGTTTGCGCAAGTGAAATTATTTTTACCTATATGGGTTATATGCGAGGTAAAAACAGTTGAATAATCATCGCCCAAACTGTATTTTTAGTTGAATAAACGTATATATATATGTGTTAAAGTTAAAAATAGGATTCAAAATTCAACTCATCCTCGCCTATATCTCTCTCTTATATATACAATTCTCGTGTCACAATGTTAGTTACTATACTCTTCCGAAACAGTTTGAACGATTTTTATGAAATTTTATATGCATATTCAGTAGGTCTGAGAATCGGCTACTATCTAAGTTTGTATGCTGTGCGATAAGTGGTTCCGGAGTTATGGCCTCTTAAGTGCACATTGCCCCTACATCTGATCAAAATTTCAAGTTTTTTTTCTTAATTTATTTTTTATTTTTAACGGTTGCTAGGATACTAAAAATATATATATAAAAAAAAACATAGACAAATTTACAGATACAATTTACATGTTAAATATTAAAAAATATTTGTGGTGAGCCACCCCTTTACACCTAGGGGTATGAAAAATAGTTTACAACACTCTCTGAGACCTACTGAATATGCATAAAAATTTCATTAAAATCGGTCCAGCCGTTTCGGAGGAGTTTGGTAACAAACATTGTGACACGAGATTTGTAAATATTAGATTAAATAGTTACCTTGAATATGTTTTTTTTATTATTATTATTTATAGAAAGTAATATGTATTAGCTACAATGCTACATAGAATATTTACCCACTAACTATAAAAAGTTCTTTTTATTTCCATAAAATCAAATTAAATTCAATATTGAGATTGAATATTAGTTATAATGATAACTTATAACATAAGATATTTTTTCAATGAATTGATCAAAATATTATTATTTATTTTATATTAATGTATAAAAAAATTGATAAAATATAGATGATTTTAAAATCTATACCCTGAATCTTTAAACACATCTTAATATCAATATTACAACAATAAATATTAATGTTTTATTTAATAAATAGAATTAAAATTAAAATCAAAATATCTCAATAGATTTATCGTATTATAAATTACATTACTATTTTTAGTTCAAACTTATAAGTCATAAATTAAGTTTAGAATTGCCAGTTAAAAAGTTTGTTACCCAATAAAAAATACCTTGACCTTCAGTTAATTTTACTTCCTGATGTATAAAAAATAATTTTTAAACCTTAATAAAAAGAATAAATTTGATTAATGTTTATTGTAAGTAAGCATACACTATACACATAACAATCTTTATATTAAAAATCATCTAGAAAGTTTTATAAATTATAGAACAGTTCATATTATACAATAATATATAAGCATAAAATAATGCTTAATATTCTTCAACTCATAATTATATAGGTATACAATTGTAAATAATGTAAAATGTTCTAATGTTATGACAAATCATTACAGATTTAACAGTTATTTAAAATTTATAAAAAATTAAATCTTTATTGAAGTACTAAATGCACCTATATTTATAGTTGACCTGACCTAAATAAAAAGCTAAAAACTTGTTTAAAACTAATATTATCAAATGTTTAGATTTTAAAAATATATTATTATATATTGTTACTATTAAAATACAAAAATCTATAACCTACTTCTATTTAAACAATTAAACGTTGTTTGATTGAAATTAAAATGAAAAATGACAAGCTAACTTACATTAGGGCTTCTTTAGCTAATTGATGAGGCATCAAAGGAGCATAGTCTGTACCCGATAATAAGAATGGAGTACGCACCCCATCGACAAATACTATATTCTTGCCGGTCTTATCCTTCACTCGTGGAGACGCCGTCGACAGACATCTGATCGGCACTGAGACAAACAGTTAAAAAAACATTGACGTTTACAAATCATATTGACATTTTTGTTTAATTTTCTTCGACAAGAATTATGTTCTCATACTCACGGCAAATGTTTTGCGACACGGACACTCGGGTATCCAATTTGATAATATTTTTCAACAGATTGGACGCCATCGTTGCCGTAGGTCTGAACGTTATGGCGGTAGCGTGTGAGAATAGTGAGTATGCCGACCCGATTTGATGGATTGGAGCGAACAAACGGAACGCGGAAATAGTGACACGTTCGAGTCGAAGAGAAAACAAAGGTCAGACTGGTCAGTCGGATTTTTTCTGATGTACAAACTACAAAGTAATGATTGTAGCGTATAGGTAATGAAGAATGAATGTATAATGTGTAGAATATAAACAGATAACAAAAAGAATTACTATGCACGTATTTATAAGTCGGACGAAATCACCATTCTTATCAATCTACGAACGTGACGACAAAATTGATAAGAGACACTTATCATTCCTCTCGGCGGCCACTGACCATTAGATCATAATATTATATTTCTCCAAAATTGAGTCCAAGTAGTCTAAGTAGGTAATGCAACTATGCAAATTGTAAGGCAACTAAATACTAAACTACTATAAACTGAAAAGTTAAAAGATAGAAGTATTTTTTTCAGTTTGTCTACAATCTAAGTGTCTTCACTCTTCATTAGTATTCTTCATAAAAATTCATTCAATTAAAAAAACAAACATTATTAAAAAACTAAAACATTCATCGCCCTACTTGGTATCTAAAATAAATAACACATTAAAAGTCATATGAAATATTTAATTTTTAATTTTAATTTCTGAAAGGAGTGAAATATAATGATTAAACATTTTATTTGTTGTGCGTACGCTACTGCGTGAGTATCATAACACAACCTTTTGGAGCAATAAAAACGTTTTGGTTTTTAATTTTGAGGCAATTTCTAGTAACTGATTAGATCTAGTTGGTACTTTGAGACCATGAGGGTCAAAAGTAAAAAATTCTTAATAAACGAGCGAAATAAAAATAAAACAATGAAAATAAGAAATTTTACGCTAACCAAGTTTTTTTAAAAAATTGATTCTTTATTCTGTTATAATTCTAAAAAAAATAACCGTAGAAACTTTAGAATTTTTCTCAAATATCTAGTTATAAATTATCATTTTCTATAAATAATATATTAAATATATTTTTTTTATAAAGGTTGAAAAACTTATAACTCAGCTTTTTCTTATTTATGTTAATAATAATTTATGGGGAACCTTATTGTATTAGGTAAATTTTCAAAGATTTTAACAGAACATTTTTTATTGAAAATTACATCATATTATATTATGTACTATGGGAGTATTCGGAGTCAAATTATTTTTTTATGAGTGTATAATATAATGTTTTAATTTTTATAACATTGCTGCATATTATTTTCTTGGAAAGTCACTATTTTTCAACAAACCATTTTTATTATCTAAAAATTAATAAATATTTATTAAAATGTTAACCAAATGTTTATATTGTATAATATAATTTTCTATATGACACCTATAGATAATTTTGAAACTTTTTGAGCTATTTAATATTTAAAGGCAATAGGCATGGCTGCACATTATAACTTTTTTTTTAGTTTTTTCCTTTATACAGTTTGATAAAAATTATTCGTTGGATTAAAATTCTGGAAAATTTTATGAAATACCCTATACAAATGGATTTTTATTTTTTTTTATCATTAAAAATTCATTATTTCATAAGGTCTTGACTTTTTTCAATTATTTTTTTCAAAAATTTTAGTTTCATATTTTTCTTAAACTATATATAATATTTTTATTTTTTTTACCCTTAAATTTAATACTTTAACAGTGAAATCGCTATCAATTTTTGATTTTCAAATGGCGACCTATATTTAAAATTTCATAAAATAGTAGGGCTATTTTTCTTATGAATTTTTACGTTAAAATTATTATTTTTCATTTAACCGTTAGTGAGTTATATAGCTGCTCGAATAGTTATGTGGTTTGAGGTTTTTAGGTGTTCTACAAGTTATTACGGCTGTGATGCTGTGAGGCTGCGTCGATAGTCAATAACGAGTTTATCACATATTTATATTATTATGATATACCTATTGATATTAGGTATATTATATGAAACAAGAAGTATTATAATTATAAAAACCAAAAACTGCCCAGTTTTGAAAAGCTATATCTTGTTAAAAAAAAATAATTTAAACGTTAAAATTCATAACAAAATATTGCCCTATTAATTTAGTACATTTTAAACATAATAAGTTGCTGTTTTAAAATCAAAAGTTGATAGTGGTTATTGGTTTCATTGTTAAATAAAAGGATGAAAGAATAAAAATGTCATACTACAGTTCAAGAAAAACATAAAAAAAACTTTAAATACTTATAAAAAAACTTTGTTTATAGTTTTATGATATTTTTTAATTGAGAAATTATCAATTTATGAGATTATGAGAAGCTTTGAACAAAATTTCAAAGCATTTGCCATTTCTAAACAACTTTTTAATTCATATTTTGTAGAAAAAAATGAAAATTTAAAATTGTTCGTACTTAGGTATAAATATCTAACTCAAAAATAATCGGATTACTTTAAAAATGTAATCATAAATAGAATATGATAATAAAAATCATTAGTAAAAATTGTATCTGCGGCAACTCATTTTCGAGTTAAATTATTTATTATAAAATCGATTTTGTCAAAAACCGCAGGATTTATGTAATAATTCCCCTTTTATCTTTTACTGTTTTTCTAGTAATTTATACTTTTGATTTCTCCAAACTTCAAACATGATCCAATTTGTTATCAGAATCCACTCTTAAAGTTGAAAATCCAAACTTTTTTCGACTATTTATTGTGTATACACATACATCTTGGTAAAATCAATACATTCATTGCTCAGCTCAAATTCAAAAATAGGTGACTATATTATATTATGTTAAAATCGAGATGTACGTAATAATTGTATAGGCTGATAGATCAATGACATTATATTATTATTGAATTCAATTTTAACAAATTCAATAAACTGACTTATTTGATGCCTAAGTATTGAACTGGTATTTTAATATTGATATTTGTAATTTGATATTGATCATGATTCATTAAAACTTAAATAAATATAATATGTATATACTATATAATATTATAATATAAGTATTATTTGTCATGATGTCGATGAAAACATTTTAAATTAATGAGAATTTAGAATAAAGTAAAAATGAATAATGAACATTTTTTAAGTATTGGCATATGTTTGATAAAGAGTTGGAATGTAGGAATTTGTCCCGAACTCCCGACACAGATGACTGATCCAATCATACATTCATAGTTCATACCTGTGGCCGGTCAGTCAGCAAGCTCACGGGCCACGGCGTTATTTAACATATTTTATCACGGGCAATAAGACATCAAAGTCCGTGGTCACTACTAGTCAGCTGCTTCTGTGACCGCGGCTACTGTTATTATACCAGGTAAGCGGTGTCCGTTTCGACCCGTCCTGTCCGTGTCGTTCCTGATAACGTTGGTAGTAAATACTAAATTTATTGATCCGAAAATACTAGTATTGGTGCGCAGCAGATGATTCTGGATTTTGGTCTAGTTGTTTTTGCGATTTTTTTTCCGTTTTCTCTTTTTTTTTTTACCCGTTTCGGTCATCCACTGACGTCCAGAAACGTTTTCGCACTTCCAACCGCGGGGCCGCACTCCGCGACTTCCGACGGTGTCTCCGCGGGATATGCGGCGGTGAGTGACGGCGTTACGTCGTCGTCAGACGTCTTCTCGCCGGTTCGAGTGGTTAAGCTTGTAAGCAAGTAAGTACCTCTGTAAGTTACTTATTACTAGATCTGGCTCGATAGGACAGATTCAATTCGAATAGACTACGATTATTTCGTACCTATGATGTTTTTGTATGTTATGAATGTGCTGTTGTTGATGTTAGTGGTGGTGGGTGGGGTCGTCACTACAGATGTTGAAGTTTTAGTTGCTTCTGTTTTCTCAAGTAGTTAGGTATTTTGGGGTGGATACAAGTCTACGAAACTTTACCGTTGATACCTATTTGATTAAGTGATTATATTATGGTTGAGAGCCGATGATCGTCGTAAAGTACAATTGGCACATTTTTTTATTAGTATTGTTGTGTAGTTATGCTGTCTATGTTTCTAAGAGAGTTGATTGGGCAAATTTGTTTTATAGCGTTGTTATTATCTCTTTTCTTAAAGATTAAAACTTTACACGTTACACTTTTGGCTGTTGTTTGATATAATATTTTCTAGATTACTTAAATCTATAAAGTTATTGATAACAAGGACACAAAATCAATATGATACATTATTCGAGAACAATATATTTTTATATTGCACATTTATGCACTGAGTTATGATTTATACATATTTGATATATAAAAAAAATATAATATTAACCATTTGAATTGTTCCATAAAATATAAGTTTATTATCTTTGTAAAAATTAGGTATGTATGACCTAGTACGAGAACATTAATCCAAAGACTAAAATTGTTTAAATAATGTTGTTCACCTGATAATCTTTTGATTTTACAGTTTAGTTTTAACTAATTATTAGTAAAGTTTTTAGCTTTGTTTATAAAAATGTTGATGGTGTTGACATAATAAAATCATTTAACACCTAGACCTTGAAATTTGAACGAATATCTAAAAATTTAATTCTAAACCCTAAGAGTATATAACAGTAAAGGCATTCTATAAACTAAATAATAACCATATTTTTATAAGAATAAATTGGTTGTTATAATATTTGTTTATGTTATGAACATACATAGGTACACATAACTTGTATTGTATGCTGGCACATTTTGGAAAATGCATAAAAACCAATAATTATATATACAATTTTAAGATTATCTATAATGTGTATAAAAGTGTATAAAAATATATTAATCATTCCATTGTATTGTAAAATCCATATCCTAAAATGTTGATTGTGTAATGTCAATAGATAAATCAAAAAATATTTTTAAAAGTCTTATAAAGATTGTTTGTTTTTATTAGAGAGGACCAAACAAATTTACTAGGAATCAAAAACAAATTATTATTATTTACTTACTATAATTTATAGGTAAATAAAAATCTTGATAAAAATAGAATATTAATATTATTATAGTTATTAAAATGCAATTAAGCTGCATAACATTAGTAAGCAACCTTAAATGTAACACAAATTTTTCAGTTTATTACATACATTTAGGACCTAGATATTTCAATATTTGATGAGTGTATATTTGTTATTTATTATATCTTCATCATTTATTTGTACCTATTGCCTGTTTACTGTAATATGTTACTTAATTATTTTATTATAATTCTCAAATCAAACATAATAATATTGTTGCTATCAAAGTATCATATTTTTCATTTATATCAATTATGTTTATAAAACTCCTTGAAATATCTTTGATATCTATACCTATTAATTTTTAGAAAGTCATCAATATGCAACAATATTTCAGTTATAGACAATGACTTATCAATAATCACCATTAATAGCTATACCTTATAAATATTTAATCCAATTCCATTTAATGTATTTTAAAGTATTGTCAATACTAAAGAATATTATAATATTCCTATGGTAGCTATAAATTATGTTAGTTATGTAATATTAGGTTAGGATTTATGTGTAATAGAAAAAATTGCGAAATAAGCATTTTATATTTGTCTAGGTATAAAAAAAATTAATAATTAAATAACTCATTTTTTGACACTATTATTAAGTGTTAAGTTACTGTTGAATAAAATTACATAAGTATATTTATAATATTAATATTTTATATTAGACACCTACAATAAATATACTTGGGCAAAATGTATGTAAAATTTACTTATACTGGCTGTGACTTTCTTCTAACATCACATGTTGGCTTGGCATAATTACATAAATAAAAATAATTAATTGTACTACATTTACTAATTTACCATATTTTTATATTTAATATAAATTATATGTTTTTGGCTTTTAGAAAATATCTATAGTTAGTCATTACCTACTATTTTTTTATTTTTTTTTTCATTCATTGCTTTTAAAAATTGGGTTTTCCAAGTTAGCCTTTAAGTAACATCTTTTTCTAAATTAACTTTGAAGTGGAGAAAAAAAATTTGTCTTTGTTAGCTAGCATTGGAAAATGGTAATAAATAATAATACAAATTATTTTTGCTTAAACTTTGATATTTTGTTACATTACCTACCATCAATATCATTAAGTGTGCATATCAATTTAAAATATGTATTATTTTATTATTTTGCCAGATTTTTAATTATTTTATTTATCAAAGATTTTAAAATAATTATGTACCATCATGGCATTATACACCAATATTATAGATTACAAGATAATAATAAACATGTTTTTTATTATAATATTTTCATTGATAATCATCATAATAAGCAATAAATTATAAGGCAATTAATTGTTTTTTTTTTGTTATTATCAGTTTATTGATTGGAATTTGTGTATGCATTACCCATATAAAAATTGTTGGTTAAAAAAAATACTGATAACATTATTTAGTATCATTTAAGCATCATGTAATATTATTTTATTTTAGTTATAAAATTTCTTATAACTTTAAAATTTAGTTTTTTTTTTTTTAATTACATTTTTTGATTTAATTTTAGATTCATAGAATAGTATTCCATGATGGACGATCCCTCTCAAGGAGCAGATATTTGCAGAGTGTGCCGATCAGAAGGCATGCCAGAACGGCCATTGTTTCATCCTTGTATTTGTACAGGCAGCATTAAGTACATTCATCAAGAGTGCTTGGTACAATGGATGCGTTATAGTCGCAAAGAGTATTGTGAGCTTTGTAGCTATCGATTTTCATTCACACCAATCTATGCTCCAGACATGCCTAGACGATTACCTATTAAAGATGTTGCTGCTGGTATTACTTCAAGTGTTTTGACTGGCATAAAATATTGGTTGCATTTTACATTGGTTGGACTGGCTTGGCTATGCGTTGTACCTTTTACAGCCTGTAGGATTTACCGAAGCCTGTTTAATGGCTCTTTTGATGCTGTAAGCGATTTAATACATTTATTTATTAAATTAAAATAATTATATTTAAATTTACTTAAATTTTTAAAACAAATTTAGGTAATGTCATTGCCTCTTGATATGTGGTCATCAAAGAACATTTCTGGTGATATATTTCATGGCTGTTTTGTTGTGACTTGCACATTATTTGCATTTATTGGATTAATTTGGCTACGTGAACAAATATTGCATGGTGGTGGTCCTGATTGGTTAGAAAGAGATGAACCAAATAATCAACAACAACTTAATGTGCTCCTACCTCCCATTCCTGAAGAAAATCCTGTAGAAGAGGTAAGATACTTTGTGATAAATATCTTAAATGGCTATATACTAACATTAATCTTAATAGGCTGATGGAGAAGTTCGTCAAGAAAATGGAAATCAAGTAGATGAAGGACATTGGAATCCAATAGACTGGGGTGATCGAGCTGCTGAAGATTTGACTTGGGAACGACTTTTGGGATTAGATGGTTCATTGGTGTTTTTAGAACACGTGTTTTGGGTGGTGTCTATGAATGCATTATTTATATTGGTATTTGCATTTTGTCCTTATCAAATGGGTAATCTTGCAATTACTGCAATGGCTTTACAAGATAAGGTAGCTGCTTCACATTTTGAAGGTTTGGTCACCACACTATGCGGATACTGTCTCATTGGTATGTGTCTGTTGATCATGCACACCTTTGCGACTATTATTGGATTTAGACGATCCAAACGTATAATTGGACTTAGCTATATTGTTGTAAAAGTGAGAATATTTAACTAGTTTTCAATTATATGAATACATTTAAATGATTTATATTGATAATTACATATTTTGTTTATTTGTTTTATTAGGTGTCCTTGTTATCAGTTGTTGAAATTGGTGTACTGCCTTTGGTATGCGGTTGGTGGTTGGACATATGTTCATTGTCAATGTTTGACACAAGTTTCAAAGATAGGCTAGCAAGTTTCCGTTTGGCTCCTGGTACATCCATGTTCATCCATTGGCTTGTTGGAATGGTATATGTGTATTACTTTGCTTCATTTGTACTGCTCCTCCGAGAAGTTGTCCGACCTGGTGTATTATGGTTCTTGCGAAATCTAAACGACCCAGATTTTAGTCCTATACAAGTATTATATACATGTAAACATTTAATGATCACTCGATATTCATATATTTAATTTTTTTTAGGAACTAATACAACAAGGCATGTTGCAGCATGGGCGAAGGCTCATTGCGTCAGCTATGATATTTGGTACAGCTGTCTTTCTTGTTGTTTGGCTGCCAATACGAATTCTGAAATTTATTTGGCCATCATTTTTGCCATATAATGTAACTTTACACAGTGATTCCGTCAATGAATTGTCCATGGAGCTATTACTTCTACAGGTTGTGTTACCAGCCCTACTGGAACAAACACATACTCGCAATTGGCTGAAAATGGGCATTCGTTTCTGGTGTCTTATTGTCTCGCATTTGCTTGGAATAAAATCATATCTACTTGGCGATGGAGAAGAGTTACCTCCAGTTGTGGCGCCCATACATCCACCTGCAGCTGATTTAGGAGCAGCTCACGAGGGGTTGTTAAGACGTGGTGGGCCTGTTGGTTTTCGACCTTACACTCGACCCACTAATTTTGCTATACGTCTGATTGCTTTACTCGTTCTAGTGGCTCTATCTGTAGTCGTTATCAGCTTGTCGATCATAACCATACCCGTATGGTTGGGTCGTTTGGCCATGTCATTTTGGCCGGCACTACTGCCTTCTGCCCCAGAACCATCACAGTTGCCTAACATACATGAACTGTATACTGCAGCATGTGGCACATATATATGTTGGTTATCAGTGCGAGCTGTTTGTTTTATAGCAGGATGGCTGCCAGAAGGACGTACCGTCGTCATCAATCGATTAAAGTTTTGGCTTAAGATTAGTTCAAAAGCAATGGTTGCTTTTATCGTACTGCTCGGTATAATACCGTTTCTGTTTGGTCTACTCTTAGAGCTTGTTATGGTAGTGCCGTTCCGAGTTCCTTTACACCAGACACCTGTACTCTGGGCGTGGCAAGACTGGGCACTGGGGGTCTTATACATGAAAATTGCATGCGCCATCACCCTTATGGGACCCGATTGGTCTTTGAGGCGAGCCATAGAGCGTACGTACAGAGATGGTTTCATGCGTTTGGACCTTAAATTGATGATGCAAGACCTGGCCATACCTGTGATTGCCGTTCTCAGTTTGTTCCTAGCTGTACCGTATGTGATTGCATACTCTGTAATTCCATTAATTGTTAAAAATCATGGCACGCGATTGCTGATAGCTAGGAGAATATATCCAGCACTTATGCTCACAATGGCCATTGTTAAAGGAATGATGATGCAAGTGCGTCAATTTAAGAGACTCTACGAACACATTAAAAATGATAAATATTTAGTCGGTAGAAGACTTGTAAATTATAACCATACAAGTTCGGTTTCGGGTCAAAATTAGAAAACTATAATATTATGGTGAATTGTTTTATGTCTTTATTATTATTATTATTATATTATTTCATTTTTGTATAAATTTTTGTGTAAGATATTTGTTTTTTTTTTTTTTTTAACTTCAATATATTTATATAATATATTAATTATTATGTAATATATATATATATTTATTATATATATATATTATATTATTATATTACATATTTTAAGTTATATGATATATATATACTCTAAAATAACCTATGATATTTTAAATGTTATTCAACTTAATAAAAATATAATATATAAATTAATAAACTCTGTACTGTATCCCATCGTAAAATGTGTGTTAATGTTATTATATTATATTGACACTGTTGATTGACCTTACACTTGAAACACTTGAAAGTTCAAAAGTATAAATGCATTTATTGATAAAAATTATATTAATAAATAACATTTCTTATCATCAAAAACTTGAAAACAATAATATAAAAAAAAAAATGTATTAATTGAAATATTAAATACACTATGTATTGAATCACAATAAATAGAAGTCTATTAGTCTCTGATTAAAATGGCTCTTAATTTCAAACAATTTTCTCTTTTTGAAAGCTTCAATTTGACTTTGTCAAAGAGTTGAAGTGTTTGTTTGTGTTCACCTTCGAGATCCCACCAAATGGTCAACGTGGGTTTATCATCAATAGTCGATAACCTGCAGAATTTGTGCTGCAAATCTGGGTTGTGTGAAGACTGAAAAAAAAATTGAACATTAGTATTCTATCTGATTGGTAAATTAATAGAAAACAAGACGTTAATCCCAACAGCTACACTCACAATGTTCACGTAAACTCTGACGTTCATGTTCATCGAGAGGACTGTGGCTTCAAAATAGTTTTCCTTTACTTCCATTACAGACGCATCAACCACTAGGCTTCCCAGTTTACCGATCAAACATGCAGCATATATGTCTGCACTAGCTTCTGATGCTTTCTTCGCATTATTCTTCTTGTCATTGCTGTTGATGGCTATCCTAAATTTGCAATGAAACATGATAAGTTAGTTGTTGACAATGCAGTTAATAAAAATTTATTACTGGTGAATGACTTTTGGGTCTTCGTATTCCTTAATTGGTTTGCCTGTTAACCACGATATTAGCATACGGTGCACGACTATGTCCGGATACCTACGGATGGGAGAAGTAAAATGCGTATAGTATGGAACGTTAAGTGCGAAATGAGACATGGATCTACATGTATCGATACAACAGTATTCGGCACGCTAAAAAATAAAAAAATCAATATATGAATGTATTATCAACATTTTATGTTTATTTTTCAAATTTTTTAAATTTTATTTTTACTTACAACCATCGGCTTTGATAGTATATTGCTGATAATAATGTCCCAATGAGGATTTTCTGAATTTTCACCTTGACAGTAAGCAGCTTTAGACTTATGAATAGATCCAGCTGAAGTAACATCAATATCGATGCCATGTACTTTCAATAGTTTCACTGCTTTTTCCATAGGAGTAACATCCGGTGCTTGATGATTTCTGAGCATAGCTGTTTTTGGGAAGTGAGTCTTCAAATGCTCAGCAACCATTGTATTAGCAAGGAGCATAAATTCTTCTATTAACCTGTAGTATCAAGTGAAAATAATTGATTTCCTAAGCATATGAATTGGTAAAAAAAATTAAGTGTACTGTTTACAAACCAATTACTCTCGTGGAGTATATACAACGAATACGATAATGGCTCGCACGTAGCTCTATCAATTTCAAAAGACAACTTAGGTTGATTGATTGCCAGCGCACCGGAGCCAAAACGTCTCTCTCTCATCACTGCTGCGAGTTTATGTAAATTGCTAACGGCTGTTGCACAGTCATTGATTGTATAACCATTATACACAGTAGGAAACTCAGATTCGTCCCAATCTTTTTTATTAGGATTTTCTAAAAATATCTAGAATATACAGATTCTCAGATTATTGATCATATATAGTATGCATTATATTTTATGATTTATACAGTTAAAAGTGTTAAAACTAAAATTGAATACTTAAGCATTAATAATAAATAATAATATAGCAATGGAAACATACTTGAGCATGTGCATAATGCAATTGAGCACAAGAATGTATAATAGATTGACTAAAAGAGTGACTAATCACATTAGCATCAGGTGTCATTTCCAAAGTGATAGAGACAGCTAGTTTATCGGTTCCTGGTAGTAATGATGCCCTCATAGTCAACGTTGGAGGTAACATGTGATACACCTGTTATTTAATAATATAATTTTGTTTGAATTATTCTTTGAGTGCAAAAACATATTATTTATATCCAAAGCTTACTTTTTGTACTAGATAAACACTAGTGGCCAATTTTTCTGCAATTTCATCTAGTGGTGTGCCTTGCTTAACATAATAAGACACATCTGATATGTGAATACCAACTTCAAAATTACCGTTCGGCAGTGGTACACAGGAAAGGGCATCATCTAGATCTCTGGCTGTAGGGGGGTCAATTGAGAAAATACAGTGTTTCCTATAAAAAAAATTCATTTTCATTATTTGAAATTATAGGATACATCCATATGACTATATGCCTAAATTCATGAGAGCAAGTTAAATACCTGAAATCTTTCCTGTGTTTCAGTTCTTCTTCCACAGAAAACTGTGGTGGAAAATATTGATCTATGTCTTCTGGGTATGGTCGTTCTTGTATATCATGAGCGATCAGTATACCTTCAGTTTCTGCATTTATTTCTCCAGATTCACCCAAAACTCCTTTCAATATTCTAGAAATCATAATGTATACACAAAATAAAGTAATCATACATTATAAATTGCAAAATGTTAAATACACAAGTACATACCCTTTTGGAAATTTAAAATTTTCCCAACGTGGTAAGAGAGCATAAAACAATTCTTTTGATTCCTTGGTTCCTTCCTTCAAATGAATAGGTGATGGCCAAATTGAAGTGTCTACTAGTAATTTGGGAAATCGACTGTCTCTGGGAACTAATGTGCTATATCGATGAAGAACACCTCTATCGACTAGCAGGGTTCCTACTACTATACGGTTCTCTTTCCTATTTAATATAAAAACCACCTCACCAGTCCTTTGACAATCTTCTGTATCTGGGTTCTAAAATCAACAAATTGATGATGACACCACTTTGAATATTGGTGTGGGTTATGTTTTTAAAATATCAAATAGAATACCCTCCATTCAGATTTTTGCAGAATCTTTACGGCAACTTTATCACCATCTAGAGCTCTATTCCGTGACTTAATACTGTTTATTAATATATCCTTTGATTTGTCCTTTAAATATAAAACATTTTGATTAGAATAATTTTACACAAAAATTTGATGATGATTACTTACTGGTGAAGGAACATATGCTTCTGTGGTACATTTTTGACTAATACGTATATTTCCTTCAAAAAGTTCGCCACTTTCTAGACCTTTTATTACATCATCTAACTCCATATAATTAGGGTAATAATTTTTTTGACTAAGAAATGGCCTTCAAAGTAATATGGAAAAAACTATTTTTTTTAATAAATTATTACATGTTATTATTATTATTTGAATACATACTCTATAATAGCTGCAGTTGATCTATTTTGTTCATTGTAATTAGGATTTTGTTTATCAAGTAAAGATTTTAATTTTTGTTTCTGTCTTCTTTGTAGTCTTTTTCTTGTACGAATTCTTGATTGATTTTCAGGCGTGTCTTCAATATCTATACCATTCTCTAAGGCTGATGCTAATCTATTAGTTTCACTGTAACGAAAAAAAATATGATTGTTTAAATAAAAAAATACTTCAGAATTAACTTGTTAGTTGATCCATATCAATTAAACTGACATTTTGAGTTTAAGACTTAACCAATATCATTACACTCTATAAACACTTTATGTTTATAAATAAACAAAAATTCGCTTTAAACATCAACAATAAAATGTGTATACTTCTCAATAAATATTAGGTATATTAAATTAGTATGATGTAATGTTTTAGTCTATTTATTATTATAGAGTGTATCTTTTAGAATATATGCCGATATATCTTGACGTAAACAAAAAATAAACCAATACTTTTAATACGACATTTATTAAATTTATTAAATTACTTCATAGATCCTTGATGGTTGAGATATCGCAGAACCGACCGCGGGCAGGGGAATTCCGCTCTCACGTTAGTGCCGTCCAGCCGGATGTCCTCCAGTTGACGTGACAGATTTTCCAAAAAGTCCATGACTGATTGAGAACGAATTCGAGGGAAAACGGATACGAACTAACAGCGATGATCAAGACCGACGAATATAACACTCGGGTACTCGGGTGTCATAAATTTATCGTGTCGAATAGAAAGGAGATACATGTAAACTGGCATTCGGCACTGCCAAAAAAACTACAGACGAGTACCCATATGATAAACGAAACGTTCTACTTTGAGTGTGAAGTGTTAACAGCCAACATTACTGCTCAACTGCTGTGGTGTTGTCTGTTTGTCAATATTGTTATCTCGTCGTGTCAGATATTATAGGTGACGACATAGATAACAACTTGTTACGGATAGAAGTGAGGCACTGCGCCACTGCCCCACTTGCGGAAGAAACGTGTAGTCGTGTACCTAAGTGGCTAAGTATCAGAATATTTAGAATCTAATATCTATTCTGCTCATAGACCTATTAAGTATTAACAAATGTTAATAGGTCTATGATTCTGCTACATTATTATGGTAAGTTGGAACCACGACTTAAGATTCATTTACGACTGATCACTGATCAGAATATCGGATCCAAATCGTGCTGGTCGCGGAAAAGAATGACGTGTGGTTCCGGCTCGGTCATAGACGTATGATTATACGTCTATCAGGTCTATGAGTTCGGGCAACAAAAAAGAATTGCGTTTAACATTGTTTTTTTTTATCAAAAGTACCAAACCTTTAGTTCAGTGCTACTCGTGTAATACTCGCAAATTTTAATGCAAGTCATAGGCATTCTTTTTTTAAATTCCTATAAAATAAAAAATAAAATAACAAGGGCGGAGAAAGTATGAAACCGCTCTACTTGCGAGGAATTGTCGTATTAAGATATATCTTAATGGTGTCGAATGTCGAAGTCGAGTGTACACCATCATTGAGTAACTTTCTACAATACCTATATATGTGTTAAATTGAGTACTAACTTATGAGGAAACTTGCATCGAGTTATATTAATAATGATATTGTAATTCATGAAATTTTTTTTTTTATATAGAAATTTATAGAAGAAAAATATAAAGTTCCTACAAATAGCTTAAAAAAGGAGTGAAAGAGTATCATAATGTATAAAAATTGCCAATATGAACATTTAGTTAAAATTTCAAGTATCTAAGGTTATTTGATTTAACATTTTAAACACACCAAAAAATCTAAAATGAATAGACTATGACGTATACCCCACTGGTTTTTTGTAAAAATTCCTATTATTTAAAAATTGCTATTATAAATCTTAATTTTTCAGAAACTACCCACTACATTGAAATTCAAAACTTTTTTTTTTTACTAGAATGTGTATTGCACAAAAAATATCTCATCATTGTAAAATTAATATTATTCATTGTTTCACGCAGAATCTAAAATGATGATTTATGATTATTGTAAAAATAAATACTTACACTTCAATAATGTTGATAATCACATCTAAATATTACTGTTCTATTAATATTTAATACATACATATTTGTATTATTTTGATTTTAGTATTTTTATGAATTAACTAACTGTCCTAACTATATAATATTTTATCTGCATTTGATAGTAAATAAATACAATAGCTGACAGTTTCCCACATAATATTCATGTAAACACGTAACATTCACATTCATTGAGTGGACTATTGCTTGACAATAGTTTTTTTTATTTAAGTAATATTTTTATTATAATCATTATATTTTTGAAAATATTATAATATATTCTTAAATCAAAGTGAGGTTTAAACCCATTTTCATACACACACACATATACAGTGGTGTATCCACCACAAGCTAATTAGGTAGGCCTATTTTGTTCTGAAGTGTGTAGTGTGTTTAAAATTAAAACTATTGGGGAAGAATAATTATCACACGGGATTTGGGTATGATAATAATAATATTAAATTATAATAATTATTAACAACATTTTTATTTATGATAAAAACCAAACAATCAAATAAAAATTGAATAGGCCCAGGCGTAGTCAGCCTACCCTGTAAACACACCACTATATATATATATATATATGTGTATGTGTGTGTCTGTTGTATACATACATTATGTCCCTACTCCCTATTATACCTATCAAAAATTAAAGTTTAAAATCAATAAAAATATTATTTTTTAATACACTTTTTTTTTTTTAACTTCATTGTGAAATGTCACTAATAATTATACAATATTACAATATATTATCAAAACCAAATACAATTATAACAGATTTATCTTTTTTTATGATTAATAAATGGTTTACAATATAAAAAAATAAAATGCTTAATGGACTAAACAAAAGTATGTGTATGCAAATTTCAATATATATTTAATTTTACACAATAGAAGTAATGTTGGTGATAATCAAAATAATAATATATACTAATATTAAACTTAGGAACAATCATCGTTTAACTAACTTGTGTGTTGACATTTGAAAATTTGACCAATATATAACTCTCAGTTCTCTTCCAAATCCAGCATGAAACACAAACTAATGTTTTTCACCCAGTTTTTTTTTTATCATCTTCAAATTCGATTACAAGTTTTTCAAATCTATACAAGTCTCCTACAATTGCCTACAACAAAACAACAATTTGATTAATATATTCTTTTAATGCAAGTTATAGTTAATTCAAATGTTAATTTTAATTTTTATAAACATCTGCATTGAAAAAAAAATTACATATTCTAAATACCTAAATTTAAGTATTTTGCAAGTCCAAATGTGAAATAGTTAGTCAAAAATAATTGAATGAGAATACAATATCTTCTCATAATTAGTGCACAAACAATTGCTATGTGTTTTAATTGTTTATTTACTAATCAAATTTATGTTATTGTATGGGGAATATATATTAAATAACTATTAAATATACATTGATAATTAGTATTAAAAATAGTATGAATTTATACCAATGAAAATAAAATGGAAATACTATTACTAATGAGATAAATTTTAGTGAACATTAAACCTAACCTCTATTAGTTACAATGAATAAATTAATTATTACCTATAACCTTTACAGTATATATTTTTTTTTTTATTATAAAATTAGTTGTAGACAGTATATATATAATTATTTATCTACTATTTAGGTTAGGAGTGTCTGTTCTAAAAATTATAACAGACAAACAATACATATAATAATATGCTCAGAACCTAAAATAAATGTTTATAAAATTATTGGTGTACAAGTTTTTAATAATTTATACTATGTACTATAGCATTGACAATGTCCTAATGTACTATTAATTTGCTTCAAACAACAAACTGGTATATTTTATTTCACTTATTATACTTAATTACAGTCCATAAACTGAACCCATAAAATATGATGTAATTTGTGATAAGTAATAAAACAATGGAATTTCTTACTAAACAAATATAACTTTTTCTCAGCTTGAAATACTTATTCAAAAAAGAAAAAAAGGCAGTATAAAATATACCTAATCATAATGATTTTGAATCAATGAAAGGAAAACTATAGGAAATAAAAATAACTTAAAGGTTGATGTAGCCCGAAAACGTACTGATTGAACTACATATTATATAAAAACGTGCAAGGATACCTAGCACATCTGGCAATATGAAATTACTTGTCGTTTGATGATATCCAAAAACTTCTGTGCCTCGAGTAAATGCCGTTGTATTTCTGATAAGTCTTTTACCGCCTTCTGTTCTCTAAATGCGTCTTTCACGCGTCTCACGGCATACATTCTATGCGTAAAATATAATTACATTAAAACGGTGACCAGATAACTGATTCAAATAACATTGCTTACCTGTAGTTGTAGAACGAAAACTTGGCGCTTTCCCTCAACATGGTCTTGTAAATTTTGAGAACTTCAGCCCTGGTCGCTGAGGCTGCCATCGCGGCCAAAGACCGTTCAGGAAGAAACGGTAGTGAAAACGAACAGATCCTAAAGAATTTACACCGGTGTTCGCGACGTCTGACAACTTGATGGTTTTCTTATTTAATGAAATGAACCAAAACGTCTTATAATCCGTGATAACGTTTTCCGGTTCCCCCCGACATAAGTGATAACGACTAAGTTGAGAATTTGATAAGATAGTATTAACTATTAATAGTATTATCAAAAAGCTAGAAGCGCTGTTTGGGAACGCGTAAAATATCCGAAAATATTTTGTCCGAACCGTATTTTATCCGAAAAATATTTAATCCGAATATTATATTAGTAGAAAAATATTTCATCCGAACAGTATTTTAGTCGAAAAATATTTCATCCGAACCGTATTTTATCCGAAAAATTTAAACATCGAAAATAATAGAATAGAAAATATTTTGTACGATAAGTATTTTATCCGAAAAATATATTATAAGAAAATATCCACAAAGAAAACTATTTTATCCGAACAGTTTTTTAGTCGAAAAATATTTCACCAGAACCGTATTTAAGCCGAAAAATATTTTATTCGAACAGTATTTTAGTCGAAAAATATTTCATCCGAACCGTATTTTATCCGAAAAATTTAAACATCGAAAATAATAGAATAGAAAATATTTTGTACGATAAGTATTTTATCCGAAAAATATATTATAAGAAAATATCCACAAAGAAAACTATTTTATCCGAACAGTTTTTTAGTCGAAAAATATTTCACCAGAACCGTATTTAAGCCGAAAAATATTTTATTCGAACAGTATTTTAGTCGAAAAATATTTCATCCGAACCGTATTTAAGCCGAAAATTATTTTATCCGAACTGTATTTAAGCCGAAAAATATTTTATCCGAACTGTATTTTGTCAGAAAGTATTCTATAAGAAAATATTTTATATAAATCGTATTTTCTAAACGTTTTGCACTATTATCAGTTGCCCAATTGTCAAGGCGTATGAAATGTGAAGTGGAGGTAGTCAGATCGAACTCCTCGTAGGGCAGTTAATTTTTTTTCATTCTTTTTCGATTAAAAACTTCAATTATTATTTTGGTTATAATCTGTTTGTTTTTAAGATTTTTAGATTCTGAACGGAGTGAAGAATGTATTGCTTTTACAATGATGTGTGTTTTTTTTTTTTTTTTTGTGTCTGACGACAACATTTGGAGCAGTAATAATGCTCCGATTTTTGACTTCAGCCCCTCTTTGAATAGGAAAATTCATCTAGTTGGTACTTTGGGGAGGTCAAAAGTAAAATTTTCAAATAGTTTTCAAAAAAATCGATTTTTTGATTTTGCTGTAACTCAAAAACAAATCATTGTAAATACTTGAAATTTTCACCGAATGTTTATATTATGAATATCTCTTTACAGTTAAATTTTCAAAATATTTTGACCATTTTTAAGCTACTTATAGACAATTGAAATTTTCGACTTTTCTAAGTTTTTTTTCTTCAAATGCCGATAAAATTTTTTTGGGTGGCCAGAAAATCTTGAAAATTTAATACAAGGTTTCTTATAAGTTGTTCTTAAAGTGATAATAAAAAATCCGAAATCGTTAGTCACGATTTTTTTTCATAAGTGTTTAAAGTTCGAATTTATACGAAATATGTCAAAATTTAAATTAAATTCCATACGCTCATAATGCGTATGTTGGCCAAATACTTTTTTTTATTAATAAACAGATACTATAAAGTAACCATAGTAACATATATAGTAACTATACTATTTGTTTCAAAATAGAATATATTACAATATTTAAATAGAATATATCCTAGATTGACAAATTATCTCCGTTCAGAATCGTTTCTCGTAT
The DNA here is from genome assembly GCA_020882235.1 of Schizaphis graminum. Taxonomy (NCBI): domain Eukaryota; kingdom Metazoa; phylum Arthropoda; class Insecta; order Hemiptera; family Aphididae; genus Schizaphis; species Schizaphis graminum. The sequence continues at coordinate 43,543,793 of CM037034.1, forward strand.
ACAATGATATTCATCATTGCATTCAAATTTAACCTACGCTAGTCCGAGGTCCACCCCACCCCCTAATGTATAGCAGAGCGATACTCACTTACCCGCTTTTTTTTATTCTATAATATATTTATTTTATTATAAATTAAAACTTATAACTTATAATCAATTATTAAAAAAAAATTTAAATGTCAATGCATATAGTAAAAATATTAAATAACAATATACATGGAAAATCCCTACGAATAATATTTTTTAAATTACAACAAAATTAATATTTTTCGATTAAAAATCTTTTATCTTACTTTAAACTCTTTATATAAAAATCTTATTTATACATTTTCTGTATTTATAAACTATAAGTTATTGTCAATTTAATAAAAATAAGATTAGTTAGTAAAAATGATAACAGCTTAGGTATTGTAAGTTGTATTATGTTGACTAGTAGCGGATGTGTGATGGGTGTAGATTTCTATTTCATCTTTTAGATTTGTATTTCCAGGGAATTAATTTAAAAATTATTTTAATTTTTACAATTTTAAAATTGTACTGATGTACTTTTAAAATTTTATATTATTTTATGTCAAATTGTAAATATTTAAAAAAAATGTATAATTTTGTTATGTTTAGGCCATACGAAATAATAATAATAAATTATTGTATGAAAAACTTCTGTGGACTGTAATGAAGTCTTGTATTCAATCTTCAAGTTTTTTTACCTAGCAAAAAATGTTTAATGATAATGTATACCATAAAACAAAATTAAACAAATGATTACTTCAAATGCCTAAAAATAGTTTAGAATTTTATAAAATATTTTTATTTAAAGTTATATTATGTGAATTTCCATTTTCGTAAAAATTTAAACTACGAACGCTCATAAAGTCATAAAGTATTTTTTTTGATAGAATTAGTATCATTTTTATTTTAATAATTATTGTAAGCAACACTTATGTAAAACGTTGTATTGCATTTTCAAATATTAGGTATACCTATAAAAAAATCTTGTAAAATGATTTTTTGCTCTAAAACTACTTTTAAGGTTAATTTGTGAGTTTTCTCAAAATTCCAACTTCTAACTTCAAACACTTATAAAAAGTTACTATGAAATTATGCCATTTTTTTAAATACCAGTTGGTAGTTACAATATCTTAATTAGGATGCTTCTATTCAATTGATAAACTTAGACAACTTAGTGAACGTCAACCGTATAAAGAAAACAGTTGGTACACTACAACCACAAAATGTAACAACTGATGAACTCATCATCCTATACATGCTATATTGCTCAGTAGGTAACTATCATACTATCATACTTTATACACATATTTTTGAATTCTATTCGCAGGAAACGAAACTGGACTATTATATCATTAATGTCAAACAAATATAATTCAAAAATATTTATTTTATACTTTTATACAATGTTTTAAAGAATACATGGTATATCGGTATATAAATATAATATATTATTATATATAAATGTATTATTTGTTGTGGATATTTGAATTTTAATTATTAAGTTATAACTTATAGGAATATTGAAATCAACTAAGTATTTATTTCTAAATTATTACCTAATGGCTAATATATAATTCTATTTAGCGATAGCAATTGTGTAAGTTAATAAAAGTATTTTAATTTAATTTTATATTCGATTCTGAACAGAGTGGTGAATGTATTGATGTTACAATGATCAATGATGTATGTTTTTATTATTTTTTTTTATTTTTGTGTCTGTCATCAGGTTTTGGAGTAGTAAAATATATACCTAGTGCTTTGAGACTTCAGCCTCTCTTTGAAAATTAAATTGATTCTAGTTGGTACTTTAGAGATTCAAAATTAAAAAATTTCCAGTAGTTTTTAAAAGCGTTAGGAAAACCCTAAAAAATTATCGAAATAACGAGAATTTTTATGCATAACTAGTTTTTGACAAAATCAATTTTTTATTTTGCTGTAACTCAAAAACCAATCATTGTAAATACTTGAAATTATCACAAAATGTTTGAATTAGCGTTGTCTATTTACGATTACATTTTCAAAATATTTTGACTTTTTTAAAGCTATTTATAGACAATTGAAATTCTGGATTTTTGTTAAGTTTTTTTTTTCAAATGCCGATAAAAAAAATTTGGCATTACAAAAAATCTGTAAAACTTAATAGAAGGTTTATTATAACTTAAAAGTTGTACTTATCGTAGTAAAAAATAATCAAAAATTGTAAGTCACAAATCTTTTTTAAAAGTAAAAAGTATATTAAGTTCAAATGTTTTCGAAATATGTCAAAATCGAGAAAATTTGCAGGTAATTTTGATATTGAAAATTCATAAAATTTTTGTGATTTATATCTAAGGTTAAAAAACCCAACACATAGTTCTCCATAATTTTTTCTTCAAATAACTGTAAAAAAAAATTCCAGCGTCGATGTAGAAACAATTTTATGACCGCATGAAATTACATTTTTTACTAAATCGCGTAAAATAACGATATATCTGAAAACTATTTAAAATATTGGTCTTTACTTGTTATTCATAAAGTATCAGTCGTAGAAACTTGAAACTTTCACCAGTAGTTGAGAAAAATATTACAATTTAAAAATAGGTAATAATTTAATATATCCTAGACTGACAAATCATCTCCGTTCAGAATCGTTTTTCGTATTATACAATGAACTTGTCATTGCATTATTCAAATTTAACACATCCTTTATAGTGACCTACTCTCCACATCTACTATACAGCAGATCGATACTCATTTTTATTTTTATTTTATACCTACTGCTATATCTATATCATATAGTGAAATAAGTTGGTATGAAACACAAATATATAATAAATTATCTAATTTAGAATTACATTATAATTGTGACTTGTAACTTGCAAGGTACCTATTGTCATTTGTTTAATTGCTTATTGGTGTTTAAATACTTTTATTAATCTTAGTAGCCACTAGCCAGTAGGTCCAATACTTTTTAAATAAGTACCTACATTTTATTCAAACTCACTTATTAGTATACTATGTTGAATGATAAAATACATGTTTAGTTCATATTCTAAATTAGAATATTTTTCGGAGTATTTTGATACATACAAATTATGACGAGTAATTTATGCATTGGCGTAGACATGATTTCTGATCAAAAAAAAAAGATAAATGGGAGGGAGAAATTGAAAAATCCCCGGCCCTCCCAAAACTTTTTTCTGCGTACGTCCCAGTTACTTAGTGCCTATTGTATGGTAAAATAATTATAAGAAATAATCTAAATGTAGGTATATCAAAATTGTATGTGGAATTGTGGAGGTGTATAATGTTATGGGTAAAATATTATACTTCAGCGCCATTGAATGACATAATTATTCAAAGTTTAAATTGAACAGAGTAGTTTTGATTATAATTATAAATATACACAACCGAGTCATCGAATTTCAGGTACAAACTTAGTATGTGAGTATCGAATGTTGAGAACTGTGAATACGATCGCTGAACGACATGCGACGGCGATTGGCGACAAGTACGAATTAGGACGATTAGAAATAATTATTTTGTCTTATTATAGACCAAATTCTTTATCGCTGTTTAATGTTTATCTAGAATAATTACGGCGCAGCATATTGCTCAGCAGTATATATATAGCAGTGATATATTTATAGTATTGTAATTAAATATCAATATTAATAATCCCTGTAATAATAATAAATAATAATAATAACGTTTTGTTGAACACACCACTCTGACAAATTATTCTTATAAGCAGTTCATAGATAAGAATACAAGGCATTTTATATAAAATATTATTCCATGTATACATGGGACTCGGGACGCACTGATTGTCACTTACAAGTTATTAAGTTATAGTCGGTTGTCAATTTGTCATTACTTAGTGCTCAGTAGTCAGTACTCACTAACAATTTGTCATTACTCATTACTCATTAGTCAGCTTAACATTTTTGGTTTCATATTAACATGTTTACTCATCCAGCTACATTTTGTCTGGTGTCTAAACTTATCAATCGTACAGTTTTTCATACCTATTACGTGAAAATTATTGTATATTAATATTTGTGTTTTTATTGTATTGTAATTAGTAGGTAAATACCTAATAAATATTAAACGTTAGTGAGTTTAAAAAAAAACAGTTCAACAGCAATTATACAGAAAGCAACAAAGCTTATTTATGAGGTACGTATAAAATTCATGATATACATTTAAGATTTTTAATACATATTATATCATCTGATATTCACTTAGAATAGGTATAGAGTAATACAGGTATGAGGTAATATTATATTTAATATTATAATACCTAAAGGTACTATTTACTTATCCTACTTTCTAAGTTCTAATTATTATATTCGATACTAGGCACCACAAGTGAAACATTTTTTTCTTAACTTATAAACAAACATAATTACATCATTATTAACATTAATCCTTAATCCTTATGCGGCCTACACCAATGTTTAGTTTATAGTCCTAAATCCTGTATGCACCAACCAGTGCACTGTTGTAAAATAATGCTTTTTAGTTTTTACTATACTTATGAAGTTTCAAACTAACTTAGGTATTTATCAAAATTTATTTTATTTTTATTAAGAATTAAGATAATATTTTAATTTTTTATGATCCTTAGGTTGGTTAAAATATGTCATTTAATTAGAAACGATACCATTCATTCTTATGCTGTTTATCATTTCATATAAAACATAGCATATGCAAAATGGAGATGGTAAGAGGTGAATATGTGATTGACTGACAAACATAACAGCTCTAAATAAATATTTGAAAATTAAGTAACATTTATTTAATTCAACTATATTTATACATAATAATATTATATTAATAATTTATATATCTAAAATAAAAATTAAACAACTAGATAATTAACAATCTTTATAACTTTTTTACCATACACGTAAATAATTTACAAATTCAACATTACAGATTGGACATCTTAATGTTTGCAATTGTAGTATACAATCAATGCACAACACTTTATGTCCACAAGGAATTAGTGCATGTGTCCTTGGAGCCATTCTGCAAACTACACAGATAGTATCTTCATTTCTCTGAGGGTAAAGTTCATGCAAATTTTCAGGAACTTGCACAAATGTAATTTCTTCCTCATCATCACTTGCAAAATTTTGCCAAATACCCATTTCTTCATCCTCAGGAATGATGAAGTCTGCATCATTATAATCTAATAATACATTTTATTCATAATTAACTAATAAGTAATTTAGAAAAAAAATACTAAACAATTTTTGTTAGTTACTGTTAAGTATATATTCAAATTTAAAATAAAAGTATTATTTTGAAGTCTAATTTATAAATATTACCTTCTATAATATTGATTTCAGGTTCAATATTAATTTCAGCATTTTGATTAATTGGGTTAGCTATAGGTGGAGGAGGATCAATTACATCATCTTCAACAGCAGGGACAACAATGGGCTGATTAATTTGAATGTCTTCTATTTCTTCTTCTGAACCTAATAATTTATATTCATTCACAAAAACGTTTTATTAATGGTAATTAGCCACTGTAATCTATTATATTATATTATATTATACATACATTTAAATTTATTTTTTTTAATAATTTATAATAATTAAATATTTCCTTGTTACCTATAATGTTTATCAATAACGGTTGACCTAGTACTTGATGTCAGCGCTGCATACTTACTTATGCATATAAGTGCTGAATTAAGAATTTAAATTTAGATGAGGGTCTTGGTCCAAAGAATATTGGTAACCTTTACATTTAAAAAAGCAGCACAGTATCTTTAATAATTACATTTGGAATATTAAAAAACAAATTGATTTGTATAAATGATTTAATTATTTTAAGTGTCATTTAAAAAAAAAAATGATTTACATAATTTTTGGGAATACCTAGAAATGTGGGACTTAGGACTAAAGTTCTTGATTGTGTAAAGAAAATTATCTGGACTATTTTTATAAATTTACTAGAATATTACTAATACATGATAATGTATATTAAAGGTATTGAATACCGACTGTTTCAGTCCTGGTCTAATGTACGCAAAATATAGATATTTAGACATATTCTTTGCCAACCGTACCAATCAATCTAGAGAAATTAATAAAAATTCTGTAAACAGATTTTAATTTGTTTGTAACCCTACTTGTGATTGAAATCACCACATTACAAATACAGAAACTAGTTAGATTTTAAAACTGTTGTGTAAACATACTTTGAGCTTCGTTTTCCCAATTTAATTCTCTTTCTAAATAATGTTCTGTGGTGTGCGAACATTGGATGAGGAACTCCTTTACTGTGATTGCTCCTGTTCCTAAAAGAGCTGTAGAATTTTTTATTCTGACTGAATTTAAAATGTATTTAAATTTAGTACATCTTGTTGGCTGTAAGCCCCTAGCCAGTTGTCCAACGATGGCATGTTGTTTGTTCACCATATTGTTGAGATGGTCTATATTATCAATACATTTGTATTAGTTATTTAACTTAAAATACACTACTTATAATAGGTATAAATTATATAATACATATGGGATAATTATTATTATTATTGACACATGGACACACAGTGACCAGTGAACTGTGAACCGTGATGTTTGTGATTTTAATCAAATAAAGATTCATGACATATTATTTTACTCTATTCGTTGACTTTATTGATCACCAATAACTCATTGGGAGGTTAAACTATCTTAACTTCTACATACAATAGATATCTAAAAGTATTTATGTTTAAAATAATCACTTATTTGTATTATTTACTTAAAAATGTCCACAGGTTTGGATGTTGCACCTGGAAAGTTTGTTTTAATGACGAATGAAAACTTTCAACATTATTATTAGTACGGCGTGGTTGTCCGTGAACTGAAAAAGATTCTGGCCCCTTTCTTATGATCCAAAAGCTATTTAAATTTAAAGAAAATACTAAAATGAATATATTTTTATTTTTATTAATTGTATTTTTTTACCTATAAAAATATGTAAAAAATCTTGGCAGTTGAACATTATTAGCTTGGCCATATGTTTTTATATCTTCAAAACCCCTTTCAATCTCGTGACTTGGTAATAATGCTAATGCTGCAGTCATTCGTATGCACATTTTTGCTGCCATGTTGTCTTTAACATAATTTGTGTATCCCAATTTTTTTATATTTTTCTGAAGAGCCTAAAATTATTTTAAATGTTATTTTTTTTCATTTAAGTTAATTTTTGAATTACATTTCATCTAAATAACAGATGTATATATCTAGAAATATAATTCCTAAGTAATAATGTTTTATTTAACAGTAAGCAAGTGAACTAATTCCATAAGTTTTAAATATCAAACCTGAACAAAGTGGAACCAACATGAAAATATTGCTGCTTCAGGGTAAGTTTGATGAAATGCATTGTGAAGTCCGGTTTCAAAGTCAATCATTACTGATGTGGGCCTTACATTTGGAAATTTTGTCTTAAATTGCCCTAGCACTTTTCGGTATGCTACCTCAGTTTTAGTTTCCATCAGTATGAAACAAATTGGGATGGACTAAAGTAAAACAACCATGATAAATTAAATAAGTATATCAATATATTAAGTATAAAAGCTGATTGTTCTCACATGATTTTGCAGAATCAAGTGGATAATAAAGAGCTGACGACAATTTGGTGTCGATGGCACGACTTTAAAAGTCCCATCCGCGTGTAATTCTGTTGCACCTTGATTGACAACTTCATCTATCAATTGTTGACAAGCGAACATGACACTAAAATTGCCATTACCGTCAACAATCCATTCTTGGTAAAACGGTTGATTGCTACACTGATATCTGTTAGCCATATTATGTGAGCCAAACAAAAATAGTAAATGTCAGTTAAAGTTATATGTAATAAATTGTATAAATCTTTTAATATTACTTGTTAATGTTTAGATCCAAATATTCTCCTAGTTCACGTAAAGTAGTTGGTAGAGGTGGCAAATACTGCCTACGAGCTTGGCGCATTGATGACTCTGCAGTGGGCCATGTATACAATACAGCTGCATTTGGATTTCTACGAATATATAATTAAATTATATTTCAAATTACCAAAGCTAGTTTATATGCACTAAAAATGAATTAATCAAACTGTATTCTAAAAGTTGTTGAGATTTGTATTAAACTTAAAATATACACTATTTTCGATTAATATTCTAGATAAATAATATAATAGTATAGGCATATAAAGTAAGGTCTAATTATGTATTAAGTATACAAAAAGTAAAATATATTTAATATACTAATTTAAAGATTTATTTTTTTACCGAATTGATTCTTCATCATAAATCGCCTTTAGTGGAATAGTTTCTAATTTTGCCCTTTCTACCAAAATGTCCCTGAATTGTTTTTTTAGTACACCATTGTCATTCCTATCATGGGTATGTGGCTTTTTTATAATTACTGTACCATCCTGAAATTTAATTGCAGTACTTTTGCAATATGCAAGTGAAGTTGCACATACATAATAACTAAAAATTAATAAATAATATATTCAAACTATTAAATAATGGTTTTATTTTATTTATTAAATGAGAATTAAAAAGTCTTACCGTTTACCATCACGAGTAGTTTTGGTACATTTATAATGGTATCCTTCGTGATCCATAATATACCTATTAATCAATGTTCATAAAATATAAACTTAAACAATTTAAAAAAATGTAATAACATTAACTTTTAATTTGCTAATAAATATTTAGTAATTTTAATAAATTAATTCAATTACTTAATAAAGAAATAGTGAAAAGTACTATATTACTTCCATTTGTAAAAATTAATAAATATAATCTAGAAATATCAGTATATTGAAGAGCAGGGAAAATTTTTTTGGTAACGTGTGCATATTTTCATTGGAATGAGTTATTTATTATCTGATAAACAATATGCATAATTTGGATTATTCTAATTGAAATAATAGCACTAATTTTAAAAATTTTTAAATTGATACTTATTTTGTACATATTTAACAGATTATGTATTAATTAATTCAAAGAAAATTTAGGTATAAACGGGAATTCTTACAAAACCAGTTTTTATTTTTTTTAGCAAATCAAAAACAAAAAACTGTATACTTGAAAGTTTCACCAAATGTTTGTATTACCATTATTTACTTATGGTAGAACTTATAAAATATTTTTAATTTTTTTAACACGTTGACTGCTATGCGGCCGCCGGCAGCCTCAAGAATATTTACTATTAATTGTACGCCAAATTCATTTTTCAGTGTCATTATAAATTTGTATACTTAAAATATACTATTGAATTTGAAAAAAAATTACAAATACCAAAAAAAAATGTTAAAATTATGATTTATACATAAAAAAATTGCAATTTTTCCTACTACGCCACAGCGCATTTTCTAAATCATTACTGTAGCGCCACGGAAGAGTTAATAATAAAAATAAAAATTAATTTACGGCAGCCCGCGGCCGTATGGCCTCCTACGAATGTTATGGTGCGGCAGCCGGCGATCTAAAAATTATCAATACCTAATAATTTTTTTACGGACGCCGGCGGCCGCATGGCAGTCAACGTGTTAAGCTACCTATTTATAATTCAAATTTTAGGTTTTTTTAATACATCAATAAATAATTAGACTTCCTAATCAAAAAAATCTAAGATTTGAAAATTTAGTACAAGGTTCTTCACAAGTTTTCTTATAGGATTTATAAAAAAAGTCGATCAAAGTTTGAAAGTTTGAAACAATATTGAATTATTTTGTAATTTTTTTTTGAGCGTTTGAAATTTAAATTTACAAATCTGGAAATTCACGCGTAATATTTAAATTAAAAAATATTTAGAGATATTACAAACCTATATTATATTGTATTATATTCAAATTTAACACATTAATTATAGTTATTTACCTACTCAAAGACAAAGAACATTCAACACAAACTATATAGTCTATATACAAAAGTGTGAGCTCCCAGGTTTTAATTACATTTTTTTATTTAATAATTCTTATTTGTTTAAATATTTAATAAATTATTACTAATTAATAATTACTTACCTTTTCTCAGTGTCTTTTCTGAAGTTTATTTAAAAAATTAAATCGTGCTTTACAATGTACACGAAAACCAAATAAAATTAAGTAGATGTTCACCGCACAGAGTCGAAAAACAGATAAACATGTAAAATAATTTCATTACTTGAATTCTTATAAAATGTCTCATTTTCCCACCACAAAAAAATAATATTAATATAAGGGTGTATGTAAGTGTATATATATATATATATAATACAATATATTATGGTAAATTATCGAGAGTTAGGATTTCAGCCATTAATACTTAATACCTATATGGCTATTATATAAAATAATGTTATCATTTAACAAATTGAGTATTGACCCTTAGTTACCTTAATATGTCAAAAATTGAATACATAGGTCATAGGTGTGTCCCCACTAGCGTGCGGCTTTTGTAGCCGATCGGCCGAAGCCGCGGGTTCCCGATGGTTGTCGGTAAACATCAGAGAAAGCCGATGCAATGGAGACGCACCTTTACGCTTACCGGCTTACGTAGGTTCGTAGGTAAGCATGAAAATTACAACTGACACAGCTGTCAGTGTACCCGTATGTTATAGGTACTCTAGCTGGAACTTAGAAATTCTTTATTTAGATATATCGTTTTTTGTGGTATTATGTCGCAAACGTCTTAGTTATCAGTGTTTTTCGAACCTTATTTACGTGTTAATTGTTCCAGGTTTTTGGTGAAAAACACAGTATGTACAGTAGTATGTATGTACAGTATAAACAGTATATTATACGCTTCACAGAATTAAAATTTACTAACTAGGATTTCGATTGTTGTTAGGGCTAAATAACAACAATTACAGCATTTGTAGGTATAGGTATTGCATAATGTATTAATGTGGGACGTGCTCAATAGTGTTAACCACGTATTTTTATAAAGATAAACATTATTTTATCCTACGAGTATTATGGCATATATTTATCTATACTGTTTTAAAACATTTTGTATTTAAAAAAAAATTTTTTTCAATATATTAGTATTATATACATTATACAATTTAAAATTGATAGCTAAATGTTATCAAATTTGTAATTCATAATTTGATTCAAATATTTTTTCATTCGTGTTCCGATATCCGGAACAGAATAAATTATTTCATTATAATTTGTAACATGAAAAAATGCAAATAATAAACGGACGACTACTTGTTGGTTCCCGGTTTGTTTACAGGCAACATACGAATTAGTTCCTACAAGCTTTCATGATAATACAATATCTTGTTAAATTAAATTTTCAAATTATTATTATATTTTCAATCATCAACAATTTTCTTCCCATACACAGACTTAGGACTATCTAGAATTATTATATAGATATAGAAAATATTTTATACTTCAAACTCTAGCAGAATACCTAGGTATGGTTATAAATGTTGCTAAGTATAATAATAATATATACATATTATATATTATACGCTACATACGTATTGGTCACTAAAAATATTTTTTTCTTACATCAATAATAATAATTAAATAAACTAAAAAATTAGTATGGTATAAATTTACAACATACATTTTTAATGAATTGCAAGTTCAAAATTTGACAGTCTTTCAATTCTCACTGAACATCACTTCCATTTTAACGCACGCGCTCTTATATTTCAAAAAATATACGTGTGACTATTATAGGTTATTTGTCACAAAACTAATGCTGATGATAAACTGCAAATTTGGCATAAGTCTAGTTTAGCGGCCACGCTAATTTTTCAATATTTTTTTTTTTGAAAACCTATGTATTTCAACGAGTTTAAAACGATGGTGTAAAAATTAATTTGCGGAAATCATTAGTTTTGAAGTTATAGACTTACGAAGTTCACGATTTTCGGGGTTTTACTCATACGTGTGACGGGATATTTTCGATTTGCGGAGCAGAGCGACGGCACCGAGGAGCGCAGCGACGAGTGCCGCTAACAAGGCATAACTGCCCATACTATTATACGACATAACTTACCCTGTGACTTACTTGAGAGATTGTGTTGCATAGCAAGTCAAGGGATTTTTTTTGGTTTTTTTTACACTGAAAACCATATAAGGATATAAACGAAACCATATATTTCATATTTTATCTTATCTTATAATTTTTATTTGTCTGAATACTGTGTGTTTATGATGGGTATAATATAAACTGAAAACTTAAATTAGCTAAATAAATTAGCCATTTACTTTGGCGCCATCATTTTTAAAACGTTGATTTACTTAGGTTTCAAAAAAAGGTGAAAAATTCGTGAGGCCACTAAACTAGATTAAACTAGTTAGTGCATAATTTCAAAACTAATAATTTCCGACAATTTATTTTTACACCATCGTTTTAAACTAGTTGAAATACATAGGTTTCCAAAAAAAAAAATCGAAAAATTAGCGTGGCCGCTAAACTAGACTTGTTCCACAAATTTAATCAATTTACTAGATATACTGCAATTTATATTTATAAACTTCCTCAAGCATCGTAAAACGTAATAAAATATTATATAAGATTATCGAGTTATACATATTTTGTAACAGCTAATATATTGATAGGTAATTTTATTTGGGAACCAATTTGAACAGTTATATACTAGAACGTCATTTTTTCGGGAATTAATTTCACGTTGACCAATGAAACAATATTATATTTAGATAGTAGGTAAAGTTTAGAAATATAATATGAATAGGTACAATACAAGAATATATACAATAATTATATTTATACATATTAGACGCGTCTAAAATTACGCATTCTGGTAAAATACTCTCTTTGTACCAAGTGATATATTATTATTAATACAATTTTTATTATTTTTATATACTATGATTATTATTTACATATTTTACGGATTGGTATTATAATTTATAATCATTTATATGGGTAATAATATGTAATTGCAACTGGTACATTCGGTTGAAGGCAACTGGTGAACACCCGTAATTTGCAGCACCACCACAAGTTATTAGTTAATAGTTAATACCACTTAGTTCGTGGTTGTATCTTGTATACAATGGTTTATCGAATTGAACCCATAATTCATAACAGTTACACATTTTGTACACAATAGACACCTACTGTACAATACAGTAGAATCACTGGAACCTGTTCTCAGTGTTTTTAGTATAAGTTTGTTTAACTTACTTATATCCAATAATTTTCAAGTTGTTCGGTGGTTCTGTCTAAAAAGAATTATTCAATTATTTATAGCTAATGTTATAAAAAATAAATAACTAATAACTCGTTATTGCATAATTCAATTGGTAGTTAGTAAACGAAAGAATAGCTAGGTATCTTTAAATAATTTTGTTTCCTCATTATATAATTAAAATATTTGAAGTATTTATATTATTTATTTAAATTAGGTGCAAAATTCATTGATATAGTATCTATTTAAAATATTAAGTCTTACAATAATTAATAATAAGACTTTTAAAATATTCTTTATAGTTGTATTAAAAGTTACGAGCAATTTTAAATGTAGGTATTTTAACAATGAAAATGAAATAAATTTAAATTTATTTATCTTAGTATTGTAGATTATTAGTAGATAATTCGGCAAATTGCCATATTCAATTAAAAATATAAAAAAAAATGATACAAAGAGTAAAAAAAATGTCAATCATTTTATCCGACTGTCAGAGTACCTACCGCCATATTACTAATAATAATATTAACTTCGGTTATAGCCTATACATAATACTATATTTAATCGTGCTTCTAACCTACCTTTTCTACTCAGTAGTCAGTACTCAAACAGGAAGTTATACTTAGTGATTCAATTTCATGACAACGATGACAATAGATTACTTCCGAAAAATTTGATATAATTTAAAAAATAATAGCTCTAAATTAACGAGTATACTTGTTTCGTTTTCACAAATAGTGGTTAGTGGTCAATGGCATGACAACCCACTACTCTGCACTCAGCGTATCCAGGAATTTTTCAAGGGGGGGTTCAAATTTTTTTATATGTAAACGTATTATACAATCAGTGGTTTGCACCTTAAGAATTTAAATTTTGTCAATCATGGGAGGGGTCCAGACCCGACCTCCACTTTGATACGCCCTTACCACCACGTAGTAGCATTAAATTAACATTAGTAAAATATGCTCTATATTGATTGAAATTTTAACTATCTACCACGGCTATTTTTTTATTTTATAAAATTCTATTTACCTATCTCTGTGTTTTTTCATTGGCGTGATTAGAGTAACGAAAAAAAACTATTTTTAATGTATAATCTTATAATTGATAGAGACTACTGTCTACTGGTGAATTTAAAAATTGAATAAAAATTTTTGTAGAGGATATGGGATTAGAACTGATCACCCCTAGTTGTATGAATGATGCCTTGTCCATTGAGTCATACATAACCGTATGATTTCTGCTAAAATACGGTTCAGATGAAATATTTTTCTGCTAAAATACGGTTCGGACGAAATATTTTCTACCTATTTATTTTCGGCTGAAATATTTTCGGATATAATGTTTTCTAATAAAATAATTTTCGTATATTATATTATCGTATTCAATACTTTTCTGTTAAAATACGGTTCGGATGAAATATTTTTCTGCTAAAATACGGTTCGGATGAAATATTTTCCACCTATTTATTTTCGGCTAAAATATTTTCGGATATAATGTTTTCTAATAAAATAATTTTCGTATATTATATTATCGTATTCAATACTTTTCTGCTAAAATACGGTTCGGATGAAATATTTTTCTGCTAAAATACGGTTCGGATGAAATATTTTTCTGCTAAAATACGGTTCGGATGAAATATTTTTCTACTAAAATACGATTCGGCTAAAAAATTTTCCACCTATTTATTTTCGGCTAAAATATTTTCGGATATAATGTTTTCTAATAAAATAATTTTCGTATATTATATTATCGTATTCAATACTTTTCTGCTAAAATACGGTTCGGATGAAATATTTTTCTACTAAAATACGATTCGGCTAAAATATTTTCTACCTATTTATTTTCGGTTGAAATATTTTCGGATATAATATAGCCCCCCGCGCTGTTTTCCAAGCACGGTTTAAAGCCTAGAACAATGGTTTAAAGTAAACCTTAAATTGCACTTTCAAATTCTAACTTTTCTAACTATGACCTTTGACTTTCTATGGATTTATGACAGTATTCAAACAAAAAACGGAAACAATTAGTCATGTATCCAGAGGGGGTTTTAGACCACCAAACAATTTTAAAATTAAAAATATAAGGTTTTGTAATTTTGTATATCAACGATAAAATACAAAAAATGTACTCAACATTGTTTAAATTCATCCCAAAATAAAATTTTGGCTATGTGCTTGGAACCACTCACAAAATTCAAAGTTATAAGTATAACTAACTGAGATAAACTTTTTATGCATTCTATTCAATTGCTAGGAATTATTATTTTTATTATACTTAACTATTGCCTATTATATAACTAAAACATAAACTCATAACTCCGCAGGTAGTTAGGCAGGAATAAAACCACACCCATTTCATGAAATCTGATTATGCCATTAAACATATCCAATTAAAATTATAATGTACAAAATTTACATAAATAAAATAATAATTAAAATAAAAAAGTAATTCAGCCAATTCTGTATTTCTGTACAACAAACATTGTTTGATTTCAAAAATAAGTTAATCTATTCTATACATTAAAATATAATATTTACAAAAAAAAAAAATAAATAAAAACATTAACACTAAGTAGGTACATTTAAATTGTATTAAGAGTACAAATTATAAAATATAATCTAATTTAATAATCTTACAATTATAGAACAATAGCTAAATTTATATAACTAAATAATACGCATTTATAAGTTAATAATGACTAGAGAAAATATATTAAATATGATAGGTTCATACATCATATGGTAATAATCATTTATTGATAACTTTTGGGAAAATATCAGCATTTTCTTTATAAAATGAAATTACCATTTCAATTTTATAGTAGACTAAATTTTGGCATAAGTCAAAATAAATTATTTATTAATATATATATTTTTTAAATCTCTAACACAACAATATTATTTATGAAAGTATAATAATATATACTACACATAATATAAAATGTGTATTTCCAAAATTAAATAGCAATAAAATTTATACACAAATAAAAGACTTTAATTTGTATAAAACATGATTAAATGTAAGGTTTATATACGATCAATTAATCATTGGCAGATACATTTTTTTTTGTATATAATATATAAAACAATGTAAGTACCGATAGATCAATTTTATCGAACCAATAAGACATAAAAGTAATAAACTAAATTAATAAAAACATTTTATCAAAAAACTATCAGATATACATCAACTAAAACTGGTCAGATATTTCCAATTGGGAATCACAATTATTTGAACTGGAGCGAAAAGAATCACATAAATATTTTAAATCATTGCTGTCTACATCAATATTAATCTGTCTTAAATATGAAAACATTTTTGAATTCCTCAGGTTTACAAATGATTGACTTGCATGTTGATTTTGATATAAAGATCGTATAGTAGATAAATAATCGTAGCACGTTTCATTTTTGCGATTACAATAATCTAGACCTATTTGTTGTAGTATGTCCTTAGATACATTCCAAGTCCTTTGACGAAGACTAATAAAAATAAAAATTGTTGTTTAATATATTTATATATATATACATGATTTGGTAGATATACAAAAAATGTCATTCGGGATTTCTATTTTTATACTTACTTTAATTCCTCAGATGTGGGATAAAGTGTTTCTGGAACATAATTCTCTGTTTTAATATGATTGTATATCCATTGAGTAATATCTGTAGATAGTTGAACAGAACTATCAGACCAATGATGGGGTTCAATTAAACTAGAACTATCCCTTGTGGCAAGGTGATGCCAAAATGGCTGTGGGTCTAGGAAGTTGTAACTCTAAAACGCATAAAAACCACACAATATATTGTTTAAAAAACAATTTGTTTAATGCTGAAATTCAAACTACAAACCTGTGTTTTTGAATACATTAAGTTTAATTCTGACATAATATCTAGATTTTGAGATATCGTTGCTATATCAACATTGCACTTTGGTTGTTTGTTGTCTTCGATGTTAGTCGAATGACAACCAATCATATGCGGCCAATTCCACCAAATAGAATTTAAACTCATTGGGGATTGGTTATTAAGGATTTTCTAAATATATTTTAAATGTTGAATAAATTAATCAAGAAACCAATATATTAATTTGAATATTTATTTTTATAAATATTACCTCATTTATCTCTCCAGTACTCAAAATGTATTGTAATTGAAGAGTACTTTGCCTAATGTCAGGTTTAAATGGATGGATAAATGAATTTATTTCGTCTTTTGTCATAATGACTCCTTCATTTAGTGCTATTAACTGAAGAAAACAATCTGAAACAACACAATATAATTTTAAAACATAATATTAAAAATGTATTTAGTAATTTATATTTTACAATTACTCACTTAAATGTTCTTTTGGTGGATGTATAAAATTTAGAGTTATTTCATTGGATAAGCAAAATTTCAACATATGATTACTAAAAGGGTCATTTGCAGTTAAAACTAATGGTCTTTTTGAATCTGTAGCTAAAGTTGATATTGCTGATAAAAATCCATCATCATGGTTTTCAAAGAGTATATCAGCCTACATATTAGAAACAAATACAATAAGTCAATGTGAATTTTAAGCAATAATTTTAAAAACTATAAAAATCTGATTTTATATTTACATCTTCAATTAAAATAATTGTCATTTTTTCATTCACTTTTTCTTTTTTGTGTTTTTTGATTTTTACCTTTTTTCCTAAAATATAAAAAAAATATTAAATATTATTATATGTTTAGAAATAAAATAAATATTAATCAAAATAATATTGTTGTATTGTATGTCCGGAATAGACATTAAGAGAATCAATGAGTATACTTACTTTCATATTATCCTATAAAAGAAGTGTCAAATGGTGATACCAACATTTAATATAATATATTATAACAATATTTACTAAAACTTCAAAATCAGAATTAATAAAATTCTCTATATAGAATTTTTTTTTAATGTAAAATATCAAGAAAACTATTATAATTATTATTATTAAATTGAAACGTTAATATAAAAGTAAAATTATAAATTAACAATAACTGCATTTATCTAACTATTTTTTATAACTACTTTATTTATATCTCATGTTTGTAATAGTGCATTACACATTTCTAATACACTAAATAAATAAATAAAATAAACTTATACATGATATTCAAAAAGATTAAACAATCTTTATGTATTACATTAATATTTTTTAAGTATTTGTAATATTTTATGTTAATAAATTGGAATTTTCAGTTATGCAATAATAAATGAAAGGTGCATTTTTACTAAGATGAGGAGTATATGAAAAAAGAAACAATCTATGTTTAGCTAATAGTGTTACAAGTTGATACCATGCTAAGATTTGTAGCTTGTATCCATAAAATATCAAGTCATATAGTAAATTTAATCTTTTAAGCGTTCTTTTAGGTTATAGATCTATTTTAATTAACTCTCTATCTCAGATCACAATATTGGTTCTCAAGTTAAGTCTAATATAAAGTCTATAATAAATACAAAACCTTTTATTAGATTTAATAAATAGTTTTTTTCCACTGCATGTGACTGTGTAGCTTCCATTAAATCAGTGATAATACGTTTTCCATTTCTGTTACAGGAAGCATTCAACTCTATCACCTATACAGTACATCAAACACTAAATTATAATAAATTTATAAATATGTTTACGAATATAACTAAGAATTGCATTACATTTGCATTAAGTTCATTGGCTACAGCATAAACTGAACTAGTTTTACCACAACCACTTGGTCCAATTAAAATTGCTAAGTTACGTTGTTGTTTATAACTAGAATCACTATCACTATCAAAGATAAAATCATCATCATCATAATACTTTTGATCTAAAAAAATAAGTTGATCTTAATTCATATTTTTAAAAACTGAAAAATTTATTTTTAATGTTTGTTGTAATATAACTAACCATTTTTTGATTTTTTAGAATTTTTCTTATTAGGCGCTAACCAATTTTTCAAATCCTTAACAACTGCACTATTTCCAAGTACTTCTTCCTTACACATTGGCCTATATTTATCAATCCACATAGATTCAATATCTGCAGCAGATTTCTTCGCCATTAAATGTTTTTTCTTCAAATTCTTATGAAAATCTGAAACTGGAAAATTTGGTACCTGCAAATAAAAATCATCTATAAATTAATGACTATGAATATTTAAATACATATTTTTATTAGAATTTATGTATATAAAAGATTAACATTTATGTGAGTATAAAATGGTTAGCTTAAAATTTAAGTCATAAAAAATGACATTTTTAAATTAAATTAAATTAGTATAATATATATGGTATAAAATATAGTTAAATTGTTGATTTGTATTTTTTTATGGTTTCAGTGTGTTAGCTATCTGGAAACAATATTAAAGGTTTACTTTACATTATTTTATTTAGATAGAATGTAAAGATCACCTATTTTAAAACTTAAATATACATCATTAATAAGATAATAAATTTATGTGAAAAAAAATTTAAGAAAAAATTAAATCACTTGATGATAAAAGATTGGATTAATAATAAGTATTGATTTGTTATAATGATTAATATCATTGAACAATTATTAGTAAAGAAAATAATATAAATTAATATTCCTAATCTAATATATAAGATTTTTAAAAAGAAAATCTGTGTTTATTAATAGTTAGTAGTCACAAACCCACTAGCTTGTATCAAAGTTTGAGTTTCATACAATTCAATACATATTACTCATCCATGTGTCTTCTCAAACACAACATTTTGTATCAGATATGTATCAATAAACTCAAAACAGTGGCGTCATTTGTGGGGGGGCAAGGTGGGCATTTGCCCCCCCCTTGTCATCAGTGAGCCGCTGGCGGCCTACTAACGGGTCGGTCGATTTGATGCAAATAGGACATAAATTGGGGTAAAATTCCCTTTAAAATATGTCATCATATAGTAGCTAATAGCATTGAATATATTATATTGTTTACTCAATGCTTAATACTAAATACTAATAGGTAATATTTGGTCCCTCTACATATTATATTTTTATATACCTATATTATGTATTAATTAGTCATTGTTATCTTTCAAAAATGTGTGTTATTTATATCTAGAGTAACCACAGTTATCTCAGATAACCAACTTGTATGTATGTAAATACAAGTAATATAACTATGTAAGAAGGCTGTTTGTATTGAGATGAAAATGTAATTGTTAGTGAGCGGATTTTTTTTTTAATTATGGGCTGGTCAAAACTTTTGCCTCCCCCTTTTAAAACCTGAAATGACGCCACTGACTCAAAAATTATTTTTGGAAAACCTAATTACTTACAGACGTTTTAATAGATGAAATCATGTATGGAAAATTAATTTCCATTTGGTAGGGCTCTAATACAAGGCGTTTTGGTAGAGAATGAACAGTTTGAAATGTAAGAATAGAGTTTTTATTACAGCTTTCATGGAATACTTCTTCCTTCAAATGGAGAATAAGATCGGTTGACTTTAAAGATGCTAAATGGTTAGTATGCGTGATCTTAGGAAAATAAACTAATTCTTCTACAAAACTACTGATGTAAGACAAATTGGCATTATTCCTGCAAACATAATATTATAAGATAAAATTTTGAATGACAATAATAGGTACAGGTACAAAAATTTTTAAAGACATATCATACTTAATGATACAAACAGCATCAGAGGGCAGCTGAATGATTTTCTTCTTTGTGTTAGTTACTGGTGTTTTTAAACTATCATTACGACTAGTTTTGGTAATGATGTTCGATTTAGTCACCTTGCTGTTAATATCGGTGGTTTTTGTATTGCCGTTATTGCAGCTGGCACTGCTGTTTTTACCATCATCAAAGGATTTACCGAAATAGGCAAAAAATGCTTTTTTTTGTTTCAAGTCTCCATTGCTAAGCGTGGACGCTTTTTCATTGGGCACTGTCGCATCCACCTCTCCTTTATCTTTGGAAATTTTCTTCTTCTTGGTATCGACAAAAATGCAGTCTTCTGATGACCTTTTTGCCGTACGTCCAACCATTTCGTCTATACGTTGATTTCAGATAATGGATGACTATTCAAACGTTGTTGATAGAAATCGCAGCAATGGCATTGACTTTAACTGACCGATTATGGATTTTTTTGTTTAACTGAGGGTTGTGACATGACAATTTTGTCAAGGGTTGTGACTACTGACTCGAAACGAAAATAACACAATTGACAAAACTTATTCATAACAAGTACAACTATCAAAGTATCAAACAATACTTTTTTCTCACGCGCAGTGTATTGCATCTTATCAGATGTCGTGTTCCCGCCAATTATTATCAATTATCATTGTAACCATAACTGCGGTATAAACATATCTGTAACGTTCCAATATTTTGCGCGGTATTAAATATTATATTAATCATTGTCAAATAAATCAAAATTAAATTATTTTCCACCACCACCATTCACCACGAATCACGAACGATTGAATTCTAATGGAACACAACTAAATTAAATGTCCAATCATTTATTTATTTTAATAAAACAGCATTTAAACATTTTAATGATTTAAAATATCGATATAAGGTGAAACTCTGCGCATGTCATCGTACTAATCGAACATTTGTATACTAAATGATAGTTCTTGGGGTTTTTATTGTGTACACGTAAACATTTAAAAAATAATTTAATGTATATATAGATATTTGGAATTCAGTACACGAATGAATATTATTGTAATTATTGTAAGTTAATCATAAAACAAACAGGATATGAACGATGCTTATATTCTAATAATAAAAGCGAATAAAAAAAATTCATATTGTGAAAACAAACATTTTTTTTATACCAATTAAAATTAAGCAATCGTAATAATAATAATGTATAAAATGTATAACTATAAATAATTAGATAAATGTGTACGGCGCGTTAGATAGGCAATTTAATACCATAATTGAATGTTTAAATAATAATTATCACCAACGAGGCCTGAAACTTAAATCTTGAGTACTATGATTGAATATACTTACGATAAAAAAAAATAGCATGAAAGCATGTTTTTACAGTAGATTTATTTCTACTGTGGATGGCCTATTAACAGTTTAAATAAGTACTGATAGATTGTAAGATAGCTTACAGTTAATCATTTTTTGATTTACGTAGGGAGGATCCAAGGAATTTTTTATTTGACCACACCGGTAATTAATTATATTTATTTTGGTCAAAACTAATATGTTTTCAGTGTTTTCACATCATACTTTCATGGTATAAATCAGATGCTTTTAACATTATAGTGTTTATTTGTTTTATTATATCAGTATAGGTACTTCAACATTTAAACTATACATAAATCAATGCGAATAGGGTAATTAGAATTTGTATGTTTTGTGTGACATAGGTTATTTCTCTGTATTTTTAAATTAAAAATATAAGTCATTGCAATACAATAGACGTATTTAACCGAATTTTAATAGTAACGCTAAGAAGCGTCTACAACGGACTAAGCTAAGGTAATCCATACACTCGTATAATAATAAAAAAGATATGAACCCATAATAACATTTTAGTAAAATTAGTATTTTTTACTAAAATTTAAAGTAATTACTTTTCGATAACATTTTGGGCACTTGAGCCGAAGTTTTTCAACGGCGACTATACCGTCAAATAATATAAACCAGGTAGATATTTTATATTATGAATGCATATTATTAATTATTATAATTCAAAGTCTACGTTCACGGACTTATAGTCGTAGTATTTTAGGCAAATACGACTACGTCATACACATTACCTCAACATAAAAATTTAATACAAAGCACTCGGGATATTATGATAATAATATATACACTGCATGCATAACGTTACATATTATAACGTATAAAATATGATATGGTCGGTTCGCGGTCGTCCCTCGGACGCGGCTCGTGCTTGTCTGGTGAGATATGAGCGAGACCAAACGATACGTTATATTTATACACGAGACCTCCTCCATGTATATATATATATTCATATTCCTGTATTTATTTTTTCGTTTCGTTCCACTCTGTAATTACGGACATAAAAAATGATTTAGAACGTCCCAAACGCCTGCGGGACCTAACTCCGAAGAGACCCAGCGTCCGCCGCCACGCCATATCGCAGTCCGATACGACGCGCGGTCATACATAATATATATAAACCATACTTAACTATATATACAGACACACACAGGCACACATGCACACACGTTTATATATATATATATACAGTGTTACAGTCCACCAACGCGACCAATAGATAAACGATAGCTTAAACAAAAAATAATAATAAAAGTTCGACAAATATAATATTGATTAAAGTGTTTATTTTCATACAATAATATAACGTACGTAATAAAAATAATAATAGTTTTATTATATACAGTACGTACATTTCTATGATATTTTTTCGTTTTATTTGTGAGTTTGCACATTTATTTTTTGCAACATATATGTCCAGACTCCAATTGCAGCTCAAATAATACGGATAAATAGAAAACGTAATATTATATGGCTATATATAGGGAATACTGTTTGTAAATAATTAATGGTAAATTATACTTTTGTATTCGATTTGATGATATGCAAAAATTAATTCATATCATGCAGACTCTCCAATTTATATTATATTATAATTTATAATTTGTATATGGTTTTTAAACTTTCCACCTATAGATATAAAACTTCACGATGATATTACTATGTATAGTATGTATATTATATTTCGTATATGTTTTTGGATTAATTACCCCATTGCTAAATTCATCAATAGGTTCGTACAATATATAAAATGTAAGTATACTGCAGAGTATATATTGTATATTTTTTTTAAAACATTAGATTACAAATCCCTCTTAGAAATCTGTCATAAATAATTAAATTATGGCAATATGGTACGATATCAGCTGCAGTACATACTAGTTTTCATACAAAAAATTATTAATAAAATTATTGTCATTTGGCATTTATTTAAAAACAATAATTTTCCTACAAAAGTATACATTTTAATTATTCTTATAATATTTATTCATCAAAAATGATATTAATAGATACACTCTGACAATGTCATAAAAAAAAAAAATCTCGTTTAATACAACTCATAATACATTTTTATATCCCCACATATTATATTTTAAAATTTATGTAACAATAAGCTTAGTTATCCGTCTCATATTATGTTATATAGGTATAATAAATATTTAATACGTTTAAAAAATATTTTACTCGTTTTACTTTACAACTACCTATGATGGATATTTTGTAAAACAGCCTACGGGTTTACCTCGATAAAAACGTACAATATAATAATAAATTGTTATATACGAATTAAAACATAATATATAATATAATTATTCATTCATCCACTTAACAATATATTATATACATTATACTAATGGCTAATATGATATGATGAAGAGTAGATGAGTATAAATGTATAATACATTGTATTCGTACGTAACATTATTTAAACGTTGTCATTATGTTAATTAAACAAGCAATTATAACATTATAATTCGAGAAAAGTAATAATAACGAAAAGTCTGGGAATAATCGAAAACGATTTCGTTCATCTTTACTATGTTGCGAAAATTAATTTCCAAACATCACACTGAGTCGATAATAATATTATATTTACGTCGTCGCTCGAAGTCTACATAACAACATAAACATAAATATTATTTAGGTATGCTGTGTACGCAGTGTCTATATTTTACATTTCTAGTGTTCAGCTAGGCGGTAGCACTAGTGTATATTATAATGTATACGTGAATTCCATATCGCAATATTGCATACAATTTACATTTAAATTAAAATAAACACAATTATGTACACTTTTCGGTCGAAATGATTCAATTACACATAGGTAAACGACGCGAATATACATCATGACGTATATAAATATATACCATAATACACTGTCTGTAATACTATTGTATAATATAATATGTGTATAGGTTAGTATCTATATGTTATATACTATATGTAGGTAAATACGTCATCATAATATTATAATATATAATATATATATATGTATATTATTATTCAAGTGGTATATTGAACAAATAAATGTGTGTTTTCTATGTGAAAATATTATTGTCTGGTACATTATAAAGAGCGAATCAAAATACGTCAATATTTGTACGCCGCGAGATTTAATATACGGTAAACCCATGAACTATGTTATGGATAGGTAGGTATATGTGAAATGTGAATGTAATAATAATATAATACAGGAAGAACAAAAACGAAATTATTATTTCAATAGACTATTATGTTATTATAATATTATAATATTTGTTATGTGTATATTGATGTGCAACAATAACAAACTGCAGACTGTATTCTACCCGCTGTGGGTGTTGAACTATAAATAAATAAACAAATAATGAAATTGTGGGCTGGTCGAAAAATAAAATACATTTTGTTGAAAACTTAATTTTCTTTTTCTTTTTCATAGTTGAAAAATATAACAATTTTTAATTTTGGCACTATTCCTCAAATACTATAGATTTATTAAAGAAAAGGTATTGAAGTTGAAGGTTGAAGTATTTTTACTACTTCAAACTGCGACGGATGTTGACAGATAAAAAACAAAATCATCAGAACATTAAATTATAAACTTGTAAATATTTTAAATTGAATAGAACCTCAAAGGCTCAAAATATGCATAACTTTAACTTAAATTATTCAATGCTTTCAGTTTATTTTCCATAGTATTCCTAAAATAAACTTAATAAATTATTATTTTTAATTAATTATTACTCAAATAAACTATGATAAATATGCGTTATACCTATACGTTATTATTACTATAAAAACATCTGAAATCTTATTTAATATTTGTCTTCGAGTCATAGTAGTTTGATATTTTTGGACATCGTTACTATTTATTACTTATCGGACACTTATTTTTTGTCAAACGAGTCATAGTTTGAAAATTTGAAGGTAGGTAAATAATTTTTTAATTCTATAATGTATGTAAATAATATACATAATTATAATACCTTTCTTACTGATTACATTTTTAGATTAACAATAATGTTATAGTAATATTTCGTGTTGGTAATTTATTCTTTTTAGTTATTATAATTTATTACTTATTAAATTGTATATGGTACAATATACATCATACGTTGAATATAGTTTTGTAATGTACATATACCGTAGAGATTTCAAGGAAATTTGATAAAAACATTGAAAATTTCAAAGGAAACTGTCTATGTGCTTTAGAAGATAATTTCGAGAAATGATTTCTAATTATTTGTAGATGAACTTTGGTAATGCAACGATATAATTATTATAATGATTGACGTAAAATAATAATTATTTGTTTTTCAAAGTCTGAAATGTATTTTCTCATGTTTAAGATAATATTATAATATTGTGTTTATGGTGAAGAGTATATTTGTGCTAAGTAAAGGTCACGTCGAAAGTAATTTGAAATGTTTACAGAATAAAATATACTACACCACTACACCAGTGAAGAGAAAAAGTTTAAATTTGATGTGGTCTGACTCTGTATATTTTCTCATATTAACTAACCTTCTCCATTATATATACGTAAAATTACTTCGAAAAGAGAATTTTTGAAATAATAATATGATTCCGCCAAAGCAAAAAAAATAAAATAAAATAAAACATGGCAATATATAAATATATAAAAAAATATGTTTTCGTGTATTATATTATGTACTGTTATTGAAGAACTTTAATACACAACTACGCAAGATAGGGAAAAATCTTTAGTCGTATTTAAGTAATAATAAAATGATTTATAAAGTATAATTTACACTAGGTACTACATTAAATGTTACCAATGTTTAATGTACGGTTACGATGAATTGGTATAATATTAAAATAGAAATAATAGCTTAGAGGACCAAGATCTGTGGATAAAAGCGTAGGTATGTAAATATGTTGTCGTTTAGCCCCCTAGTTGAATATTAGTCTTAAAAAATATTGTAAATGAAACAATATTTTAAATAAGATTTTTTTATGGATTTTAACTCCGACTTAGTTAATCCAGTATATAAATAAATAAATATATATATATATATTATATAGATATAAAGATTAATAATAATTAACAAAGATTAATTAATTTTCGTACATTTAAATTGTAAAAACCACTGCTATAAGAAAAAACAAAATAAAAATACTTACTATAGCTTTTAATCACTTCATCAACTTTTTAATTAAAATTAATTTATTAAAACCAACACATTTTTCTTATGCTATTACAGTATTACCCGTATAATATTAATATTATAATTAACAACATTCATGACAAACTA
The DNA here is from genome assembly GCA_020882235.1 of Schizaphis graminum. NCBI lineage: Eukaryota > Metazoa > Arthropoda > Insecta > Hemiptera > Aphididae > Schizaphis > Schizaphis graminum. Next base: position 43,571,204 of record CM037034.1, read on the forward strand.
ACTAAATTACTTAAATCTGGAAATTTTTTTTCCTTGCTTTTCTATTGATAAAACTATGAATATTATTATGACTGATTCTTATTTTCTTTCATTTTTTAAACAAAATAAACTGTATTAATATTCTATGGTTTATCGTACTCTGTATAGTATATTGTACGAACTTTAATACATTTTTATAGGTATTAAGTATATAACATGTACTCGTACTATGTAATATACACATCTACCTACATATTCATAATATTTACCATCGATTTTACAGGAAATAAAATATATACATGTTACAGATAATACATGAAGGCATGCTGCCGGCTCGCAAATATAAATATATCTACAAAATAATATAGGTATAGCGTTTGATTAGAAGTAGTCGAATGGTGTAATACACACGCAAATACACTTGATATAATACCTGTGTCAATATACACACACCATTACTCATTAGTATAATATTGCAGTACTTATATTAAACATTGTTTTTTTTCATTGTGTTATTTTACCGTTACGATCAGTGACGTATTTAGGGGGGGGGCAGGGGGGGCTTGGGCCCCGGGCGGTCAAATTTTAGGGGCGGTAAATTTTGGAAAGCATTTTTATATAATACGGTAGGTTACAAAAAGTAATTATATACTAATAAAATCATTATTGCTAATTTTCGTGCTAATGAAAAAGTACGACGTAAACATTTTTAATTTTAACATATATATCTTTAATATTCTTTATTAAAATGTTGTCAATTAACCTACATTGAGGTTTTCTGTAGAATTAATAATAAAAAGCGGGTAAGTGGGTATCGCTCTGCTGTATATTAAGGAGTGGGGTGGACCTCGGACTATGGTAGGTTAAATTTGAATGCAATGATAGGTATCATTGTATACGAAAAACGATTCTGAACGAAGATGATTTGTCAGTTTAGGATATATTATATTTAAATATTGTCATATATTCTATTTTGAAACAAATAGTAGGTATAGTTTTTATATGTTACTTAGTTACTTTATAGTATCTGTTTATTAATAAAAAAAGTATTAGGCAACATACGCATAATGAGAGTATGAAATTTAATTTAAATTTTGACATATTTCGTATAAATTCGTACTTTAAGCACTTATAAAAAAAAATTGTGACTAACGATTTCGGATTTTTTTTTATCACTTTAAGAACAACTTATAAGAAACCTTGTATTAAATTTTTAAGATTTTCTGGCCACCCAAAAAATTGTTATCGGCATTTGAAGAAAAAAAACTTAGAAAAGTCGAAAATTTCAATTGTCTATAAGTAGCTTAAAAATGGTCAAAATATTTTGAAAATTTAACTGTAAAGAGATAATCATAATATAAATATTTGGTGAAAATTTCAAGTATTTACAATAATTCGTTTTTGATTTACAGCAAAATCAAAAAATCGATTTTGTCGAAGAGTGGTTTTTCGTAAAATTGCCGTTTTTCTATCACTTTTTTTTTGTTTTTCTCGATTTTTTTGAAAATTATTTGAAAATGTTTACTTTTGATCCCCCCAAAGTACCAAATAGATGAATTTTCCTATTCAAAGAGGGGCTGGAGTCAAAAATCGGAGCATTATTACTACTCCAAATGTCGTCGTCAGACACAAAAAAAAAAAAAACACACATCATAGTAAAATCAATACATTCTTCACTTCGTTCAGAATCTAATATAGGTACCTACTATAATAATTATGTAATATTTGCTTCGATGTAAATTAATTTTTTTATGTATTCCTAATATATTATCTTTCCGACTATGAGTGTAGCAAAAAATGCAGTGGTTTCACTATCATGTGTTTTATACATAGGTTGGGAGGGGCGTTTTTTTTTCTTACCTGGGGCGCAAAATTCCTAAATACGTCTCTGGTTACGATATAGATTTAACCATTAACTTTTTACATTACTTATCGTATATTTTTTACGTTAAGTTTTTCTTAAAATTATAAGAATTAACGCTGAACAACTTGTCAATTTTTAAATTTGACAATCATTAAAAACCATTCACTATGAAAGAAAATGTACGCAGAAGATATTGTGAAGATTACAACGAATAATTGCTCTCCCGAAAAGTTCGGTATTTTCAGAGAGTACATTTAGTTCCGAGTCCATGACATGATGATGACGATGACGGCTATTGATATAATTTGATGCACATCAAGGCGGTGCGTACGGTAGTTGCGGCGCTGTTCTACTGCGACTGAAGTAAAAAAATAAAAAAATGTATACGATCTCCACAAAAATAAAAGGTACATTAAGCATCGATGGCGAACTTTGAAGGGAGGTGTCTCATCAGTTTATTATGATACGTATTTGTATTCGGTGAAGAGTATTCAGTCGTAATTGACCGTAAAGTAAATAATTTTTTTTATTTAAAATTATTCGTCGTATCGATTTTTAAATGATTACGTAATACAATTTTGTAATGGAATCGAATGATTATCGAATGAAGTAAAATTTAATCGTTGTACGTAATACCTAAGGGGTATTGTTTTAGTCGTCAAAATTTCGAAAGTTAGCGGTGGCAATAAATGGGCCCCGAACCGCGTTAATGGCGTGTGACAACGGTGATCTTCGTGGCCGTTTCAGTTTCGCGCGTTCAATCCAATCGTCGTCACACATATCATTATTATACGTAGCGATCGCATAATTATTATTATTTAATAATATATCGCGGCGGACGTCTGCAGCAGCGGTGGTAACTCGTATTGTAATAATATGATGTAATATCATAATAATTATATATACCGTGTTATGGTTGCGGGCGTTCAGCGACGAAAAATATAAAAAGGACCGACCGTGAAATATACGGGAGTACCACCGCGAATGTTGATAAAAGATATTATCATAAAATTATGGTCGCATTCGGTATTTATATAAATGTGCAGGACGGGGTGTCAGGTTTGACGGACCGCAATAATTATATATGCGCGCTATAGTTGGGGCGGCGATCGCGCACGGTCCACGCATGCAATGTATACTTATATAAATGTCGCATGCATCTGGCCGCGTGTGTCGTTGGTGTGGTGCAGTGTATAATGATATGTGAGCGTGTGCGGTCGTCTCTGGGGACACTTTGCCGGGATCCGATAAAAATTCATGAGACGCCACCGCCGATACGACCGATCCGTTTAGCGTCGGTCGGGGAGAAAAAAAAATAAAAACAAATCGTATTAACTATTACACGGTCGTAACTGTGGTACATGCAACTTGTAAAGCGTATTTAGGGGAAGGGGGTTATGGGGGAGGCGGTTGGTATGCGATCGTGCTAGGGTTGAGGGTTTATGGTGGTTGTAGGGGGACGGTGGAAAGATGCACGCCAAGAAGCGCGAACTAAGGCGGACATTTAGGAAATATTCAATATAGTTCAAAATCTTGCGGCACGGCAAAACCGCATGAATGGATATTATAGGAGAACGAATAATCATCTTTGAGGGCGGGAATTGAGAATTCATTATGGTTAACCTATTATTTTACAAATGGAATGAAAATACACTTCGGGTTAGCCAATTTATAATTTTCTAGTATAAGTTAGTCTATAGTGTCATGTAAAGGTAACGAACGTAGGTATTCGTTAAGTGAGCAAGGGGGTAGCTGCACGCTCCACACTTAGTAACTTTTTTTAAAAAAATGTCGTTAGTTTTTTATATGCAATTCTTATGTAACTGCTCAGTTTCTGTATACACTAGTATGAATACACATTTCTAAGATTATAAACATTTGTAGGTATACATTAATATTATATTTTGTTGTAGTTGAAATGGTCTATTTATAATTGTAATATTTTTGTGGCATGTAAATTCAAATTTCAAAATAATATATCTTTCACAGATCATCGTTTCATATCAATTCTTGGAAATATAGAATGTTGGTAGAAAAAAGTAACTGGGGATCACATAAAAAAAAATAGATGGACAAACTGTACATTTCATATTTTAGATTCTGAGCTGAGCGATTGCCGATTAGTACATTACTTTGCAAATTTGCAATGATGAGTTTTTTCTGTCTGCTATCATAAATTATGGCAGTAAAAACTAAAAATGTTTCGATTTTTAAATTTGGAGTGGTTATACTACAGGTGGAAAATTGAAACTAGTTGGTACTACAACTTGTCAAAAATACAGTATTTTCAGCAACAAAAATTTAAGAAAAATGAGCATTTTAACGCAAACCCAGTTGTTGAAAAAAACGATTTCATTTTTTTGTATTCCTCAAAAATGAATATTCTTAAATACCATATAATATTTATTGAAACTATGTGTTAGTATAATCATAATATAGTAATCATATACGTATATACAATAGTATAGATACATTTAATAAATCCTTTATTGTTCTGCTGCATTCATTGTAAAACTTATCCTGAAAAAAATTATTTTTAATATTATAGATATATTAATTAATTTTTTTCCAATAATGTATAGGTAATATTAAGGTATGGTACAAGATTAAAATACGACCTCAAAACCATGATTTAATTATAGCCGTTTAAGGCTATACAAAATTATCTAACAATGGTTTCCACAGTGTTTTTTGTGCCTATAACATACAATACAATTAATCATAACAAGTAGGCACACAAAAGTCCTTGTTCTAGTACTATAATATGTAATAACCAATAAAAACAGTATTCATTATTCAGCGGTGACCAGTATTTAAACAGAGGTGTACCCAATATTGTATACTTAAAATATTATATAACAACTAATATGTGTACCTATATAATTAATACGTTATACAGACAATTAATTTCGTTATGTTATGTAGAAACTGGGAATATTATATAATACCTAAAAAAATTGAAATTCGAATGAATAAGTCTGTACATTCACACGGTCATTTTGTGTTGATGTTGTAATTATTGAAAATCTACACACGAATTCGTAATTAACATAATATTTGTAATTCGTAGATATTTTAATTAGTTTACGACGTTTGATCACACTTTTGAAATATAGTTTCGAATCTGAGAAGTAAGCATTCGTAGGTGTGCATAGTATTGAAAGTTGAATTAAGCTCTGTAAAGCTGCTTTTTCGACAGAGACGATGTAATATTAATGTAAACGACTTTTGGAGTTTGGACGGTGTTCTCGGGCAAAATTAAACAAAATTATTGAAACCAGTGGCGTATTTTGGGGGGGTGTCCTCGGTGTCTGGACACCCCCCAAACCAAAAAAAAAAAATTCAATGTCGATAAATTTTGAAGGGAATTTGGCAAACAATGATATGTGACTCGTTATGAACTAATTTAATATTATATAAAGTCATAAACTAATTTGGAAGGAAAATAAATTTAGTTTTAAATAATATACTTATTATCCTATTATATTTTTAATTATTTATAAAAATGTTATTCTTATAGCATCACTGGTGTCGAATGTAACAAACAAAATATAATATTATAATAATTAGTAAATTATTGTGACCGATGATGGTAACTAATGTGTATTAACTATTAATATGTTTTAATAATATTATATTATATTTGATTTTAAATTTAAATTATGTTTACAGTAGGTATTTTATACCTGTATGATTTAAATTACATACAAATTACTAGTTTTAATTAATTAAATAAAAAATGTTTCATTACAATATTTGAATATTTGATGAGTATATTATGAGCTTTGAGGTTGTAGATGTAAAACAAAAATAGTGCAACCAATTAACAAATAAGTACAGTGGCGTAGCCAGGGGGGGGGGTTTTGGGGGTTGAAACCCCCCCCCCCCCTTCGGCCGTATTTTTATCAAAAATATAATTTTTATAATATAGAAATACAATCATTTATTCGTGGTAAAATGTATTCTGTTATGCTGTATTCACGTTATCGACTGCATTGGTGATAATAATCATTATCATTCAATTATTTTATTATTTCAATTCGGTTGTAGATTTATTTTATTTTATTACTAAAAAAAACCCCCCCCCTAAAAAAAATCCTGGCTACGCCACTGAATAAGTATATACCTATATCATTTGGACACCCCCCAAAAAAACATACAAAATACGCCACTGATTGAAACTGTAATGTATTATTATGATGTATGATGTATTATTATTTATTATAGTAAGTTAAAATACGCTAAGTCATCAGTAAACGTATATTATTTTATTTGTCTAATGCTTAGCGGACTATTTATAGAATTTCCAAGTCATCTTAAGCTTTTGAAACTATATATGCACTTTTGAGTTTTTCATTTTGCAGAGTCTTCTTTACTATATACATAGCCGGTCCTAGTCCTCCCGCAACGAAAAGTTATTTCAAACCGAATTTCTCAGAGAAATTTGTAGGTATTGGCGTCAAATCGGTCATGTAGATTTTGGACAGTTTATATGATACGTACGCGCGTGGCACTGTAGGCCGTATACACACGGGCAATCGCATAATATGTCATCATCTATATATTATGTATATTATCCGGCGGAGTCATCATCAATACAACACGAGTACTGTATATAATAATAATAATATAACGACATCACGACGACGATACAACGTATACGGCGCATATTGTGTTGTACTAAATACTTTATAATATTGTATATTATGTAGGTATACGGCCGCGCTGCAGAGCCGATGATGATGGTATCTCCGCGCGACCCCTCGACGACTATATTATAATATAATATTATACGCTGCGGAACAAGGGTCGTCCGGTACATAATATTGTACATTATATGTATAATACGCACACACGTATCGGCCGGGGGTAGATATGTGATATTAAATATACGTATATGCACTGAGCGTGTACATAATAGACCGTATAATAGCTTACGAGTCGTACTTTTATTTTATTTTTTAAAACACACACACACACACACACACACACTGGGACACGCCCTCTCTTTGTAACGTAAAAAACCGGAGATCGCGTAACTAATTTATGGTTTCATAAAGATGTTAATATATCGTATATGGTCTATGTGTACGACACACGTCGACGGCGGTGGGGCGAACGTTTGTGTGTGTGTGTGTGTGTGTGTGTACCTATACATTATAAATATATAGAGCCATCTGGTCGGAAAAATATCCGACCGTGACAAAACGGCCGCGGCAAGTGCACCGCGTTTTTGTCCCGTAATGATTGCATTACTTATTATTTGCATTGTATATGGTATATAAATATACGCGTAATATATGTATACGAATGTGGAACGACAAACGGCGAGTCTGTCAATGGGAATTATTATCGTTTGGTATTGTGTATATACGCCGTACACGCGATGTAACAGTTGATAAAAATATATATAATATTGTTTATTATGTCGTCGAAAGTCGTAAAATAACAATATAGTCCACCGGAGTGTATTATATTGTATGCGCACTGCTGATAGGTTCAATCCCGTGTTCTTTGTTGTGCCACAGCGATTATTTCCCGTAATATTTCGATTCGGTTAAGTATTTTCAGACCACCAGATCTTTTTATTATAGGTACCTATCTTATACAAAATTCGTAACCGGCAATGCGAGGTGTACCTACCAAACGGACATTGATTATAATTTATAATACGCTCTGACTAGCTGTATACTAGGATAATAAATTGTGAATGAAATTTTGAATTTGATTTTTTTTTTTATTATATTGTTGGAGAGATTAATATAAATTTATTTCTGTATACTACTTGAAAATCGGTGTAATTTTCACGCACCCTCGAATTTTTTGTCTGTCTGCCGATAACCTGGCAATTCAATTAATCCTATTAAATTATCATTCATATTGCGGTAAAATAATATTAATATACGTTTATTATATTTACTATAGTTCATATGTAGACCATCGTGTGATTTTCATTTACGCAGCATATAATAATACATAGCACAAGTATATTAATTAAAATGTATTTATCTGATAAGAGGTGGTTAAATAAAAAACAAGTAGTATGTGTTCTTTTTTTAAATTCAAAGAAACGTGAAAGTTTTTAATTTCATTTTGGCTGGCACTACGGGACTATAATATTGCATTATTTTTTATTATATATTGTATATTGCCGTTGTTGGCGAGTGGAGTGGAAATAAAACCGCAAGAAATAGCGAGTTCAATCGTCGTCTCGAAGTCTTTTCTCCTTACACCCACCATCGCCATAACTCACCGTTATTTTCGTTCGTCGTATATTTCGCTAGTTGATTAAATTTGTGTTTATTCCCTTCGTGGTCGCTATATTGTGTTAAGTTGTAGAGAGTGGCGGAGATAAAAGAAGGAAAATACTAAAAATTAGATCCCCTTGAAATAAATCCTGTTAAGATGTAAGCCTGTCCCCTTCCCATGGGGTATTAACACCCCGCGAAACAACTATGAATGAAAAATAAAAACTCCGTTCGTTTGAAGTCAATGAAAAAATGTATCACATCATGATAAAACTATATGCGTAAATATATTTGAAAGTCAGTAAAACTCTATAATTTAAATACTCAGGAGCGGCGTCTGCGTTATAATAAAATATTAAATAATATTTATGTATTTTATTTTATTGTTGTGTTATAAAAGCGGAACGAAGAAAATGACGAATGAAAATCACTGCTATGATATATATATATATATATTTATATATAGGTACGATGACGCATATAGAATAGACATTGTAGAGTTTGTATAAATAAATAGTTATGTTTTTATATTTACGTCATCGTGTTATTATGATTTAAAATTCTGCAATTTATTTTACGTAATATACGTGCCATAATGAAAATACAACTTTTTTTAACAATAATATAACAGGGACGATATTTCTATGACAATTGTAGCAGGTACCTAATTCATATAATATAATATTGTTATAGTGAGCGGAATACGCGCGTTTCGATGTAGAACGAGAACGAGTGGTATACATATAATAATATTATGTATACTATACAGTTATTATAGGTTTTACAGAGCAGATGTGTTTTTATTTTCTTAGAGAAAATATAATTTTTCCCATACGACGATCATATTATAATTTATTATACATTTTGATAGTATAATATTATATGGTATGTATAAATATACACTTACAAAATATATTTAAATATTTCTCAACTGTGAGATGGTTGATTTATGAATTTTCAAAACCCAAAACGTCTAAAAAATTTAAAGCTATACGTCATTATAATATTTTATGTGTACAGGAACCTGTACGTTGCAAAAACGACTTCAGCCGGAATCGTTTTTAGAATTTTATAATAATAGGTTACACGTACGAGAACGCACGCCTCTAATACACACCCACTACAGCAGTAGCCCACCTATAATACAGTGGCCCACCCAAAACAGTGGCCTACCCACGCACCGAAGAGCGCCTCCGCTAATTAATCATTACATTATACAGTTAACATTTACTTGCAGATAATCACGTATCAGCGACAGCACTAAGTTGATAACGGAGGAATATATAGAGACGATAGCGTATTCATAATTTTATCAACGGCCATGTATAGCTGCAGATTACACAGTCCGAAAATGAATGCAATATTATGCTAGATGTTATTTACATGGTACATGAAATAGTTATGTGAATTGTTATTAGTATATTGGATTAAAAAAACACGATATAAGCCAAAACACATAATATTTTTTAGGTTAATTGTTATTATTTATAATTCAGATTGTATATATTTAAAAGGAATCAATTATTTTATAATTATAATAGAATTTGGAAGATTTATATGTTAAGGATTTTAATATCACATTTTATGTCGATATTATTTTTATAATCTTCCGCGATTAAATTATATACTATTATTAATAGTATATTTATATATGAAATATTAAGTTATGAAGTACTCTGAGTACTCAAGTAATACATTATTATAAAACAAAAATATGGTGTACCTATTTTAAATGTGTGATTATAATATATTTAATAATTTTAAGTATATAATTGGTTTATCATTTTCATTCATAAAACAACTGTCCAATAACTGTAGGAAATATAAATCTAAATATTGTTTGTTATATGGTCAAATTTGAAAAATTTTATGGTTAATTATAAATTAGTAGAAAACAATTAAGAAACTAAAAAAACACATACATAGAAAAAAGATAAAATAGGTAAAAAAATAGAATTATTTAAAAAGAAATAATAATAAAATTGTGGTTGCCTATTTATAATTGTCAGTCATTAACTAGTGTAAAAATATGCCTGTAGTATTATTATAAAATGTTTATCAAAGTTAGTATCGATGGAGTTTGGCGTAGAGCTAGACATGTCTGTTGTTTTCAGTCGGTGTTTGTCGTCGAGAAAATGTCAGGAAAAATATAGTATAAAAGAATAGCAAAAAAAATTAAAAAAAATACAGTGGTCTAAATACACTTGAAACCTGCCTAGCTATTTTCTACCCCCACAAAGCTATTGTTTATTAAAAAAAAATTAAAAACAAAATCTGCACAGTGATTATAATTAAAATAAAATCTCATCGAGATCTCAGTCATAAAAAATTACAACAATAATGATTAATGTCTAACGGTTTAATGACAATATATAGGGTTATACACCAAGCATACGATAAGAAGACTATGGTAGCTTGAAAATATTAATTTATAAACATTTATAAACATTATATAAAATTGTATATATATTTTTGTAAAACTATTTTTATGGACTTTTATTAACTTCAGTATAAACATTTTAATAACTAAGAAACTACTCATTAAAATGTTGAGCTGGATGTAACAACAATTTAAAAAAAAAAATTATCTATTTAATATGATTACTAGTTAAAAAGTGGTGTTTTATTTTTTAACAAAAGTTTTATCACTGCCAGACACTAAATTCAAGTAGCAAAAAAAAGATTATGAATTTTAAAATAAGTATTATATATTTGAACATTTAAAAAATTAGAAATTGAATAAATTTATTATTGATCTAAAAATGGGGCTGAACAATGAACATATACGGTGAATCACGCTGCATAAAGAAAAACATACGTATATTGTACCTATCATGGTTATATACTACGTATTATAATATCCTGAACCCTCGACCGCCTGTTTCTATCACTGTCATCTTAGCAAGCACAAGTTGCATATAATATCTTAACACTGAACGTATTGTGTTTAGAATTTGTGTCTAGTACAATAAATTATATTATAAATCTATATATAACTATAGAACATGCCGTAGACGTGATCAAAGGGCGAGTGCACGAGAAAGGGGTGCAAAAGTTCAAACGCGATCACCGGGCCGCCACTGCCCATGACGGGTCTTTGTCGAAGGATTAACGTCGACTAGGTATGTCGTCGTCGTCGTCATCGTCCTTGTTACCGAAGTCTCGGTCGTTTTTGTCGTAGTGTTTTTCTGCGGAAAGTATACTTATTTTTATTACTTACAAACATTTACGTTATGTATAGTACAACACAAGACCATCCTAATGACATACGGTGCCATTATCGACGCGCGGGGGCCTTTGCACTGGGTCCAAATAACTTTAATAGGCCCGCACTCAATATAGGTACAATAATTAATTTTCAAATTGTGTATTTCTTTAATTATTTAGGTATGTTTTCAAACTTATTATGATACTCATGAATTGTTAAAAAATTAAAAATCTAAATAGCTTACAGGGCGAGGGGTCTAGATAATATATTTTTCTTTAAATTCGATAATAGGTAAATTTAACCTGTGGAGTGATGGCTATGCAACGATAATTGCAATAACAAAATTATTATTAATTTATATTACATATATAATTAAGTTTAATGTTTTTCATGTTGATAAAAGCCCTATAAAATATATAAATGGTTCAATTACTTTTATTTTAAATTATTATTTACTAATCAGATATATTTATACAAATAATTATCAACATTTTAATTTTTAGTCTGTACAACATTTAACTATTTATTTTTATTTTTCTGAATTGATCTATAATTTTTTATAATCTTGGCCCACGGGTCTTGATATAACATTATAATGTATTACTATGATGATTATAATCATGTGGAGTATATACATGTATAAAGTCAGAAACATATTCAGCATATGCTATATACATGTATTAAAAATATTTGTTTTAAAGTGTGATGGGAAGGTGTGTTAATAAAATATGAACCTAAACATATTCATTATAGGAGAGTTTATATTAAAATTCTTTTAAAAAAAATAAAGTTTAGACAAAAAAAACTTTATTTTATATAAAAGTATTCAAGTTTACCTAAATATCTAAGGGTAAGGGGTCTAATTAAACTCTTCGTAATATAGATACGCCACTGCATAGGGTGTATCTGTGGGTTTTCTTTATACAGTTGTAGCCCTTATGCAATTATGTGTAAACACCGCGGGCCATGCCGTTTTTGTAGTCGTGCAATTATATCGCTGCCATTACAGTTCCATACGCATAAGTTATCGATGTCACAAACAGCAACTTCACCTAAGCCGAAATTTATTACAAAACACATAACATTTCTAAGTGCAATTATACCATATTAATATTATATATTTTTCGACGATGTGTTTATCATTGTATTGTTATACGTATTTCAAGTATCGGAGCGCTCGTTCTTACATAGATAATACATATAATATTAAATTGATACTTGATTTATGGACCATATGGTACCTAACTACACAGTGTTAAAAGTCTAAAATCGTTGTCGATGTATACTTTCTCAAAGGGTACAGTTCTCGGACAGCTGTTATGTTTTTTTTTAAAAGATTAATCCGTACAGATGTGATTGGTTATAAGCTGCAGTTGGTTTCCCTCTGAAAAAGAATAAAATTTCACGTATTATTACTGAATACAAATGAAAATTAAAAATGATGCTGTATCACTGTCAGTGTTTACTTGAAAAATAAATAATAGAGGTACTCTGGTGGCACAAAAAAAATACATCCCTACAGCTAATTAATATACGTAATTTACAACTGTGAGTGGTTTCAATTCACGTCACCACTCAAAATCTTATTTATTACGTTCCTAAAAATATTATTACAAACTGACAAACATTTCACAGCTTATTGTACTTATTTACTTACTTTAAAAGTTAGCTTAACCATAAGCGTGCGTAGGTGGTAGACTTTTGCAAGTGATTAAAGTAATACTGGTATTTTTTTTTTTTAATATGCTAATAATAAAGTTTAATTTAAGTATTTTAAATGTTTCTAATTAATGTAATATCCTATGTCTATATGCGTCCAAATTTAAAAACAGTAGCGATACGCCAAAATATTGGAAAATGTATTTGAGGTACTCAGTCTTTATGCCTTTAATAATCATGCATCGATTATTGTACGAGTACAATATTATTCAAATAAGTACCTATAAACAGTGTTGTGCACAGATAACTTTAAAATTATCTAGATAAGATAACAGATAATGCGTTGAAAATTTATCTAGATGAGATAAATAGATAACACTTAAAATATTTATCTAGATAATAGATAAAAGATAACCACATTTATCTAGATAAAAAACAGATAATTAATATTTTTTATTGTAAATCTGAGGATATTAATAATGTTTTGGTTGGGCGTTTTTCTTCTTCTTCCCAAGTTAGGATTTCTGCGTCATAACTCATAAGTGTACTTTATAATGAAGAAAAAACTGAGAAAATAGTTAAAACTATTATTTTGCACCTAATCTGCTTTTTTAAACATTAAGATTAAATGTATCGGGCCAATGTTCGTACTCAGGTACACCACTGTCTATAGTCTGTTATTATCATAATATTTAATATTATTATTATGACGAAATGCAGTGAATATTCGGGATTTAAAAATTTGAATTTCTAAATCATTTAATGAATAATTATCTAGATAATTATTTTAAGATAACCTATTTTTTTATCTAGATAAGATAAAAAGATACTTAAAATATGTTTTATCTAGATAAGATAAAAAGATAATTATATTTTATCTAGATAAATTATCTAGATAAAATTATCTAGATAATGCACAACACTGCCTATAAAGACGAAAATCTTGAATTGTAAAGAACTTACATTATCGTTTATTAATTCCTATTCCAGGAGCATTTGGATAGGCTACGTGATAAATAATGTCTACAAAGGAAAAAATACATTATTATTGGATCACAGTTTTTAATTTGTACCAATAATTATTATTATTGCCAAATTATATATAAAATTATCATTTAAAATTTAATCATTGTATATATATATATATAGTATATACATGCATACAGTCACACAGATACTATTATATTTTGTTTAGGGTGTGTGCAGGTGGCCTCTCACGAGTTATTATAAAAACACTCTTTTAAAAATGATCTGCGGTCGACTGGTCTCGCAGCTGCAAGGTTAAACGTTGTGGTACTTAGTCGATTCGAGTCCGATATTTAGCTTATTTACAATTATTGATGTAGTTATAAAATATGTAAATAAGATGACTCAAAATCTCGAAAAGTATTAAGTAATTTTTTTGAAATTATGTTTTTAATGTTTTTATATACCTAGTTTAAAGTCAATTAAAATTCATGTTTTGGAAAAAAAAACTGTAAGTTAAGCTGTGATAAATAATGAATCATCCGGTACATAAATAGTGGAGTATATCGTGGAGATATGATAATTATACATTAAAGTTGTATTCAATATGTCAGATTTTTGTGATACACTCTGTATATACTCATATGTGTAATATTAGTTTTGTAATTTTAAATAAAAATATATTAGTTATATAGTAATTTAGTTATTGTTAAGTATCAATTAAGAGTTTATTCATATACTAATAATTATATGAAATATCAATCCACACTTAATTTACCACCGTAAATTTACTGTAGTTTCTATAATAATAATATTATTATTTTGCATATTTCGGTATGCGTTTAGTATATATTTATCTCTTTTTAAATGCAAGCGTATCTATTTCCTTGGAGTATACAGTGCAATAAACTCTCAACCCTGATTAAACAGCGTATTTACAAACTATACAATGAATTACCGAGAAAATTAGTAAAGTGGTACATACCTAACAGTGGTGGTTAACTTTATGGATCACACCACTGCACGCAGACAAAGAAACAAAGTTCGCACGCAGTTCAATATCTTCTATAAAAAAAAAAAAAACATTTGTAAGTGGTGCCTCTATACTTACTCTGAAACAATAACAATACAAATATATTTATATAACATCATATTATTATATTGCACGCACGTCCGATCTGTATAGATCAAATGGTTTGTATACAATATACTTATATAAACGGGTTGTATTGAAAATGTTATGTCGGATTTAAAAGTAGGTGTATATATATATATAATTATGTTATGTGAACCGATAGCACTCGATCGCGGGTGGCAGCTGATACGTTACGTTATTATTATATATTATTATTGTACACTCTTTGGAGGATATCAAACGAAAGAATAAAAAAATCGTCTCGTTTCGGGATTATCGTCCGGGTTCGATCTGAACGTTTCTCGTTATACCTACGACTGCCGTCTATATACATAAATACATATACCCATACACAGTGTTTAATTCCATGTATCATCACTTGTATGTATTATGTACGACGATCGTTTTCGATACGTATTAAAAATAAAAATGATCCAACGGCGGCGGTGGCGGCAGTCGATATATTATTGAGTATCGTGTGTATTATACGTGGACAGTAGTCGCCGTACAGTCGATTACCTGCAGCTATACACATATATAATATATAGCTATACATATATTTACGATGATAATATTATATATATTATGGTGACTATGAGATCAAAAAAAAATAAATAAAAAAAATTCCATTTAATTTCATCGGAAATACGTTGCCGCATATAATAATGGTAAGTATATGTATAATAGTAATAATTGTATACGCGACGATCCATAAGCACGCGTATACGTATTATAGGTATCGTATATAATATTATATTATCAGAATACGCGTTGTTGCCGGATGGTAGCAGCGCGTCGTATGTATTTTATATCCTACACATGATATACCTTACGCGTAAATATACACATAACCCCGTTTGTATACGAACGACTTATGTATAATGACACGACACGCATAATATATACATACCAACGAAGTACGAACCAATATTATGTATTATGCATTGATCTTCTACATAGGTAGGCACTCACTTGATTATATATTACACACACACACACACACGCTGTTTAATGACGTACATTATATTATTATGAGTGGTACCTGTACGCGTTTCAGAGACGAAATTTCGACTTCTCCACACCGCATATTACCTATATTGTTTTCGAATCCCATTATAATATACCTAATATTATAATGATATCGTGTTACGCGCGGATAATTCGTTCAGGTTCGAATGACCAAATGATAGGTACCGTGTATGTGCAGTATAATGATTAATTATTATGCGTTCGATTTGGTATACGCCGCATGTAGAATATATATGTATAATATGTTGCCCATCACTCATCAATAGGTATACCTATATACCGCGACCGGGGGCGTTTTCTATTATTTAAATTTTCAACAATAACATATAATATACACAGAAGCTAGAACTCACCGTTTTTTGTTGAATAGTATGTACCTATACGAACGGGAAAATGATCGGTTATTGAAACATTTAAACATTTTTTTTAATACGATCATGATTGGCTTACTGAATCATATATGAGTTCTATGAACATGGGACGAATATTAGACGTATAGTTTAATCGTAGTAGGTATAAATGTCTGCATAGGTACATGTATAATATTGTAAGCCTGCAGCAAAGTCTACGATATGACCATCCACCAATATCAAACTTATCTTACATAATTTGTAAATATTTGTGTTTGTAAGTTTTTGGTAGTCATTGAAACGTAAGAATGACTGAAAATATAGAGCTCTTATTTAATTAATAAAATAACTATAAGATCTTATTACACCCAGTTTTTAGTTGCCGCCATAAATATCAAAGGTGAACAAGTTAATGAAAATAACTAACTTTGAGTTAAGTTAAGCGAAAACAAGATTGCCAAGTTAGAAGTTGATAGTTAATAATAATAATAAATTTAACTCGGTAAGTTTAAAGTTAATATGGAAAAATGTTAACTTAACTCAGTTGAAAAAAGTTATTCAATGTTTTTAGTTATTATTAAGTGGATCATAATATAATATAGAGTATTTTGTGATTATTTATATATAACATAATTTTATCTTAAATCATAAGATTAGAGTATTGGTTATTTTTATTTTTTATATTATATATTGTATAAATAGTTTAAAAAATCATTAAAATCAATAATTCAAAAATACTTTTAGTATAACTTGATGGAATATTTTTAAATCAACTAAAAAAATTTATTTTAACAGTCAATAAATTAAATTAGTTACAATTCTAAGATGTTTAGTACATTTTTAATTTACTAACCATAGTTATGTTATAAAGCTAAAAATTGTTTTAACTTGTTAATACTTGTCTTTGATAAATATAATATCCATAAGGGGTCTGAATACCATTTCTAAATAACTTATATCTTAACTGTTCACTTCCTAACCTTCCTCACGTTACAGTTGAGCAAAAACCACTTTCGGAGACCTAAACATAATATTATTGACGTATACGATAAATTTTACATGGTGGATTAGTGTTATTTTTAAGCTTTGGAAAACACGACAAAATCGTAAATTACTATAGCGATTCCAATTGATGGTCAGCCACGACGCCCGCAGCAGCAGCGGTACATCCATCGAGTGTTTAAATCGTTGTGACATATTGTCAGCGGTCGAGTTCGTAAATCCGAAAATCTCGTCCGTCCCCGCGGGTGCTCTGAGTTTTGAAATCTACCATTGTCATTTCTGATTTCGAAATTGATTTCCTCCGTATTTTTCGATTTGAAAAGAACCGATTTCCAGATATTCCTCCGCGACAGAATACCTTAATAAGTGACATATTATCCAACATTGTCGATTTATAGCGAGAAATTTTGTTTTAAATTATTTCAAAAACTGGTATAATATACACGCAGTACTGCCGTATCATGTCTATACTTGGCAGTTTAATCGGCATCTCCAAAGAATAGCCGAGAGATGCAGCCATTGCCGTGATTTTTGTAGGTATATATTAATAATGGTTTAGCATGATAATATACAGTATTTTAGTATTTATAACCATCAAAGTTCCGCGATGAGTGGTCAAATTAAAAATATGACGGCACAGTGACAATTTATCTGGTTTCGGGGGAGAGGGGGGATATTATATAGACTTGCCTCTGAAAAGTTTCAAGTGTCAGCTACGCTAATAACCTAACCCATAGGTATACATCACCGCGCGTAGAAGGATTTCATATTATTATTATTATTAAACAAACTGCTTCGCCTCGTCCGCACATCACACGGGCGCATATTTTGTACTATAATATACGACAATGCGCACACCCCGCGAACAAGCGCGGCGTATACGCGTACAACTACAGCTTCCGCCCGCCGAAACAATAATCGATCTGCGGCGTGTTTGCGGTCACCGGGGACGACGAGAAATAATTGTGCGTGCGCGCGCCGCCGCCGGCCCGTTTGTTTGATTGAACGTTAAATAGACGTTGACGCCGACGTTGTTTGCTTGTCACCGTCGGTTTACTGGTTAATCTCTCAGCGCGAACGTCTGAAAAGGATTATTATCATTGTCGCCGCGGCGGAGGGGACGTCGCGCGAATTTTGCACCTCCGTCGCCAAATTGCGAGCACATCTCGACAGCCGTAAGTAAATACGTATCGCGGATTCTGCAATGTGTATTGCGTGTATTTATATTTTATTTATATATAAACACACTACATACGTATATATATTGTATGTGTGAATATAGGCTGCCGATTCCGCGGGCGAGTTGAACGCGAGTGACGAGGCGTTTTTCGACTTACGGCGACGACTTTGGCCGGGCGCTGTACAGACGTGACGGTTTTCCGATTGGCGTCGACATAATAACCACACACACACACACACACACACACACACACACACACACACACACACACACACACACACACACACACACACACACACACACACACACACACACACACACACACATACACACACACGTCTTTTCGTTATAAGCCCGTGCGCGAATCGTGTGCGATAATTATTGCTGACTCGTCATGTTGTGCGTCGGACCCGCATCCGCCGACGGGCGTTTTGTATATAAAAACCGAACCGCGCAAAAGCTAGACTTTTTCGTTTATACAATATAAGTACCGACGACGCCTCTGCGTCTTCCAATCGCAATAATAATTGTACGGATACTTGAACAGATGTGTAGTGATGTGTGGAAGTCTAAAGCGAAACACTTATTGGAAAATGAAACAAATTGAAAAAATGATAGAAGGCTACAAGTGCATTATTTAGATACTTTTTTAAAATGTTATTAGAAAAAGTTTAAGAAAAAATAAATAATTTGTAATATAAAAGCTATGTACAACAAATAAACTTTATAGATGAAATTTTAAACTTTGACAGCATTAATGATTATTCAATACATTTGACATTTAAATTTCAATAGTTGTGGAACTTAATTTTAGCATCATGATTATAATATCTCACCTTGTCATTGCGTACATTCTAGACGATATTGCAGGTGTTACATATTTTGGTTACTTGAAAATTATACCTATAAAAAACAAAAATAAATCAATCAATATATAACTTATCTTGCACAGTGCTACATAGTCTGCGACAAATTAAATGATACCTGCAATGTCCAGTAGATGTCTTAAACTCCGTTAAATGTAAGCTAAACATATTTTTAACACAGTAATTTAGGTGGTTTTTATTAAACATAAAATACAGGTCTACAATTATAATAACTGTTTTGTTTTATGCTACTTGTTATGATAGCCCTTAAAAAAATCCTTATACGAGCTCCTTTTAAAAATAAAAAATTTAAAATTTGGCTTCGAGACGTATTGGATATCTTCGGGTATATACGATCGCTTAGATACACTGGAAACAGTGCAAATACGCAGAATTTTCTTTTTATTAGTATAGATTTAATGGTAAGTAATTTATAGAATTGACATCGCTTCTAATAATATTATGACCATAATATTATCCTACAATCTCTGTATTTATACTCACGATGAAAGTTGCAGTTGTCCTAGAATAATCTGCCGTTCAATTCACATCGATGAGCAGATAATAATTAGTGTCCACTGTAGAGAGGTCTGGCTGCCAGCCAGCGACCGGTATACTTATCGCGAATATATAACATACATTATGTATATAGTATATACGTATAATATATATGGTATAAGCGTATAATGCTGAGCGCGCTGAACACGATCAAGACGGAAACACGCGCTCGGGGGCCCAATTTGTTGCGGTTATAACGAGCGGTCTTACATATATATCGTATATTGTGTGTGTGTGTGTGTGTGTGTGTGTGTGTGTGTGTGTGTGTGTCATGTATACGGAAAAAACGGCTACGACGACGACGAATGAGAAATATTACCATACACGCGGGGCGCGGCGGCGTACATGACTTTAACAAAAGAACCGGTCGATTTTTTTATTATTATTGTTGTTAATACGGTTTTTTTTCCCGTTCGTACGCGTCAACCACCCGCGAGTTTAAAGGGACAAATTATCAATTTTAAAACGACTGTATAATATGCACTGGGGTGTGTATACCGCGAGGACGGTTGTTATTATCAGATCCGCGTGCGAATTTGCCCTCCCGCAAACATGAGGTTTGCCTCGTTAGCCGATGACTCACACCCACACCAGTCGCATTGCATATCGGACATAATATTTTATACGCACGTGTATCTGTGTGCGTATATGTGAGCGCAATGGCTCGCCGGGTATACTATATGTGTGTAAACCATTGTGGGCGGTTGTTTTTTAGATTTTATTTTTACTCCATACGGCTCTCTTTTGTACTCGTGTCACACTTGACGAACAAAAGGACGTTTTTTTTTCTATTATTATTATTGTTTGAAATGTGCGCTGGATAAGAAAAAAAAAATAGCCGCACACGCGAAACTACGGGGAACACCGGAAAAACGTCACGATCTGACCGAAAAGGGTAAATCTACCACGGTGTCCCGCTGCCAAATAATTTGTGCTTTATAATATAGGTTATATACCTACGACATTATAATATTATATATATCTACTTATACATCGTACAAATCTTCAGCAATTATCGTTATCGATTTACTCTCGAGCAAAAAACCGTAGGCAGTATCGATCAACTGACATTATAATATCTTACTATTTATACACCGAACAGCTTTGCGTGTTGCGCCGAAAATTGTTCCTGTTTTTTTTTTTTTTTTAATGTAACAACACGTGGTGTAATTTTTTAAATTGCACCCGATTATCGTGTTTATCTATATCACTTGAACTCTTGAAGTATATATTCCGCAGTAAATTATAATGCAATTATTGCTGTATTTACTAACATAATACCGCGCAAGATAGTCGTAATATTTGTTAATCTTCATTCTTCAATTTCGTTTTGCACGGTTTCAAATGTCACGGTAAGTAATCTCCGATCTCGTGTAGAAACCGATCGTCACGAAATTATGAACGATATTTTATTGCAAAAATAATATACTATACATATATCTATTAAAATTTAAAATATGTGACGTATTTGATTACGATTTTTTTTTTTTTTAATATCCGGTCAAAAGAAAACGTCATGCTGTTACTTATAACACGAAGACAACTTACTGCGCAACGGCACCATTATATAGTCACGATGTTTATAGCGTATCATGTATATTATTATAGCCAAGATGGGTGTGGTGTATAATACGACGTCTCGCGTGCGATTATCACTTATAAATGTTCGTAATCGACGGAAATATCTACGCGGTATCGATACGTCGGTCTTAAATGTTTGAACAACCATCAATTTATATTACGTTGATATTTGTACAAATTGAGTAGATATCTGTGGAATTTTTAGTTTTGCCGCTGTACGTGAAAACAGACGGTCCTCTCCGCTCTCGTAACTGTCGGGTAACTGCACTGCGAAGATGTGCGCTCGCGGACGGACTTATAGGATATACCTACCTTATAACACGTGAATTGGTGCTCCCGATCGATCTAATAAATATATAATATTATTACATGTAGATAATCTGCTACTAAATAGGTTATCGTTAATATTTGTTCTAAAACCATAATATTATTATGTTATTATCTTTTATCGAGTGTTTCGTAAACACGTTTAAAGGTTTAAAACATTTTATACATTTTTTAAAAAGTTTATGGTTTATGGCTGTGACGCTCCATAAACAAACAGCAATGTTTCATTTTTGTTAGTAAGTCTTAATCAGTTTGGTGCAGAAAATAAATAAATTACCGTCAAATTTAAAATATTTAAAATTAAAATAATTTTATACTCAGATAAATAAAATAAAGTGTTAAATCAATGAAATTATGCCTAATTATGGTAACAGTTATTTGTGATCGAATCGTCAATTAATATACTTGTAATAATACTAATATATACCTATATATAAAAGATACAGAAGCCAAACGAAAATAAAAAGTATTGTTATTATTATTATTCATACAGTAAAATCGTATTTATCGATTAACGTAAAATAAGTATAATATGCTGTGATGAGACCATATTATATTAACTAAAAGCGCGAGAAAAATGTCAGTCGGTTTTTGTGCAAGGTGATTCTTTTAAAGGTTTATTACATTATTTTCTCGTAAAGTACCTAGCTATTAACGTTTGTGAAGCTATTTTGTTTTACATAATATTTCTGAACATGATAAAATTACAACATAATTTGGTTCTTAGTTATAAGTACCTACCTAATTAAAGTTTAGATGAGCGGAGTGTAGATTATAGAAAGTTTCTATTATTAGAAACGTTTGTGTTCATTATACTCCCGTATAAAAATAAATATTATGTAATATTATTACAATAACATTCATTAACTTTATGGTAATTGTATTTCAATACTATATACGTTTATGTAGAAAGTTAAGACTTGATCAACACCGGTTCAATGTAATTCGACACCAACGGGCAATTGATCTTTGATTTTAATTATTACCGGTAAAATGTGCGTCTCTATAAAGAACCAATAAGACTACTATCTAATTATTTAATTATGATCTTATACATTGCATAAAGTTGCAAAGTAGGATGGTCAATGGTTTTTATATCAAACACTCGTTAACCGGATTTTATTACTATTATTATTACAACAATATCTATAACTTATAAGTATGTAAAAGGAATAATTATAGCCGAGCCCGGCTTACCGTAGTGAATATTTTGGTTCCAGATAAAACAATTATTTTTACAGTATAATTAAATAATATTTTACAGTATTTTTACTGTGTTGTGAGATTCTATCAAAGACCATTGGTAAGTATTTTTCAAAATAAATACAAATTTATAGTTAATGTATTATATTACCCTATACCATTATTTCTACCATCAGAATCAAAAATGCAAAATGAAAAATATGTCATCAAATAATTACGAGTATTCTGTACTTCGAGAAAAAAATTAATAAAAGTTTATGATAATGATATATGATATATTAAAACAAATACGATAATTTAAAAAAAATAAGTCTCGATGGTGATTAAATAATAAAATCACTAGATTAGAGGGAATCACTTAGAGGTATTATAATACTACTATACTAGAATGCTATTACAGTATAATATTATGTAGATAGCTATATATAGCTATATGTTTGAAAGCAATTATTATCTATTAATGATTCTTAAAATGTTTATTATTTATATAAATTAGAATGAATAATGATATAATTAAAACTATTTTGAAATAAATTGTAAACAATTTTATGTATATATTTATTATAAATATTAAACTCAATAAATATCTGTTATTTACGTTCTACGTCATAGTTATTTATTTTTACTCTAATCGTAAACCCTAACAAGCTAATGTTCGTATCTTAATGGATACCTAATGATATGTAGTCGATAATGTCTGAGAGATCCGGAATTGATAATACCTGTGATTGTATTTCGTTAGTAGGTATATAAATACTTAAACTAGAACGATTTATAACAGAGAAGATTTTCATGCGCACCTTACATACTTTCGGTCGCATACTCGCATCCCCGGATTGCGGATTGGGAAACGCCCAGCAGATGTATAGGGTAGCTGCGATATAAACTATATATCTTGGGATTGGACCATAAAAAATGCGCCCCTAGGGGGAAAGATTGACCCCCGATGTCTATGAATATCAGAACACCAAACGTCAGCAGAACAACCAACCAGAATATGGCTGACTCCAGCTACGGTATTAAAAATAATGATGAGCTAAGCGAGCGAATATAATATGATGTTACCGCGCCAGTCATCGGGGTGACCGGAGACTCGGGTGCTGATGGTTGAGGAATGGTACTTGCTCGTTGTGAGTTTCATCATCGCTTGCAAGTACCCAAAGCATAGATATTTGGAGGCAATCATCTATGGTCAACAAAAGCGTCTATAACTCTAAGGCTGATGGAAACCTGATTGCTATTTTCACCAACACTAAAGTGATGAAAGAAAATACATTTATGTATTATATGTAACACTTATGAAATTTAGTAACGAAGAAAATATACGCACATTATTTGGCAGAAATCTCGCAGTCTATTACAGAAGCTGTCGTTACTGTATATGGTTTATTTACGATATTTCAATATTTATGCAAGTTATATGATGATGACTTGATGATATGTATGTACAATTTTATATTTAAAAATATATGATCCTGCTTTGCTTTATAGTTGAAAAATCCTAACAAAAGAACATACAAATATAGATACTGTTTTTAAGTTTAAATTTTATGATTAGTCAATACTCAATTAGCTTAATATTAAAGTTAAAGCACAACCAATTTATTTAAAATTTAAAAATAAAGTTCCTGTGATCCAATCGATAAAATAGTGAAAAGACTAACGAATTATGCGGAATGATGTTATCAATGTCTTGGCGATAATAAGGTTTGAATTTGTGTGAGAGAGTAAAAAATTAAAATATTCAGTAATAATTCAAGTGGATGTATAATAGTAAATTGAGTGTACAAATAACTAAAAATGTATTCTTTTTTTTTATTTATATACTCTGACTATAAATGAAAATATTAATGTTTTACAATAAGAGTATTTGAATGTACTATTATAAGATACTGTTTAACAAAAGACTTGACAAATTAAAAAGATATACAACAATGGTATTTTAAAAAAAAAAATAGGTGATTAATTATTAGAGAGGTAATTTTTGTACATTTTTATAATTTATTAGACTAAAAATAAAAAAAGTAGAGTTTAATAATCCAATAAAAAATTGTTAATTAATTGTATTAATTTTAATTCGTTAAAACTAAGCGACAACATTTTCAATTAATAAATTGGTCTAAAAGTAGTATAATAAAGTTTTCATGGAAAGGCCCAATATTTCTCTACGTAGAAAAATAAATAAAATACATAACACCTACCTTTTGTTAAAATTTGATGACCCTGAGTGACCTTTACAAATGAATTGATTTACTCTATACTTTAAATAAAGCACTTTAATACTTAAATAAATAACTATATTGAGTGATGAAAAAATAAACAAATCTAAAGGTGTGTGTAGTGTGTACACTGTACAAATACAAACAACTGCATCGATATAGAAACTTTTTATTCGCCATGATACGAGAAACCTTTCATTATTATGATATTCATACAAACCAATAGGTGATATAAATGTAAACAGTTCGTATAATATTATGATTAATGTTTATAATTACTTTTCAATTATTTATTACGACTACTTGTACCATTTATTATAAATATTAGATTAAAACTTAGTAGTTAATAATAGATTTTTATTTGAATTTTCTTTTCAAGAAAGTGGACAGTATAGTTGTTGGCTTAAACTAATTATGATAATGAAACTATGAAAGTCATAATTTGGAATAAAGTTTTAATGATCTGTCGCTGTCATATTAATAAAAAAAAACCAATACATATTTTTATAATTATATATGCTTATGATTTAGTATAGGTATGTGATCGAGAATTATACAAATATAATATATTCTATCGGACGATATAGTAGCTTAATGAAAATTAACTATACTATAGTAATCGATATATTGCATTTTAACTATTATTTTTATTTTGTGCTCAATAAAAAATATTGTTTGTTTAGAAAAAATCAAAGTTCTGAAAGAGAATTTCCCGTTTGAAAAACAGTTGTTTTGAAAAGTCTTTGAGTAAAAACCCGACCTGATGGTTTAGACAATGTTTCGCGGGGGAACGAAAAAAAAATCTGAACAAGCTGCATACTTGACGATTTATTTTGACTTACCAACCTCGGGCGCCTTTTTATTTCCACTCCGTTTTTCTGAGGGTGAATAAAATTTAATTTTTAAACTACCCTTTTTGGCTACAGTGGCAGAAATGAAATGCTCTCTGAAGTACTTAAAACCTATAAAAACACGTTTAATATTTTTATTTTTATTTTTAAATATACAAATTACAAAAACTATAAAAATTAATGCGAAAACTTGATCAACTATTAAAGTTTTTTAAGTGCTACGAACAAAACAGACATTATAATATACCTATGTATTCGTCATAAAATAAAATTACCTATTGTCTTACCAACCAATGAAACGTCCTTAGCATAACATTATCATGCCTCGCGAAAATCTAAAATGCGTGCGATATCGTGCATGTTTTTTTTCGATCGATCATATTTTAATAATATATCGTGACCGCGTATAAAGTACCCTATAAATAAATTATATATAGTTTCGTGTTTTTTTTTTGTTTACGCTTACGTCTTGTTGTCTTGTCATAAAAAATATTGTACCCAAAATTCGGAGATTGCGTTTTTCCGATTATCATATCAATTATAGGTCCACATGCATTATAACCGGGAGGAGTAAAGACTTAAAAAATATTCAATGCTGTAGGCTGTAAAAAATTAAAAATTAACAATCTTTATCATTAAAAATAATAATTTGTCATCACAAAACAGTCAAGTACATATTGTATTTTAATATATCAATAGCATAAAAAATGCACAAAAAATTAAATTTATTAAAAGTAGGTATAATAAAATTATAAATTAAATTTGTTTTTGCATTCACGTTATTGTTTTCTTCATCGCGATCATAGTCAGCACATAAACATAATATATATTGGTATCTTCAATGTTTTTCTTGTTCGGTGTAATGATTATTAAATCAAACGTTATCGTTAGTTTTAAGTTTTCTATGAAAACAGTTTATTTTTATTTCACAAATATTTTCGTTAACGAAACAAAAAAATAAATTCACGTTTTCAACAATCAAAAAAATTTGTGTCTTCGGTCCTTGCAGAAAATACACCGTGGGAATGCGATGCGCATCCTGCGCGTATTCTTATAGTATAGTAGGTATAGTATATATCCCTTACGAGTATACATAATTGTCGCAGCACTGACGACATATTGTCATATTGACACACGAAGCTCGATCGTTTGGGTCGGAAAGGGTAAATAAAAAAAAAAAAAACTCTAAAACTAAATAAAAAAGAAAAAAGAAAAACCACCGCCACGAGAGACCGCCTGCCCGAGCGTATTATCATTATATTATTATTATTATTATATCGACGGCGGTGGCCCGTGCTCGCGTTAATGACGTTTTTAATTTACTCGAACCACGCGCGTTGTTTGTCGTATATACAATATACATATATACTCACGCTCTTGACACACACACACACACACACACACATATATATATATCACTCGACCCCTCGGCCGCGATATCACACACGGCCAATTTGTCAATACACAAGCACGTACGAAACGAAAAAGCATGTAAAATATAAAAAAAAAAGCGCACACCCATATGTATACACAGCGTTGTTTTCTGGCAGGACTTAGGCGGCGGCGGCTAATCCGATTCGGGTCCTCGGGGCACAGAACTAATATATATAATATATATACATATACGAATTGAGACGGAGACGACTGCCCGACGTGGCCGGGTAAATAACGAGAGAGAGAGATAGACGGAAACGGAGAGACAGACCTAGTGAGTGTGAAAGAGTGAGAGCGGCGAAAAAAAAGACCGTATGTATGTGCGGCTGTACAATGTACATATTATACTTATTATATATATATATATACATTAAACGCGCGTATATAAATTGTAACCACCGCGAAGGGCTAATCATCGGGAAAAAAGCGACAGAGAAATCGCCTAAAAGAGAGAGAGAGAAAGACAGAGGGTGAGAGTGATGGCGAGAGGGTGAGAGAAAAAAGGGTCTAGGGCTCGCTCGAGCGGGCGCGTGTGTGTGTGTGCGCACAACAAAAGAGTTTTATTTACATTCCCGGGACCTCCCGTGTCATGCGAAAAAGCACCCACGTCAAGTACTACCCTCCACTGTCGCACTGTTTTGTTTAAGACTTAACGGCTGTGTATACGTATATGTATATATATATATATGGGCGTGCGTGTACGAGTATATAAAATATAATGTTCCATTACTCGGTGCGGCAAAAATAGCTCACAGACAGTCGCTCCATACACACGCGTACATATATATATATATTATAATCCCTCAAACGGTGTACTCGCACACCAACACAAATCCACTCGATTCAATTACTTATCAACTCTTTTTCTTCTCCGCTTATCCATTATATTTTGTACAGTTGTGTCTCTGACGACGGCGATGACGTCTTTCGCGATTCTATACATAATAATAATAATAATAATAATAATCATAATATACTATATCGTCGTTAGTGTCGAGTCTCGTTACTTTTAAGGTATATAAAATTATACATATTATTAGGTATACTCGCACTTACTGCTCGTCAACAGGGGCGTCTCCAGACTTGGGCTATGGGCTATGAGCTATTTACATGAGATTCATATACTGAGTGTTATGATGTATCATAAATACATCATAACAAGATAACATGATAATTGATAACAAGATGAATAAAAAAAAAAAAAAAATATTTTATTTAAACAATATAAATTATAAAATTAACCAATAATTACTATGTATGTAATTCTATACTCTATCCAACTCACGGGGGGGGGGGGGGCGATCGCCCCCTTCGCCCCCCCCCAAAAAAGAACGCCCCTGCTCGTCAAACACCACTGAAATAATAATATGCTGTTTTGGCTTGAGATATTATGACGTGATCCGCGGATGGGTACGTCGTATTTCAAAGAACGGTAACCGATCGATCTATACACGAAAAGATAAATAAAAGTAATAATTTAAGATTACTCCGAATCAATACTGGAAACATACATGATATTAAGTCGTACCTATTGGAAGTTCACAAATAACGCAACTGTATAGAATATTGAATTTACGGAAATGTGAAATTCCCAATGCGAAGTCGCGTACCGTAATCAAAATTCAGTTGTGAATTGATATAACTGTTTCAACACAGCACGCCGTGAATTGAGTTCTCGTCATTCTTCAATTTAAATTTTTATTCATGCCTTAAGAGAATTTAAACCGTTTTGAAATATACCTATTTTATGTATCCAGCTACCATTTACGAACCACCAAAAAAAGAAGAAAAAGACGCAGAGATTTAACTTTAAAAAAAATAAAATACTTGTATGATTTTTAAATAGATAATACTTGATGACGATTCTACCCCCATGGAATATCACGCCATTTTCAAAGCTTACTTTTAATTTTTCTTACAACTCTACTGCAGTTATGAAAGTTTATTTCCACGATGATAATGCAGTACCTAATGCGATCAAATAGAAATTAATGAATACGTTAATACTCGTAGATGAAGTTTGTGTTTCATTTTAACTAACAAAATATACGTCTCATATTGAAAAAAGTATAATGATAACTTAGTGCTAGAGACTTCGTGTCCTTAAAAACCTTAAAATATGTTGCATTTAATGCACTTAAAAATATTTTATTTTTCATTAAAAACCCAAAAATTACAAATTTATTTATTATTGAATGAGGTATTTTTTATTTAATTTTCAAAAAAAAAAAAAATCTAAAATATTATACTAATTTTGACACTAAACATAATATTTATAATACTATATTATATATACACGTGATAGTATTACCTTTGAATTTTGAGCGCACATATGGCCATATGTTTGATATTGTTTTCGTAGGTACGTAACAAATTGTACATTTTTAATGCACTATTAAAATGCTCACAACTTAACCTAACTCGCTGAATAAGTACTATGGTTAATACTAAATAATACTTCTATAGTCTTATTTGGTCCATTTGCGTATATGTTTTAAAACTAACAGTTACGTTATATGTATGTACCTGGTTGGCAGTTTAAAAATTAAATTAATAACAAAATATTTTCTTGTTAAAATGGTTATAATATATATGTGTATATTGTATATATATATTGGCGATGTACTTACTTTAAATGAATATCGAATTTTCTATCTTTTGAACAACGTAAACATTGCACAGAGTACAAAAAGTATAACTTACATGTTATAAGCATAGCTAATATAAGTACATCATATAATTAATTCGTTATTTATTCGAATGTGAAACGCGACAGGGGATTATCCACGAATAATGAAAAACCGGACCCCAATATCATAATATAATACGTAGGTAGGTATATATTACAACCATACGCGTCGACGATATTATATGTACAGGGACGCGATTTGCTACCGTAAAACTATGGGGTAACCGGTCCCTATAATAGTATTGGCATCATCATTACCATTTACCGGCTTACCGCATATATAATATATGAGATAGCTGCTAGTCGAGGGGACTGACGTATCTACGTACACGTGTGTATTGAGTGTGCCCCACATTTTGTTGCGGGATACGAAGAAGGGAGGACCCTATAATATATTATAGGAGTGTGTATGATATGATAATAAAATATTACATATATCGATAGATACTCTGTGTGATGTGGCAGAGGAGCCGTTTTCGTCCCCCCCTTGAAAACTCTTTAATAAAAATACATGTATTACATACATTTATTTACTATAATGCATTGTGCATGCAGTATCGTCGATACACTATGACCATAATAATACATAATATTATAGCTAGGGGAGCAGCTACTCTGCAGTGTGTACATTATATACGCATACTAAATATTATATAAAATGTTTTGGTAATAATAATAATAATGTGCATATTTTATCTTCCACCAAATATATAATTGCAATGGCAACCAAATCATAAATAAATTACAACTATTTGAACTATTGTTAAACACTTAACTTATATTTTATCTTCTGTGTATGTATTTTATTTTTGAATGTTTTAAATTGTAAAATATTAAACTTCAAGACAATCAGCAAGAGTGTATCTTTGAGTTGTGAGGAAGAAGTTACACTTTGCGTGGGCAGAGGAGCGAGTCGGTGAACGAAGCGAGTGGAGAGCAGAGCCCTATAATAAACATGCAATATGAGTTCGTTTCAAACAATATTTTTAATGTGTAAATGTATACACATAAGAGAGGTGTACATATGTATATACTTATATTTATGTATATATTTTAAGTACATGACTTTTCCGCAATGGGCACTTTTCGACGCATATAGCGTGAGCATAAATGTCGAGAGGATACTTGACGATATATAATGTAGGTACGTATAATACGTATTTGTATATATTATATATAGCCGCGGGCATAATTATTTACGTACACAGGGTAAATCATATCTTACGAAATGAATTTCTGTCAAGAACCCGTTCCACATGGATCTAATATGAGAGACTTGCTAGCCACGGTCAATTAATATACATTGACTTAACAAAATAAACACAGTCGAAATGTGAGAGCAACTGAGAGACTTTAAATAGTATAGAATATGAGTGAAATGTACATTATTCATCATAACGCATTCGATTACAATTTAATATTGTTATATTAAACACGTTTTTTAAAAGTCTGAAAAATAATAAAGATTGTATTTAAGACGAACAGTTTTGGCTATACCAATTTAAGATATGATACGACACAATGCGTATACTATTATTATTTGTATATTTAGAGAGAAAAAAACTGACGTATGAGAATAGGAAAACAGTTTGCATTACAAAATGTTTGTCAAAAGTAAACGATTAAAATTCGTGTAAAAACAAAATATTAACTATTTACCACCGTGTACTGTATATATACATACATAAGTATAATACGCATATTTAGCTGTCGAGTGGTCACTGCAGGGCAAACTTTGTTGGTTTAAAACGTAAAAGGAAGTATAATAATCAAAAACAACGATCAGCTCTTTTTCATCGCGATCCCGAAATCGGTGACGCATAATAATAATATTATAATTATATTTATTGTAATTGTACGTAGGTATGTAGAGTATATACCACGCGTTTAGTGTAAAATAAATGATTTTAGAGTTGCGTCGTCAGGCGCACAGTGGCTATGCACGTATCGACCGAGACCCAGAGTTAAGCAATTGTTTTCGTACAAGACCCGAATACACATATTATATTATTATATTTCGCGTGTGCAGCGTACATTCGAGACGAGCGGATAAACCGCGTTAAGGAAACACGCTCGCGACTTTATATAGATTCGACGTGTGTGCCACGCGACGCTGAGGGAATAATATTCTTGCCAATTAACATATTATGGGAGATAAATCTATTGCTGGCGTGACTATAGGTTGGTGCTCGGAAGTTTCAATATAATATATATATATAATGCATTAATGTCTATATAATATTATATAAGCTTTTATTAGTCCCATATGTATACTAAAAAATAAAAAATAGATGTCTGTAATTAATTGGATCATGGTCCATGAATTCGCCTTTCAACCATTTGATTGTGGTTCGTCCACTAATTTCTTTCCCACGTATATTATTATTATCGAATTCGTTTTTCTTGTGATGGTACGTTTTTCGGATGGATTTTGACGAAGCTGATTAAATATAATACACCGGAAGACTTTATTATTATCAGCATATTATGCACGTATTCATTGCACCCCCTATTTTCTGAAACCCGACAAAAAAGTACTTATCACCTTTGTAGTTTGAAATTAGAAGTTAACTGCACAGATTTGAAAAGTGTTTACAGGTAAATAATTGTATTATTTACACTTGTAGATTTAGGTATGCGAGTAGATATAATAGTTATTACAATGTTTATTCATTTGTTATGATAGAACAATGAATGTGAATATTATTGTATACATGCTTTATGTGTGTTTATGAAAATATAGAGAGAAATAATGAAGAATCAACTGTAGTCAAGTATCGATTTAATTTATTAATTCGTTATTTTATTGAAATTTTAAAATGAATTAAATCAGAGACTGCAGGCCGCAGAGACCTTGTATGGTATAATATGCAGTTCCGGTTATATTTAATAATAATAACCACATAGAGCCAGTAACTATATTATAATTTCTAAAGAGAATATGAACTTATAATAGTAACTCCATGTAAATCGACTTATTAACAGTTTGATGGAAATATCATGTACTTACTGTATTCCCAATAGTGTTAATTTGAATTATATTATTATAATAATATGATGGCTATTTGATA
Organism: Schizaphis graminum; assembly: GCA_020882235.1. Lineage (NCBI taxonomy): Eukaryota > Metazoa > Arthropoda > Insecta > Hemiptera > Aphididae > Schizaphis > Schizaphis graminum. The sequence continues at coordinate 43,604,623 of CM037034.1, forward strand.
TTTCACCTTATTCGTAGTTAGGTATGTGAGTCCTAATAACGCATATATTCACGAAACAGAGGCGTCGTGATACTACGAAAATTACCTATTTCTTATACTTGAACGGTTTTAAATCGAACATTAAACGAATGAAAAGCTATTTCATGTAATACTTACCTACATATTTTAATAAAGATGTCTTCTGATTGATTTTATATGATGATGATGTATACTTATTCATCAAGTTTTAACTTTACACGCAGTTAATTATCGATGCAATATACAATTATATTATTGCTCATTCTTAGACGTCATAGCAAAGTTAAATTTAAGTTTTATTAGTGACGTATATATGTATATTATAATATATAATTATTTGAACATATGACTAGGTACTTAATGTATATGTACAGTCTTATATTCAAAAACTTTCATAGTCAAAGTCTTGGAGTGCACATATAACGGCGTATAGCGTATTAATGTATTATTATAAGTTTTAACACTATTTGACAAGCAGTTGGCTAAATATAGATAATACACTATACCGTGTGTAATATGGAACCTGTCTATCGTGGAACTGAAACAATTTTTTGTAATTTATAGTATACTGTGTAAATAATGGAAATAAGTTAATATTATTATAAAATAAATTGACACAGGAGTTGTTTGAAAAGCTTGAGCAAAAGTTTATTTATTTCTGGACCAATTATACAAGATAAGGAACATAAAATCGCTGAAAAACGGTCCAAAACCGAATTTAATGCATCAATTGGAAAGTTTTAAGTCAACAAAATATTATTTGGAATCATATTGGCATAGATATTAATAGTGTCGATGAAAAATGTTGATGAATAGAAGGTAAAATTAAAATTAACTATTGAAGGATATTTACTTTAAATATTTTATAATGACAACAACACGAGTTTATTATTTAATATATTGACATATATATTTACCTCTGGTACATTATCACTTTATCAGTTAAAACATGAATGCTTGAGGTAGTAAGCTTTTCAAAGAATGCTTAACCATATTGTAGAGTGCTAATATAAAAGAGGAATTTGAAAAACATCTTGTTATTGGACATCAATTCTTTTTTTTATAAGATGATTTAAAAATTTGAATAAGATAAAATTCTTTTACTTCTTTGTTTAGAATGGAACATTGGAACATATGTACAAAATATTTGAACCTAACCGTATTAATATTATACAGGTTTAACTGTACCTATATACATTATATTATATAATGGAAAAGTTGGCTACATCTAATTTTAGCTAAAAATACGTGTTAACAATTTGTGATCCAGTAAATGTATTTAAATATATCGGATCTGTGAATGGTTAATAATTATAACAATACATCAAAGTTCGTACAATTTGAATATTTAAATTACGAAAACAATGAGTGTATTGTTCATCATTTAACAATACAAATACATATATTATAGTATATGTATACTCTTGCTGTTGCAGTAGCACACGCACGTCATCAATATTTAATAACGTTCTGGCGTACAAAAATTTCTATAAAAACGATTCACACTTATATATTTACACTTATTGAATCAGAAGTCGCATTGACTTAAGTTTTGCGCGAAACACATGAATTAATGTTATTCGTATCAAATCTGTCCAAATTTCCTTTTATTTAAGTAACCAATACTATAGATCAAGCACGTTGGTATCGTTTTGAATTTTAACGTAATCTCTGCCAATTCATTGTGATCGTAGCAGTGAAATCGATACAAATTTACTAACACTTAAACGCTACCCATACTATTTTCGTCCGATCAGAACATGATATGCCTACGTGACCAAACAAAACCACATTAATTGTATAACTAGTGCATTTATCATTATGATTTAGCTATTTTGTATTGCATATTAATTGTATTATAATATTATATTTGATAACAATTATTATTATTATCACCTTACTGCGATGTACTTTTCGCTAATTTTTCAAACCATTTTATCGATCAGCGCCTAAACATACAATATTATGCAGAATATATATATATATATATTATATTATATATATGTTGATACATACATTTTGGCGAACCTTTGTTTTCTGTACAAAGTTTAGAATACGGAATTATCCATCATATTCGGAAAGTAGAAGTTAGGTACTCGTCTACTTACCAGTTATGGTAACAAATTTTTGAAAAATAGCCAATATTCCCTCAAGCTACGTTGCAATGGTTTCGATTAAGGCATGCGACGACTTTTCGTTCTACTATCGTGATAACTTTTCTCGTCTGCTTGAAATAAATAAAAATGCATAATTTTCTGAGTATACATGCCATTTCTTTTTACATAATGCACCCATCAATATATTATACTATTTATACTGCATTTTCAGTAGGTACCAAGAAAAATTTTTCAATACCACGATGACACGATGTTTTCGTTTATAATATATTTAATGTTATTAAGTTAATACTTGGTTATAATATTTTCATTCGATTAAAAATGTGATTTGCCGTCAATAATCGCAAATTACATTAAATCGACTAATTAAAATTAATTGTATAGTCGTACCCGGACTACTTTTACTTAATAGTCACTTAAACACGAATGAAATCTGTTTCGAAACGATTTTAAATTTTTGTTTCCCACGATAGTCATCGTGTATACTACACTATCATAATACAAGTATATTGTGCAATTCTAGGTCAAAATATCTAATTAATAATATATTTTTTTTAATAGCAATAAAGTCTTATTAAATTATTTTTATTCTAAAAAAAAAATAATGATTTCTTAAATTTCTTAATTTACGAATGTTTAATCCACTAACAAACGTATAATTTATTAATTTTAGTGGTATCTTATAAGTTTTGAAATAAACATACATATAATAGAATACGTTTAAAAATCCAAAGTACCTATATAACATAATAATATTATGTTATACTTATTGAAACTTATTTAGGTACTTAGATTTAAATTTTGAAAGTATTTACAACTATCTATATTAGAATATTATTTATAAACTCGGTAAGTTGATTTATAAAATTATACAGTAATAATAGTACCAATAAGCAATAATAATAACTACTTGCAATGATTATTTTTAAAATCATAACTTCCTATAGTACTTTTTTTTTGCATTTTTTTGCCCAAATAGCACGTAAATAGTAATTTATCATATTACGTTTAATAACTACAAATATTGATCGTCGATTACATCATAAAGTGTTTATATCACGAAGTCATGACACGAACTGTCAATATTGGCACTAATTTACATTTATAATATACAACCATACATACTTTTAAATATGAACATTGATTGGTTTAAATATCATTATGTAAATATACAAATTGTATATGATGGTATAGCAAAAATTATAGACGGTATTCGATTGAACAATAAATAAATATGACCAGTATAAATAATTATTAGAGTAATACAGTTTACAGTAATATTATACCGTGAATTAAATATTTTAATTTGTGTAGGTAGGTATATACGTCATATATCTACCACGGAAAAAACAATTTCAAGTATACACGCTGAGTTTAAAGTGGTGGCGACGAGTTTTTAACACATTTGTATACGTGATTTACAAACATTTCAGACTTTTAACAAAGATATAATAAACGACTACAGATTATACACGAGTAAGCATTAAAATATATCACGATATTTGAGCGAAAAACAAGTTGATGTAGTAAAAGCTTTGCTTATGTAACCTTTTATTTTGTTCTTTTCTTAACAACACGCTTAACAATTTTTCATATTTCCTTTTAAACGCGGCGTACACATGCAACACACGTATACGCGCAAAAGTGAAACGTTGAATTTTTTGTGATACAAAAAACATAAAGGAAAAAAAATAGAAATAAATAAATAAAATCGAGAAGAACTGCGCGACTTGACGGCGGCTGCAGGTATGGGGGTAGGAGGAGCGTGCAATATGAGGGTCGAGACGGCAGGAAAAGAAGTATACAACAAAATAATAATAATAATAAAAATAAATGAGATATAAAAAAAAAAAAATAAGAAAAACTACAAAAACAATCTTTGTGCAGTATACGAAGAGGGGGCGGCAGTATATTATACAGGGTGCGCAGACGCGTTTCGGGGATTGGAAACGAGAGATAGAGAGAGCTAAAACTTTGTCGGAGTTGAAGGGTCGGAATACGAACGCGGAAAGAGAGACGGTTACGGGCTGGCTGACGGGTAGTGGGTGGGTAGGTGGGTAGGGAAGTGGAGTGATAACAAAGCTTAAGTTTGAGGAGAAGAGATGACGGAGAAGAGACTCTCTCTCACTCTCTCTCTCTCTACACACACACCCACACACATACACGTATACACTATACAATTCATCAGGTCGTGAAAGGGGGTGGAGGGAGGGCGCAAAGGACTACATATAGTGTTATATATATATATATATATTCGACGACAATGAAGACAGCGGTGGTTTCCTTGTTTCATATAAGTATATATATATATTATATTATACTTAGAAGGGGTGAAATATACGGTCGCCCCGGGGGCCAGAGCGCGTGGTCGGGTCTGAGGGGAATCCGCCAGGGTCCGGGCGCGCGAGAATATAAGGGACGACTGCGACTACGACGTCGGCGGCGACGACGACGACGACGACGACAACGACGGTCCCAGCGGGGTAGTGACGGCGGTTCCCCATTGGTCGGTGCTCGTAAAAGTTTCACGGCCCCGGGCGCCGCACCCGCCATTCACCTCCTCCTGACGAGGCAACCCTCTGCACCAAATCGCGTCACGCGCATGCGCTCGTCGATTGCCGCAACGGCGGCGGTGGCTGCCTTTTCCGCGTGAGCGATATATACTTATGACTAATATCGTATGTGTTTACATATTATAAAATACATACATATTTTATACATATATAATATGATATATATACATATACATATAGTACATGCGGCATACACTATAGGCAAAAAGGGTTCGCTTCTGTTTTCAACGCGAAATTAGCAAAAACACAAAAACGATAATACTTGAATATTACATTATATAATAATAATAATGATATGATATATTATTATACCAATTGTACGTATAATACATAGATTGATTTACTTACAATAGAAAATTTTTTTTAGATATATTTTGAGGTGCGGTTGTCTAACAAAAAAAAAAAAAAAAATTAACCAAAAATTAAAAATCTATAATAACTATAATCATAATATATTACATACAAAAATATGTCTTAAGTATCGTAGAAATTATTGAAAACATGAAGGTTTGTAGTAAAATGTTAATTCATGTCCATGATCAAGACTCGACTATGGAGAGCTTTTACATATATTATATATACTTATTATCGGAAAAATTTGACAAATGTTTGAAGTTAAATTTAAATATATCCATTATTCGCAAATATCCTTACAAATGTTTTATCGGAGTAGATTATAATATATTATTTTATGATTTAATATATGAACCGCTAAATACCGTAAACGTTTCCATGGATTTTTGAAACTGTAAGTTGGAGAAGTAAGTAATTTCAATTTTTATTATCACATAAAATTGAATAATAACATTATGTTTATGATGAAGAAGAGACTCAAACAAATTAAACAAAGCGCATACTTGGGATTGTTTATATGTAGTACGTACCTATGTATATAATAATATGTATGCACTGTGTACATAACCCGCGCTCTTGCATTAGTTTTGCGTTACGTTCTTCATTCGAGTGTTTCGAGCAGCGCTGAAATAATAAATATAAGATCACTGCAAGCAGGAAGTCGCGCAGCCGGTCACCCTACAATTTTCTTATGTCCGACATTAACATAATAATAATAATAATTATTATTATTATAAATATAACCTTTATACGCGTGTTACACACGACGTGCACAATTTATAGTACGTTACAGTTGGCCGTCTTAATAATAATGCATGACTATTAATTGAATATATTCTAACCCTGCCATGAACACATCCGTAGAAAGATGTTCAGATTTAGGATTTCCGGTTAGATTGTATTCTAACTAAAAAATTAAAATTTAATATTATGTACAAACATTATATGTATAGATATACAATAAACATATCACCAATATGTTAAGAGGCCTGGTTTTTGCTTATGATTCCGTCGACAGTGGGGAATATTCGCAATGTTTAGGTCTGCGAAAAATGTACGGAATTAACGATAATTTTATGATTTCGTCGTTTGTTTGAAAATCGCAGGTGGAGGTGATTACCTTTTAAGTACCTTTAACGTGCCTGTCGTCTAGAACAAGAAAGCGTACGAAATTGATTTTACACGAAATGAATATCATTTAAAAAACGGCGCCTGTCATTAAAACCCTATTTGTACTGTCGTGGTATATATTATTCACACCCATTGACATTATACGCACCGTAACGCATAATTAGACGAACACTTCAACACTATACTCTATAAGGACCGTCGACAATACAACATATTTAACAGATTAAAACAAACATTTAAAAAAGTTTTTTTTTTTGCAGTCAGCAGCATTATATATACAAATATTTTTAAAACTTCCAACTAATTAGGGGAAAACAACATTGTCAATTTATATTCAATAATAATAATTAATAACATTGTGTATGATATTTTATGAAAACAAATTTTAAAATTATCCGGACATCACCACGGCGTGAATATATTATTATTATATCTATCGACAGAAAAGCTATAATTTTTTTTAGAAATTCGCCTTTTAATGATATATAATATATTATATACTATATTGATACAATAATACATTTACTTTGTGGATTATATTTGAACGGTTTGAAATGTTTACAAAAATCGAGATCTCTGGTGGTCTCCTCGACACAGGGTCCTTTTGTATATGTTTACCAAGACCGTAGCGGCTAAAAAATATTGTCATTGAACAGAAAAAAAAAACTCATAGTCAAATGCCGTTCGACAATGGGTCGATTTTTCCTGTTCTCTTCATCCCGCGTGCATTTTAATCGCACGAGAAAATAATAATATATGTATAGTAGGTACGTCTTATGTCTCCGCGGAACCCACACACGTTTTGTTTGCTCTACTTACTTGTCTCGCCGCTATTATATATACGTACCTGCTTATAACATTATATCGATTGAAGACGGTCTCACGTCTGTTTCCTCTTCGCCGTGGAGCGAGACATTCACGACAACGAAATAAGTGTATAAAAATACGACTGTGTATTTATTATTATGTTATAATCATACGCATATGATGTAATAATATAATGGTCGAAGATAAATAAACATATAAATCCAACATTGTCATCGGTGGCTGCCGTATCCATTATATCATTCTGTACATCTGATGATCACGATGTCGTGTATACATTGTGCATTACGTTCGCGTGGCCATTGTACACGATCGTCGCAATTACAATAGGCACTGCATATTTTACAAATCATCGTGTCACCGGTCGCCTTTTGAATTCGTACAACCGCGATGCCCGGTGTGATTTATAATAATTTGGCGAGCCGGCTTGCTAAATAAAAGTCGTCGTAAAAATAAGTATATAATATTATAGTTTTGAGAGAAATGCATGTTTGTATTTTTCGTCTTATTATTTACAATTCTATTTGATTTAGTATGCAATATATCCATCTATAAAGTGTTTTCAACGTGAAATGCTATTAAATAATAACATACCTATATATTATGTAGGTACCTACTCGGTTTTAGTTTTTTCTTTCCCATCACGCATCGTTTCTCATCGTTCTTTTCTGTGTACACGCGAATTTTAATAATGGTAATACTATAAAAAACTTGGATTTATTTTCGTCCAATTTGTATTTATTTATTTATTTTACGTAGTTTTTCTTTTTTTACTCGTGGGTTTCTACATAAAATCTCAGACCAACCACAAAGGGGGTCGATGTACGTGTTTTTCTATGTTTTATTATACTGTGTGTATTCTGCTTGAACGGAATTCGTATAGTTTTTTTCACATTCACCAAAGCACAGTGAGTTTCCATATTCATTTTTTTTCCGAAAATATTATTAAATTGCTTAACAACAATATTCCAAACACTGTATCGGCTATATATTTTGATATTTCAGTGTAAGTGTGTGCGTGTATCGTTTGCACCTCATCGCGGGTACAACATCTCGGCCCCGGAGGACATAACCTTCAAAGCGGTAATAAAACATATTATTATTGATAAACTGCGACTCTGGCGAGATTATATTCGATGGAAATTAAATATAAATCAATTCTCGCTGAATGTTATTGAATGTAATAATATAATAAAACGAAAATAAATCACGTGGTATTATTAAATAATATATAGGCATAGGAGATGTGATGATCAATATAACCGAAATCTTATTTTTCTATAGACTACAAAATATGAAGAACGTCTTATAAATATTTGTAAATTGAAATATCGAAAATTCTATAAAATAAACATAATTGGTTTTATTCGAAAAAAATACAAATTGTATATTATAGTTGTGTATGATTTCGGTGGTTATCGAACTTACCGGATATAATCCACATAACTGAAACTACTAATACGTAATTATATATAATTATTTAGCTTAGTACTTGCTGATAAATTGATGAATAAAAAAATTAAATTAATAAAAATAAAAATATTTTTAAATAATCTTATTTTAATACAATAATAATCGAAAACAAATTAAAAGTTGTTAAATTTAAATATATATACAATAAGAAATGTAACTTCTTTATTGACCTAAAATTTTAAAGAACGTTTTTCTAGTATCAACTAATGACATTTTGGCAGAGATAATGTAGTTTAATACTTTGTATTAGCTCAACAAAATATTTGTAATTATTTTATCAATAAAATAATAATTTGCTCAATAGTTGTGCATTAAACTAGTAACGAGTAAATATTGTTCTCAAGCAAATTTCGTTACAAAATAAATAAGTTAATATTGATCCGGAACAATTTATTTAGAAAAAAAAAGCATTTCAATAATGATATAAACACGAAACACGTTTCTAAAACCAGTGATCCTTGATTTATTTTTTTCCGTCAGGAAACCATTTTGTCTTTAAATTTTCAAGTCACTCAGTGTCAGGTACCCAGCCCGAGGCCTTCATCCACCCGCCAATGTATGATTTGTATGCGCTGGAAAAGTTTTAAATGAAATAATAATGAAAGAAAGTATAATAGGTATGTAATATTGCTATAGAAGGTTTATATAGTTATATGTATATTATATATATATATATATATATATATATATATATATATATATATATAAATAATAATTTGAAAAACAATCGTCGATTACAACTGTCCACGGTTTGTTTGGTTATTAAATAAAATACGACTCCGTTACTAATCATATATATACACATCAATAACAAACTGAAACAAAATAAACAATCAAACCGTTTGCACATAGTCTCGACAACCAGCAGCAGATTGTTATATATATTCTATTCTTCGTGTAGCAATAGCGAACACATCAAAATGATTTAACATTTGCAATCGATTTATCGGCGTATTATATCGCTACTATAATTCATTTTTTTTTTTTTAATTTTTTATTGTAAACTGAAGGATGCAGCATCGATTTCTCGTTATTTCTCAAATGTAATAAAATAAAGCTATTATAGGTTCCAAAACACTGTTGGACAATCCGATAAGATGTCTGAAACATGCTGCAATAGTAGGTACATTGTAAACGTGTAAAGATTAATTATATATGTTATAATATTTTATTGACATTTTTTCTAATTTAAAAAACAAATGCATTGTTTACTTCATCGATCTAAATAAATGCAATCAAAACGTTAGTTTTGAATCTCTTACGCTTATTATGAATGATAAAATATTTCAACTTAATACATATTCGTACGTAGTAGTATACCACGCAGACCTACAACAAAACGCAAGATTGAAAAATTATAAGAAATAAATAATAAATAATATATAGGCATTATGTGATATTTTAACGTCTATGTTATATTATGGTAATGTTTTTATAAACTTTAAAATGCACATTTTCGTAATTGATACCTACTATATTTCATACATAAAATAAAAAAAATATTTACCAAAAAATTGTCACTTATACTAATTTATATACCTTTATACCCACTCAACACTTTAATTATTTTAAAGTATAGTTGTATCAAACTATGGATTTCTAATCTGTTGTCGTTCGACATGTAGAACGTGAGCGTATTCTGTTTTAAATCATATTAAGGTCGGAAAAAGACAAAAGTATAAAATGTGTAAAAAAAAATAACACGACGTTTAACTAAATCGATAAACACGTGGTCTGTCAATAATAAACAGCAAAATTATATTATTATGACTTATAATAGCGTATGTCGAGAATAAAATATTGTTTTTAATCGTGCGTTTGGAGGTAAACGTGAAGAGTATTGCTCCGGGCGAATGACGCGAATATGTGTGCGTGTGTGTCTGCAGTGAGTTATATCGATTATACATATTTATGCATACATAGGAATTATAATAAATATTACGTTCGGAGAGTTTTCGCGAAAAATTAAAATTTTGCGCGCGCAAAATCTACTACAAAACAAAAACAGACGAGACATTTCATCGTGGGTAGTTGTATAAATATAGGTAGCTGATAAAGTGTCGTTTCTGCCGTCGGCAACGATATAAAATATAACAACAACAGCAATAAAGGTGGTGCACGGGTATAATAAAAACGTCAACTGTAAATACTCGGTCTGATCTTTTGCTATAAAATTACGTGGGTACGAGTGCAGTGATTCAACGATTTAATCTACGGGTGACCAAAATCATACGTTATCGTGTACAAAGCCAAAAGTTACTTGAAAAAGCTCTAAAAATATTTAAAAATTGACGAATGCCTGCATACAATAAACATGGCTTACATAATTTTTAGCAAAAAATAATTTAATAACTAAATAAATATAATTGTTTAATATGAAACAGTTTGTATAATATATAATATTAGGGGTAAGTGTACAAAAAACCTACTTAGATACGTAAGTAAATGAAAAAGCGAAGCATTCTCAGGTAAATATTGGTACAATTGCAGCATATTATAATGTTGAATGTTTCTTAATAGTTAAAAAATTTCGATCGCATTAACCTTATTGTAATTTGAATAGTTCGACCTAGTTTGCAAATCAAATTTCTATGATCTGAAAAACCTTAATTTATTTTGTTTTATCACTTCCTAGTCCATACATTTCATCTCTATGGCAAGTTAAAGTATATGTTATGGTTTATTATATTTGACAATAATCAATAATACACAGCTGATGACTACGAGTCGGACGCACTCGGAAAGTCAATTATACCTATACCTAACCTTGACAATTTTGTTTCCGCAAGCCGAAAAGCTTACGAAAGGCTGTACCGGACGCCTTTATGCTGTATCGGACTCGATGAGTTTCGCGGTATCCGTGTACAGCATATAATATTATATTATACACCGATCGCACACGATCTGCAATGGGAGAAAGCGTCGACTCCCTCCCTCCAGTGGACTCCGGGGGTGTATACCCATCTGAGGTAGGTAGTGGGTACCTATACATAGTATACGTATACGTTCGGTGGGTGACAATAAAACACAATATTATAGTAAACGCGCGCCCGCACGTACACTACACCCTGCAGTGCCAACGCCGTCGTGCCCGCGGGGCGGAGATAGGCCGTCCCTTTGGCCTCGAGCACTCCGCCCAGAGCGTCGCGCAACCGCTACCGCGGTAGCCTCTCCGGCGGCGACCGGAAAACGTTTGTGTCGCGCAATTGTTGTGCCGCGTCCGTTCGTAGTAGCTCCAGGGCCGACGGCGTACAGTGTACAGTTGCAGTCCACGCATCACCCGCAGTCCGCACGCGCGATTTTCTCTGACACTGTAAACCGTATACCCAACATCTGCGCGGTTCATCGTGTCATATCGTTGTGAATTTGGTTTTCCGAAACTTTCCGCGAATTTTTTTCCCAAATTTCTGTTTTCCGAAATCTTCCGCGAACGACATACAGTTTTTCACGGCACCGATGACAAAAACGTCATCCGCAAACGACTACAACTACTGCGCCTTCGTCATCATTCTGCAGGTACGTACCCACCCGCCCGTAACGGATATATTTTCTCCATCGTTTCTACATTTTATAGGAAATGCATTCATTTAAATTGATCTATGTATTTATATATAAATGTATGCGTAGAGAACACTTGCTTGTAGAGAGCTCCACAAGAGGTGGCTTCTGGTATTTTTCGGTTAAAAAAGGTGTACAGGGACATGTTAATCTTAGAATTTATACTTTTCTGCTAAGACAGATTGGAATATGTTAACACAAATAATATATTACCCCCATACATACAAATATTACGAAGGGGGTAAAAATTGTTTAAAGCATATTTTATATTTAAAGAACAATGACTTTGGTAGGTTTGATATTTTAATGTTATCTATTAACAAAATATTTTCTTTATATTAAACAATAAAAAAAATACATATGTAATAACAATGTTTGTATGTTTTTGTTAATTATTTATTATTATTTTTAAATAGCAATTTTATAAATAAATGTTTACCACCCCTGGGACGCTGGTTTGTGGGGTTAGTGTCTTATTGTCAACGGAATATAGTAAACATAGTCGACGATTTGACGCGCATGCGAGTCGTCGTTGATTTTGTTACGATTTATACACGAATCATTTCAAGTACCACGATTGATGGACAAGGTTACAGCGACGACCCCGATGGTGTATTTTTAAACTTTTAGGCGTTCTATTACAATATAGGTCTCCATTATAGAACTAACTATGTACGTATAGTATAATATATTTATAATTATTAATTTATTCCTAACCTGCTATGAGTCTGAACCGATTTTTCTATTTTTTTCTTGTGCATTCGTTTAAGATATATATATATTGTATAATTTATAATATTATAAACACATAGTGCTCGACGTGCTTGATTTCGTACTCATATATTATTATTATATTACATGGTTTGTGTTGGGTGAAACGTTTTGAAAAGGTCAGTTTCTTTTTGATTTTTGTCTATTTCCCAGGCTTTGTCGCCGCAAGCGTTTTTATTGATTTCATTTCGACCTAATAAATACGGCACGAAACGATATCGATTAAAATATAGATATGTAATAATATAATACTATGGTTTTGCTACTTATTAAAAAAAATTTTTATAGAAAACGACTTTCTGATCATATTCCATAGTTTGTGTGACGACCGGTCACATAACATTATTTAAATAATATAGTCACGCACCAAAAACTGATATTTTCGAATTTCGAGGTCTATACCTGTTAGACTCGTAGGTTCTAGATTTAACAAATCATGTTTTTTTAATTTCGTCAAGGAGCGTAAAGATTGGGGTATTTGCGTTTTCGGTCATATATGGGAACCCATCATAGGCGTACGCAGAACATTTTTGATTGGGGTGTACAATACTAAAAAACAGATTTAACATTTTTTTGGTTCATAAAGTATTTTTTAACTCGATACTTAAACACTAAACTAAGCTGAACTCACTGGGGGTGCAGTTGTATACCCTGCACCCTTCGTGCGTACGCCGATAGTAGAACCTCAATAACTCAAATCTCTATGATCTGAATTTCTCGATAATTCAAAGTCCTCTGAGTTGAATTTTGACGTATTACTCGATTTGTTCGAGATAGATTACCGAAAATTATTGAAATATAATATTATATAATAATTACGTAATATAATACGTGTGCGAATAATTAGTATATGATGTACATTGTACATAAATAACGATAATCATAATAAATTCATTAATTTTATTAATCTTCCGATTCTTAATGTTTAAAAGGCACGGTTATAAATTCAACAGATTAACGTTTGATATTAAAGTTTATCTACTGTACATTATTGATTAACTTACATTGATCAAAATGTACTCGATAAATATTTACGTAGATTAATATTTAACGTAATGCTGACATAACAAAAAATTAGTTTATTTTATACAAAAAAATATTTTCAAAATATTTTCGATAACTCGAATTTTTTTTGCTCCGGACTGATTCGAATTATCAAGGTTTTACTGGATATATTTTTAAAACGCCATGCGTATTATTATAATATAATAAGTTGTGCTTAAACTTTAAACAACGACATTACAACAAAGTTATTATTGTTTCTTTATTGAATAATTAATTCCGTAGAAAGTTTCATTTATGTACAGCATACTTTATAAATTGTTTTAATGCATTGTTTATACATATGTATAGTCGTTACTTACGATGATTATATTGTTACATTTTCATAAAATTTAAATTATTTCATTATACTTTCAGAAATTAGTATTTTTACTTCAGTTTAATTCTATGCATTTCTATAAAATTAAAATCCACGATTTAATTGATTTGTAATGTAGGTATAAATAAGTATCAATATTCAATAATATGATTAATATGTTATTTATTATGCAGGTATAATGTATATATATATATATATATATATATATATATATGTTTTAATTTATCATAAAATATGTATAATATTATTATCATATCTATTTTATACCTATTATTATTCACATAACCGTATAGTATATATTAACATATTGAACTATATTAAACTATATTTTTTAAATAACAGCATAATAAAAGTTGTATTAATCGAAACTTCATCATGTTTATTTGACAAGTTATTTTTGAATAGGTATCGTCTGATTCGGTAAAATTTTTAGTATTTTATAATTTGTTAATAGTATATTATTTTGTGAATATGGCGCACCCAGCGTTGTATATACCTATAATAAATTATAATTAATAATATTACAATATATTAGGTTTTTTTTATCATTATTAAATACGAAAATCTGATTATTATTAATAAGTATATCCTTTTTATATATTATACAAAAATGAATTAATGTCAAAAATAAATTGACTCTATAATTTAATTTATAATGGTTTTTTAATTTATGTACATCGAAATTTTAATGAAAGAATTATTGGGTTATTTATTAATATCCTAAATGTAAATGTAAAATAGTATTACCTATATTATATCTTTTTCTTTAACTCATATATCAAATTATTATGAAAATGATTAAAATATAATTTTCAAATTTAAAAAAAAAATCATACTTAATTGTTTATAGAAACATAATGTCTTATAGTATGATTGAATGTTTCAATATACCTACATAATATTATAATATAAATACTCGTACATATATATTATTTTATAATAATATGTAACAATTATTTGACTGTAAAAGTTATTTGTTTAGTTTTAGTCCGTAATTTGTTTTTACTAAATTTATTTTGTAAATTTAAATAAATGTGAACAATTTAACTCAGGGCTAATTGTATATACGTGTTATACGATTAATAAAAAATTCTGAGTCAATTCATAAAGGAATCCTTTTTAAGTTCTGTGCATTTCAGTTATTTCAAATCTAAAAATAAAATATTTAAGTTTATTGTGTCCATGCCATGCAATAGAAATGTTTGCTGATAATATTATGAAAAAATAAAAGTAAATACACATTTTTTCCAAGTAATATTACTTTCAAATCATTTTAATAAAAATTTAAAATCTTTAAATCATTTTTAATAAAAATTATAAGATTATTAACATTTTAATCGCTCTTAAACATTTTCATTTTTGTGGTTTACTTAATTTAGCTTTTGTGTCATTAATATTTTCTGATACAATTTAACTTAATATTTGAAAACTCTTTTAATATTAAAAGAAATTTCGTTAGAAATAAAAGAATTTTGTACTTCAATATTATTATATATTATTTGTACAATACAATATCGTAAAAAATAAAACGATGATAGGTATAGTTAGAATTAATTATTTTTTTTTTTTTTTTTTATTGGTATCGAGAGCCAAAGAAGGAACCGCGTTAGCATTACTTAGAATTAATTAATTATCAATAAGATAATAACGATATAACTATATTGACTGATAATAATCTAAAAAAACTTTGTCATTATTATTATTTTTTTTTAATGACAATTATTACTTTATACAATACAAGTACCTAAATAAATTATTAACTTTTAATTTTATCTTATTTTATAATTTTTCTACTATAAAAAATATAGTATATAATAATATAATATTGATAATTATTATAACTTAACTTACAAGTGATTTCAATGATTGTTTAAAAATAATTTAATCTTCCATGTATATATTTATTAAAAATGTTATTCTAAAATATATTAAGCTTTTGAGTATATGTTTACATATATTACGTGCATGCAAATATATTTAAAACATAATCATTATTCATTATGAAGGTTTACAAATATTGAAATGCTATTTAACTTTTAAAAATGAAGTTGTCTTGTTCATTAAATAATTAAATCAAATTTATTTTTTGTATAGATGAACAATTATTTTATATTATTTGTATTTATTATATAATCCTCAAAATTTCAGTGCTATTTAGTTATACATAATATTATAGTTTTAGGATATGAATTATAAATAACAATTTTGTTTAAAATAATCGATAATAAATATTGAATTACATTTATTGTATGAAATTTGAATGATAGTAGTTTATAATGTTTTATACATTATACTCATAATACAATATTTTATATATTTTATATTATCATTTATTAAATGGTAGGTACTTGGAAATTGGAATTGTGCACTGCAGAATTTTAGATTAGAAATATAAAAATGTGTAGATATTTTTAAGTGACTAGACCGGTTTAGCTTCTAAATTTGAGTATAAGAGTCATACCTGTCATTTTTTCTCAACATGAAAATATAATAACTATATAATATGAATGTATTTTTATACTCATATTCTCCATATAATGTTAAATGTTATATTATGCTATTTCCAACAAAATAGTATATGATAATATTTCTTAAGTGAAAAGTTATTATTATTCTTTATGATATTAGAATGATTTACGTTGTATCAGTACGTAGCAACTTATAGATATATACTTATTACTTATACTATATAAATTAGTTTATCATTAAATACAAAATCTATGTGTAATATATAATTATCAATATGAATAATTCATATCTCATTAATTTTATAATCTAATATATATTATTATATTCATTTTTTGTACAATATTTGGCGTTCATACATTAGTACATAATGTTGCATTCTAGGTACATATTATATTCATACATTTTTTTTAATAAAAAAATTTAAAATAGACTATATTATTAGCTCAGATCGATTAAAAAAAAAGAAAATAACAATAATCTGCAATATTTTATTTATGTTGGATATTAAATCTTACTAAAATATTATTTAGTACAGTACCTACCTCTATCATACCTTTTACTACAGTATCAAATTTCTAAACTTCGTATTAAGCGTAATATGGATAATAAATTTGATACGTTTATTCTTAAGTCCTTAACGGCATGACGTAAAAACGTAGTCACACACACACAAGAATGATTAGCCACATTCATTAGGCACGTCGCATTGGTATATTTAATTTAAGGTTGATAGTCTGGAAAATATAAGAGGGATATCCAGTAAAACACATTCACGAGACTTCTAAAATACACGTGTACGTATACTTATATTAATATATGTGTGCACATTTTAAAGTAGAAAAATAATTTCATGCAGTATAATTAGTTGTTATATTATAATGTTATAAATATTAACGTTAAATGTATATCTGCCACAATAGTTTAAGAGTCTATAATAATAGCATATAATTTATAAGTGGTCGAATTGGAATGTTGTTTCTTTTAATTTATCAGAAAATGACATTGGTGGAAACCGCCTCCATCAGTGTAAGTTTATCGTATTATAATATGATTTAAAATCGTGATGTGCCAGGGCGGAGAATTTTCTGAAAAAGTCGTATGGAACGATAGAACTTTATATTATACACTCAACTGCTGTCGCATATATATATATATATATATATATATATTAAAATACATCGCGTATAAGACGATTAACGTTCCACGGGAAACTTACGCGGTTTGATTATCTACACACACGTCAGGCATTAATAATAATCATAATTATTAATAACAATAACGGACTGACGGGCGGTTTTGGCGAGTGAAAAGATGAATGTTTAAAATTTTTCGAATTCCTCGGTACGGGGGGAAAAAAAATCCGAAATCACTTATTACTATTTTAAATAAACCGACGCATTAATGTATACAATACACATTACGTATATTATTATAATATGCTTATACGAGAGTAGGTATATATTATAATACGTCGGTGGGGTATTAAAAGTATATAATATACTCGCTGGTATACCTATGATATTACAACGTTATTATTTAGAGCACGTAGGTATATATACACATGACGTGTGTGTTACTACTGGACGGCGGCGACGGCGCGTGTAATAATAATTATATAGTTTCGAGCGCGTGTTTTACATGACGTACACATTCTTGGGATGCCTCGTGTGGATACCGTCTGCGGATACTCAAACACTTATAACATATACATATATATATACCTGCCGGAAAGTCGAGCACGCGAGATGGGCTCGGCTATGAGATATATGTAGTGCAGAGTGCGCGCGCGCGTACCTCCGCCTCCGCCGCCGCGTGTGGGAGATTTAGATTTCTCGATGATCGTTTCGTGAAAACAAAAACTGAAATCGTTTTTTTTTTTTTTATTTCAACGAAATTCCCATATCGTGTCGATAATGACGCGACGAATGCTGTCCGATCGGTGTGCAATGTATATTATATACCTATATACCTATTACCTATACGTATAATACACAGACAGCGGCGTTTGTGTGTACCCGACATGGCTCGGAGGCTGTGGTTTTTTTTATTATTTTGTTGTTTTTATTCGTATAATGTTATGAAAAAAATTCAACTCGTCCACAGAACCTTACCGGAGGGTAGCCGCGCCGTGAGCGCCCGTAACGGGCCGCGCGGCGTATAATTTCGAATTAAACGGTTTGCGCGCGCGTCGATTAACTCCCGCTGCTGCAGATATATTATAACATAATATTATAATAGTTCAGTTGCATACCTATTCAACCCCGTCGGTCGCGTGATTTCGGCGAAAAGAAAAACCACCGTCGTTCGCCCTCTCCGCCTCGGAGGCACGCCGATAACATTACGCATAGTATTATATATTATATACATATATATTACGTACATCAGTATGATATTTACACGCCGCCACAGCAGCTCTCTCCGCCGGCGCGATCGTTGATTAACTGCACGAATACGCGTATATACATATAGGTACGCGTGCAGTGTGTATATATGGGCATTATATTATATTAATATCACGGAATGTCGTGATATCGTACGAGAACTGAGCGTGCAATCTAAATATTATTATTTGGGAACCCGCGAGTGACGGGGTAGTCTTCAAGACGTACGCGAAAATACACAAATAATTTTCGTATCTATACAATAATTGTAAACGCACTGTATTATTATAGGCATTTATTGTTTATATTATATTATACAATAATTTGAAGAAAAAAAACATCGAGAGAGAGAGAGAGACGATGAGACTCGTTAAAATACGTTTAAAACCTATTGCAGGATTTTCATATTATTTTCCTAAACGTTTGATTACACCTGGTCATATTAAACTCGATGAATTGCTGGTTTAAAGCACACTGGTGTACTGGTGTACACTAGTATTGCTACCCGCGTATAAACAAAACTTTAAAGTGTATATTCAATCCGACGTTATAATATATGTATTATATTGCGTGAAATAATTCATTCATTCGAATGAAACAATTTCCTGTAATGTTCATAATTCAATGACTGTATTATATTGTGAAACCAATAATAATCTATAATTTACATAATAATAAAGTATTATTATATGATGTTAAGATGATGAGTATGATGTGCGTTAAGACGTCGTTATTAAAATATAAGATTCTATTAAAAATTTGTAACATTCTTATAGCGAATAGCACTCGAGTAACGATTTCTAAAATATTTCGTAAATAAATGCATTAATATAATATTATAGGCGATATGAGTAATTTATTTCATTTATATAACAATAAATTAATAGTTATATTACCTATGAGTAATAAAGTAACTACTATTCCCGATTTCTCGACTATCCGGCAACAAATACGAAGGTTAAACTTGTAAATTACAATAACCAATAACTATATGCATACTTTCTATAGCATAAAATATATTTTATATTTACCGTATACAGCACTTACAATTTAAGTAGTATTCTTTTATTCATATAATATTTTAACAATTTTTACCTTGATAATAAACTGCGATCACCATTAGTGATATATATATATATGTTGAGAGAAACGGATGCAAGGGACCTCTTAAAGATTGATAAATTCTAGGATGTCTATTTTCGACAACAAAATTAATATGAATAAATAAATACAATGAAACCTCTTTAAATAGCGGACACATTTATGACTAGATTGTAATAGTTTTTATCGGAATTATTATCAAAGTATATTTTATTACAATGTAAATTTTACACATTATTATACTAATTATCTATAGTTTAAGTTACCTATTATCGTAAAAACGGCCGTCTTATTAAGTAACTGACTTTATTTTAAATAATAATAAATATAAGTATAATATATTCATACATACAAGATATATAAGTATAGGTACAAATGTGTATAAATAATTTTTTTTTTTTGACATATTAAACAATACTTTTTATTTACCTTTCCTCTCCAAATAGGGGACTAAATTTCAGCGGCTGAAAGTTCTAGATATTTAAAGATTTCACTGTAAAAGATAAATGATAAACGTATTTTCTTACCCATTGTGTGTCTGTAGTATCTGTTTTTATCGATTTCACTGACATTATTGTGCAGCCTATAAGTGTTAAATATAAGAAACACTTTGGAATTACAATGATAAATTAATTGTACGCATATTTTCGTTAACTAAGAATAGTTTTATTTCAATAGGCACTCATCTATTATAACTTCTAATAACACCCAAGTATTTCTTAGTAACGTTTCTTTAACGTAGCTGTTATAAATAATATAATACGTAGGTATTATAGTAAATTATAACTTTTAGTTATAACTGTTAATTATTATTATTATTGAATGGTATCAAAATAAAACTAAAAAGGAATAATATTATACCTTTGTAGTTGAATTTAATGATTATAAAATTTGCTTATCTGTGATTTATCAACTCCACTACATAATCCTGGAGGTGTAATAATAATCGTACTCGTTAGATTAATACACACACACACACACACACACATATATATGTGTATAATATAATGTATTAATGTTCATAAATGTATCGTACGATCGTATGTATTTTATATATATATATACATTTCTACCTTGCTTTGGCACATTCATGACGTTTTTGACGTTAATCATATATTTATTATTTATATATTGTTTATGTATGATATATATACATGCATATACGTGGTCTTTGAACCTATATATAGTTATACTGTTTTATCGGGCTACGAGATCAACGACGCGTGACGGCAAAATAGGCGTTACTAAAAACCTTATTTTTGAATACACACATGAATTATACACAGATTTTTACAGACGTGCGCATATTCGTTTAAAGAGGTACTACATCTGCAGTTGTCTGCTTTTACCGCTGTCCTTTTCCAACGTATCTACGATAAGCAAGAACGCCAAAAACCGTGAGACTTCCATTATAATTGTGTACGTTTTTGCCAACCTCTAATTATTGTACGGTGTCGCTATTTTCGGTTTTCAGTACAGGTAGGGTTTGGTAGTACCTCCCAAAGTTGTACCCACCTACATTTATAAAGAACTACCGCTATAAGCATAATTTCGTTCGACGACGCGATATATTATTATAATTTATATCGTTTTGGTTTTTCACAAGATAACGACGGACAAATTTTGCGAACTCTCAATAATAATAAAAACATAGTATGCATCCTCGATCTGGCCGAAAAAATCATAAACAGAAAAAAAAATAATAAGGCTTGCTTATAATGTATTATCTTCATATATAGGTAATTAATGATGAAAATTGTTCATTGAATAAATGTAAAATAATAAATGATATTAAAATATGTACAGTATAAAATTATAATATGCAATAGGTTAATGGCACATGAGTTAATGGTACACGAGACTGAGCAAAATATCAAAAATGTTTTACTCACAAACCTTTGCTTATTCCCGGAAAATTCTCATCTAGCCAACGACGTAGACATATATATTATTTTACCCAGAGTGTCATGACATATGCACATTACACATATTCGTATTTAAATGTGTTGTAATTCTACTTATATGCAGTGTGTACTGCAGCATATATTATTCTACAACTAGCCAGATTGGTAATGTGTCGTGTGGGGCGGGGTGCAAAGGGTAAATAAAAATATAGATATATATTATACATAATATAGAATATGCGCACGGTGAAACGTAATTAAAACGTCCCGACCAAAGGGTGCATTCGTTTGTGGAAAAGTGACGAACACAAACGCAAGCGGAAAGTGGGGTGGTGCGGTCGGTCATCCTTTTGAATTATTAAACCTTCCGCACAATCAACACGCGCACACACACCCGCTAAATACACACATACTTTTGCCCTCACCTCTTCGCGCGTATTTCATCGAAGAAGCAATTCAATTCCAAAACGGTCTCTCCCCTCCCCTCTTCCTAAGCCAAAACTACCCCTTTGCCTAGCAATCTCTCTCTATATATTTATTTCGACGCATCTCTCCGTCTCTTTTTACTTACACTTCTCTCATTTTCCCCACATCGCTGCGAATGTGTGTGTGTGTGTGTGTGTGTGTGTGTGTGTATACTTCCCTTCGCCTGCAAGAATGTGCGGTCAATGAGGAAATTCCAATTTCCACAGGATAAACTCCATTTTACGGCCAATTTATTTCCGGCGCTCGTCCGCCGGAAACTCGGGGTTCGAATACGAACACACCCCTCTTCATATAATATATATATATTATATAACTTTGGTGATAAATCGTATTTTATACTATAGTAAAGACGTGACCGAGAAACGATAATAATAAAAAATGCTTTTCTATAATATGTGATAGTATAATGTACCTACATGTAAGGATCATTAAGCGTTGCTTTAGTTAATTACATTACATGCGCGCATTATTTGTTAATCTAAAATTACATAATTTTCCCGGGGTCATAAAGTTAAATAAAATAAAAGCATGCTGAAAAACTTTGTTCAAACATTTTTAAATTTTGAGTGGTACAATGAGTGTGTTGGTTTTAAAATTATGTGAATTCATTTTTTTTGTATCTGACGTCACTTCAACTTTGAAAATGGTTCTGATAGCAAATCGAATTTAATTAAAAAGAAAAATTTCCATTACATTTCAAAATAATCCAAAAACTTCTTAAAGTATTACAGAAAATCAGAAAATACATGCAGTTTTCTACAAAGTCGATTTTCTTTTTACTATAATGAATAACCGTAGAAACTTATATAATGTACACTAAATATTATCTAGAAATATTTAGATAATGTTTTAAACATTTCTGGGTCTTTTTGTGATAAATCACAGAATTTTGTGGACTTAATCTGTGGATAAATAGTAAATTATGAGGAAATAGGTACATTAAAAACCTGCTAAATAGTAAAGCGTATATTAGATTTTTTTTTATCCTTCATAAATTTCCAAATTTGTACTATTTTACAATTTTTCATTCAATTTACCGAAAAATAAAAACGAAATTGAAACAGTAAAAATATGATCTCATTAAACCATTTTTTGTTAACACATTATAGTTTATATAGGTAATAATATAGATACGCGCGTATTGGTCAGTATATTGATAAGTATAGGTAGTTACCTCATGGAGTTGAAACGAAACGATATAACTAATTATTGATTAAGATTACCTTCCGTATTATGGATTTCAGCATAATATTTATTATTGTTGATGATTATTGTACAAATTATTTTAAATAATACATATCGATCATTTACTTCAAATCGTCGAACATTATTTATTTATTATCTATAATATCGTTTTATACCCTATTATATTTAAGGAATCTAATTTAAATATTTATGTGTAAGACATGTTATTTTTAATAAGATATATTATGTAACGCTAACGCGCGTGTATTGCTTGTTGAAATAAAAGAAAAATTTCATCAAAACGAACGTCATATTATAATAATAAATCACGATTAAAATATTTTACATTGTGTATTAGCGATGACGGTTAAACTCATATAGCGTTATTCGGGCGCCGTTACACGATTTTATATTATATATCATTATGTATTATTTTTATTATTACACGCAGAATCATTCCAGATTTTCAAACTGAGAAATAATTATATTTAATATCAATTACGTGTATTGCTATACACGCACATAATATAGCATTATAACAATATATCATAAGCAACGTCGTGAGTATAATATAGTAATATATAGGCAATAGCGTTCGGGTGATACACACAACTATAGATGTAGAGTAATAATTTATCTACGTACATCACAATATATTCATCGTTAAAAAAAAATAAAGCCGATAATAATTTACAATCGCCATTTGTTTTTTGTGATCGTGTATTTTATTATAATGTAGTAATGTACAAAACATACAATTAGATAGTTAAAAATAAACTGTAACACGCGCGCATAAAGAGTAATAACATTTCAATTTGGACAAGCAAAGTGAATCGGCCCGAGGAAATACAATCGTTTAACTTCTTAATGTTGGAACTGTTAATGAGATTTCTGGGGCTTCGAGCTATGTAAATTCATTAACGGTATAAAATAATAATAATATGAAAACGGAATGTGCCATTTCGGAGCGGTCAGTGTAGGTTCCCTAAACGTTCATTGATAAAAGATTGTTATATATTGCCTTTCCGAGTGCGCGTTATACACATCATATACATACATGATACATACACACAAACACACATGCATTTATGGATATATATTAATATATTATAACCAGCGGGATTTAATTGAAAAATATGTATTTTCTAGTCCTTTTTAGACGAACGCCCACATGTTTCGTTTTTAATAAATCAATTATATTTTGACGATAAATAATTATCACTTGGCGTCATTTATAAGATAGATCGTCACATACTCGTAGACGTGTGCCAACATCGCAAACAATGTGTATTGTCACTATTTGTAAGCATAATATAATGTGAATAATTATAATGTGGTATTATTAATCTAAGTTTACATTACCTGTTGGACTTTCAAACTAACCCAAACTAAATTTTTAATAGTCGAGTATGAAAATTGAACAAATGAAATCAAAATGTTTACAAAATTTAATTAAAAAAACAATATAATATAATTTTGTTGTAGATTTGACATTCGTGTTTGATATGAAATATAAATAGATTAGTTCGGTTCGGATCGGATTTGAATAAAAACAGCAAAGTCATCATAATTCGTAAATTTGAAAATTGAAAATGTTTGGATCGGATTGGAGACTATACAAAATGTCGGGGTTCTTTACGCGCTATGTAATACTAGACTAGATTGTTGAAAAATAATCCCAAACTACCTATGTACGAATTAAAATTATATTTTTATTTCACTCGTATCTCGGTGGGTTAGGTTAAAACTGGCTCATTATAAACGTAAAAACGTATCAGAGATCACATACGTAAATATTAAAATAAGTTACAGATTAATTTTCGACGTATAAACATAATCTAAATAATATAATGCGTGAGATATAAATGGAACTTACACCAACACTGTGCGTTGTTACCAAGGGTACGGAAACAAAAATAAAAGTGTTGTACATCAAAATTGCTGCGATATATTCGGTACAGAAAGTATGCAGCCCGGCAATTATAACAATATGTAATAGTCCTAATAACACAACACACGATATACACATCATATGACGCGCCACGTCGCCATTCCGAAAATGGAAAATCAAAAGAAAATGATAAAACACCCTAATTAAACTAACTCACACGTATTTCGTATGATGTGTAGGCGTGATGTCGTAGTCGTACACGTCATGTAA
Organism: Schizaphis graminum; assembly: GCA_020882235.1. Taxonomy (NCBI): domain Eukaryota; kingdom Metazoa; phylum Arthropoda; class Insecta; order Hemiptera; family Aphididae; genus Schizaphis; species Schizaphis graminum. The sequence goes on from CM037034.1 coordinate 43,630,511, forward strand.
TACTATACATGTTATAATAAAGCAGTGTGTAAAATGTATAGTATAATATATAATATTATGGGCGGTAGTGCACAGGTACTCCCACACACACACACACACACACACACACACACACACACACACACACACACACACAACCACTCGTGTAGGTACCTATTATACACCTATATTTAATTGTTATCGTACGGTCGGACGCGGAGCTGGAGATGAGGATCTACCATATACACACACGTGTATATAAATCGCCCGAAAACATAAGTCAGATAAAGAAACGGATTCGCTCGTTATCAGCATCTTGGGTGCACATAATATATAACGCAATATGCCATTTATATAATAGGCGCTTACTCGCAGTGCACTAAACAGTATATTATATTATATACCGCAATAGGTTAATGGCAGAGTTTTTATACGTACCTACGACGCGTGTAATATGAATATTAAAGGACATTTCGAATACGTGTACGCATTTTCTAGTTTTCCATCGACAATATTATAGGGTTTGAAACGCGAGTGTTAATTCTGTTATTAAGACTACAAAGACGGTACGTTACTGGTTGCAATGGTAAACGCGCAGAGGGACGCACTGCAATTTTCACTGATGTATTGAAAACATAATAAACTTCATTGTTGACATTGCCGTCGTTCGTCACCAATCACTGTAGTATTTTACGGAGCTTTGTATTTTTCTATGTATGGCAACTAAAACGTATCGATATTTTGTATTGCGCACTTAAATATGGTATAGGGCTCGTTCGAATATTTATATATATGTGTGTATACCTATAAGAGCAAGAACAATAATAACAATATAAGAGTCATCCATATTGTGTCTGCATAACATATCATATATTTTAATGTTGCAGGTACCGACTCTGTGCTCTTAAAAAAATTGCTGACTTATCGAATTCACTGTTATCGCGATCTGTCGATCTTTATTTATTATAATAATATATAGATTTTTACAGGCTATTTTTACTCGATTTATAATACACGCACGAGATGAATATATACTTGCATAAGGCGTGTCATTTTGCGACCGTTCAGTATAAAATATATAAAATATTATATATTATATCAGAACGGTCGCACCACCGGATACAGCCAGGCTAGCTATAATAATATAAATGGTTGAAATGTGTTGAGCGTGTAATATTATGTTGTAATGGAGGTAAATAGAGCCGTTTTGAACATGTATATACATATTATGTATATCACGGCGGCAGTTCAGAAGCAGAACTAAAAGTTTGAAATAAGAGAAGGTGTTAACATTTTATTACGTATTAGATTGTTAATACGATAACACTATTACCAACTATTATTATATTTCACATCGTTTGTAAAACTAAGGGCGCGTAAACGAAAAAGAAAAATTAATATATATTAGTACTATTAAATAAGATCCGCGGCGATATCAGTTGTAATTCATACTTATTATATTTAACGTGCAATATACATACACGAATACGATAAATTCTACTTTGACCAGGATCACTTCGTACTCTAGACATACATACGACTATACGAGTATAAAAACGATTGTCACTAATATAAAAATTATTAAAACAACGCAGAACGAGTGATCAAAAGTTAACACTGCACGTCGCCGGAATATTATACTAATTAATAATAGGTAGCTAGGCGGCTCGGCGACAACGCGATTATAACAACAATAGATGATAGTAATAATAATAATAATAATAATAATAGCCGTTCGGGACATCTCGCTACATTATGGATTTTAAGACCTATATGAACGATTTATATTTTATTACATAATATTATATATCATTTCCCAGGAGAGGACTAAAGTCCTTAAAAGGTTCTAAAGGCCTTAGTCCATTACCCGTTGGATCTGGTTATAATATATGCGTAGAATTTATACTCATAGACCAACCCGTTCTATATTAATAACATTATGTATCGTGAACCAAAATTGAGGGCGCGATTCAGTGACTGGTGCACAGACGCAGTTTTACATACATATTATATTTTAATAATAGGTAGTATAATATTATAGTTGTAGTTTAATTCAAAGGACCGGACAAAGAGTATATTTACAGATAGAAGTCGGCTCGTTTGATACACACATATTTGTACACAACTATAATAATAATATTATATATCATACAATGCATCATCCCGCCGCTTCACCCCCTACAAATCAACGTTGCACCGTTAGCATTTTTTTTTTTTTTTTTTTTTTAATAATAATACGTATTTATCGATATTTATATAGTACAGTACATTATATACATACAGTGTGTTCGTGTTGGACGAATTTGGTTTAAGAGAAAGAAAAAAAAGGGGTTAAATGTGAAATGTACGATACACATCGCGTTATTATTTATTGTTCCGAGGCGCGCGCGTGTGAGTGTACCGCGTTTTTTTCTTTCATATTTATTACGGTTTTTTTTCTCTCCCAAAGATATCGTCTCGTCTGTGCCCGTATTGTATATGCGTGTATATATAATATACACTCGCATCAATCATACGCTCGCCCGCGATTGTTTATCGCGACGGCAAATCCCCAACGAAATAATACAACATATTATATACTATATTAGATATATATATAGGTTGTACGCATAGGTATAACGCGGCAACAAATCCAATCACGTGAAAACGTTTTCGTTCCAATAATAATTGTATTGTACACACACTCACACACGAATTCGGGTTACGGGTTTATAATGTAAAAAAGTACCTGACTGGCGCACAACACGCCACTATATATCATATTATCATAGATTATTATTATACATTTAGACGTCGTAGGTCTATGAGAGGTATGTAACAAATCCACGGATCACGACAAACGGTTGGCCATTTATCCAAAAATTTTGCGCCTCTGGCCATACAGTTTATGCCGTTTCAAATTATCAATAGGTATAATAAGTATATATCATGCACGCTTACCATTTTTAAATCTGATTGATTGGTATATAGATACAGTGGTCGCCGCTTATAGTGTTCACTGGTTATAAGAATCAGCCGCTTTTAGTGATCAAAAATGTCAGGAACGGAACAAACAGCCGTCTTTTTTGAGTCGCCGCTTATAGTGTTTTCCGGTTATAGTGATCAAAATACTCTCGGACGGATGTGATCATTATAAGCGGCGACCACTGTATTTTTAAGATAACTTATGGACATTTAATTTGGTTAATAATAATAATAATAAAAACATTTAGTAGTTTATTTATAAAAATTATAAGAAGCACTTAAAATGAGAAAAATTAATATTACATTATTTGACTGTATGAGAATCGCGGAAAACACAATAAAAATGATATGTTACGATCAAAAAATACATATTAGTCAAATATTTTATACTTAAAAAAAAAAAAAAAAAAAATAATGTTATTTTACGTGAAGTATAAAAAAAACTTAGTATGAGATCATATAAATAAAAACATATTACCGTTTAAATTTATATTATAGAAAAATATTATATTCCAGCATAATATTATAATTTATAATACTCATAATTCAACTATAATAATATGTGATGCAATATACCAATATTTTTAAGTATTGTAAAAATTCGTTACCTGCATGTATTTGTATTTGTCATTTATTACGATTCTAGTGTATGTCTATGTTTATTAATTATTTTATTATGTGGTTATAATTAATATATTTTCAAAATGAAGTTAGATAAAATAAATAATACCATGTCATGCATAATATCGTATAAAATATGTCAGGTCGACCGGAAAATATTCACAAAATGTATTTGCATTTTGATTTTTGAACGCGTATAATATATGTGACGGTGTTCTACGAGTTATGCAGATGAAGCTTAATTTTACTTATAGACATAGACGAATAGAGGGTTGTGGTGTGACTCACGGAATATGGAATGCAATTGGGTGTGAAAATGTATACCTACTGAGTTCGGTTGATAAACTGCAGCCAGCGGCTACCACATCATCTCACAGCGCCGAATGTATCTCTCTTTGTTAAGCTATTCGCGATGTTTTCGCAAAATAAATCTATCTTTGCGTAGTTTTGAATACACTAGTGAAAATACCAACCTAATCTATTATTTAATATAATTTATATATATTGTATATGTACAGTATATATACGTTTATAGTTTCTCAAAGAATGAATTCAAACAGAACCCAATCAGAATCTTTTTATATTCGAGAAAAAATAACAGGCTATATATTTGATTTTTAGATTATAAACGGAGCGATAAGCATGTTGATTTTACAATAGTGTATGTTGTTTTTCTTTCCATTATAATTTTTTTGAGGTAGTTGTTATTTTGACTATTTATAAATATTAAAGACATAGATGTGATTTTTAAAAAAACATTTGAAGTTCAAATTTCAACAAAATAAAATACATACATATTATAATATAATATTTAGTTATATTTAAATACAAAAAAATAAATTATAAATTATTAGAATTTGTATTAAAACGCCATAAGAATATGGATATTTTTATAGAATTAATTCGGTTTCTGTGAATCCAGTGTACCGTCATAAATCATAATATGGTTAGGTACTTTGATTAAACGAACTGTCGCATAGGTATACCATTTGTTTTCTCCTTATATAAGCCCGCCAGTAATGCATTAGTTGGTTATTATTATAACTGCACGATTTGTCCCAAAAACACACATAAGTACATTTTCTCAAAGTGAGTCCGTCAAATCTAAATCGTTGCTCTTACTGAAGAATTCGTCACAAACGTCGTATGGGTGCTGTCTCTCCGACTACAAGCAAGATCGTTCATTTTTTTTTCATTCCCAATCGTAAACGTCAGCAGTAAATCGACAACTACGAAATAATATTGTAAATCTTTAGTATTAAAAACAAAAGATTAAATACATTCTATTCGATTGTATAAAACTGTACAACATACAGTTTGTACGCGGCGTTTTTGTAGACCGTTGAAATTAATAATTTTCTAGCCTATAGATAAAATATAAGCAGCAGGTGAGTGGGATCGTATATATAGTGTTCATCGTCGCCGTGCGCGCGATGCATCGTGTTCCATACATTTGCGTAGCTGCTATATCGCTATAGTCAGTGTAACGCCACTGCCGCGGCCGAGCCGCTTCGAAGGGGTTACTTTTTAATATTTTTTTCGTGATGGCTTCGGGGTCGAACACGTCTTGTACGGACACCGTAACCGAACGCTGGACACATCATATTTGTTGCTCCGAATAAAAGTGTACGATGTATACATACAACAAATTATGATGTGTGTGTGTGTGTGTTGTATAATATTATATATACATATAAGTGAAAAAAACTCGAGTAATAACAACCTATACTAGACGAAGGCGGCCACTCGTCAAAATCGCATTTAATTTATTCCGCCCACCCCGTCGCCGCCAAGCCACAGCAGCCGCTGCCCAAGGCGACATAATTTTTACTTAAAAACAAAAAATTCCGAACAACCACGTCCACATTAGCTACACACATGAATCCATTACAAACACGATTGAAGTACATATTATAAGTAAAAAAATAATGTCCTTTAAAGGCCTTAGAACAAGCTGTAAAATGAATTTGCTATTACTTAACAGCATTACTGGCTATAATTATTGAATTTAAATGCTATAATATATTATAAACTATATCGGTTGTCATTTTTTCAAACAATTGTTGTCTTCTTGAGACGAAAGAGGATTCCTTAGGAAAATTCCATTTTTGTGTCTAAATATAGTGGCAAAAATCTGTTTATTTTAACACAACAAATATTTACTTTTATTATTTTTGACAACCTTCAAATGCAAGTCGTATTAGTTCCGATTTTAGGGTCAACAAAATGCATTTGCATAGATCACTATATTTCGTTAGCTATATATCAGATATGTTTAAATTATGATGTAATATTTTTTATTAATTATTGAAATTTTATTTTCATCAACTGGATGATGGGTACATGTCAAATTGAATGAAAATAATAGGTTGATAAAAACATTTAGCGGTAGGTCGCATAAAGCACCTGTCCCCACTTTTCGTGTACAACATTTTAAAACCACTTCACGACAACGCTGATGAAATAGGGTTTGAGTTTAATATACTTGTATGATACTGTATAATGTGTATATTATATAATATTATGCATGCGTGTGCTCCGTAGCTGAGTAGCGGAGTAGGTACCTATAATAGCAAGGAATAAAATGGTAATTTTAAACCTTTTTTTTTTATCGACGACGCGGGTGTTACTACACTATACTCAAAACCACTGTCGTCCCCTCTTTTATTTTTCAGCACTTTAGATTGATGTTTAAAAAAAAACATAAAACATATTATAATATTAATACGTCTAAAAAACAAAATATATCGGCCGATTTGATTCGATAGTACTACCATAATATAATATGGCTGGAATAACATGTATACGATAATAATAATAATAATAATAATAACTATTCAAACATGAAAATTGTACGTTCTAATCACCGATAACAATCTAAAACATGTTCCTGTGTAAAAATATAATGTGTATCGTCGTGGTCGTCGTGGTCGTCGTCTTGGTCGTCGTCGTCTTTCTTATAATGTTGTATGTATAATAATAATATAATATAATAACATTTATATAGTGACTACGCGCGCAGAGGTTTTCCTCGGTATAAAGTTCAAACGATTATTAAATTTAATTATACGTCTACGGTAATAATACGAAAAATTATCGCTACACAGGAGAGTGTAATGTGCATGAAACAAAAAAAAAAAAAAATTAGAATACGATTCGTTACGTGATACAATCATCGGATTGTTTATTACACAGAGCACAGTAAAATATATATATTATAGTATAATAACCTATTATATAGACGGTGGGTCCATTATTCAATAATCTGATTTTTTCGAAATCTTTATCTCGTTCGCTTCGATTTCACGAATCTAAACGCATGAAATATAAATATATATCCGCAAAGACGTCACACCGATCGATCGATCGAATGGCTGAGTCGTATAAAATATAAATACATATATACCAAACACAAATACAGACTTATTACCACGATATTTCTATATCGATTTATTGATATAATTTAGCTATATATATTATTATATAGGTACACATATCTATAGAGTATTGTACTATATTTTCGGTTTGGATGAATGAAAAAATGCATATGATGGCTATTATAGTGGTTAATATGTATATAATTTTTTTTTAGTAATATATTATAACGATGCACGAGATGAGTGACAAAATTAAAATTGTTGATATCGCCAATCTATACAATAGTAATAATATCAACCATAATAGAACGCCGTTTGTGTATATTATATTAGGTATATATTATATACACACACAAGTCACACATATACACATATATATATATTATATATATATATCGTTGTGTTGTAGTATATCATTCGCTCAACGGAGACAATATATGTACGAGTATATAGGCACCTATAAATATCTGTATATGTATAATATATTAGGTACTCGAATACTATATAGCCTCGTGTCATTATTATTAATATTGTTCCAGGCGCACACACACGCCGCTTTCACAACGATAATATACGCGTATATTATTGTAGAATATATTATAATATCCGCCTGCAAGATGACGCGTGTCGGCCGCGGCGCACGGTCCACTTAACTCGGTCCGCGAAAAAAGGGTTGACAAGCGACGATACCTCAACGTAAACACCGTGTCCTATATGTGTCGGTGTGAGTGTGTGTGTGTGTGTGTGTGTGTGTGTGTGTGTATGTGTGTGTGTTTATATACACAATAATAATAAACTCGACCGCCGCCGAGTGTTGACAAAACGGCTGCTGCGGCTCTTCTACGTGACGTGTGGACCCCGTGCCGCGCGAACGGGTTGTTTCATCGTATCGGCTCGATATATGGTCGGTTCGCGTTAAAACGCATCATCACAATAACATAAATCCCGTCGGCGTCCCGCGGGCTATCGATTCTATATATTACAATCAACCGTGCAGTAGGTATAGTGTATACGCGATTCACCATAAATACCGGATTTTCCCGCCACCCCCGCAGCTGCAGTCTGCACCGCAGGGGTGTTCTCGGTATAAATACGTTTTTCGCGCGCAAAGACAATAATTTGTAGGTTCATATATAGTTCGTTAAAGTCTCTCAACAGTCTCAACTGCGTGTGCGCGTGCAGATAACCGTTATATATAGCCGTACACAGAAACGCGCATATAATATTATTACGAGACATAATCTTACTTATAAGTTATAACACATAAAATTAAATTCTTTATAACTTCTCGTCGGTGTCTCGTCCCGATCACGATTCACGTTTTCGGGTTTTGTTTATTTTTTTTTTTTTTTTTGGTTTTCGAGAGTGCGGCTCTGGCACACGTCACGCACGTACGGCGATGTAAAGTCGATATCCGTTCGCGTGCAGTATTTATAATATCGTAGGTTTTTTCTTTTTATGTATATATTATACGCACGTCGTATTATCGACGTGGCGTTTGATCGGTCCCGCGAGAGTCGTTACAAGCACGAGCCCGCGCGCGCCGCATTTAATGAGTGCGTGTGGCCCGCGACGATGACGCGACATTTCGGTCTCGCGCCCATCCAGAGCGTACGTTATAATCAAACTATTATTATAATACCATACTTGGCCATAAATTTATATACGCTTTTAATACATATTTATGTTATATATATATAATACAATTTCGTCTCGCAAATTTTTTTTTCATACTCGTTTTAATATTTTTTTTGCCATCCGTGCATCGCACAATTAACGATCATTATAATATATACAAATCGTGGCTACCGTATATATCGCATGGATTATGATAATGTGCCCGGGCCGAGTTATTAATTGCTGAAGTCAAATTCGCCCGCCCTGCATTAAAATAATAACAATAATAATTATGGTACGCATACCTAAAATATTGTTTAAGCATGTGCACAACACTGTTGGAATGCGCGTGTTGAGATGCGAACGATTATCATATTATAATGCATAAATATTTTATTTATAATATAATTAGCCGAAAGTATGCGCGCGCGAGACGCGACGACGACGATGACGACGAAGGCGGCCGCGCGCGGACGAGCGGATCGTGTATAATTATTGCATTATACACGCGTCCCGCACTCTAGATGTTTCTATTTCGGTGTAAGTATTATAATATTATGTGATTTTTTTTTTCACTTCTACAAATTCCGATAGTCCCAAATACTAGTTTCGGGATCGAGTTTCGGTGAAATCGATTGCGTGCGCAAAGTACCTATACAGTATAACAACGTTATGGTTGGGACTTATAATATATAATACGTCTAGCACGAGGCCGTTGCTTAAGAATTTCAGAAATGATTAGTAAAAAATGTCGACAGAAACGGCGCATGACACGAAAATAAAAAAAGAATAAAATATTTAAAATATATACGTTCGGTGGTTTGAAAATTGGCCGATACACGAGTTGAACTTAACCTCATCTATTATAATAATATATTCCTTACACGAAACTATACTTCATGTCCAACAAAATGTTCAACACATTCAACATAATATACTTACTGCAAAAATGATCATAATAATCACATAATATATTATGTAAGAATAGGAACACAAAAACATATACTCGATATAATGTTTCAATCAGTAGCGACAACGGCGGTCAACCCCATACACACACCAAACCAAAATAATACATGAATATCTCAAACATCCATGTGGTCAACTAGAAACTTGTGTACTTATCTAATTATAAAATATTGGGAATTATATTAGTCAAAACTTTAGAACTTATTTATATATTTAAATATTCAACCATGGAAACTATAGTAATTTAACGTTTATAAGATATTTACACGACTGCATGTCTCTGATTTTTAATAAATGCAAAGACAATTATCTGTTATAATAATTATTTTTTTTTTAACAATACACATTATCATTTCGGCTCTCTATAATATAATAATAGAACTTCAAAATCTATTTAAAAAATATTAATCATCTCAAAAAAGTCTATGACTGGGATAATAAACGTCGGTATATGATATGCTGCAGTTTAAAAAGGTTTTCGTTTTTCGGTTTATAAACATTTAGCAAACGCTATATGTAACGACGCTTTGCCCGTTCGTCGGTTGAAATTTTCGAAATACATAAATGTAAGTTAGTGTATGACGTATACGTACGGGTAGGTATATCACTACGCCCCGGGCACGCGTATCGTGTTCATTAGTAAACGATTTTTATGGCCCGGTCTCCATATACGAGTATATACATATTCCAGCACGCGGTCATTACCGAAGTTTGTTTATACACGTACCTCTTATATATATTATAATAATGCGTACGTTTTGCTCATTATTACCACTAAGATTTTTTTACGTCATTTTATTTTTTATCTTCTCCCTGACCCGCGCGCGCAATCGTTACAGCGTGGTCATTGCACAGGCAGAGGTACATAATATATAAATATATTCCCTCGTATTTTTCCACTCGTATATCGCGTTCGTTTGTTCGACTTTTCTCGGCGTTTACACACGGGCAATATAATATAATATTGTATAATAATATCACGCATAATAATATGTAATATATACGCTGCGTACGCCACGACGTATCATAATATATTATACACATACGTACAAGTGTAGTTAACGGAATCGATCCTCGGACAGTTTGTTTTCCCGTCCCCTGGGGCCGCGTCTCGTCGGAGAGCGTGCCCCGGCTGATTTAGGTGATTCGATTAGTGCAGAGTATACCATATTATACGTTGTTGTATAATAACGCTCGCGCGCTCATATTATAGCATGCTCATGCCCAATACTTGGGCACAGCTATATATTAAAATAAATGATAAATGTATTGTACCTATAGGTATAACATTATCGCATACTCGTTATTATTATTATTAATAATAATAAAAGCGAATTCGAAAACGCAATACGCAAGATACCAGAGACGACGCAAAACACAGGTGGTTGATGAAAACAATTTGTTCACGAATGAGTTGTGAACATTTTGGAAATATTTCAACGCCGATACATTTGATTAATGATGAGTTATAAGATGATTTTACGTCGAGATGAGTGAAATCTTCAACTATTTTAAATTATTAATGAAAATTCAAAAAGATGCGAAATATATTATAATTTATGTTATATATACTAAACACTAAATATGTATAATATGTGCAGTAATAAATTAAATTAAATTATTAATGATAATTTTGAGTCGACTGAAAAAAGCATATTGAGTTTTGATCCTCGTATTTTCCGTTTTTACCGCAGTTTTATGTATACCATTATTACTAATTACCATTTTGGGAATTTATTTTCGAAATATTAAGTACTCTTGTCTGTAATATATCTAATATTTAGACACGTGCACATTATCTATACTTTGAGTTGGTAATTTTAGTTAACAGTTAAAAAACAATATTGATTATGTTGTTTCAAAGGAAATAACATAAAACATAAGCAAATTTACAAAAAGAGGCCAAATAAACATACGTATCAAAATAAAGCGTTTTTGTTTAATACTTAATATTTTATGTAATCAAATTACAACCCCCGCAGTAAATATACGCCCACTAGTTGGTTTACACAATATCCTATTAAACCACGGTGTTCCGACGATATTTTTATATTTTAATGTTAATAAAATATTATTAACGAAAAAAACTCAATTTTAAAATTAGGAATGTAATGAAATGTAGTTAGGAATTGTTTTATGAATTAAATTATAAATAGTAATATTTGTAACTAGTTCTACACACAAAAGTTGTTAATTTTTAAATTATATTATATCAAACTTAAAATATTTATCTATGTTTATGATGTTTTTATTGATATAAAAATATTTGCGGAAGAATAATATGAAAACATTTTTTTAATGTTTATTAGTCGTCACGATATTTCAGATGTAATTTACCTATATCAATTGAAAATACAAACTAAAAGAAGTTATCTCAAGATATAATATAATCCAGGAGATTAGTTTTAAACTTCAAACTGTTATATAATATAATTTTTCGTTATGATTGCCAAGCATATAAAAACAATGTTGTTTAGCGTATTGTAATTTAAGTTTTGTTCTAAGAAAAAGTTATAATAAAAAAAAAAAAAAAAAACGATAACATAAGCAATTTCCATTAAGGACTAAGGAAAAGTTTTTTACACAAAACCTCTTACGCGTTGTGATTTTGGTAATGTTATATTTTTCGCATTTAGGTACCTTGTTGCATCTTTGGCCCCGAGTTCTCGGTTTATGGGTTATCGATAATATTAAAAAAATCTCAACAATATTATATGTCGAATCGAGTCTTTGCCGTGAGGAAAATTGATTTTCCAAGAGATAATATTTCACGACGTTTTACTATTATATAGTGCCCGTCCCGGACCACACGACGACGACGGGTCCTCCTAATCCGCCTCACTCGATAATCGAAAATCCCCCAAAAAAAGCCCGCACACTCACACACACTTTCAATAGTCAGAGGTCACGATGATACGGTATCCGGTTGCGCATTACGTACACGGCGGTCGTGCGGCGTGAGCGTGTGTGTGCGGCGTACGAGTGATTTTTTAGCCCCCGACGCTCGTGACCGATAATGTTACAGCGCGTCGAGTGGTCGCGTAGTGTGCGTATATAGTCGCGTGTCGCGCGTTACCCGGCGCGTGCCGCCTCTTCATTTCGTATAATACTGTATCGCTTAATGTACATGCGTATTTGCGCGTGTCCGCACGAGAGTGTACGTAATTTTTGGCCTTTTGTCGCGGTTTTCCGTGCATTTTTCCACACCACTTGTGGGTCACACAATAACAATATTATACTCCACGGCGAGTAGGTATTATATTTTATAACATAATATAATAATAGTATACGTCATATAACGTAAAAAAACGTTACACAATACGTTATCATTATATATTATATTGAACACGGCGCGTACCTATTACTCCGAAGGGCGGATGTAGGTTAATTTAATATGTGGAAAAGTGATGGAAAACATATGATATGTGCATACGCGTGTAGTACGTACCAGACGCGGCTCTACACTCCTCCGGCGCACGCCCACTCGTCGTGTGAGTGTGTATGTGTATTAATTAACGACGCGCGCGCGCGCCAGCTCGTTAACGTTTCGCCTTTCAATTATTAGATTACACGTGATTTTCGTCTCTCGTTTATAATAATAATAATAATAATAATATATGAGATCGTATAGCCGGGCCGGTCACACATTATATATTATTACAATACACCGCCCGTGTTTGCGTCGCCTGGCCGCGTGTGTTTAATACGTCGATGTTCAAACTATTGGTATAATATATCGTAATAAATTATTATTATTTACGATACAGTACAGTACAGGCGGAATACAATCGGTGCCAAATTCGTCGGGGATGCTGTGGATGCGATACACCGGAGCCTCGAGGCTGCAGCGCTCATTGTATATGGGCATAGGGTTGATACGGGTCTTAGATTTTCTTGTAAACTGTGAAGCATATCGAATAATGGTCAAGGAGCAAAATATCTTAAGCGGACGTGTCGTCTCCGTCTTACACACTTCGTATACGACATAGACAAAACACGTTTACGCAGTCTGAGTAGAACTCGATCAATTTTGGTTCTAGAGTAAATAATATACTTATTATAAAATTAAAAAATGACAATATTTTGGAGGGCGAGACGCTGATTTTTTTTCCAAATTTAACGTTCATAATTAACCTTTAACTTTTCAAAATTTTAATTTTTTTTTAAAAAAGTCAGCGTCTTGCCCTCCAAAATATATAGACAGCACATGTGGGTGCGACGTCTTCTTATGAAATTATTCAAAACAGTTATGGATTCAGATCCCCGTTTGTGACTCGATTTAAAGGAACAAATAATGAGCTATGAGGTGTACTAACCTAATTAAAATGTGTATTATTTTTTAAATCCGTCTTGACTTTTATCGAATATCCAACAATGTATAATCAATGCGTTAAATTAGATTCTTGTTATAAATTTAATATATTTTTTGAGGGGCTTCCATTATTAATATTGCACACTAAAACTCGAATCTGACACTGAATACAACTACGTAATTCAAAGCATCACACGTGAAATTGCAGACGTTCAAGTTCTCACTTCCGGTATATGCGGTATATGTAATGTATTCTATTATAGACTATAGGGTATATCAAATATACTTTCTTTGATTTTTTTTTTTTTAAATATTTTTGGTGTATTCATCAATCTAACGTTATGACTATAGTACATTCCATCTGTAGAGATACGATAACCGACTGTGGACTGAAAATTGTTAGCATAGATTGCATCGTAAAATTATAACCTTAAATTTATTTCTTATACCTATACTATTGTTTTATACGTCTTGAGGTTTAGCGGAATATCACAGTCTTATCTGCATAAGTTGATAATTGTTTACCTGGAGATGTAAGTAGAGCGAAAGAATTCACGTTCTGTTCAACTTAGTCCACACTCTCTATGATTTATGTATATTAATAATAATATTGAAGACGATTTCTAAGAAAATTTAGATACTGTAATACTCGTATTAAATTATAAATGTATAATATCTAATGTGTCAATTAAAAATATATTTTATAATAGGATAATGTTAAATCTATATAATTGTATGGCCGTGTGTTTAAAGCCATTAGTCTGTCCCTGACAGAATAATAATAATTATTCAATTAAAAAAGGACAACCAGTGCTGGTTTTCCAAAAAAAAAAAACCAGATATGCCTTATTATATTATTACACATTCAACCATCTATGTATTAATTTAATCTGGACCGTTATCGATTAATAAAATTGTTATACTATTAGCATATTACAAAAAAAAATCTTCATGTTTTAAAATTACTAATAATTATATGCGTACATTTAAAACACGCTTTTTACAATAATATATACATTTATATGTAGGTTAGTAACTATCCTGCGTATTATGTTATAATATGCGTATTCTAAAAACGAAATTTATTGTACTTTTGTATATATATTATTATACTTATATGTACATTAAACTATTACAAAAATCATTAAAATATGTAATAATTTGAAATGTATAAGGTTATTTTGTATAAGTGTGTATTATAAGATAGATCTTTTTCTCACTCAATTTTATAATAATTTCTATCATCTTTTCAAAAATATTATTCTCACGCTATCCAGCCGTAACAAACATAAATTACCAATTATAATACTATAATATCTATTACGAAGAGCAAATGTAATAAACTAAAAATATCACATGTTTATAGTTTACATATGTGAAGATTTTAGATGTAAAATAATTATTATAATAATCTTAATCATCATAGAATTTAGCTATACGATTATACGAATATATATATATGTATAATAATTTAATCAAACAGCTATTTAAAAAAAAATTAGTAAAATTAATTATTCTGTGGGCCAAACGAGAATAATCTGGCTATGAGTACCTACTAGCGTTTAATGATAGGGTTGATCATCGGTTCAATTTAGGTCAGACATCAACATGATCGCATCGTACATCACGCAAAGATCATGGCCAATCACTATATCATTATGTAAATAATCTAATCAACAGAGATCGAAACTTATGGCACACGTGCGCTAGGTAAAACGCAATCCAGAATACATAAAAATGTGGCATGTGAAAATATTTATACATTTTATAAATAAAATAATAAATTGAAATAAAAATAAAATTTAAAAGACATGGAACTCGTAGAATCTTTTTTGGCCATCAAAGTCAGCACCTGGCTTTTCTGTATTATTATTATTATTATTATTTTTTTTTTTGTGGAGGAAGAAGAGGGGTGGTTAGCTGCAGCCTCTAGGATCGACCATCTCGCCATTTATCCAGCTTTCCATTTATATCCCGGTCAGTAGCTCATACCTTCCAATCTGTTTCTATTCCTAGCTCTTCTACGTCAATTTCTGTTTTCCAGTAAGTCATTTTCCTGCTGGGTTATTATATATATTATTTTATTCAGTAATGGATTTTTGGCTTCGACAAATTACCCCCTAGCCCATTGTATTTCTGATTGCTTCAACAATATTCGGTTTTTGATAAAGTGATTCTAACTCCTCGTTTTTTCATAATTATTCAATCATTAGTTATACTAGCCTTCGCAGGTCCGAAAATTCTTCTCATTATTTTCCTTTAAAAAATAAGGGGTTTTCTTTCGTAAATTTCTCGGATTTCCCAGGTCTCTGCTCCATATATATAACTATTAATCTAATCAAGATAGTATTCCTGTATTATATGTATTTTAATATATGTCGTATTGTATGATGTGATATTATTTATAACTGTATTATACAAACAGGTCGTCGTCGTTTCGTCAAAACAAAAAAAAAAAAACAAAAAACAAAAAACCACTCGTAGGGTGTTAAGTGGCCGGCGGCAGCGTTCGTTAAAACGCGTTTAAATGCAGTTTAAAATCGCTAACGACTCGGCTGGTTCGTCCTGGTTCATCTTAGTTCGCGTGCTGGAGCAGTGCGCAAACGCCGTAAACTGTACACATTATAATAAACGTACAGTTATTATTATTTTAGCCTATGCACGCGGCAGCTACGGCTCTTCTCCAGATGACGCGATGAGGACTTGACCCTCGTCGTCTTGATAGCCATGCTACCGCCGCCGCCGCTGGACAATGCGATCCACTAGAAGTGCAGCATCACTGTGTGTATACTATATACATGTATATTATATTGAAATGTTTATGATATTATATATTTTATATAATATACACATTTTCCCGTTGTTTACATTGTTACGGATTTTTAATTAAACCCCATTATAAATTCGCGTGTTTATATTATTATAATAGTACTCGTCGGACGGCCTAGGCTCGTTATAAATTTTTATTATGCGCGCGTGCACCGCGTTCGAGTGGCTTCCTCCGCGCGGCTACCGATCCTTGTTGGGAGCTTTTTGTCTCCCTCCCTCTCTCTCACTCTCTCTCTCTCTATCTTTGTCTTTCTTGCGCTTATAATATATTTGTTTCCTGCCAAAACAATGACCTCCCCGCTTCCTTTTTTTTACTGTACAAAAGGGATCGACGTGACGGTACAACGTGTGTGTGTGTGTGTATGTTGAAACATTGAACAGCAACGTACCTACTCGAGTAGTTGCAAACGAAACATGTACACACATAATACACATCATATTATAAGACGAAATCTCGGGTACACGCGAAAAGGTTATTATATTTGTGACAATTCTTAAGTTTTGAGTGGTTGAGAAACGCGTACGTTTAATATAGGTACGCGTATTATATAGTATAATAATAATATATACGCCTGAAGTTATGTATTTACCGTCGCCTTATATATTGCCCAGCTCGTTTATCCGATCCGCGAACGGATATAGGTATTATATTCCTATTTACGTATAATTTTTTATATTACATACAATATCTTATGGTGGCATTGGATAGTAATAACTACTAATGATTTATGTTTAATAAAATCGTCTAATTGAAATCAACCATAACTACATTTCTAATGATTAAATGAGTTTAGTGTTAAACTATTTATTATTTATGTAGTATAATATGTTATCTATATATTATTATAATATGCGAGTGCATATATATATATATTTGTAGGATTGTAATAATCCGTCAACCTGTGTATCATAAACCTAACAATAAAGTTACATTTTAAATTTAAATAATTAAGTGCTCAAACAGTTATTATTATAATATTTCAAATTAAACCTATACATTATAATTTTTTTTTAATTTTATTCATTAAGTGCATTTTACATATAATTCGCATATTTTTATAAATTACTACATAATAAATTTACAGCATATTTACTGCATCAAATCAAAATTATATACATAATTATAATTTTATATTGCTATATTCTTATTCACATTAAATATATATTATATTGAAACATGACTTATAAAGATTATAATTAGTATTTACCATTATGGCATTATATGTACATAAATATTATATTATATAGTACCTATATCTAACTGTAAGACATAATTTTTTTAACCGAACACTTTTTACTTTAATCTGGAAATGTATACCCTGCGGCTTTGAGTAATTGATAATTTATTCAAATGTTTAGTGTCAAGTTGTATTTTATCAGCATCATATGTGTTTATTACAAGTTCATAAAAAATAATTAAAAGAATATAGCTAACGTGTTTATTAAATCACCATACATGCATTGTAGATTACTACAGGGTAGGTATATTTTATTACCAACAAACTGGATTTAATTTACTCAGCAATCACTGATATTATAATTCGTATTTTAACCGAAACAATTGATCATTATTATATACAATAATAAATATACAATAAATTCGTGATACTGATACAGAAAATGTTGACACTATAAAAACCATTAGGGTAATTTACAAATGCGAGACCACAAAGATGTGATAATTATGTATTATAAAAATTGTGAAAGTCATACATATACATATACTAAAAAAACTGTCTATAAATTAACTATGGAATGTTACCACTCTATTAAAATGCATGAACAATTTTGCTGAAGAATTTATGTTTACATTAATTATAAATATTTGAATTTAGAATACCGTATAACTTTTCAAACCAATTTATATATTTTAAATTATTATAAGTTTATTTTCAAAATATACAAACACTTTTAATATTTTATGAAAAACAAAACAACTTAGTAAGGTAATACGTGTGGAAGTTTAAAACAAATATAGGCCACAATGTACTCAATCCTACATCAATAACCAAATCATAATCGTATTGGAATAAACAATAATTTATTATTACTAGTTAGGTAGTAGTTGTTAAACATGTAGAAAAACATACTGCATAGTTTTTATTTTTTTGGCAACATGAAACGATTAAACAATTAGAAACTTGTCCCTTTTACTTTATAAATGCATTAAAATATAATATTATTTTATAGTTGTACATTTTAAAGTTATCATAAAAATTGCCTAATTATAGCCCCTTAAATGTTAATGTAAGACAATAATTAAGACATCCTTTTCGTAAATATAGTATTATCTACGATATAAAGTATTTGTTGCGAACAGCGCACAACCTACGAGTATAATATTTTGTATTTGAATCCATTAAACTATAATACTATAGTTCGTTTTTAGTCATGTATTTCGTAAAATTATTAAAGTACTTTACCATAATAAAACACAACTTGTACCTACATGTATGTAATATTATGTTACAGTTTAAAATGTGCATGTTTTAATGATAATTATATAATAATATATATAAACGTACGTCGTCGATTTTACAAAAATATTACTTAAGACCACACAAAATCATACACTCGCACATCATTATCATAAATTCCAATTATGTTATTATAGTTAAACTTATTATATTATTTATATTGTCTGGCTCCGTGTTTTATAAGGTACGCGAACAGCGACCAAACCGATGCAAATAATGAAAAAGTGCGAAGAAAATTATACGTTATGGCATTTGAGTTGGTTTATATCGAGCTTACGCATCTTTTATGAATAAAAATGGTCCTATTCTCTATTGAGCTTAACATCGGCATAATTCTTAATGTTACATCGTAAAATAATTTATATTATATACGTCATCGTAATATAATCGTTATGACGTGTTTCGAATATTTTCGACCGTTCAATTTGATGAGCTCGAGGGTGAAATCCAGTCGACTGAGGTTGTTACCGCGTCGGAACCTTGGTGAGGGCGGTACCATACCAGATATGTAAGTATACTACACACGCGAATATCTTTTTAAATAATACACATAATATGTAAATCGTGATGGCGAAAATCGTATACGGCAAAAATATTATACCTATGGCGGTATATTCGGCGGATATACAAAACTGTGGGATATTACAATGCCGCGGCAGTGGCAATGGCATGCACGGTATGTACAATGTACATAATATTATATTATTATAATGTATGCGCGGTGTGGGGTGGCCGCGAGTGGAGGTAAATAGTTTCGAAAACAATCGAGAGGTCGTTTCCATTTTTTTTTTCTTCTCCACCGAAATATTAAAAAAAAATGATAGTAATAATGTATTCCTATGGGAAAACCGAATCGTGACATCCCCGAGCTACCGATACACGTTCGATGGCTACCGATTATGGAAATTCGAAAAAATTTAAACACAGTGGTTTCGGGGGAAACGGGTAGGTATGTACGGCCGCACGCGTATTTATTTATGAATTTTAAAATGTAAATCACGTGGGAACAATACGGACAATCGTATATTATAATATATATATATATATATATATATACCAAACACGTACGTATATAAATAAGTAGTAAGTAAAAAAAAATAAAACACTCACACATATTTGTCTCGGGGCACATGCCGGCGTCAATCACACACACACACACAAGCCGACCGTGGCTACTGTTGAGCCCTATTATTATTGGCCAAACACGGAAATTATAGCAATCAGTAGCCGACTGGCTACTGTTCACTTGGACATCTCGGCACCCCGATCTGCGTGCGTAAATACGTATTATAATATTACACACACACGCGCGCGCGTACACGCATTTACATACAGAGATATATAGACGACTACGCGGTCGGTCTCTATTCCGTCGTCTATGTATACGCACATAATACATATATACACACGATAACAGCAAATTACCTACTACTGTTCAAAATAATAATAATAATACATAAATATATGATAATAAATTCGGTAGTCGGAGAACCGAAATGAAATGCGTACAATTAGAGCTGTAGTAGTAGTAGTAGTAGTAGTAGTGTGGCGCTGGAAGGATCGTGCCGACCGCCCTGAGGGTGTGTGTGTGTGTGTATGTATATATGTATATATCGACGCGCTGACACCCGTAATCATAATATCGTATTATGTATATGTATATACGTATAATATTGATATATACGTAAATATAATAATAATAATATCATACTCGCGTATAATATTATATACAATACACGAATATAAACTGTAATATGTATATACACGTACGAGGATGAGGAAGAGAGTTACGTATGAATTCGATCGAATGACGTCGAGTGATACGCAGTGCTGGTCGTTATTCGACATTCCGCCGCTGCCCACAAATCATCATATAGTTTTTGATTTGAAACCCCGGTCGACGACGATTGAAACTGCTAAAAAATGATTTATGTTTTTAAATTTAAATTTTTTCGAGAGAAAATTGCACGAAATTTTGACGTAGTCGACTGACACTCTATGTGCAATAAATCTAATCTTGGACTAGATAGGTATACACACTTCTAGTATATATCGTAGTAAGACGCATGTATAACACTTGAATATTTTACGGACGTGTATTTATAAACAAAACTTGAAAGTACATCACGCACTACCGGAGTTTGACAAATTGCTGAATTTATATCGGATCGAATCTCAACTGGTACACCGGGCGTCGAGAAATATATTTTTCTTTTAGACGCGGCACCCCAGGGTCATCAGATAATGTCAAACAGTCGTTTAAAAAATCGTTTGTGGCATTGAAAATGATTTGCACGTCGACCTGATTTGTTTTTTCTCCGAAAAGATGTGTTGATCGTGATTAAAAAAAAAATGTCTATCTCATATTTTCATCACATCATAATATATCTGTAAAAAATAAAATCTCATGACGGCGTTTCCAATTGAAATCCATAAAGTATAAAACGATCGTGATTATAGTAGGTACTTACTACATTTAGCTATATATAATAATATATTCGGCAAGATAAAAGAAATATTGTTCATTTGAATATTTAACACAGCCATAATTTTCGTCACGTCAATATTAATCAAGGTTATACAAAATAATTGTTAATGACTATTGCACCACTACACTACTACATTACCACGCGTTGCATTCGATTAAATTAAATGTAGTTGTTTCACCGTAGTGTAAATACTAATTGACCGGATTATATTTACTTTTCTTGTAGTGCGGTATTTACGTAACCCAAACAAAAACTTTATGCAAACTATTAAATACTTATATCTCAACTATGTTTTAAATTAGTTAAAACTCATTGCATTCGCCTTAATTAACTATTATCATCATCATTGGCAGATGAATAATAACATATTATTATGACGATTGTTGCCGCTCATCGAGGAAATTTGAATGATTGTAATTTTGACAAAAAGGTATAGTGTTGTTGCGTATTATTATTAAAAAATAAATTTTCCTGTTAATAAACTAACTGCGAATAAAAACTCTTATACCGAGGGTTCTTTTTTCAGTTCAATTGCTCCATCAGTGATTTATAAACAATTATCCGGATAAGACCTAATGGATTGTAAAACACACACACACACACAAATACACCATTTGTATCACTGAAGGATTAAGAAGGGTGGTTTTTTTCACATAACATTTAAAAGAACAAATAGCGAATCAAACAATAGGCTTTATATATATATATATACATTTATTGTATCATTTCGATAATTAATATAACCATTTTAGCATTTTACAGAGTACAATTTAGGATTATATTGTATTTAATATTATACACTATATTATATAATATAGGTAGTATGCAACTATTAGTTCGAAATGAAATATTACAAAACTATATAGCTTATTGTTGGCTTAAAGATTTAAGCTAAATAATTAAATTAGTTTTTTCAATATTTTTAAGTAAACTAGTTGGACCATTTCATCTATTTCTATAATATGTACGTGCTATGTGTCTACCACCCAAGTTAAAGTTTCGATGATCTAGAAAATGATAATAATTTATGTTTTCAAATAAATATTATTTAA
The DNA here is from genome assembly GCA_020882235.1 of Schizaphis graminum. Classification (NCBI taxonomy): domain Eukaryota; kingdom Metazoa; phylum Arthropoda; class Insecta; order Hemiptera; family Aphididae; genus Schizaphis; species Schizaphis graminum. The sequence goes on from CM037034.1 coordinate 43,653,197, forward strand.
GGTATACGTTTTTTTTCATGTTTACTTATACAATTTTTAAAAATAAGATTAATAAAACAAAACATCACTAAGCATTACTGTTGTGTCATTCTTATGTGCAGTACTATAAAACCAATAACGTCATCGCCTACTTGAAATTTTAGATATTGATTTTATATTTTTACGGTGACAATAAGGGGTTACCGTCATCTGGGACCTTAATGATATGTTTGTGATGAAAATTGAATACTAAACCAACTTTGAAGAGGATAGGGGTGAGTTCAATCGGAGCGGACATTCGGAACGAAAAACCAAAGACGCCGCGAATAAAACGATTATGAGGCCATCAGTGGCGTCACCATCACCGACGAGGGTGCGCCGGTGTGTATTTTTTGCTCTCGCCCGAAATATTTCGAATTGCAAATCCAAAATTGATTTTTTATAAAACCAATTCGTCTGTGAAATTTAAATTTTATTCTGTAATATATATAAAGGGGTCGATCTCACCGACTTAGAGGGTTGTTGGATCAAGGCCGTGTGTAAATGACATGTAAACAACCGCATACGTGTACCTACGAAATGAGTCAATTAACTATGTACAGACATCAAAAGATCTCGTGTTGTGGGAAATTAATTGAAAAAAGGCTTGTGGCAAAAAATAATATTTAAAAAAAAAGGGATTAATGGATTTTTGATTTTAATAACTGTTACAGGGCAGATGGCCGTTGTGAATGCAATTAAATTAAATAAACTTTTTAAAGTGCACACAGCGGGAGATTCTACCCGTTCTATTTGTTTATTTGAATTTTTGATAAGCTTCACGTGATAAGAAAGAAAAAAACAAATAAATATTGTTATATACATATAAAAATATATAGTTGTATAAAGGTAATATAATCATACAGAATTATAGTCATTGTATTTTGAATGCGGTTTCAAAAATTAATTTTCGATATATTGCACTAGAGGACGATAAAAATAATACGTTGAATCGGAAAAAATTATAAATAAGTATAAACAATATGAAATTTTAGTTTTCGTCAATCATGGCCCACGTAAAAAAATATTTTTTGTACAATATTTAAGATTTTTTTTTCTTTTTAGAATCTCTTCAGATAAATTAAATTACTTTTTAATGGGTTACTAAGTAAGTAGTTTTATAATTAAATTCTATATTTTGCTTAAAAGGGATAAACTATTTTTTAAACGAACATTATTAATGAAACGATAATGATAATCAAAGCTTTGTTTAATATTATATTAGATACCTATTGAATTTTTAAATTAATATTAAGGATTAAACCATTTTTACTTTACGTACCTATCGAATATACGAGTATACAAAATTAATCTATAGTATCTTATCAGTATAAGTATAATGTATATTATGTCATATTCCAATTATGTATGTTTCATTATTCAGTCAAATGATAAAAAAAATGTATAGAACATGTTATATACATGCGTATAATAAGATTCATTTCAAACTATTTAAAGGAAATAAGGGAAACACACTATATCAAAATTCCAAGACTACAGTATATTTTTAATATACCATACCTACTATATTTTATATTATTATTATTATTATTTTTTTTTTTTTTTTTTTAATTAGATTTATATAATATTTTTTATAAACATACTACGTTTAAGTTTTATAAATTAAGAGTGGAGATTATAATATGCATTATAATGTAAATAATATTGAAATATTATAATTTATATTGTAAATTATTCAAGTGATTCAGTAGCAATTAAAGTTAACATTTTAATCTTTAGATTTGGCCAATTTACTGAAGTTGATAAGTAAAGAAAAAAATATTTATATTGCAAATATATTCCGTACATACATTATGAGTTATAATTAATATAAAATATTAATATTAATAATATATTATACTATATACGATTTAAAGAAAAAATACATTTTAAAAGGATTAAATTATGATTTATTGTATATTTTTTAAATTAGTCTCAATACTTAAAAAAAAAAAATTATAAATAGCAATCTTTTTCTGAATCTGACTAAAACTTTAACACTTTTCGTTTGAAAAGTCTATGTACGCATTCAAAATATTCTAGCTATGAATAAAATATATTATTTTAATAAGAATTGGAAAGTGTCTATCGAATATAAATATGTAAATTGTATTTTATACATTTACCTACGCTACCAATGCTTTTAAACCATCGTTATGGTAAAATAAATTTTCGAAAGTCACGAGTAAAAAAAATAATACACCTACCTACATTTTTACTATATTATAACCTTTTTTTATTTACTCTCAAATTCAGGTTGACCAGTATAGTGATCTTTAAATAAAGCAAGGTTTATTTTTATTTTCCATTTTCAGTTTACTAATAAGACTACTTCAAAAAATGTGGTCTTGAAACACGCTAAAAGTATGAATTTCACGAGTACTAACTAAAATATTATTATGTCGAGAGCTTAGAGATGTAGAGTAGGTATAGGATTGTATGAAGTATTAAGAAATATTATGCGCTTAGTGTAACGACTGGTAACGTTCACTCTCTCCTCTTGACTTTTCATTTCATATAAATTATAATATATATATATATATCAATTTATTTATGTTACGCATACCTAAAACTGAAGGTATAAACGATCAATAAAAAAACAATGAATTGCTAAAATTGACATCGGCTAAAATAGGTAAAAAGTCATTATATGATAAAGTAATACTTAATTTATTGGACATTTCTATTGCCGTATCGGAGAATACTTTGGATTTTTAAGGATTTAGATTTTATTGTGATTATTATGGATATGACTTTTTTAAACATATTACGCCAATATTCTAATAATAATACTTTTGTGTACGCATAAAAAGTTATTATTTTTAAACACGCTCACGACAATTCAATAAATTATTAAGCATTGATGCAACTAAATTTGTATGCCTTAATTAAATACTGTTCGATATGATATTAAACACGCTCAAAACCGACAAACGGCGTACGACGGGCATAACGCAACTATTCTACAACGGTTTAACGTAGATTTTACAAACACGTAGGTACCTATATCGATGTGTAGTATATACAAACTTTATAATAATACGTGAATAAAATAATTAATACTAATTAATAATATACTTATAACGGTTGAAGAAGCGTATGAATAACTGTCTGTCTACAGACAACCTGTGAATAATAAGGTAATAATATGAATAAGTGCGTCTCACCTTAACACGGTGCCCCGAGGAAACGGTCGGTATCATCGAACCGAAAATGATGACTGATGTGGCTCGCACAATATCGTTTCTATGGAATTTCGTCATACTGCACAAAACGTTTGATATCGAGCACAGAGGAGACAGAGGAGAAAAATGATGGCGATGACTGCGTGTTTTCATAAGACGCAGACAGACAGAACGCATAACCACGATATTTTCTGCGGTTAATTTGCTTGCTTCGAATCCGTCGTGCCACACAATTCTCAATCGAAAACCGTTTTCAAGTTTTTGCCCTTTGCGAGTGCTTGAGGTGTTGTATAGCGTGCGATGACGTTCTTATGAAATAAATATAATCTATTGTATACGGTATACGTATTTACGTGTATACGATGGCTTCAACCTCAAAAATCAAAATAATTTTGAGAATTATTCTCGGCCTATCGAAACCCATCACCCGTTTCTCGAATGATTACAAACAGAGGGTGGCACGTCGGGGTGTAAAACGCAAGTCAATCATTCATTGTCCATGTGTATAATATTCGCAGGTTCATCGTACCTACTAGGACGCCTCAGTGGCCATTGTTTTAAATCAATTTTAGTTGCACATAATCCAAATAAAAAATGTATCAAATAGTTAAGTGATAGCGCGTACCTATTTATTAATGATAGGTATCTAAAAGACCTTAGAAAAAAAACACCAACAATATGAATAAATTATCGTCGACGTTTTACCCGAAACATTTCAATCACTCATCAATTCATATTATGTATTATACAATTTAACGCTTTGATAGTTTTATTGTAGATAGTATTATTTCGACATAAAAAAAATTAACATAGGCAAGTTATTAAGTGTTTGATAAATGTTTTACCAAAGTTTTTCGTCGAAAACAAATTTTACAAGAAATGAATAGTTTATTAATATAACCCTAAACTTTAAGCCTTGAAATAATTACCGATTACTTTAGATATATATGTTGAATAAAATTAAGCCAATTTTTCGGATTTTCTGTTCAATAATTTATAAATATCATTGAAACTTTAAGTTGGCCTTACTCTTTACAACTAAAAATAAATTATTATTTTGTCACCGCGGTGGGACATTTCAGAGTACAATTTCTACTGTGGTTGTCAATGATTTTGTCATGGTGAAAAATGAAGCTGATTTTATTGATCTGCAGCTATATATTATATATAATAATATGTATTCTCGTGTAATTTGGTATTTTGGTATGAATGTTGTCCACATTTGAGTGCTCAATTGAATGTACGTCAATTTACATACATTATGTGTAAAAATTCCTATATATATTCATATACTATACTATAGGTAAGGTTAGGTACTTTAAATAATATAAAATTTAAAGGTTTTTGATTAAAATTACTTTCGCAATTTTGTCGGTAAAATGTATATTCGGTTTTATTCACGAAAAAATTTTTGAGCATATAGTGAAACGCCCAGAGGCACATTATAAAAGGTATAATAATGTACCCTGTTCAGTGCCTTGTCATTGTTTTTTTTATCATCGATTTGTTTTTGTTTTTATATGTTATATTTATTATGCTTATAAGGGTTTTACAGTGCATTTTATGTACGGGCTATTTTTATTTTTTATATATTGTTACTTTAGGTAATTATAATAATAACATAAATTAAAAAAAAAACGACACTGATCAATGTATACACAACACCAAATTAAATGATATACACAAACGCATACCTATATAGGTATGTATACCGTATTATGTTTATATACTGTTACTATTCGGAACAACAGTAATAACAATAATAAATACATCGGTGACGTGATGCTACTATATATGTGTCTATATATTATGTAGTGTAACAAAATGGTCGGTGGCGGTGAGGGTATATATAATATATTATATGTCGCGCGGTGGCTAGCGTGTGTGCGTTCACGCGCGCGCGCACGCGCGCCAGTCGCCCGTGGTCCCGATTCCCGTGCGGGACAAAACGCGGGCGGGGGCCATATTGAGCTTTCGCGCGAGTGTACGCTAGCGCGCGGGCCGCGGTGCAAACTTCGCGCCGATCAATGCGCTCCGGGCGCAAACTCACCCACCGCCGCTACCCAATCGCACCCAATCCTGGCCAACCGTCGCGCCCCGAGCGGCCGACGCGCGTCCAGCGCACGTCAGTCAGCCCCTTGGCAACCACACGCCGCGCCGCGCTCGCCGCTCGCCCGCATAACCCACGCCGCGCTTTTCCGTCACACCGCGGGTCCCCACTACCGAGCACCCTCTCCTCGTTCATCCACTTTGTCGTAGTCCACACTTCCGCATGCCCCTGCCGCGCGATGGAAGGGGGTCGCGCGGCCGGCGGACCGCGTAATAAAATCTACCGCCGCCGCCGCCGCCGCCGCCGAATTGGATTGGCGTAAAAAAAAAATCACGAGTACGATTTTATTAAAGCGAATACTTCGTTACCGCTGCAGCCGAGTTGCGTGTGGTGCGAGCGGTTTTCGCTTCGTTTTTCTCGCGCTCCCCCCCCCCCCCCCGTTGTCAAATACTCAAATAGCTTATATTACGTTATAATATATCACCCGCACCGAAGTGTTTCGATGTATTATCGTCGAATTATCTGTAGTTTAGTCTTATAGTTTTACAGGTACACTTAAATTGAATTTTATCTAAAAATGTATACATATTTATATCTCTCTCAACAAACTTAAAGTTTTTTTTTCCTCATCGTCGCGGATCATCAACCGCGTGAACTTGTTTATAGAATAACCACTTGTCGTTTTTTAATTTTTTTTTATCGAAAACATCTTTTTATTATTAAACCTACTTCCGTGTATTGCGCATGTAATTACTAAAACGCATTTTAGATTCTGAGTGAACGATATTATTATATGTATATTTTTTATATATAAAAATTGATTGATATTAAATTAATTTATTTTTATTTTGCGTGTCTGTTATTACCTTTTGGATTAGTAAAAATGTTTCAATTTTCAACTTCGAGGATTGTTTATGGTAGAAAATTGAATCTATTCTTGAATTTTAAATTTGGACGAAATTAGATATATATATTTTATTATACTTACACCTGTACATAACGATATTTTTATAACATTTAGATAAATTTACTTACTCAATAACGAGACACGCGACACCTACTGTAAACTGGAGCCGTTATATTTTATTGACATCCCTCACTCATATTTATAATTTAATACGCGTCCATAAATTTATATCGCAATATTCAACTTAAACGTATCAAAATCAGATTAATATAATACGCATCGCTTATAAATATTCAAATTAATATTTTAAATTGATCGATGATGAATAAACATTGAATAGCATTTTGAAAAAAAAATGAATTATTTAAATAATACTACAGTAAAGGTACTGTAATTACTTTATGAAAGTCTATATTATATCTATATATATAAATATATAATATATATATGTTGCATAATTATTATTGATTAATACCACACGCATTTCAAATATAAAAAAATGTTTATTTCTTTTCTTTCTTCGTATTTTTATTTTTTGTTTCCATTTCTAGTACTCTTCTTACACCTATAGGTACATATTTGCTATACCACTTATAGTATTGTTCAAATTGTTGAGGGTTCTGTTTAGGATATTTTAATATTATGGGCACGAACTCTGTGGGGTCCAATGGATGTTGCCTGAGTGTTAGCACCCGTTCAGTGGTCATTACTTCGGCTACAATGTCGGCTATCATCTGCCTTGAATAACCGGCCAACATCGTGGCCAATGGTGTAACTGGAAATGTTCGGCTAACTACTGGATAGCTCATTAATAATTCGTTGAGAAATAAAAATATAGTACAAGTGTCAGGTACGGTGAACACAATGGTCTCGAATATACTTGACTGAAAATATATAATATATTTCAATTAAATTTCCAGTAACAATAATTTTAAGTTTAGTCACCTATAGATATAATGGTATTATTTATTATCATGTTATTTATTTACATTAAACTAATTTTATTTTATGTTATTATAATTTGTTCGTTTATTTTCAACTTAATGAATCATAATATTATGTATAATAGCAAACAACAATCATCGCATTTTAATTATTATACTTTATGCTTGAAAATATAAATATTTTAACTGTTAAATAACACTTGTATACTGATGTTATTTTAAAAATATATTTCACATGACATGCACATTTTACGGCTTCAATAAAGATTCAAACTTTTTTATAATTTGTTTAATTTAAGTGTATGACAAATTAAAATTTGAGTATGCATAGAGACGACATTTTTATTTATTTTTGATATCGTTTTACAGGAGTATTAACAACGATGACGTATTGTGTTCAAAAAATGTTTATGTAGAATTGATGAATATATAATTATATTATTAATAATATAAATGGTTATATTTAATTTTTGAAACATTTTACTTGATCTGTATACGTGACATAATTAACCCCTTGCGAACGGCGAGCGCACAAACGACTAGAGCAGTGAATCATATTTATTTCATATCATATATAAAAAATAAAAATAAAACAAGAATCGTTTAATCATAATTATAATAACCCAAGCTTTATAGGTCCGTGTAAATGCCGAGACAATGGATGTGATGGGATGTGGAGATTTTCCGTGTCATAGGTATGCGGTTAATGAATGGAATAATTATATGGTATACGCTCTATACTCTACAGTGTAACGAGCACGTCGGGTTTTACAGGTTCCTCTATATGAGCATTTTTTTTCCATTATCCATCCCTCTCGTCCACCCGCCGCCGTCGCCGTTTGGTAATATCACGAGTAAAAATCTCTGGACTTGGCACACACGCACTGTGTTATTATTGTTCTTTTTATACACTCTTAGGTGTACATTCACACACACACACACATACACACGAATGTGTATAATAATCGATAAAAAGCAATACAACATAAAACATTGTCCTAGATGCTTGTCGCGATTTGACTGAGCACGGCCTCATGGTTTAGTTCAAGTGAAATATCGATGGGCGGACCTATACAGCACATAAGAAAAACTCACCAGAATAACGAATATACAATATCTAAGGATATCTCAAAACTGTTATTTTTATGGTGATATCTCCTCTTAATTTTTTCCTTTAATATTTAATAATAATTTGATTATAATTTAAAATACATTCAACTCTTTTTATGGCCACTTATTTAGGTTATATAGATTACATCATTATTATAATATTAATAATAGTACGTCGAAATATATTAAATATATATATATATATATATATATATATAAAACATTAGGAAGTATTTATAAATAAATCAAAAAGATAGTTTTATCTTTGAAAGTGTTTTATTTCTATGTTTATAATATAATATTATGTGGACACTTATTATTAAGTATATTTTAATCAAAATTTATATTTAAATACTGTATTAATTTTTTTGAAGAATAAGAATTTTTATTTTATAATTTAAACAAATAATTAAAATAAATTATAATGAAAAATAAATAAATAGTGAACAAATTAATATTTTTATTATTTTTTTTTTTATCATAAATGTTCATAATGTATAACATTAATAAAATTTGATGAATCGAATTAAATAGAGTATATAACTAATTCAGCTAAAATTCAAATTTAAATTTAAAAAAAGCTGAAAGTAGCTATGTGAATGCATGTGAATTGTGTGTATGTATAAGTGTATGGCATTGTATGAAAACAAAGTACTAGGTAGATAACTTCAAGATTACATAAATATTTTCCAAATATTGTTATAAAAAAGACTCTTTCTAAATTTTTGTCTTATTATTGTTCTAATATTACTTGGGTATATCAGTTGTCTCTAGTTATTGTTAACAATTTAATATATTTCCTACTTTATTAATAAATTACTTATTTCACCATGATGACTATATTAATTATTAGTGAAATCACTATACACACGTTCTAAATACTTTAGCGTACTTAACCATAATTACATTTTCATGAAAAATAAATATTGTTATTAACCTAAAACATATACGAGTTTTGTTTGAAAATTATTAAAAGTTAATAATAATTAATGTATTGTTTTCTTTCTTACAATAAATATTTCATTAATTACTTATATAATATTATTCTTTGGTTTGCGTATCATGTTATATTTTGAAATAATAAAAAAATATTTGCTTCATAAATCATAGAATAATAATAAGTAATGCTATTAAATAATCATTAGTCATTACAAAACTAAATGCTTATTTTTTATTATGTGTGTTGAGTGTTAAATACATACTAATTTTTTTTTGGTAGTTAACCAAGGGCTTCTCGCTTTTCCTATTACTAGGATACGATCAGATTTGCTTAATGATTTCATAAGTTTTATCAACAACTTCTGCATCAAATTTGGTTTGTATACTTTTAAATCTTTTGGAATATTCTTATAAAATGGAACATCTGCTAAATCCACTTCGATTACAACTGGTTGATATGTTTTAGCAAACTATATAAGATGTAAATAATTTTGTTTGTATTTAAATAGACGTATCGTGTAATATTACCGTTATAATATTTTTAACTAATTGATTTATTTTTGGAAATTCTGGATAATTTTCTGACACGTTTTTAAGTGTTAGTTCGATTTTTAATGATCCAGTTTCTGTACATATTGCATTTATTAATATTGATTTACCAGACTTTTTGGGACCAGCTATCAATAGTGATTGACTGAATTTAATATTTTTTAATGTACGAAGCTCCTCAAAAATCAAACCAATTACACACAACTCTTTGATAATCTATACAAATATAAATTAATATTTAGAGTTTTAACTTATTCTAAATTGTTTTTTACATACAATGTTTTTTATATATTATATTAATATGACCCACTAATTGAAATTGAATAACTATAAATAAATAACTGTTTTATTAACTTTTATGCTTACCTAGTATTGTTGAGCCATTATAATTATGTAACTCTTTGAAGAATTATTAAAAAAAATATATTTTAATAAAAAAAATTTATATTATATTATATATGTCATATATGTCTAACAAATTATATCGATTCGAACAATAGCAGTCAAGTTAAATTAACTTACTTGACGTATATCACCTAAACCATAAGGTGGATCAAAGTAATAGGGTTCTTTTCTTAATACATAAGCACTTAATGAAACTTCACCTTCAAAATCAATGAATCTAGAAGTTACAGATTTTTTAATTAGGTTGTTTTTAACCAATTCTTCAAGGATTTCATCTGGATTAGGCGGTTTTGTTTTGTTTGCTTTATGTTTTTCTTTAATTTTTTTTGTTTTCTTTTTTTTTGGCTCTTTATATTTCTTTTCTGTAATTAGCTTGTATAGTTTATATAAAAAACTAAAAACTAAAATGTATATCATATTTTAATAACAATTTTACTTAAATCTCGAGCATATGCCATTTTTAAAATAATTAATTCTTCCTTAATAGTTTCATCAACTATAGCTCTGAGTTCCACCTGAGCCTTTGAATAAATTTCAGATTTTATTAAATCTTCCCTAGGTTTATTTTCTACTCCATCATATAATGCCCAATTATTATCATATTCATTAAATGTGTCTTTAAACCATTCCATTAATCCACTTGGTTCTAAAACGACACCCAAAATTTTAATTACTGCTATTAACTTTTCCTTAGTTTTTGCGGCTTCTAAATTTTTTTCTTTTTCCTACATAATAATATATGTACAAATATATTAATTATATGCATATATTCTATAGATATTGTTTGTTTTTGCATGCACATAAATTTATTAAATGTAAAATATATTAATATATATATTACAGCTTTATTTTTTTCTACTAATTGTTTCATTAGTTCCTTTCTCTCTTTTGCGGGTTTCTTTTCAAATTCTATAATCAACATGGCAAGTATTTCAGCCATTTCTATAGTCATCCACCTTCCTGTTTGAAAAATAGCCGAACCTCCTAGCGGTAATCGTTGTTTAAATGCTGATTTATAATGTATATCAGGTATATTTAACTCTTTTAAGATAGCTGACGATAAAACTATAGATAATATATAAACATTATAAATTACGATATAATTATATGCAAATAATTGACTTTACTTATCGGTGGTAATCCAAGAATATTATTATTATCGTCAGAGAACATGATAGGTTTCGAATCTGGCCACGTCGGTAAATGGTGACATATTTCAAAATATTTCCACACGTACGCTCTAAGCTCATCTTCAATATCTTCTATTAATTCATATTTGTTGCGTTTGACAAAATTTTCTTCTAATTTAGTTATGACTTTACGGTACTCTGAGTCTGCTTCAGTTTGTTGTATTGAAATTGTATCCTCTAGCTCGTGATTATTATTAAAATTTACTTTTTCACTAGTCATATACATACCTATAATATAAAATTTAAATAAATTTTTACTTTAAACTCTGGTGTAAACTATACAATTAATTATTTTTTATTAAATAAAAGAGAGATAGTAAGTTTAATAAATATAGATTTGATATGAATATGAAATACGAAATATTAATTACTTATTAACTGCAGCAATAGATATTAGAAAAAAAGAAATTAAAAAGAAATTAATTTATAATATTCTTTTCATTGGAAAATTATAATTATTATAAATTTAACCTAACCAAGTAGAGTGTGTCGTCTTTGTACCCTAGCTTTAGTTTGAATCATTAACCGATAATATCTCCAATATCGTTGAATCTTGACTGCCGCTTCTCTACCTTTTTCTTTACTAGGTTGTTTATATTTCCCAGAAATTATGTTGTTTCTAGTTATTCTAGCAAATATTACTAAATTAAACAAAAATTAATACGATTAAAAAATGTCCAATAATATATTAATTAATTTAACATAAATTTATACTCATATATACATTCATTGACAATTAAACGATCTTTTACTGCTCTGATATGTTTTTGAATGAATTTTATAGCCAATTCTCTTGAATTGTCTTCAATTATAATTTTGTGAAATGTATGTACAGGTTCAAAATCAAAAACAAATTTTTCTACATCAAATTGAGATTCCGATGATTGTTGACTTGTACTGGACAGCTTTGCATCTTCTATTTCAATATTTTCATTTTGTATTTCGCTTAATAAGTTATCATTTTCATCTATCACAATACGGTTATTTATTTCATCAATTTTATTGTCCATATCATTTAAAAATGATCGTCTTTCATTTCGATTAAATCGAGGTATTTTTAATTCAAACTGGTCATAGGTTATTTTCATATCATTCAATTCTTCAATTATCGGTCTATACCCGCATAAACATTTAAAAATGTACAAAATAATAATAAGCGTTTCTTAAACATACGTGTATATTGACAAGTCTTCATCAATAAGGAGGTGTTTGAGCTCAAGAATGCGACCAAAAGTGCACATTAATAATTTTTTTATAAAAATCCGTAACTGTGGTTGTATAATGCAGTCATGACATACTGTTAGTTCGTTAACAGTCAACATATATCTTAAAACAATTAAGTAAAAAAAAAGCGGGTAAGTGGGTATCGCTCTGCTGTATATTAGGGGGTGGGGTGGACCTCAGACTATGGAAGGTTAAATTTGAATGCAATGATAGGTATCATTGTATACGAAAAACGATTCTGAACGAAGATGATTTGTCAGTTTGGGATATATTATATTTAAATATTGTCAAATATTCTATTTTGAAACAAATAGTATAGTTTTTATAATATGTTACTATGGTTACTATGGCCAACATTCGCATTATGAGCGTATGAAATTTAATTTAAATTTTGACATATTTCGTATAAATTCGAACTTTAAACACTTATAAAAAAAAATTGTGATTAACGATTTCGGATTTTTTTTTATCACTTTAAGAACAACTTATAAGAAACCTTGTATTAAATTTTCAAGATTTTCTGGCCACCCAAAAAATTTTTATCGGCATTTGAAGAAAAAAAAACTTAGAAAAGTCGAAAATTTCAATTGTCTATTAGTAGCTTAAAAATGGTCAAAATATTTTGAAAATTTAACTGTAAAGAGATAACCATAATATAAACATTTGGTGAAAATTTCAAGTATTTACAATAATTCGTTTTTGAGTTACAGCAAAATCAAAAAATCGATTTTGTCGAAAAGTGGTTTTTCCGTAAAATTTCCATTTTTCTGTCATTTTTTTTTCGATTTTTTTGAAAACTATTAGAAAATTTTAATTTTGACCCCCCTAAAGTACCAACTAGATTCAATTCCCTATTCAAAGAGGGGCTGAAGTCAAAAATCAGAGCATTATTACTGCTCCAAATGTTGTCGTCAGACACAAAAAAAAAAAAAAACACACATCATAGTAAAAGCAATATACATTCATCACTTCGTTCAGAATCTAAAATTGAATACATATATATTTTTATAAAGTATACCTAATACCTATACCTACATAATACAGGTACTTATAAGTACAAATTTATCTATAGGTACCTATAATTGATATTTGAAAAGTTTTGAAATTGTGTTTTCACTGAAATTCAGTGTATAGGTACACAATCAAAACATCAGAGAAAATGTATTCTATTTAGGTACATATATGTATCAATATAAAAACATTGTTTTTACATAATATGTATTGGTAAGTATAAGGTCGATAAAAAAATAATTTAATATTATTATAATAAATAGAATTTTTTAAACATAACTATTTTTTTCATTGAAAATAAGTTGTTTTGTACAAATATTATAACTCATACAATGTGTTTTTATCAAAATAAAATAAAAATAATACCAATTGTAATAACTAATAACCTATTATTAATAAACATTTTATAATGGTAAAAAATTCTTAACGTACTACAAATTACGAATAAAAATGTATTATTAATGTCAAAATGTTATCGACGCTATTTAAAATGATGACTATATAATATATGTATATTTTATGATCGTAATTTTAAATTTTAAATGTAATATTTAACTGACACGTTATCGTATTACAGATTTTTTTTCCCGACTACTGTTTCTAAACAATTCGCATAATTATTAAATATTTTATAAATACTGAATAATAATAATGTATATATATATAGTTATATATTATGTTATTAAATGGTATAGCCAAAAGCTCATAACAATAATTTTAGGTAGGTACACGAGATTTTACAATAACGACAACCGTCCAGTATAGTTTCTGCAGAGATCCAGACGACTATCTAAAATTATTATATTTGAATAACGTTTGCGGCACTTTATTGCGTTTACTATTAATATATAGATGCTGCAGTATTATAATACACGTCGCACGCAAAATATTAATTATTCGATCTACCGCCCGTTAGCTGGTACCTATGGCCGCCACCGATGGACCTGTGGCCGTACACTAAAATATACCCGCGTATATACCTACATAATATATATATATATATATATACATCGATATAGCGTTTTATATAACGATATATGCGCAATACAATATCATATTGAATTATATCGTATTAACATAATATTATTATTGCGATGTGTATGTAAATAGGTACCTAACGTACAGCCTGGCCGCGTTCGCTCGCAACAGATTTCTCTCGGTGTTCGGGGCGGCGTCTACGAACGCCCTGTCGTCCCTCTCGATCCGTCGCAGCTTCCCGACGGCGTCCTTCCACGCGGGTCCGGCGCTACAACAGCTGTACGAGTAGCGGTCCACCATACCGGCGGCGGCGACTGCGGCGGTGTCGCCAAAACGATCTCGAAATCGTCGTTATGCCGACGCGATATACCTATAATATATATATATATATATATAAACAATATACTTAGTACATACCTACTCGTCGCAGTACACTATATACCAGCTATATATATCGCGGGTAAATGTCGTATACTATCATTATATATAAGTATAGGTATACCACCTACCCTTTACGATATCGCGTATATTTTTATATATCGGCTGCAGACCGCTAAGACCGATCGAATAATAAACAAACGCAGTCAAACGAGACGGATCCGTACGCGACCAATCGTGTGCGAACGCAACACACCTCCTCCTATAATCCGGCCGGCCGATCGACGACGGTGATCGTATAGTATTATATATTTATTATTATTTCGTATATCAATATTAATAAGTATATACGTTATTATTTGTGTACCTACCATGGTAGTAGTAGTGATGGCAATAACAATAATGCTCGCACAGCGGCGGCGGCGGCGGCGGCGACGACGACGGCGTTACCTTGGTAACCCCGGATTCGACCGCGCGATGACGTCGTCGGCGGCCGCGCGCGCGAAAAGCTCACCGCCGCCGGACGCGGCGAAACCAGTTGTGCGGCGGCTCCCACTCCGAGACGGTTACACGACCGCCGCGGACCAATACGCGCGGCGCTGACGACGGCCGCGTCCTTTTTGCGGGCGCGAGCGCGCGCGTGTAATATACGAAATCATAATAAATAATATAATAATAATAATGATAGCAACAACGTGTACGAGTCGTGTGCGCGCGCGTGCATAATAATATACCGTCATTATCGTCGCAAGCAGTATGGCTGCGGTCGATCCGGTTGTCAACCGGTACGTGTCGGTCTCGGGTCCTCCCGCTGGCCGGACGCCCCCGCCGTTCTCGGGCGTACGAATTTAAACGTATTCCACATCACGACCAATACGGTTTTTCGTTAACGTCCATTTAGAGTATAGTTGTCCGTGTTGAACGATTATTATTCAAAACACGCGTTGACTTAATTTAATCACCATAATATAGTATTGCAATAATTGTATAATATATAATATATACGGTTTAATTACAATAATTACATATTCGAATAATTTCAAAACCCGTGACGATAGATCGCGGATATATAACATTATATACTATATACATAAGTCTTATAAAAGGTAAATATGTTATTCTGATATTCAAATATACGTAGGTATCTAGATTTTTCACGAACGATTGCTATTTTTCTTTTCTTACCCGTTTGTCCTTATATATGAATGAAAATGTTAAACTTATTGTAAAATTTAATTTTGTATATGTTCAAATATAACTAAGTGTAATGCAACCATTGATGCATTACTTCTTTTCTCACACGTAACTCAGACAACATTGTATTTAAGAGAGTTTTCTTATTGTAAATAAACTTTGACAGATATTTTGATTATTAAAACTAACTACTAATAAATAAAAATATATTAATTAACGAATAAATATGGAAATAAATCCAACGTAAAACCTACTGTTGCAAAGAAGTTTGGCGTATAGTTACGCACAGTCATTGAGTACCTACAGTACATACTACATACAGGTATATTACTGATTTTATTGTATATATTAGGTGCCTAATGGATGCACTCAATTTAAATTCCATCTTAAATCCTATAAAACAAAAAATTCTTAGTGAATGAGATGGATGAATTAGATTATATTGCAAAGGATAATTTATATTTTTACTACGGTAAATTAATATTAAATTAGATACATGTAAACAGATTACGTGTACGTACCTAAGTCAATATACTGACGTACCACTTAGAATGGTGTTAATAGATTTGTAATACAAATATCTTAAAATGATTTCAAATATTTTGAAAATTATAATTTAAGGCGAAAATTTTTATGTTTCAATAAAAAATAACTAACATTCAATGTTGAAAAAAATTATTTATCGTTTAAATATAACCTATGACTATCGGTAATTATATGACTTATTAAATTATATTTTCAAATTATCATAAACAGCTATTGTAGTGTAGTTTATCTTAAGCCGCTCAAATCTAATTTGTTTCTATATTATTCCAGTATAAGGATAATTTACTAGAAATTTGGCATTAAATTTTCAAGTCTGTTAGGTAGATATTTAACGTTTTATGATTTTTAACTGCATAAGATTATACAAAAAAACATTTGTGATTTCTAAATATTTTGTCAAGCTAAAAATAATATAGTATTGTTCCTTACTGATATAAATATCCTATCTACCTATATAATATAAACGGCTGATTGTGAATTAATTTTAACTACTTAAATATTTGTATAGATAAGAAATGTAAAAATAAATATAATATATATATTAATTACGCATGTTGTGATTAATGAAATTTAAAGTTCGTGCAAAATATTATTAGATTCTGAACGAAGTG
The DNA here is from genome assembly GCA_020882235.1 of Schizaphis graminum. NCBI lineage: Eukaryota > Metazoa > Arthropoda > Insecta > Hemiptera > Aphididae > Schizaphis > Schizaphis graminum. The sequence goes on from CM037034.1 coordinate 43,670,436, forward strand.
ACGAAGTGATGCTTTTACAATGATGTGTGTTTTTTTTTTTTTTTTGTGTCTGACGACAACATTTGGAGCAGTAATAATGCTCCGATTTTTGACTTCAGCCCCTCTTTGAATAGGAAATTGAATCTAGTTGGTACTTTGAGGGGGTCAAAATTAAAATTTTCAAATAGTTTTCAAAAAAATCGAGAAAAACAAAAAAAAAATGACAGAAAAATGGCAATTTTACGAAAAACCACTTTTCGACAAAATCGATTTTTTGATTTTGCTGTAACTCAAAAACAAATCATTGTAAATACTTGAAATTTTCACCAAATGTTTATATTATGGTTATCTCTTTACAGTTAAATTTTCAAAATATTTTGACCATTTTTAAACTACTTATAGACAATTAAAATTTTCGACTTTTCTAAGTTTTTTTTCTTCAAATGCCGATAAAAAATTTTTGGGTGGCCAGAAAGTCTTGAAAATTTAATTCAAGGTTTCTTATAAGTTGTTCTTAAAGTGATAAAAAAAAATCCGAAATCGTTAGTCACAATTTTTTTTTATAAGTGCTTAAAGTTCGAATTTATACGAAATATTTCAAAATTTAAATTAAATTTCATACTCAGCTCATTATGCGTATGTTGCCTAATATTTTTTTTATTAATAAACAGATACTATAAAGTAACCATAGTAACATATAAAAACTATACTATTTGTTTCAAAATAGAATATATGACAATATTTAAATATAATATATCCTAAACTGACAATTAATCATCTTCGTTCAGAATCGTTTTACGTATACAATTGTATATGATACCTATCATTGCATTCAAATTTAACCTACGCTAGTCCGAGGTCCACCCCACCCCCTAATGTACAGCAGAGCGATACTCACTTACCCGTTTTCTTCTATTGTAGATATACTATTAACTATATACTCACGATTTTATAATAATAAACCTTTAAAATTAGTTTAATAAGTTTTTCCTGCAGATTCGTTACAATAGATGAATTATTATTTTATTAGATAATACCATAAGTACAAAATATAAAATTGATTTAGCAAAATATTAAGAATTTTAAGGTTTTAGTGTGATTTAACAACTTAAACACATCAAAAATATAATTCACTGGATTTGTACGATAATAAGATCAAATCATATTTTACTATAACTCCAGTGAAAAATAAAATTAAAAACAAAGTATGAAAAAGATACACGAACAATATTATAAGTAATATAATAAACTTATATAAAATTAAATAATTTATTATACACCCGCATACATGTATAATGTATATTATATACCTACATTATACACATTAATATGGAGTGAAAGTACTATGTTCTATATTGTATATTATGTGGTGAGTTTACGGCGGCAAGTAAAGTGAAAATATCTTAAAAACATTAATTGCACGCGCGCGTCTACTACCCAACACGCATTGGTTTGACGCCGCGGGGTAAACCACCCGAGTTAATGCAAATTCGCCGTTTTCCATTCGAACAACAGTGGTAGTGGTGACTACCGTTTTGAAATGTTTCTCCACCGTCGTTGCAGATGTCGCAGTTTCCATGCTTGAGGGCCCGTAATCTAGAGTATAGTATAGTGCGTCACGAAAAACTTCAGCCGACATTTTCTTAAAAAATATATCGTATCGACTAATGCTTTTCCCGGTTCCTGTTCAAGACTCTGTCTGAAAACATTTAAATGGAATTATTTCCCAAATAATAGCTCGTCATTCATCAGTATTGTACAATGTTACACTTGGATTCAACACTTTTATTCGAAATTCAAAACAGTCTAATTTAATTAGCACACATTGTAAATAATGTCTGTGTTATCAAAAATTTGCATAAACATTGTCATACATTAATTATTATCAGACGAATTTTAAATATTTACGTTAACTACGCTTATATAATATAAATACAAAACATGTGTTGTATAAATTAAAAATAAATTACTCATATATGTACAATAATTTGTTTATACAATGAAAAATGCAATACTTATTTAATGGTTTTATGTATTTTTATAAATATATATAGTAGTTAAATGTTTATAATACCTACCTACCTACAAAACAACAACGCATAAACACGAGTCATACATTGTATACTTGAGAATAGTTTACATTAAATATCAAAAATTAAAAGCTAGTCATACAATCATTATTTTAAAATGAAAAATGTATACTTTAGACTATCAAGTGCAGTAAATCAATTGTACATAAAAAAAACTTTAATCAAAATAATTTTCCTTATTTTAAACACTACTTGTTAAATCAAAAAAAAATATGAAGTGTATAGATTTTAATGATTTAACTAAATTATTTTTAGACGTGAAAATCATTGGGTGTCATCCTATACGGAAGTAGCATCGTCACAGTCAAAAATGTTCGGTGAGTTTGTACTTATTATTAATTTTTATGATGAAAATATAACTAAACAAAATGTAAAACGTCAAATTAAGAAGTTAATACATTTTAAGTAAAATGATGTACATAGGTATTATATTGGAACGCGTTTTTTTCTTCATTTTAAGGATGTATAATAGTAAATTATCAGTATCAATAAACTTATATAGGAAGGCGGCAATAAGTCCTCAATTGGGGAGACAGGTGAATTCCAGAAGGCGTGTCTTCTATATAGGATACTATATATATACGAGAATGATAATTCTATTGTACGAGATCTAAAGAGGATGTATATTGTATATATATACAACGACTCCGTCTATTAATTATTGTTTATTCATAATCAAACAAAGCCGCTTTTTCTTCGTGTACGTGTATATATATACTATGGGCATTTGGACCACGCAAATGATACGTTTGGCGGTCGCGCGGAGACAGTCAGATCGTACCGGGGGTGGAACCGACCCTTATAGACGGGAAATGATGATGATAGTCTTAAGTAAATGGCGTCAATTTTTTGGTCAGCTAGCCCCGACCAGCTATAATACACACCCAACATTAGTGCGTTTTATATGACGCCCATAAAGATAAAAAAAAATAAAAATAAAAAACATTGCTCTATAACCCCGACGTGCTTATGTCGTTATGTGACTTTATACCTGTAATTACTGATACACACACACATGCACACATAAAACACAAATATACTAATACACGCACAATGAACCCCGAAGCCGTGGGAAACGGGTAATGTACCACTAAATCTTCTGACACTCTTATGGGTCGAAAGTCGCGCGTCTGTACCTATAGCACGTGTTCAAAACTATTTGCAATACATAATATTGTGTTCTATAACTCTTAAATGGTATAACATGTTATTTACTTTTTTTATGAAGTACTTTTTCCAAAAATCCAATACAAAATATATATATTATAGATATCATTTAAGTAAGGTGTGATTTATGTAGTATTTGATGCGAAAATTTCCAGCGCTTTCATTGCGGTGCATCTTCAATTACAACGAATTATGTACTGAAACGTTTTCAATCGTTTATCATACAACATTAAATAACATGTAGGTATACTCGTAGATCAATTGCGTGTTCAAACCTTTTATATATATTTAAACATCGTTTACACAAATTATCCTTTTCAAAATATACTGTCTGTAAAATATATCTTTTTTTGATTTTTAAAGGGTCCCGAAATTATTAGTCTAACACATCAATTATTAGAATTATTATTATTATTTTTTTTTTTTTTAAAAAACGTTTTATCTACAATTGTTGAACAAATCAGGTACCTGTTAGTACTGGTTTGGACGTTTATTTTTTGAGTATCATGCTATTTACAGTTAATATTTTATTGTTAAGATCAATAATTTAGGTATACCTAAATATTCCTTTTTAACAATGTAGTAACAGCTTTGACCATTAGCTGTAAAACTAAATAACTAACAAGGACATAAGGTCATATTTTTATATAATATGTCTGGATTGAAAAATATCGATATGTTTCTTGTTCTTAGTTTTAATAGAGTTTACGTTATTTCAATAAATTATCAGATGAAAATAGTCGGACTGAGATTCTCAAAGCGAATCACGTAAAATGTTGAAATATATTTTTTTATACATACCTAATATTATATAATGGACTATATTTAATTTATAAATATTTGCTGTAATATTATATTATATTTCTGCAGTATACTTTTTGTTGACGACCGTTAATTTAATTTTCCGTCACTATTGTTATTTACCAAAATGATTACTAATGTATTGTGAAAAATAAAATAAAAAGTAGGATATTATTTGAAAAAAAAAAAATCAAATGCATTATACTTTTTATAATATTATTATACATGTGTCATATATAGTTTAAAAAAAAGGTTATTAGTATTTAGTGTATTGTCAATTTTTAAATATTTTCCAAAGTGGTCACACCATTACAGTTGAGAAACCTCTATATAGTAGGGTACATAAACTGTGGTATATAAATTAAAAATTTTATTTTTTTTTTACACGTTTTTATTTACGCAAAATTATCGTAACCGATAATTCAGATAATTCAGTGATTGCAGTTATGTATAGTTGAACATTTTTATTATTGCAGTTATTCAAAAAAGTGTCGAAATTACTAAAAAAAAAAAAACAATTATTCAGATCGATTAATATATTGTAATTTAATTTTAAGACATATTATTGTTTAAAATATTATAACGTTTAAATTATAATTATTCGTTATGGTGTAAATACTGAAATACTTTTTAAAATATCTATTGGAATTTGGATTCATATACAGCACTTATTTAAATATGTTTAGTTATAATTTAAAGACAGGTATAAAGATTGTTTTCAGTTAATTAGCTGCTATATTTTAATGTTTAAGGTATTAAACCTTTTGATCTTCTATACTGTAAACATATTAAAAATTGAAATTACTTACTAAAAAAAAGTGTACCTATAACTGTGTAAAAGTGTATTCTGTAAGTAATTGATTGGGTAGAATTCCATTTTATTTTTTATATTTGTATACTGTAGGTACAGTATTTACTGCCGTTTGTCTTAATGTATGTAACAATAGAATAATTCTTACAAATTGGTAAATGTAATTATCATTTTAAAATATGTAACCAGCATGGGGTTGATTATTTAAAAGCGGCATATTACCTACACAGAAAAAGGGTGGGAAACCGCTACTCTGGCGGTTTTTGGACACTTATATTATGCATATGTTTTAGAAAAAATTAACATTTCCCTACCTATAACACTAAAATGATCTTCCTGAGTTCATATTTATTTTAATTATAATCTTAATTTAAGTATTTTGAATAATAGCAACAAAAAAAAAAAAAAAAAAACGTGAGAAGAAAATATAATTATATACAAATAACTATTTAGTCATAAATAAATTAAAAAGAATAATAATAAAACTATTTAAATGTAATAAATATGTTATTGGATCTGTGTTTACTATACATTAGGTTGTGCATGTTGAAATGAGTCTAGATTTATACAGATTGAAATTCGAATATTTTGGGGATTTAGTCATAATATGATTAATCGTATCATTTTCCTTGCATGTGTCGCATTTTAGAGTCCGGTTTGTTGGTGATGAAGAAATAGTGAGTCTCTTATATTATTATTACTTTTCTTTTTAAAAGAAAGATAAATTTCCTCTTTGTTTAATAATAAGATGTTTTATAAACATTAATTTTTGTAATAACTAAATACGTTTAAAATTATTTTTCTTTTAATAAAATAGAGAAAACCATAAAAACAATAATTATGCAATCCATTATTAATTATGTTATTTTAACTTTGTCACTAGGTATTGAATAAACAGAAAAACATAATTTAATATTTATACAATTTTTAAATAAAATTTAATATATAATAACCTGGGTTAAACAAGTAGTTTACAAATATATTTTTCCTATAATTATGCGATTGATTGAATATTGTATAATTTATTCTTGTATTTATGTTTGTATTCACCTTCACAAGCACTCTAAATATTATTGTACATAAAAAATATAATAATTATAGTAGGTAGTAAACTTGTAGTTTACGAATCATTAGGTTTTAATAAAAGCTTTGTAGTAAAGCAAAAATAGTTCTCAGAAGTCTAAATCTAAGTGTATTGCATTTATCCAAATTCAAATAGAAAAAACATCATTATTATTTGAATACGTTTGTCAACATTTGTAAGTACAAATATGACTTATTTGTAACTTGTGTACAACACCAATTAAAATGCTTAACCAACGTTTTTTTTTTTTATTATTATTATTATTTACGAACATAAATATAATGGATTAATATTACAATTCAATTCATAAAGAAAAAAATACAATACTTTTAATTAATTGTACCTATTATTTTATTTTATAGCATAAAAACTAATGTTTTCAAGGTGATTTAGAATATTGTTGTGATTTGTATCTATTGTCTACTTATTGAAATGAGTAATAAAGTAGAACAAGACAGCTGCTGTAAAAAAGGTCGAACGATCAAAGATTTTAATTTTAAATATACCACAGACTCTATAGAAACCAAAAACAATAATAATTCCAACATTTTAATGTTCGTGATTATCGAAACTCACGCGAACGTGTTCGACCACACATTCGTGTGGAATGCACTTATTAAAATGTCATTAATTGTCATTGGTCAGTATTGTACGTAATTGATTAAAACAACTAAAATCTTTAATGCACGATAAAGAACACGCATATACCTAGGCAGATTTTGTATACAAATTATTGTAGTATAATAGTATGTAGTTTGAAAATTTTCTCGAAAAGCTTGTGGTTTAAGTCGCATGTGAATATCAGTGAAAGTAGTGAGCATAGTTTTTTTTTTTTTAATCAGATGTTTTTTTTATATATTTTTTTTTAATTATTCTTTGCGAACTGAGGTTATTTTTATTGGTTAGTATTTGTATCAAACGTAAGTCGAATATTGGGATAATAGGATCACAATAAAAGGATCCACTAAAAACGCCTATATACAATAGCACAATTCGAGCTGTTTTAATGGCAAATGGGGAGAATAATGCGAACACCTGTAAAAAAAAATGTAAACGTCTATACATAAATCTATACACCTTTTTCAAAAATGACGTCTGAGAAAGAAATATACGATCATGTGCGGTGTGCACATTATATTCAATATTAATAATATATATATATATATATGGTATATCTATATAATATATATATATGTATATATATATATCTAATATCAACCCAAATATATTGAATTATATTATAGATAATATAAAATAGGTATAGCTATTAAAGGGGTATTTTTCAGAGTTTTTTGATAATTGCACTTATTCTACAACCACTTGCTAAACTTCTCACAATTATTTAAAATATAACTATTAACTATCAAAACTACTTGTATATTAGCAATAAAAAAATCTGGACGAAGTTAAACAATAAATAGCATCATCCGTACTTATATTAATGTATATAAAAATATTAATTAAATAATTTATTATACTTAAAGATTATTATTTATTTTTATTAGCCACTATAAATTTTGTATTTTCATCAAACATATATGGTATACCATGACTTTTGACGAGTATTTTCAACTAAACTCTGATTTTTTCATTTTTTTTTCATGTGATCATAATATTATGTAAATGTATATTAATGTTTATTCAGTTTATTACGAACGTGCATACTTATACTTTGATAATGATCTCATGCCAGTGCATAAAATAGATATAGCTTATCTTACATCTTGTAAATGCTGGATTTTTTAGAGTACTAAAATAAGTATCTTATTCAATTATAAGAAATGTAATACTAAATTTACGACATACCACGTTACTGGCCGTAAATAGGTATTAGGTACTCAAAACCCCTATTTTTAATAATTTCGGACACCTGCATTAATTTAATTAAAGTAATTAAAAAACTAAGATAAATCGAATAAAAATAATGATAGAGAAATCCATAAATTATTATTTTAATCGAAAATTAACTCCCCCACAAAATGTATGAAGCTTGAGACCCTGCAGTATTTTGTTTCATATCTGCTCATTATTTTTAGACTTTCTGGCAAAAAAGATGTCAGGTACGTTTTCAATTCCGTTCCCTGACATAAGATTATTATCAAAGTCTGTATGGGACAAACTATGACACTGTAAATAATTCTTTAATTTTAATTTACGTGTTTAAGTTAAGTAGCAATGACAACGTGACACAAATACACATTTTATGATCTACGAGTTTTATTTCATATTATCGTTGTACATTGTAGTGCTCAAATTATTTGTGTGGAACATAATCGTTAAAAATACTCCATAATGATGTGTATTCGATATTTTAATGAATGACCTCATACAAATGTGGGACATTTTATATATTTAGTCAGTCATGAATATAATTTACACAATTGAAATACACTACACGTCTACACAGTATTTATACGTATTATAATATTGATAAGCTATACAATATACTACGACTACATGTATAATAAATTATATTATTTACGTACTAGTTTACTATATTGAATATTTTTCATTGTTAACATAAACTAAAGTATAGTTAAGGAATTACGAAATATTAAACTACTGTACGTGTAATTTTTAAAGTACCCACTGTGCATTTTATGTTTCAAAACATCGCAGCGCTGTACAATTTAAGTTGCAATGCTAACATCGTTCTAAAACGTTTCCTCAACATCGTATATCTGTTTTTATGTAACACTATTTTATGTTTATAAATCAACATCCTATCAACATCACAGCGCTGTACAATTCAAGTTGCAATGCTAACATCGTTCTGAAACGTTTTCTCAACATCGTATATCTGTTTTTATGTAACACTATTTTATGTTTATAAATCAACATCCTATAAACATGAAATTTAATAATATCTCAACGTTTTGGAAACATATTTCTATAACATTGCAAAGATATTAGTATGATGTTGCTAAAAATTCTACAAATACCTATATATATATATATATATATACTATTAATTATATAATATAGCCTTATTATTATATAATAATAATATTTTATTTATAAATAAATCTTATTAATAAAAATATCCCAACGTTGACAGCAGAATCAATGTTTTAATAACATTTGCATTATTTGGTGTACAAAAAAACGTAGTCATCTAGTAGTGGGAGTATTATATTATTATTTTAAGTATTTGATCATGAATTAAAAATTTTTCTCATACACCATTATTATTTATTCACTTTTAATGCGTTTATACAATTATAAAGTATAATTTTGTCAATTAATTTTGAATAACACCCCCTCCCCCTTTGAAATTCCTGGCTGCGCACCTGATGTAAAGGTTAAGCTACCGACAAAAAAAAAATAAAAACACGATAAAATGCAATTTATGAATCAAAAAAATAGTATTGTACATAGATAACATAGTATTGTACATGATAACGATCCACATACATGATTAATAATCTTTGTTATCAAAACACGATTGTGGAAATATTATTAAATACAACTAATATACACCCGATAATCAACAGCTAGGTGATAGTCGATAGGGTTAGGCGTAGGTCCCATTAGGTAATAAAAAGTAGCTCAAATCATGGTTGGGGTTCGAATCCCCGAGTAGCCGTTATGATTTTTTTCACGTTTATGATACCGGTTTCTCATATTTTATGTTGAATTATAACATCTAATAAATGTTACATAGACGTTTCTAGGATGTTTCATTGGTAACATCTAAGAGTTGTTGATACAATGTTATAAACGATGTTGTGTATACGTTAATATAACTTATATGTAACATCATCAAATTTGGGTATTTGCAGTTACCGCAACATCAATGTAACGTCAAAGTAACAATCAATGCAATGTTACAAGTTGATTTGAAACTTCTCTGCAACGTTTATGTGACATAATATTGCATAGTGGGTAGGTATTTGATAAGTCAATATGTACAAAGTATTACATTTAATTCATTTTTCAATTTGTTTAATAATTGTATTATAAAGTTAACTCACTTAGTAAAATATATTAATTGCATCCCATTAAACGGAATTTCAATTTCAGCTATACATAATAAATCACATGAGCGTGATATAAATAACGTACCTAGTATACTTATAAGTTATCAAACTCTGGTTGTAACTTAACCCTTTGTGCTTTTAAATATTATGAGTACAAAGTAACCTGTGATTTATTTAAATGTCTATTTTTTATACTCGTTATTTTTAAAAATGGCAGTATTTTTTAAATATTATTTTTATATCATTTGAAATTTTTACAAATTATTTTGAATAAATTAAATTTTTAACAATTTTTAAGCACTTATTTTATCATGATTAGTTTTTAAATGGCAAGAAAACTTTCACAAGAATTTGGTTTAAAGGCGCACACTATAAAACTATACTTTGCCCTTTATTTAGTCTCTGATAAATGACAAAGACTTATTTTCAATTTTAAATGTAATATAATTATGCATTTTTGGTGCTTTAACCATGCATCATCACATTGTTGTCATAAAATTATCAACTCTTATGTTCGAAGTATAATTTTATTAACCATCAAAATTCAAAATGCTGAAATCCAAATTTCTTAAATTCAAAAAAGTTTTTTTATTACTCGTAATAAAATATATGAGACATTTGGGATTGTTATTGTCATTTTCCAGAGATCAAAAGAGCAAAATATTTAAATATAGTTGTATAGCGTGCGTCTTTATAAAATATAGACACACAATAACTGGAAGAGAGAAGTCATTTATATTATATTATAATAAATAATTTCAAACGACTCCCAAAACAACCGTTTAAGTGTGCGTTTATTATTGTGCATTTAAATTATTATCAATAATAATCAGCTACCATGGTAGTCACATACTTTCAAAATCCTTTCTGCAAACACTCGAGAATTATATATATTTACCTAATAATATTATTATGTAGGTACAATTATAATCTGCAGCCCGTGCGGTCGAACCGCTGAGAAATACAATATTACCATTATCCTCTCTGCGGGTCGTTGCCGTTGTAAACATTTTTTTTTTTTTTTTGTTCCCGTTTATTTTGTTTCAATAATTTTTTAATTGGTCAATAAAAACCACGCGGCCCCAAAGATTTATTGTGTTCGGTGCTGGTATTGCGTGCGTTTAAATTGGTTTCTAGCCCGGTAAAATTTATTCATGAAACATACCGTATAAACGCGTTCGCTGCCGATGAGATGTACGTGTGTGTGTTTTTACAATGCATGTATATCTTATTATATTTATATGTATATGTTTATATACACCTGCTATACGAATGCAATTCCGAAGGTTGTAAAACCATTATCAGCGTAGGTATACTAATGGTACACATTTAACGTATATATATACGTATGTGTGTGTGTAGTGTGTACATAATATGTGTACGAATTTTTTCATTTCATTTAATTATTGTTCTTCCTTTAAACTGCGTAGTCTGTCTGCCTGCCTGTCTGTCGGTTCTTGTGTGTATTTATTTTAAATTTGAATAGACATGTGCGGAAATTGGTACAAATTGTATGAATCGACTGTGCAACAACGATAATTTTGTATTATAATATTTATGTTTTGTAGATTGAAGTCGCCGCAATACTATACATAATGTCACGCAGAGATCTTAGTAAACGGGACTTAGATCATAATATTGCTAACGGGTGATGCTAATAGAATTGCATATTATATAGTGATTATTTATTTTTTACAGCTGTATGCCTGTATATAGTAAGTGTAATAAATTATAATAACTTCGTACTGTCAGGTGCGTTTAATATTATTGCACGGTTGTTTCAAATACTATAAAATCCAAAGTAAATTAAAACAATCTTATACAAAATATAAATATATCATAAAAATTAATCGACCTCCCTGATAATTAATAATAAATCCGAATTCCATAATAAAATAACATTTAAAATAATCACCATAATAATTGTAATATAACAATAATGGATATTATAAGCATTGTTAAATGGTTTCGCATGTAGTTTAATTCCAGTCAGATTATAACAGCAATTAAATAATTATACGTATATTATAGTTAATCACTCATCATTATATTGTGTAGATAAGTACTTATTATTATAAAAGTGTAGACATATTACATATACAGTGTAATTTTATCGTAAATATGCATTATGCATTTATTTTAATATATTATGCTTATTATTATTATTTTTTTTTTTACATAAAAACAAAACATTTTAACCGAACCTAGGTATATAGATATATTATGATATATTGTTATTATAAAATTTGTTCTAAAAATAGTTCAATTTACTTTTCTATCGTATAGATCGTCTACTATTCCTATATCGTTACTCCTCCTCGTTTCCTCTATCGTTTCAAAACCATAGTTTAAGCTTTTCGAGTATGGGCCTTATATTATAACATTTACGCTTAAAATCGAGAGAAATATTGTGCGTATATTGATCAGTTTTATGCTATCAACAAACCTTCGACTGTTTCTTAGAATATATTTACATGATTACTTGAGTGTACCATGTTTTCATAAAGTTTTGGTACACCGTTGCGTTTCACAAACTGCCGGAGGCTGTACACAGTGCGCACACATACATAATATATATTTTTAGTTTTTACGCATACATTATATGATTTGTTACGCACCTCTAAATATGTGTAATATGTATTGACTATTGACTGTTGAGACTATGAGTATAGGAATTTCTTGGCATACCATTCAATCTTAATCATACTGAAAGACTATACATTTTTTACTGGCGTGTACTTAAACAAACATTTAAATGGCACGAATAGTACGTATATGATTAAGGAAGGAATTCAAATCATTATATTGTTTTATACAAATAGCTATTTGTGTTTACTTAAACCATAATTACGTGTCATACTAATTTCTATGAATATTTATAAAGATTCAATTAATTTTTTTTAGGTATTTATTTAATTTTGTTCTTTTAGAACCGAACCAAATAAATCATTCTACATCATTTATTGTACACGTGTAACAATTATTAATTATGTAACTTGTTTTTTTTTTAACAGAACAAAAAGGACAAATCCTGTATAATTTATGCGCCTAACTATTACTACATTTAATAACCAAACCTATAGGTATTCAGTTTAAATTTTTTTTAATAAAAACATAGTAGGTATGAATATAGTACATTAGATTAGTTACTTCTTAGTGCGTTGTGTATATGTATAGTATAGAATATATTCTATGTCTTACCTATATGTTCTATATTGGTATAAAAACAGTTTTATTATTTAATAAAATATTGAACTATTTAAAGTATTTTTTAAATCTCATTATACACCGTAAAAATGTGAAATTAATTATATGTATGAATACTTTATTCATATTCTATATGTAAAATATTATTACGGAGAAAATTATACTAATATATTACAACTTCACGAATAAAGTCATTTATGTGTTATTATATAAACTAGCCACTCTTCATTAAATCAAATTGCTTACCTATAGGTATGTGTTTTTTTATTTTTTAACAAAGAATATTAATATAATATATAATAATTATTATATATTATTATCATATTATTACCTACAGCAAATATGGAGTATCTTGAAGCGAGGTACCTGTAAGATATTCCAATAAACTAAATAATAATAATAATATATAATAACCTCAACTCCTTTTTATATACTCGTACTTATAATACGGCTATATCGTAACTAATGTCCTGGAACGCACGCATTTCTGTCGATCCGAGGAAACGGCACATAATTTATGGACTGCCGTTGAAATCGCCAGCCGGCCGGCGACGGCAGTGGCAACGACGGCTTATCATCGATAAATCATCCATACCTCGGACAATATAATGTGCGATAGTAAATTACCGTTGGACCGGGTCACCGGGGGGTTGGAGAAGTATGCGAGGAGGGGTAGAGCTGCCGCCGAGAGAGATTGATACGTGAAGTATTCGGATCATCGGTTCTTGTGTAGTTGTTTTTTTTCCATGTTATACATTATGCGCCAAGATTATAATAAAGAACAATTTGAATATTTTAAAACCATAATGTCTGACCCGGGGGCACGCGTCCTGCACCTTGACGTGGTCTCGTAATTAGAAATTTAGACTGTTGTTTAAAACAAGAGAACGACGACAGAGACGGAGATAGTGTTTGCAGCGAAGGGGAACAGGGTGAAAAAAGAACACCGAAAGAAAATGACGACGGCTCGTAATATATTTATATATATATATGTATAGTATAAACATTTTTTTGAGATAATATTATTATTAAGATTTTTCGTTGCGGTTCCAGGCACGGCGATAAATTCATTCTGTCGGTTGTAAATTAAAACTCCATTTTTCTAGATAGGTATAAAACGCGCGCGTAACCTGACCCTATGATGGACCTACTTTTTTATATATTTTTTCCAATTTAACTCACCGCCCGCGTTAGTTTTGTTTTATTTATATTAATCGTTTATGTCTTCCTGCTATAAATATATCTGCTGCTCTCATACCTAATTTCCACTTGGCAGCGAGTTTTTTTCTCGTTTCATATGTTGATAAATGTGAGATTGTCTACACATGTATATATAAATACGCCGCTACGCATGTTCATTTACCTATGTTAATTTCTGTAACCCCACAAATGAGCGCGGAAAATAAAATTTCAAACAAACAGCATTATGAATATAAATGATACGACGAACGTTATTATTTCTTCCACAGCCACCCACGTACGTGATGGGCAAATTAAATATATTATATTATTATTTTCTTTGCCGCCGTCATTTCATAATCAACGATTTTATATATTATACATATATATAACATATAAATGCCTATACGTTTTTCCAATTTATTATTATTCCACACAAATTATATTATGCTTAGTAAAATGGTTTTTCGTTTTAAAAGAAACGCATCTGATCGGTTTAGCAAAGAATTATTACGCAAACTTTAAAAAGTGTGGGTACTGCAATACAACAATATTGCAGGCATATCAATCGTAAAGAATACTTGTAAATTCATATGTCTATATACAAATCAATTTTCTGATCATCAGCCGTCGTCGTTTCTACCACCGCGGTCGGACGTTCTAACACGTATATACTGCCGCGATGATACACAACAGCTATAGCAGCGTGTAATGTCCACTGCGGGAGGTCGGAAGCGACAAACCTCCCGCAGTCGCCGACTCAACAGGGGCTCTTCGGGCCTGTCCGGCCGACAAACCGACTGTGTGTATTCAAAGTGTCGACAGTAGTAAACGGGTGTTTGTCCGCTACCGTGTGACTATACGACGCGATGGCGACGGCACTATTTACATATTATTATTATTATCATCATATATCGGTACAACAACGGCCCCCCGTGGAAAGTAAACCGGCACGTGCTACCGAAAATTCAAATAAGAATAATGCACGTTTGTTGTGTACGTTGACTGAAGTCCACTATCAAGCGATATAATAAGAGTTTTCCCGTATAGATTTATAATGAATTTACCAAACTGATTTTAGAATCGTTTTTCTGTAAAATCGACAGCATCATTTACAACAGGAGGTATTATAGACAGTATAAGCAGTATAATATTATAAAGTATTCTTTTTTATGAAAATATTTTAAACATAAATAGGTATTCAAAATGTTGTAATACCTATATATATAAACATCACAATAAAAGTAACTTTTTAATTATTTAAAGCATTTATAAGTCGTAATCATGTTGGTTTCTTGTAAATATTTTCTTATGAGTTATAAGACGTCAGTTAAATAAAATTTTAAAAACAATTAAATTATTTAAATTTATAAATATATTTTGTTTTAATCGTTTTAATCAGTGGTGCCCAACATTTTTTTGGTGAATCACAAAAGTAAAATGTTGCATTCATATGGTGCGCAATATAATTATTGAAAAACAATGCATAATAATAAAACAAATTGAATTAGCCAGGAGTCACGAGTTGCAAATCACTATTATAACGAATACCTGATTCCTATGTATACCTAAGTAAAAAAAATTAAGAAAAAAATATATAAATTACATATGAGGTTAATAAATATTGTAAGTACACAACAAACTGTTAAAACAATTTTCAATTTATAGTAATATATACCTTTATTATGTTCTATATATTGACTGCTTGAATACCAAAATACCAAGTATATACAGTAATAATTATTGAAAATATATAATACATTTATAAAAAAAAAATGCTGTGTTGTTGATGTGACTTACCGAACCTAATTTAATTTTATCTGGAAAGAACATTAATATATTATTATAATAACATACGTAAACACGACAGCTTGATTATAAAACCGCATAATATACTTATTTATTATTCTTATGTTTGATAATATATTTTTTAATTGGACTCTGTAAAATAATAAACAACCGCATCATGTTATAACCATTTTTTCTGTAAATTATAATAGTTTGTCCAGTATAAATTATAATATTACGTGTATTTAAATGTATTCCAAATATTAATTTATAACTTTATATAGGAATGGTAATCATTTTTTACGAATGACTGGCAATCCGCATAAGTACATAACTCCATATTTTATTATTATTATCATTGTTAGTTTCCTACACAGATTCAAAAATATAATAGTTTATGTGATGACTTTAATTGGAATGCACGCGGTATCATTAACATATAGAATAGATTATCAATACAATGTATATATATATATATATATATATATATGTATCTACATCAAAAGAGTAAATGATGGCTATGGTAAAAGTGCATTATTTTTACAATTTTCACAATGAAAAATGTTAAAATTAAAAATCAAATGTTATTTTCCATAAAGTTAACGTCTAGTTTAGGTATGGATACTGTATAATATTACAATAATCGAGTATACACCTAGGGATATAGGTGTAGTATGTATATGTATATTGTGTTTCATAATTTTTTTAATGTAATTATTTTTATCCACGTGATGACACTGTTTCTGGCTGTTATTTCCTTTCCGCGTCTAGTATTATATACTTTTAATTTCGTAGTACTGATGATGAAAATAATATGATGTGTTTTACATGTGGAATTAAAAGATTGGGCGTTGCTGTGGTAATCACGTGGGCTGGTGATAGGAGGAAAGGAAACGGGTTTAAGGAATTTAACGTAAAACACGCGTGTCGTCTGTCAAATTTAACTGCTGTGGTATACACCTCTAATGACCTCAAGGCAACCAACCAAAATGGTCTATCAAAGCCAATAATCTGGCAATAACCTAAAAAAATTATAATAATTATAATGTAAATTATACGTAAAAACATGCAGACAATAAATAAAAACGTAATTTCACTTTAGTCATATCTGTCAGCATATCACGTTAAATTTTATATAACTCATTTTTTACGTCAAATTAATGTAAATTCTGTAATTGCATTGATAAAACTATTAATATTAAATAAATAAAATACAAATAATTCCGTCACTTCTCAAGTAAACTATTATGCTTAACATTTATATAATACAGCTTATCAAATAATTACAATCTGATCAACCCCTAACTATATTATTAACATATATTATACTTAGATAATTTGTTTCAATATATTAACGTGTTAGATAAATACAACCATATATTTAACTTTATATTTGATTTTTTGCTTACATGGCTTCATATACGTTACACAAGAGGTGCCGTAAATAATAACCATTATGTAAGTTTATTCTATCTGGTAGATACTCAGTATTAGTACATTTCCATTATGTACTATACGTATATATATATATTGGTGTCAAAAAATATTTATTTTCTAATAAATGCTTCAACTACTTGGCCTAACCTATACATATTTACCCTATATAAATATCATATTTTAACATAATTTAACTTGACTAATCAGGGTTTATATCGTCTATGATAACATTACTTGGTATATAACTAATATATTTTACAACTAATTAAATTTAATATTGTTTTTTTTTTATCAAATATCAATTATAATGGATTTAAAAATGTCATGTATACGGTGAACGATTTGCCCAAGTTGGGCAATTTTATCATATACTATACAATTATTTACACAACTATAATATTATATAAGCTCTGTGTTTATGTCGTTAAAAAAAAACAATACACTTGATAATTGTATTCTTTATATTTTTCCTGGACAATCACTTATCATCGTTTATATTCAATCGTTTTAATTCGTCCATCAGACGATATGTATATACCTATAGTTTCAGATTTATTATTTCGTCAAGTCATTCTGGTAATGGACAACATTATTTTTCCGTACATGCACACTCAAACAACCGTCAAGAGACAGTATAATGTATAATTATTATTATTTAACTCGTTTTGTTTCGAACAGACGAAACGTCCACTTCCCTGTCCCCCACCCCACCAAACGCGCGTTCGAAATTATGTAGGTACCGTAACGAGTATTATACGATGAAATATATATACATATATTATTATAATATAGTATTACACCACGCAATACTTACGGATATTGCTACGTTAACGCGTGAGTTAAAACATCATTAACGTAAATTAGATTTAGAATTGGTCGTATTTTACACGTTTAAATACAGAAACGAATAATGTTTATATTATGATGTGCAATGCACACATGAATTACAAAATAATAATATGTTACGAGAGTTTTATCGTAATATTGGCATTATATAACCTATATATCCGACTGCAGGTATTGTTGGATAAAAAATACGAACACGAGAAAAACAATCAAAATGTGTAAACAGTGGTTTTAATCGAAAAAAAAGCATAAAATGAAAAAAATCCAATTCCATCATACCACCTACTCGTAAGTCGTTCTGTTGTAGTTAAAACTTATACACTGCATGTACAACGTATAATGTAAGTAGGTATACGCAATTATAATAACGCATAATAAACAGAAACTGGACCAGAATCGATTTGGAATCGACTTGTTTTCAATTAACAAGTCGGCTACGAAGGCAGTTAAAAGTGTACACTGTAGGTAATACTACGTGTAGAAAAAAAAACATCACAACACATATAATATATGCTGTGTAGACTCGAAATGGAATATAATAACATTACGTATGTCGGGTCACTATATTATATATTATGTGTAAAAATACGCACGAAAGAGATGGTCGCTGTAATGGGAATAATAAATATTTAAAAAAAAAACACGTTTGATGCACGCAGCCGCGATTTTTAAACTTTTATTTCATATTTTCTAATGTGCGTCTGTACGTCGTATTGCGTATACAAGTATGATAATAACAATAATAAAAACAATTTATTGGTAACACATAATGTATAGAAAACCATAAGGCAATGTGTAATTATTATATCGTTGTTGTTGTATTAACGATATTATACTATATTATAATATTACGTACTTATATCGTCTGTAAATGTGTGCCATTAGAGACTATATACGTAGGTATAATTACACTGAATCGCGGTTATTGTATAAACGTTTATTATTTGAATGTGCCTATGCCCAGAAGTTGAGTAAATAAAATAACAATAAAAACCAAAGTCAAATAATTTATTGTACCATATATTATATTAGTTATTTTTATGGCTATTATTTCTTCCTTTATATAGGTATATATATATATTATATTCGTACACTTTTTTTGCGATTTATAGACGTAAGTAGGTATACAGCAGGTATACAACGTGTAAATAAAAATAATAACATTATATTATATTATACTGTTACTGTATGCTAAAAGTCGTAAAAATAACTATTATTGTATATGGTGTTAAACGCGCAGATTTATTAATTTGTTATGTGTTGTTATAAATCATAATACGATTTATCTCGATCGCAATACGATTTTGGACTCGCGTGTGAAACAACATGTGGAAAATAAACATTGACAAAGCCTATTTAGTTACCAATTATTTCTTTTTTTGAAAACAAAGTACAAATTATAATTATTAGGTATTGTGAAATTACATTAGATATATTTTTATAATTTATAAATATATTACCTATACACAGCAAGTGTATCTACATGAAAGTGAATGTTTAATAATATATGATAGGTATACTGATGTTATCAATACATAATATACTAACCCTAAAATGTCTTGTATAGGTATTAGGTACATATATTATACAGCCGATATAATTTCGTTCTCTAAAATAATATGTATACTGCAGGTAGGTACGGTATATAAATTAGAATAATAATATTATATAAAATATTGAGTGCATACTTTATACAGTTTACCATATGCATTTGTAAACTTAACGGCTATAAATAATAATAATAGAAGAAAGATTATTAAAAACGTTGCCCCAAGCGTATTCGTCGATTTTCATTTTAGGGAAACGACACGGCGCGCCAGCTTGCGCACACACAGTAACGTGTAACCACTAACCACACTCACACAATGCTTCCATACACCATTTAAATGAGCTGGAGACGTTGTAGTCGTTAATTATTGGGTTTTTTATTATGTGTAATATTTTAAACACCTTAAATCCATTAGTAATAATAATTTTAAACGGTTATTGTTCAACTTTTCAATCATAATGACACCGATAGTGAAAACGAAATGACCAACATTATAATTTATAACATTCGAGTGATTTTTTTTTTCGAGTTTTTGACATTATTATATTTTTAAATATTTACTTTAATATAATTCTTATTATATTTTAAGATATTATAACTATTTATTAAACTTAATTACATTTTAATTTAAACGGTTATAACTTTAAATTCATTATTCACTTTATATATTGTGTTCACCTATACACCTAGACCTAATTATATATTTATTATTTCCTTTGATTATCAGCGAAATATTTTTACGAGCTCTAATTATCCAAAAATGTCCCCTGTACACAAATATTACAATGATACTTTTATTCATCCTCATATTATATACTATGTTAAAAAATAAAAATATAGGTAAACAATTAAAATTAAAACAAAATAAATAATATGGAATAGGAAATATCATATTTTATATTATTTAAAAACTCTTTTTGAAAATCTGTTCTATAAATAATGATTAGTACTAATTATCTATAAATCAACGTTGAATATAATATTTTAAAAGTCGTGCGGAACAGATAACAACTTAAAAATTAATAAAACATGTGTCCTTCACGGGGCCATTACCTTTTTATGTAACAACACACAAGTATATGTATAATGTTTACTGTAGTCAACCCACGCAATGCACAACATAATAATAATAAATATACTATATAGGTACTACCATTATTATTAATATTTTTTTTATATCATATGTAGTAAATAGTGAAATATTATGTTAATCGAAGTATACAATTTAAATTCTGTCCTTATAGTAAAGCAGGCAACAGAGACATATACCTATTTAATGCGTTATAAAAAAAAAACATACCTATTAGGTACATACATTGTTATTTATTATGATATTAAATATAAAAACAAATTTAGTTACTTATAGTAATATGTTACGTGTGAATTTTTCAAATGAAATTAAGTATATAAATATAGGTAAATTATTTTAATAAATTATTATTATAGATATTTGGGTACTTAATAATATCAACCAATAATATATATATTATTTTTCGTAATTCTGTTATTTTAATCTCAAATATTATAAATTGTTAAAATAATATTAGGTATATTAACATAATATTAAATAATATATATATTTTTATAATTAATAATTTTAAACGAAATTCGGAAATTACCATTATAATAAAACTTCATTATAGGTATATAGTTTGATTGTAATTACATAATCATATAATTACATTATTATTTTTATTCTTACTAAAGTATTATACAATTTTAAAGTCTACGAGTTATCAATTTTAGCATTTTTTTAAATTTCCAAAACATTAACTGTATTTTCTATTCTCTCATACTTTTTTATTTTTGAAAATCTAAGCAATTAAAAAAAAAAATTAAAATTACAGAAATATATACATCATTGTATATAATTTAAAATAATTATTATATATAGTATGTGGACTTAATATACCTATATTATGGTGTATATACAGAGTCACAATCGTATGAATAGAAAACTCAATCTTCACGTCGAACTCGTCAAAATATACCCGACAAAATATCCCCGCAAAAATATTCCACAGTAAAATATACAGTGTTAATTTAATTAATTAAATTAATTCAAAATGTAAACCTTTTTATAAATGTTACATAGATATTAATACAATATAATTATTATTAACATTAATAACATTTATAAAATACATAAAATAAATTAAAAATGTTTTAAAAAATAATTAAACGATATTGTATTATTACTTCTAATTGCAACTTTTATAACAAAAGTTAAATTTTTAAATTATTATTTACCTGGAATAATTTGGTTTAGGGATAGTTTTGCTGGGATATTTTGTCGTGGAAATGAAATTTGACGTTCTAACAAAAATATCTAATAATAATATATACCTACACTAATAAGCTAACTAATTTTTATGTTTGGTGAATTTATTTTTTTATAATAAACAAAAAAATTGCGCTACAAATTAATTTAATTATAACCATTAATAATATTACTGCAGTATTTCGTGCGAAGAAGATAAAAATCGATAGGTACAATCCATGACTACATATATAGACAATATTTGGTTATTTTTCTATACTTTGTAAATTTCATCAAAAACACGCGACGTCAATATAAAGCGTCTACACCACTCCTCCTTTGGACATGCGAGACGTCTATAATATAGACACCTCAAAAGGTAAAAAAAATAACGATAATTTTTTTAATGAATATTTTATAAAAATCAATAATATATATAGTATTATAGTATTATACATTATTATTAAAAAATGCATTATATATTTATATAGTTGACATAGAAGTATAATATAAAGGTTAGTATTTAATAATATTATATACTATATTATAACGAGATGTTCGTTTTAAAAATGTTGTTATTTTCTAAATAGAATGGTGCCTAAGTAGGTATATTAAAACAAAATTTAAATCTTTAGTTAATTATATTTAAAAATAAAAATAAAATTATAATAGACATGTATAAATTATGTCCTCGCGATTACCTACATTTGCTATAATGATTTTTATTATTATACTCACACTCAAATTTTAAAAACAGCAATTTTTAGGTATAAACCATTTGTTAGGAATACGCGTATTATACTATAATATAATTTAAGTAGAATAATCCTAACTATTCGTAAGTAAAGGCATACATATACTTATATTAAAGCTTCTAATTTATTAATTTATACTTTTTAAATAATATATATAGCTATATCAATTTTAGTTAATTTTTGAAATTATTTTACAGTCCATATATTTATTATGTGAACAATCATTAACTATTCAGCATTACAAAAACTATATGATAAAAATATTAAATAATATTATGATACGTAAGTTAATTATAAAATAATTAATGAACAAAATCATATTTTCTAATTAGGTATTATAGTATAACTACCTAGGTCAATATATATAGTGTATCTGATAGTCATTATTAAACTGAGTTTCACATAAAATAATTATTGCTATTTACACCATAAACAATTAAAATATATATGTTTAGGTGTATATACTATAGCTATATATAGTAGGTATACCTATATATAGCTATATAATATATAGGTACTACCATTTATTATTATTGCATATTGTCAACAACATAATATTATACTAGGTACATACAATATACAAATAATATACCTATTGATTTTTATAAAAACAAAACACTGCAATATAATATATAATTTTATTACATTTTATAGATACTTTGTCGTATTATAATATTATTATAGGAACAATAGAAAAATATTATAAGAATAACAGGAATACAAAAAAAAACGGTCTTGATAAAATGACAACACTTTAGCGAAAGTTATTAACTAAAAATGTGTAAGTATTATATATATATTATATATATATAAGTATATACTATAATAAAATAATATTATTAAAAATTTCTAAATATCTCACCGTGTTCTAAATAAACAAATTTAACTAATAGTCTTATTGTTATGAAACCCAAATTATGTTGTAAATATAATATATAGGTTCAACTCACGATTTAAAATATTTATTACGACTATTACGCAATTATATTATAAAAATACAAATTATCAATAATAACATTGCTAAGTTACAATTATATAGGTGTTGCGTATTATACATTATATATTACTATAGTATATATTATATTAAATAATAATTTAAATTTTTGTTTAGCTAATATTTATAATTATATATTAAAATATTAGTCTTAAATTTATAGTATTGTAACTGTAGCAATGGATATGTTAAAAATGATAGCAATAATATAATAACAATAAAATATCATTTAGTACCTATTTGAAAAAAAAAAATGTTTACACTGCAGAAACGATGATGATGGTGTTTCAAACTCTATCATAATATATTCTAATATACATATATATACTTTATCAGTAATAATGTATACGATAGGTTAAGCTT
Source organism: Schizaphis graminum (assembly GCA_020882235.1). Lineage (NCBI taxonomy): Eukaryota > Metazoa > Arthropoda > Insecta > Hemiptera > Aphididae > Schizaphis > Schizaphis graminum. Next base: position 43,694,726 of record CM037034.1, read on the forward strand.
ATTTTTAACGAAATATTACTTATATCAATTTTATATACAGTATATTATAGGTAAAGATAATTATTATTATTCATCATTATATATTATTATATATATACCATATATATTATATACATACATAATTGTTTTTAACGTATAAAAAAGTCATCATAAAATGTATTCTGCAACAATTATTATGTACCTATTGTACCTAGATAAATACAGTAGAATAAAGTGTAAAGATATTTGTGCTATAGTAAATAGATTTTAAAGTCAAAAAGAGTTTCAACATTGATAATTGTCATATACCTACAAAATAATAAAATTGTACGAAATTTAAAAAAATTTCAGTTCCCCAAGATTAATATTTTTTAATAACAACAAAATAATTTAAAAAGTTATATACCTATATATAACATAATAGGAAATAAGATTATATTATTTTTCATTTGATAAGTCAAGTAATATATTTTATTATTGTAAGAACCATATAGGTAGGTACTAATGAGGAATACTGTATACGAGATATTCAAATTTTAGTTTTTAAAATTACAATATATGATTATGAATATTCAACCTTAAAATAATTTTGATAATCTTTGTAAAAATTATAACTTAACAGTTCTAAAAATAATTTGATTTTTTCAATATTGTCTAATTTCTATAAGAACAACTCATGAAGAAAAATGTTTTCAATTGCAGTCAAGCTGTTTTGCTGTTTTGCAAACAAACAAAAATTCGATCATAAAAGTTCAAATTTCCATATAATGTGATGGTGTTAATAATAATAAGCTATTTATAGGTTAACATTAGGTGCAGATATTTCTCATCTATTTTTCATTTTTCCTTCATTCTCAACCATATATAATATACTTATATATATATATATATACTATACACATCTATACAGTTTATACTATTTATATATTGTTTTATATTTCGTCACATCATTATACTTATTAACGAGCTTAAATCACCACTTAAAAGAATATTATTATAAATATAATAAAATTTAAGCTATATTAAATTGAGTTAAACAATTTTGAATTTTACATCGTATCTAGTTGAAATCAAAGTGAGGTTAAAAATATTAACATTATAGTTTCATATTATAATTATATTTTATTTTATTCGTTTTAGATTCTGAACGAAGTGAGGAATGTATTGCTTTTACAATGATGTGTGTTTTTTTTTTTTTTTTTTTTTTTTTTTTTTTTTTTTTTTTTTTTTTTTTTGTGTCTGACTCCAACAGTTGGAGCAGTAATAATGCTCCGATTTTAGACTTCAGCCCCTCTTTGAATAGGGAATTGAATCTAGTTGGTACTTTAGGGGGGTCAAAATTAAAATTTTCTAATAGTTTTCAAAAAAATCGAGAAAAACAAAAAAAAAATGACAGAAAAATGGAAATTTTACGGAAAAACCACTTTTCGACAAAATCGATTTTTTGATTTTGCTGTAACTCAAAAACTAATCATTGTAAATACTTGAAATTTTCACCAAATGTTTATATTATGGTTATCTCTTTACAGTTAAATTTTCAAAATATTTTGACCATTTTTAAGCTACTAATAGACAATTGAAATTTTCGACTTTTCTAAGTTTTTTTTTCTTCAAATGCCGATAAAAATTTTTTGGGTGGCCAGAAAATCTTGAAAATTTAATACAAGGTTTCTTATAAGTTGTTCTTAAAGTGATAAAAAAAAATCCGAAATCGTTAGTCACAATTTTTTTTTATAAGTGTTTAAAGTTCGAATTTATACGAAATATGTCAAAATTTAAATTAAATTTCATACGCTCATAATGCGAATGTTGGCCATAGTAACCATAGTAACATAATATAAAAACTATACTATTTGTTTCAAAATAGAATATTTGACAATATTTAAATATAATATATCCTAAACTGACAAATCATCTTCGTTCAGAATCGTTTTTCGTATACAATGATACCTATCATTGCATTCAAATTTAACCTACCCTAGTCCGAGGTCCACCCCATCCCCTAATGTACAGCAGAGCGATACTCACTTACCAACTTTTTTATATTGATTGTTGTAACTATATGCAATGCGCATTACAATCTCATATATTATATTATATAATGATTTTTTTTGTAATGCAATTTGCCTATATATGTTATTGTTGAGTTATTCTATATATAAATAAATTTTATAAATAAAAATTTCTTTTTAAAATTACCTTTTTTCAGTACAATTAAAGTTTTTTTAATATAGTATCTATACGCGTATATTATATTTAATATATAGATATATTATAAACCATATTTTAATTGACTATGAAATTTATACGAAAACGATCTATATATATGTACAGTCGACTAGTCAAGTCACGATAATTCGAAAAACTTGACAACTCGAATTTTTTTTTATTACTCTAGAAATATAAATCATATATTATAATTTATATACCTAAATTCGAGTTAGATAATATTTAGAAGCGAATTTTTATCTCCCTTCAACTTCGAATTATCGCGATTCGACTGTAATTCAGAACAGATAATATATATATATATATGACATAATATATTATATTTTATAGATGATCTATAAATACGAACGAATAACGATCGTTACGATCTACAGTATTATATATATATATAGTTTTTCTGCTGCAGCTATCGCGGACGTCCGGCTGCTTGGCCGACACGGCGAAGTCTCATATTTTATTGTACAATAATATAATACTATATATAATATATTATGACGTGCAAAGGCGTCGAGCCTGCGCCGTCTTTGTACATATATATAATACTACGGACGACTGTGTTTAGCACGACGCGCACGGTCGACGGACTGCCGCGTCGCGGTGGCGGGAGCGAGCCGGATATAATACGCTGTATACAAGACGCGTGTCATGAATTAGTCATTATTAATATTATTGGCGAATTCGTTTGTTACATTACGCAGTCTGTTCCATAACATATATATAGTATGAGTTTCTCTCGTGATGCGAAAGAATAAAGCGTAATAAATCGGCGCGGTTATACTATCGCATCGTGCACGGTGTATTAAAATAATAATATTGTAATAATGCGATCGAGCGTACCTATATACCCGTGTACTACCTATAAAAATAACAGCGTATTGTAATTTATAATAAACGCGCGGCGAGTACATACCCATAATATTATAATATTCTACAATATATATGCGTGTAATATAATATTGCGATGTATACGATATCGCCGTCGTCGTGGTGCCATAACGCAATAAAATATCGTATACGGACGGCGCGGCGCGAGAGACGGCCGTCGACGACTACGGGACCGTTGATAATCGGACGCGCAACCGGTCCGGGGGGGACCAATGAGGCGTGGGCGCCGCGGCCGGCCGACCAATGACGGGCCCGTGGCCCCGGCGCGGTCGTGTAGTGGCTACGAGCCGCGGGCACCGGCACCGCGGCGGTGGTACCTGACCGTCAGTCGGCCACCTATACGCGCCACCGAACAACCGCGTATAAACACACGCGCGCGCACGCACACACGCTCTTGTATTATCGCTACGGGCCACGTTTCCGGGCTAACCGCACCATACACACCGATAGGTAGGTAATATTCCGGTACAATAATAATATTTATTATCATCATCGCGCGTTGTGTTCTGTCGCTGCTGCCGCTCGTCGCACGCGGCTACGCTCACGGTTATAACGTCCGCTGCAGTGCGCGCGTATAACATCACAATCATTCGCGCCCGGACCGGCCGCCGCAACAGCCACCCTTGGGCGCTACCCTCGGGAATATTGCCGAAATGACTTCGTTTCAACCGTCATCATCGCGACTTTAACGCAACGAAAATATTTCGCCGGTGTGTGTGTGTGTGTGTGTGTGTATGTAAATGTGTATAGGTATATAAATATATATATATATATATATATTGCAGTGCGAAATCCCGTCGAGATTTTCGGAATTATTCCTGTTACACCGCGATAATAAGTACATAATAAAATATACTTATCAATAGTTCTATATCGGTTTAGTGCGCCCCTGAACAAGTGATTTACAACGTTCTGCGTGCGTGATCGCCTATTATATGCAGTGGATACGTAAATAAATGGTAAAGTACGAAATCACATCACTATTCGATATAATATTATATATACCTATTAATAATATATATTCATCACGCGTTATAAAGGGATATTTTGATCTATTAGGCTTTGATACGTCGTTATTGTAACCGAGGTTGTCAATAACACTATATATACTTATACCGAATGTAGGTACTTATATAACCGCTTCCGGCTAAGGTCGCCGAACGTTCGCGCCTCGAGGCCGAATCCTCCGGATACTTAACCCTTTGGGGATTCGCCTTAGGTACCTATAACTTGAACGCGTTATTGTTTTCTGCGGAGCTTTATAACATATACATATTAAGCGATTATTTTATGTGTCATATAAAATTATGCGTACAATACATTATATGTATAAATATATTATGATACATCATCGTTTATATTTTATTTTATACCAGACACAGTTCATGCATAATATCTTTATGAAATCGATACTTTTGTAAATATTGTTTTTGGTATATTTGGTAAATATATAAACTCCCCTATATGTAGTCTCATTATTTCAATCGAATTTTTACGAAATTATTTTGTAATAATTTTTCTGTTTTCATTAGATTAAATAATGTATAATAATAAATATAAAATATTTTACTGTAAGTATTAATATAGGTTTATATTTTAAACGTCTCATCAATTTTATTTTATTATTAAATAATATTAACTCATAATTATGTGAATAATACATATCATAAATTATTTTCCTAAGTATATACTATAAAATCAAATCACTTATTTTGTTATTCTCGATTTAAAATGTTAAAGTCTATATAATTTCAATCTAAAAATGTTTTCATAATAATATCCAAAGCTCAGAAACCCATCATTGCATACATTATTAAATGTAAAATATACCTAATATAAATAATAGATAATTTATTTAAAAAGTAAAAAAAAACTAAAAATAATTATTTTCATTCTATCAGTAATTCATTTAAAAACTATTTAAAATAGTACATTAGTACTACAATATAATTATTTATTTTTCAAATTCTAAATTATAATATATATAGACTTTATAAAGCTGTTATTTTTTTATTTAAATTATTACATTATTAATTCTATTGTATGGGTAATGTAGATACAAGTTCGTATATAAGCCTTTTTGTATTTCCTTGTAGATATAGTAAGTTATGTACTTTATACGTGTTTGTAACCTAACCTATGTTAAGTATGATAAATTTATCTGTATATTATATTCTATATAATATTAAGTTTGGATTATACCTAGCTATATATTAGCTCTTAGATATAAATATTATATGTTGATCAATGATAAAAATTCTTATAACTATAAGACTACAAGTAAATATAAAATAATACAATTGCGCCTAATATTCCTCACATTGGGCAGTAGGCTACCTATATATACTACACTTAATTTATATTTTAGACAAGTTATTATTATTTTATGATATTATGCCTACCTACTCATGCAGTAATAATTGATATTTTGAGATCTCACACCTTATGTAATATAATATGTAGATTGCATTATGAACTTAATATGAACTTATATATCTATTAATTCTTTAGATTTTAATTACTTTCAAAATAATCTCAACAGAAGTTGAGTATTATACCTATAATTGAAAATAATGCATAATAAAATAGTAATTAAATCGTAATAAATAAGATAAAATTATAAAACCATACATTCTACTTTGTGAGAGCCTGGATTCTTACTATATTTTATTTTCACTTTTTCTTTATATTGTTTATTATTTTTAATTATACTGTCATTGTAATACCTATAGGTTGTACCTCTGATTAATAAATTATCAAACAAGACCCGCATACGACCTACACGTAAATTCAATATTATGAATAGGGTTTATTTTTATTGAATAGTTTCAGTGAAAATCAATCAAATTATGTTTGCGGTAGGTATATATATGTGCTATGCATAATATATTTGTTAACTTTCGAAACCGGTTGCTATAAAAATTCATTTAAAAAAATGTCTTACAATCGCTTTCGATCATACACAATAATAAACATGCTATTACCATTGTCATATCCTTATGCAGCCTGAATATTGTATATATATTATACAATATTATGACAGTTTTTATACTTATGCTTATAGGATTGTCTGTACATAATATACACACCCATATATAATATATATATATGCATATTAAAATTCATCACTCATACGATGATAAGTTTTGTTGACAAGACCTACATACATATTTTATGAAAAAAAAAAAGGTGAGCTGAAATTATATTATAACATATTTATAATATACTGCAATTTTATTATTATATGTTAGTTTCATATTTGTTTATATTTTCTTAAAATCATAACAGAAACGGATAAAAATCTATCTATAACGAATAATAAACATTATAATTTACAAAATATATTGTTTTTTGATTAGGTACCTAGATACTATATATAGTATATTATGTATACTTGTATATAATATATATATTATACGTATAATATCATTTTTCAGTTCTACGGGTAGGAATCTATGGTAATTGTGTGGTGTACCTATATTATTTACACTTAATAACGAGAAAAGGCAGAATCGAACTTACCTGTAGGTAAATATACAATAGTTGTATATAGATTCTCGTATATTATAAAGGTACGAGGTACGGGCACCTATATATTTTCTTTTGTATACTTGGTGAGCGCGTGTGTAATTACGAGTAATTTCTTTTCGTCTTTTATTGCTGCCGTATTATCATTTCACAAGGTTGCAGTATCACATGTTCCTATGTAGACGAACAGAAGCAATGACAAACGCACAGACACACGTATTATATATATATAATATATAATATAGAGTCTGGCGGTGTGATTATTTAATAATGCCACCGGTCCGCAGTCAAGTCAAAATAACAGGACGAAATGATAATACCTACACATCGCGTGTCGGCTCCTCGGTTTTATATGCATTACGATGGGCATATTGTGTACGTGCAAGGGGTGTGTGATAAAACGAAAATGTGTCATTATATCGACAGGTCGGAGGCGACCAATTCGGTTGATTGAGAGTAACTAACACAGAATTACATACAGGTACTTATTGATGTGCGGCTACCACGCATTCGGCGGCGCGTGGGAACTTTATCGCACGATAAAATGTGTCACGATTTATTGTACTCATACAAATAAATAGATTGTTGGATGATGATCAATGGGGTATCATTATTGTTTATTGATTTTTATTAGGTAGGTAGTTCGTATAGTATAATATTATATATTATTAATATTGAATTGTAAAGGCGAGGTAATAGTGAATAAAACAAAATTATTCGTTTGATAACACTATGATATGACCATTAAAAATACACTTGACTTCGATTAGTATACACAAAACATAATATAAATATAATATCGTGTATAACTCTGATATATTTTATTATTCCGTAGACAGATTCTTTACTATATTCAGTTCATTAAATTGTAAATTACCACGGTGGCAGTAATAACGAATAACGTGATTAGTGTTTCATAGAATCTACTATTAGGTACCTATCTATATATCATATCCTAACTACTATATTTTATATTCATTTAAACTCATAAAACCTATAAGCTACCACACAAAATATATATTTATCCTCACGTCATATTATAATAATTTCAATATTTACTCAATTCAAATTTTAATAGTGTTCCGCAACTTTTAGTATTTAGCTATATATATATATATATATATAGTAATACGCCGTGAGGAAAATAAGTTTGAAAACTACACTAGTTCAAACACTTAAAGCAAATATTACAATGCGTACATAGTACATATTACAAACTATACCTATTTATACCTATTGAATAATATTATTGATTTTGTAATTTTTGTTAACTACCCGCACCACAAGATGTAATTAATGAAATAATTTAAATATTCATATTATACATGAACATTTTTATAGATTTTTATTACAAATACATGTTTGATACACGACTACTAAAATAGGTTAAAAAACTTATAATGTTATTATGTTGTTATGTTTAACTGGATTAATTTCGTATATAATTTTACTATATATTATGTATGTTTCAGTGTTAGTATATAAACCTGATAATAATTTTTTTCTTTTGTTATTTGCAGTTAAGTTATAAGTACCTGTTTAATGAGGTAATGAAGTTACAATTATCTCACGATATTAAATTATAGTAGACGTATATAAATAGGACTTATGATGAGTATGCTTTATTATAATGTTAATTGTCATATTTCTTGTATATCTAGGCATAATCGAGAGTATAATAACTTAAGCTTTATTTTTAAATTTTTGTAGAATTATGAAAGTATCTACATTACAAAATTTGGTTTTTAATTAATTTTAGTACATTATTTCTAGTTAAATTTACCCATTAATCATTAATAGTAATTATGGATATAGGTATAATATAATTAATACAATTATTGAATTATTATAGTTCACAAAACTTATTTTTTAATTTATAGTAAATGACTAACATAGGATAAGCGAACTGAATATGTATTATTTATAGTGAATGGGTTCATTTACATAATATTACTAACCTACATGATGTCATGAAGTTGTATATAAAATAATATGAAAATAGAATAAAAATAAAACATAATAAGCTAAAAACTTGTTTTGAAATACAATAAGATTTGATTTTGTGATTTTTAAATAACATTGTCCTATTTTTAAACATTTTTACATATTTATTATAGTTATTTTTATCAATATAATGTTTTATATGTGATTCTATACATTTTTACACAAACATGATATTATATTTTTTTAAATTTAATACACTTTTATCCAATTATTCGTGTACTTGATTTAAATCTATTGCTAAATATTATATCTTCTAAATCTGTGGTTATTTATACCTTTTTATTTTTTTGTCATAAAAAATAGTTATATTCATGTGTATCCTCGCCCTTCTTATAATAGTTCTTAATATTCGAGTATTGGAGTAGGTATATTATTATTATATATTTTTCAATGTAAACAATTTATAAATAAAATAAAAACTCTATAGTATCGACATAAAACTTTCAAAAAGTATATTATTCACTTATTTAGAAAAAAATAAACTATTAACTGTATTTATATCATTGGCACAAATAAATAATAATAGTAATAATACGTCCATGCTTTGTTATAAAACATAATGGAAATGTTCTCTGTGTTATGTTATAATTTAGTATCATGTCTCAAGTAAATCTCGTAATAAATAAAACAGCGTAATTTTCGCTTACATTCTTATAACGATAACGGCCGATCCGTATACTGCGCGTGTAAATGTTAAATATTACATATAATATACTTACTTAGGTACTAACGAGCCGTATTTTGTTTATTTAATTCAATACACGTAAAAAGGAAACCGACAACCGCGTTAACATTGAAAACCTGGAATCAAAACAAATTCACTACAACAATAATATTCTCAAACGGACGAGTGTCGTAGTCATCATAAATATTATTATTTTGTAAATTTTTATTTTCCCAGCCGAGTGGTTTCATACACGCATCTGATGCAAATAGACTATAATATAGGCGAGTTACTCTAATCGTACTCTTATGAAAAATAAAATAAAATAGTGCCATAGATCGCGTAAAATTACATTCTATTAAATGGCTAGATGTACGTAGTTATATATGTATATATATGTATAAAGTGTATAATGTATATTAAAGTATAATCGTACGGACATGTAGGTATACGCGCGCGACTAGACATGTAGCTATTCTTATATTATGTAGGTACCTACCTATACAGATATAGACTTAAAACCTGGGTACAAGGTAGACACCAACTATATTATGTATTATATACGTCCCTGACAAACGATTTATATAATTTCTCTTTTACTTTTGTTTCTCGTTTGTAACGCGCAAGCATGCTGCAGCTGTATGTGGGTACGTCGCAGTGTACACTGATAGAGTGGCTCGTCGCCATACCGTGTTATTATTGTTATAGTATTGTTTATTATATATTATATTGTTATTACGTTTTCGGGCAAAACAATCATTAAAAAGTCATAAGCGTCGTTACCTACCACCATACGTCTCATATACATATACGCGACTCTTATATATATATATTAAATTATACATTTAGTGAGAATATCGTGTCTGTGTGTGTGTGTGTGTGTGTGTGTGTGTGCGCGCGCGCGCGCGCACACGCTCGCATTTATACGGTTCGATGCGAAACACCTGTAGTACGATTAAGACCAGATTGAATATAACAGATATTCTACAGGATGATTCATCAAGCATGCTCACCTACTTTTTCTTTTTCAATAATGCAGTTATTTAAAATCTGATTTTTGGAATTTTAAAATATAGATACTTAAACAAGAAAATATTTTTGAATTCTTGACATTTTTAAAGTACTCAATAATAAAGAGTATTATATTAATCTATCAACATTTATAATTTGTAAAAATGGTCCAATTGGTATAATAAACGCTAGATCCAATATTACATCTGATTTATATTTTTATAAAACCTCTTTTAAGGATAATTATTCTTAGCATATGCATTTTAATCAGTTCTTACATTAACATAAAAAAAAAATTATTCACTAAATAATTTACACAAAAAAAAAAGGGTTTTTGTTTGAAAAACAATTCTGCCATCACGGAACTACACGACTCCTCTAATAGAACAAGACATCCTATGAACTCAAAAATATGGTCTTTAGATATACCTATATTTAAAAATGCCAAGTCATAAATTGAATAAATTCATTTTCAAATTGATAAACAGGTGTGAACATACTCGGGGTGAATCACCCTGTACAAACATAATAATATAATATATGGGACGGATCGGGCGATTTATAAAGAGGTCGTTCGTCGCCGCCGCCGCCGCGTTAAATGATTATAAGAATTAGAGATGGTCCGACGCCGATAACAGTATACACACCGCCGTGAGTACGCTCGCGCGATTATTATTATTATAGGGCTTAGCTGGGCGCGCGGTTTTGATCGACTCGCGATATACGCGCTCGTCTGTGCACTCCTCTGGCCTATGTGTATTGTAAATCGTCCGCCTCCCCCACGACCGCTCGACCGTATGGGCGTACCCGACACAACGATATATACGTGAACATATAGTTACCCGCGCGTATTTACCTGTACCTTGGCGCTAGGGTGCTAATTATTAGTATTTTTAGAGATATACTAAATATATATAATATATTATAACTCAGGTATATACGCGCTTTGTGTGTGTATTTTTTCGTTTCGTCGTCCTCTTTCCACGGATTACAGGTCAGTTCCGGGCGTATCGTGAGAGCAGACGCGCTATGCACGATGGATCTATTATAGTAGACCATGCGCGGGTAGTTATCCAATAGACTATATAAGTAATAGATACTAATATTATGAGCGAAAGCTAAGTTTGTTGGGGAGAGAATAGGGGCAAATAACCCTAAAATATTGTGAGAAACTTAAGTACCAAACACATATTAGAGGAAACAGACTCTCACCATCACTTGCAAAGACCGTATATGGTATATCATCTCTATATAACATTTGATATGGTATTAATTAATAAAACTAAATTTATTATAATGTATTTAAATCAATTATATTAAGTGAACATCCTACTACGCGAAACAATTTATTTATATATTATTTAATATTAATAGTAGGTAATATAATAATGATTAATAATCATATACTAGACATTCAATGACAATGTACGCTTGTTTCCAGCATGTTTATTTAAAATATAGTATCATTATTAAGGGAATTTACAAGTCCAATAGTCTATTCTTATATTTTGGTACATTTTCAGGATTTTTATTAATTATTATTATTTTAAGATAATCATAGAATTTGAGGTGTTATACAACTCAAATTCATGAGATCTAAGTACCCTTATTGGCTCCCTTGCTCCAGCAATTTGCGCCAATGACTATACGTATACCGTATACGCCGTCGCGATGTTTCGTTTGCTGTACCGTTAAACTTGAAATTTTAATGATATTATACGAGTTGTTATGCACACTAGCTGATATAGTGGTATCATAATATTATTTAGGTACCACCCATAAAAACCAACGGCAACTACGACGAATCCAACGATTTTATACACCTATATATTATATCACAATATACAGTACTTATTAGTTATTTTGTAGACGTCGGAAACGCGTGCGAGCGTTATAATTTAATGTATATAATTTCCGTTTTATTGCCGACTGGTGAAAAAAATACATACTTACATAGTAACGGGCGTCATTTCAATTCGTTAGGAACTTTGGAAAAAAAATTATGATATCGTTTCAGTGCCGCCGCGCACGATACACAAGCGCCTCGAATACTATTTTAATACGAGACGCGTATTATACTTATACTACGGTATACAGGCGGGTAGGGGAGAAGAAAAAATTACAATATAGCGTTTGATTGTTTCGAACAATTCTCTTCGGGAACAAACGCCAAACGCTCAACACTAAATATCATCGATATACCCGCGCTGTATTAATTTCGAACACAGCGCATTATTAAAACTGTAATAATAATAATAATATTATATACCTACCTGTTTGATATTTTTTTTCTCCTTTTGGAATGCGGACGGTCCGCCGAAAATGTCCGTATTATATAGGTACCTGCAGTGTACAGACGGACAGAAAAGTAAAAATAATAACTCTTGTATTGAGAGAAAAAAATTATCATTATTATTATTATTATTATTATTACGATCACCGCGGCCGGGGCTACCGGAGAACTGAATTCCAGAAATGCTCGAGTGAGTGTGTGTGTGTAACAAGCAATTATAAATATTTCTCGTTTTGCCGCGTCCCGCGTGTATAATATTATATTATAATAGGTACACGTCCTGTCCTTTCGTATGTGGCCGATTTATTATTACAGGCATACGTATTATATACATATTATGATATACCTATAATATGTGTATATTCGGTCCAGCCCCCGACATCACGCGCGCGCGTAATTCGGTGCCGCGCGCACGTACGCCCGTTAATTACAAAAAAAAAAATGGGGAGAAGGAAGGAAAGAAAAAACACTTCATGTATAAGCAATAAACGAATCGACGGAAACCGTATTTTAAAATATAAATTACCAATATTATACGCGTGATAATACCTGCAGCGAGATGAATGCGCGTGCCCGGCGTATTTTTCGCTCAACTTCACGTTAACTTATCAGTATTTTCATTATAAGATGATCAAAAATGGCATGAGTAACTTATTATAACTTATAAGAACATTACTACAATAATTGCTTGCATAACAAAATATTATGAGTTTCTTAATAAAAAATATTAAAGCATTCCTACTTACATTGGATTAACAAAATAACATAACATCGCCAGTTATATAGTTTATTACTTCCTTAGGTATTCCTTACAACTTACAAGTACGTAAACTCATCAGTAATAATAATTATTATGACATTTTTGTAAATGCAATAATATTATAAGCTAGTATATTATTATAATGTAGAAACAATTTATCAATTTTCGTGTAAAATGTTTGAAAAAAGCTAGAATCGCCGCTTAGTATATATAGGTACATTGGATATTAATAAAGGCTGTATATTCTTGTAAATATTATATTTTATAATATTATGACGTCCTCTGCGGTATCTATGTATCTTTTTCCCCTCTTCCTCTCATCTCAGTAATAATAATAATTAAATTGTTATTATACGCTCGTCCACCCCAATTATTTTATTAATCGTTAATTAACTTCTACATATAATATGTATTATAAATGACGACGATACATTATATTATAGGTAGGTATAATGATTATCCGTAGAGGGTTTTAACACACACACATACACTTCTAAAGTGCATCGTAGCGCGAGATTAGCTATGCTTTGGTGTATAATATAATATATTATAATAAATATAATATTACAATTCACAATAATAATAATTACCGTGTCGTGAAAACGATCGTAATTTCAAGATTCGAGTAAAATTCGTATATTATATTATATTCTTAAATAATTATTACGTTTTTCGTACCCAAATTATGTACTGTTGATATTTTCATGTATAGGTACCTCCACCTATACGTACCTATATAATATAAATATGTTTTTCTTACACGCTAATTATTATTATCGCCGCGTTAAATACCGTCGCTGGCCAGATTATACTATACGACGAAGCTATGTTATATTATAATATGTATATCATAATAATATCGTGTACTTACATCACGGTTGTTGTTGCACGGTCGTTATACCTATATATGCCCACAATATACACATATATATTTATATACTATATACATATAATATCATGCGTACTATACAACCGCATTTATACGACGACCGTAATTACGGGGTTTTCGACTTAACGACATGTACTCATATACACGTATATAGTCGCAGAGTGGCGTGGACGTGGCTAAATATTATTTTAATATTTTACTTTTTTTCTCGCAGGTAACTTGTGACCGAAAATCGAACAAGAAACATCCCCACCACCACTTGCAGCTGTTGCCGTGCCGTCGACGAGATTGACATGACTTTCAGATGCGTGCCGGCTTTTCAGCCGCTGTCGTCAGGCGCCGATTGCGCTGCTCCGTGGGTGAGTACTAGACTACTTATATAATAATATGACATTATAAAATGTTATATTGTACGTAGGTGTTAGTATAATTTGTTCGAGATCATTGTTTTCTCATAACCCGCGATTTTCAAGTATCTTTCGTATAATACCCAAGTCTTTAAGGTATAGGTCTTTAGATATTCTCTAATAATATTATAGGACATATTTTAAGCTAATACCTTTTAAATGCAATAATTGATGATCTATCAAATTGTATAAATATTTTAAAACGGTTAAGTTCTACATATTTCTTTTCTATTATGGTGGTATATAGAAGTTGATAAAGTGCGTTTTTTTCTTATGCATGATGGAATTATAATATCTCACAATGTCGACAATTCTATATATTATATATAATTGATTTTAATAGTATGTATGTACGCCAGATTTTAATGTAATATAATTAAATTAGTCAATTCATATTTTTATTGAATTTTTATTTAACAATTTGATCTTTTATAATTTTTACAACCTTTAATAATTATAGGTACCATTTGTACTAACAAAAAATAAATTGTATATGGTATAATAGAATAATATTATACTACTATCAGACTATTCTATATAGTACACCAGCTACATAAATGTCATTGTAACTAAAAATACTTATTATTTCCTAACCTTGCTATAGTATACGTATATACTATACAATAAAATTAATAAAAATATATTTCACTAACAGTTTTTTAACTAAATCGGCCCCAACGTCATCGTTTGCCCGATGTTTGCAAATATTAAATGGGAAACGGCTCGGGACTATAAGATCTACTTAGGTATACAGCGCAAAAACACATTATTATTTTTAACCATATAATATATATTTATTATATATTGAATGAGACGATAAAATTATTGCCAAAAGTAAATCCTACCGTCGTCGTGGTCTTCGCCTCCGCCCCGATGACGGCGACGGGATGGATACGAAAATAATAAAAACCATATATATATAATAATGTAATATATTATGCCCTAGTAAGGTACTGCAGTATATATATTTCTGTGCGTTGGCTATTTACGTCGAGGCGGCCGATATATAGACCCTATGATTATAAATCTGACCGAATATACGGTTTTTTTCATTTTTCGTTATTATACGTATATTATTATATAACATTATATTATATACACACTCGCGACTCGCCCCTCTTTTATATTTTTTTGTGCACGATATATATTACATTGTGATGTGCTACGCAGGACGCATCATATGTTATATTTTTTTGCGTATTTATCACTCGTACGAATCTCCGTGTAGATTAGATGTACGGTTATTGCTGCAGTGTGTGTTCGGTGTGTCGAACCCAAAGTCCCGCGTTAACCCACAATTATAACCCGTATAATGTACCCAAGTGTACATTATTATTATATAAACAGCTATATATCGCAGCAACATCCATGTGCCCTGGTATTCGCGCGTGACGTGAAAATAGGTACACCATCCATGTATAATTCTAGTATATGGTATAGCCGTATAGGTACAGTCGTACAGACTATATACAATATATTACCGTATAATCGTCCCGTCTGAAGAGTTGCAAAACCCATTATTTTGGTCATTGTAGGAACGCGGCGACCGTGTGGTTAAACGACTGAAACGATCTCAGCAGCAGCACTATAGCGTTTATATTATATTCAAATTCGGTTGTTTTCAAAAAGGAATAACAATATGTTTACAGAAATTGAAAAATCTATTAATTTACCTAAATATATAGGTATATCATGCAAAAAAATAAAATAAAACTTCACTACATTAAAATGATTTAAAAATCTATCAAATTGCGTACACCACTAACGATCATATATATAATAATTTTAATAAAAAATCTATAAACCATAGATAAAGACTATCTATATTGTGAAAAATAAAAATACACTCCCTTGCATTCAGAAAATAACGCCTGCACTGTTTTAATAAAATTGCACATCTGTAATGTTTCAACAAATGAACATAATATATATATTATTATACGTGTTATATAATTTTCGCCGTATTATACAAATTAGAACACGATTTCTTTGTCAATGGTCTTATAACTTTATAAGATATAACCCAAACTAATTTATTATATTTTTAAAATAAAATCCAATTGGTAGCAACTATGTGTATATATTTTAAACACTATAATAATATTACGATGGATTAAGTATAATAAATCTATGATATTTTGGATAGTATTAAAGACATATAATTTGTGCGTTCGTACATAGTACATACCAAATTAACTTATCAGTTGCCACTATACATTTACATGATTAACAAATAACAATAATAAATACGGTAAGCAATAAATTTCAACAGCATTAATTATAAAATTTCCTGCCAGTTTTATTTGTTTGTAGAAGCCCTAAAGGCTATAGACAAGGGGTCTATGTGTTTAGGTGTTGATTAACTTTTTAATGCATTTATGCTTATGTGATGACAGGTTATAACTTAAATTTTTTGATACTTCCATCATAAAAACGGATGATGATGTAAAAGTAAAGTTTAATATACTCACATTTTATGAAACAATAAAAAATTTTCAAACAAAATACTATTATAGGTATATAATATATATATAAATCATTTTTAATTTTTTAAATAAATTATTGTTATAATAAGTACGCATTTTAATCTTATATGTATAATTTTAGAAAAAAATTGTTTATTTTATAAATAGATCTGATTGGGGTTTTTATAATCAACTTCATAACTACTAATGGGTATGAAGATTTTGGATAACCTCGAGTTTAGTCCCAAATTTAAAAATAGCATGAATTAAGTCCGGACATATTTTATCGAGTATACATGATGAGCTGAGTCCAGCCTATTAGCATCACCTGCAGAAGATACCACGTGGGGGTTGAATAGAAAGTCTTTCAAAACTTGGTTTTTTTTTGTCACATAAAGGTAACAGTCAACTGATATAAAAAAATAAAATATAAAATTATTATTCAATTAGCAATTTTTTTTTTTACCTTTTTTTATGTATACAGTTATTATAAAATTAGCTTAAAATGTTTTGTTTTATTCCTTTTATCGTTAATAGTTTATTTACAATATAGTTTAAATTAGAGAAAAATTTAAAACACACTGTCCGGTTATGCCGTTATCGTTACAGGACGTTATTAAACTTGAATTTTGTAATTACTAATTAAGATAAAATTAAGATAAAATATTACCGTGAACCCAACTCATGTGTATTTTACACGATCAAATATCACGGGACCCAATTAAAGTTTTTCAAGATTTTATAATTTTATTCTTTACAGTGCGAAAAACGTGTTATTTCGTGTTCATTGTTTGCACATTATTTAACATTCATTAGGTACGTCTCTTGCACGGAGTTGTGGCGCGCTCTATTTTTAAGATTATTCACTATTGTTTAGTGCTGCATTCAAGCGGAGATTTCCTTATATATATTAGTATATAAATAAGTCCGACAGGTAGCGCTTGATATCTATTTTTATATTTTGGATTTTGGATTTAATATATTTATATATTTAATATACAATAGATATTTTTGATAAAATAAAAAATTGTGTCCCAAATTTTTAATCAACGTATCTCCATACATTAAAAACTTTTCAAGTAAGCTAATTTTACCTTTAATATAGTAATAATAAAAACAAATAATAACTACTATTGTTAAGTTATTCTTATCAAAATTGATAATATGATATAATGGAATTCAGAATACGGTTTTTAACTAGTTAAAATTTCAGTTTGATATATTCATTAATAATGAATCATTATCAATACTTTCATATTAGTATTATATTAGATATTCTTAGTTCTTACCTGTTACCTCGTGTTTATACTTAGATAGGGCCGTAGAGGTGTAATCCTAGAACTCATCTTTACTTTCTAGTTTCTACTGTCTAGTAGTAAAATTTATTAGTTGCTATATATTATTATAGATAAATCAATTTTAATAAAGATTTTCTGAGAAATATGCATGTATTTATTAAATGCCGTTTTGCCGTGTCAGCATAAATGGTAATCGTGTAATTTATTAATTTTTATAAAGAAAAGTATTAAAAACTACCAGACTACCGCCTATACTTAAACTTTTCTATAAATTCTGAATATATTTATATAATAAACCTATTAAGTATAAATAGATAACAGTTGACTCAATTAAACATTTTTTTTTTTTTTTTAAACTTTTTAATCTTTTACAAACAGAACAATAATGTAGGTGCATTATAGAAAGTAAATATTATATTATAAATAACATCTATTTATCATTTAAATTTATCTAGCCATTCTAGCCTGATAGCGAATATTTCTCAAGTATATTGCAATAATAATGTTATAAATTAGAATAATATATTATAATAATATTTTTAACAATATTTCACTGTTCATTTCACGTATGTATATTAGTGCTTTGTGTAAAATAGTTCTGATAACAAAGATATTATGCTGCGGTAGTAATTTTATTAGAATTCAAATTTGTAAATTTGTGAGTATAGTCTTTGACTTATGACTAAACTTAAAAGTTACAAAAATCACAATTTTAATGATTATAATTAATGATTAATATTAAAGAAAAAATAGGGATGATCATGCTTGATGAATCACCCTGTATACAATGCGCATAGTATGAAGAATGCAGAATAAAACATTTTATCGGTTTCCATCAATATTATAATATATGATATAATATAGTCGATCAAGTGAGTATAAGTACGTATAAAATAATAATATATTGTGCTGCTACCGTCGTCGCCGACACACGTATTTATACCTATATAATGCACGTATATAAATACAGTATAGTATAAATAATCGCCAATCGGATTTTCTATGGGAACTCGCGGAAGGTTCAGCGCATACAACTTTCTACTCTAAATATTTGCATGTGTAAAATCAATATCAATTATAATAATACATATTCGTGTATGTAGATATAAATAAAACAACTTGAACGTCTATCCACACGACAAACTAAAACAAAACTTGGGTGAAATAATTTTGGTTTTTTTTTCGTTAATCATCGTTTCGAAAACTTCCCTACCTACCCAGTATGATTTAAGTGATATATATATATATTCGTATAATATTGTCTTTATCACAATGTTACAACTGAAACACTTCGTACTATTCATTATTGCACCTCATTTTTACAGTCTCTGTAACTAGATAGTACATTAGATAGGCTGAAATTAAAATGATTTATGTATTTTTGGATAACACGACACGAGACGACTGTAAGAGATTATATCAACTATAAAGGCGATATTTTACTGTACTGCTTGTATACTTTGTCACATACGTCGTTTTTCGTAGTTTTGGTAATCTGAGTTTGGTAGGTATTTCTGTATTGGTTACGGACTTTTTGCTTCATTTGTACCTACTTGGTATGTTTCCGACACCAACCAACGTCCGAGGTGAATTACAAATAACTTTGGAAGGAATTGAACTTAAAATAAGGAATATTCAGCACAAACCAGCACAAATGCCAAATAGATTAAAAATGAAAGTCTTAGATTAGAATTTGAAGTTTCAATTGACGAAGACATAGATCTTGCTGTGCAACCATGAAAATTCAAAATAATTTTAAAGTTAAACCGCTGACATATTATAAGATAACAGCGGATTTGAGAACGGCGTTAGCGTTACCTATATATACGTAATAGTACCTACCTACGTGAATGCAGATTTTTTTTTATGGAATAACACACAATGCACCTACAAAGTATGAAGTTAGAAAATATACGCTTAGATGATAAATATAAGTATTGAATTCCACCTACACATCAGCATTATCTAAAATATCGAGTGTTTTCCGTCAAAATACTGGCCCTGTATGATTCACTATTCGTTTCCAATATTCATTTCGTTTAGTGTGAGTATGCGACAACTTATAGCATCATAATTCATAATACATATTTTATTACACTGTTATTGTTTTTTGTGTAAACCCGTTGTAGCGCCGCGTCGGTCAGGCAAGGTAAACCTCCGATGCATTTCCGTGAGCGGGAGTGCGATTTTTGCGAAGGGGAGAGCTTGAAATGTTTATGAGCTGCAATCAATGTTCGAGTTATAATATACTTAATACGTATATGCATATGTTTATGTATACATATAGTAAGGCACTTTGAGTGACGATATGTATATCGTAGTATATATTATAATATAATATATATAATATATGTTACAAGTATTGAAGTATATAATATATGTTAACCGTGTACGCGTGTTATAGATTATTATTATTATACATAATACCTATAAGTGGCAATACGGTGAGCGTTATAGGTACGCAATAAATGCCATTATATATACGATATTATATTATTATAATATGGTCGGTGTAAACGCGCGCACACGGATTATGCGCAAAACGCTATAAAACGACGTAAAAATATAATGTAGGTATTATATTATGTGCGTATATATATATATTATGTTAAGTATTAAAAAAAATTCTCGCGGCGCCATAATTTATACGGCAGTGCAATAAAAAAAATTCCATCGGTAGTTATCGCGGGTAGGCTGCAGCGTATACTTGCATCGCGTATACCTATATAATAATATATAATAATGTGTGATATATATTATAGTAGTTATACAGTGTGTCTCGTCGCATTTGTCATCGTGCACATCCGCCTCCTACCTGCATACTTTTTAAATGTACAAAACTATATTTAAATTCCTATATACATAACGGAAAATGGATAGGTATTATGGGCGGATTCGAATTTTAAAATATTTACATAAATTATACCCATATGAGATTTGTCTATTGTAATTTTTATATAATCAATTAATCATAAGTGATATAATTGATACTATTTCGATATTATATAGCATAGTGATTAGTTTTCTAAATGGTATTTCAAAAACGTAAAATAGAAAAAAATTTACCGAAGGAGACACATAACGCGGCGAGACACTGTATACATACGTATTACGTGCTGCTTTGTAGCTGCTCCACTTTGACCCGGCGTGACGCCAATCCATGTAGGTATAGACCCAGTTGTGGCGTTTTTAACGCACGGCTACTGTGCATTATTTACGTCATGTATAATTCATGCCGGTATAATATAATAATAATGCGTAATAGTCATAATACACATATTCGTGTGATATTATAGATTATATAGGTATCTATATTATTATGTACTGCTGCCATTACAACGCGGTTGGTATAGCTCACGACAAAAGTCGGTAAATTAAAAAATACTAGATTTATTCGTTAAACTATTATTATTACTCGAGACATTTAAGTATATAAATTGCGAAATATATATTATAATATACAAAATAAGTAACATAACTTACTAGATACGTATGTATATACGTATTGATCCATCATTTATCTGTTTAACTGATGAACACACCAATTTCTATTAGTCAATAATTGAGATGATAGTTTCGACTAAAACTTTCCAGAAGCACTAAGAATTTTAGTGGAGACAGTTACCTGTGGGCTGCAATCATACCATGAATACAACCACGGTAGAAGCATCTTCGACCGCGGTTACTGTAAGATCAGCCATATTGGTTATCTGCAGGTACCATAACCTGTGGTATGTTGTAACCAAAATATTTTTCCTCAGTTATATTTATACTTTATTGAAAAATTGTTGTTGACGTTCAGCCATTTTCTCCACGTCCAGCTTCCATTTGATTCTCGATCAATCCATTTTTTCGCTAGTGCGCATAGTATACCAGTGTATAGTGTAGTATTACGATATTCCGATGATATTGGTAATATTATCTTGTACGTTTGATTTGCGAGCTTTGTTTTTTTAATAAGACGAATCGCGTCACAGATTTACCGAAAATGTACATACCGAAGGGGCGGTACGTCAAGGTGAGATGCACATTATAGTACATTAGTTATCTATATACAATTATGTTCAATGTAGATGAAAATATAGGCTTAAGATTCATACACGACCAATCCAAAATCACTCTTTACAGTTTATTGTATCTAAGTGATACGTAACTACGTTTGTACAAGAATATAAATATTTACCTATATGTAAAACCTGAAATCTTAAAACCTTAGTTTTCTAATTTCCTAATCGTTAGAATGATTTTTGATTATATACATAATATAATAGTTTCTAATACATTATGATTAATTATGATGATATTTGTTGCTCTCATTGTAATTAAGTATAACTACTCGTATATTATATATAAATTAAAAAAAATTCAAATTTTTATTTTAATGCATACAGTCGGTTTTTATAGATAATGCTCTTTTCAATTTATATTTATGACTAAGACAACCAAAAAGACTTTAAACATATAGGTATATATATACATTTTAACCCGCGTACTACATAGCTTCAGAATTTCACCATCTAGTGATACCTATTTAATAAATACTTAGTATAAAATACCACTAATTACTTAAAACAAAAAAACAGTAATACTCGTATTGTCAACCATAAGGCCATATAATACCATTAATCGGTAAACCTTTGATTTTATAATCTATTTATGTTTTATTTATATGTTAAGTGCGAATTTAACGATACAACTATAATCAATAATAATATTTTATTTACCTATTTAATTATTTTCATCGTGTAGGTACCTACTGTGGAATAGCATTTGTATTCAAGAAGCTCGTATAAAAACACGTTAATGATCATTTTCATCTGTTGACGATGGTCAAAATGCGTGTGCGGTAAATAAATTATTATTTGATTATACCTATCCAGTACCACGAATAGCTCGTTGTATTCACGTTGGCAATCATAATATTATTCTCGCGGACCACCATAATAATCATACTGTGTTGATATCAAAATATGCTCAATCGGCAATTGAGTTTTTTTACCTATATAGTGTTAGTGTATATATTATAATAATAATAATTATTATTATTATACATTTATCCGTGTATATGTATTATGTATAAATGTATAAACGCTTTCTCTGCAGCCTTATTATTTTAAAATTTACATAAATTGTACAAATATTATATATATATATATATATATACGTTATGGTTATAAAATTCAAATCCACCTACCCACGACTTGAAAATATAGATAAATAGCTGACATTGTGTTACAGGAAAAACTGTTTTATCGTTTCAAATTTAAACTTACATTAAATTAATGTAAGTTTAAATTTGAAAAATTATTTATCGTATCGATTATCATTATTATTATTATTTTCTATATACTCATACCGTGTATAGGTGATACAAATATACTATAATAATGATATTATAATACTGCAATACAGTACTCGACGTCCATTGGATGAAATATAGTAATTATTAATGTTTGTATTTAATTTAGCCAGGGTTAACGGTGCACCATCGTATACTACGGTGACGGGTCGCGCGAGTGGGGTTATGAAAAATGGGTGCACGCCAAAACCGTGCGTGGGCAGAGGTGGCAGTAGGTATACATGATTTGTTATAATCGTATATAATGGTAATAATATATAGATATATCATGTATAAAAACTCCGCCGAAATAATCATTATAATACACTTTAGGTGTATAAAATAACGTGATCGACTATAATATAACGGTTGAAAATGATCGCTAGCATATAAACACTGATTATTAGCAAACTTGTTATTAACAAAAAAATTTAACACTTGTATTAGTGAAACTAGTAAATTTAATTAATTCAGATGTTTTTGTCGAGTTTTTTAATTACTAGGTATATAGAAAAAAATCACATGAGTTTGGTCGAAATATATAAAAAAAATATTTTTATTTAACAAGTTTTTGCAGATTTTTTGACTGAGCATATAATACTGCGAGTTTTCTTAATTCAACATATTTTTTTTATAACTTTTAATAACTTATACAATTATATTATGGACAGATAAGCGATCCACCAATATGATCATACTGATCAAATAGGTACACTCATATTGTTATGGTATAATATAACTAATAAGTATATTATATGATGGTTTTAAGTTTTGATGATAAACACTAAATCACTGTTTTTCGTTTTTCGTTATTATTATTTTTATAATAGGTAAGTACATTAAATTTGCTTTGTTTTGTTTTCAATCAAAAATAGAAATTTTTTACTAAGCACGTAGTGAAAATTGAACTGTATCATGTCAACACTATTTATTTTTTTCACCCAATACTGTACGTACAATGTACATAGTAAGTTATATTTATACTTGAATGTGCTGTAGCGCCAGCGCTAGATGGTGCAAACATTGTATATTATGTTCGATCATGTGACATATGTCATATTGTCTGCAATACAACAATACGTCTGCTTACATACTGTTACGAGGTTCACGAAATTACATTAGTCGTCGACTAAATAAGACATATAGCGGTCATTATACAACGGCGCGAAGATCTAAAGAACACTAGCCATCGACGTTACGAGTTCACGTGTATATCCACGAGATTATTGCGAAATTTGATGAGAATAAATCACTGATCCTTTGTATTGAATCGATAAAAGACTCATATTGTCATTATTATTTGATAAATGGGACAAGGAAAATATACAGCGTATAACCGGCGGCAGCAGCGGCGGCATCGATGGCGGCCTAGTTTTGGCTTTCCGTGAGGTCATAACATGTACCATGTACGTACAATATTTATACGTGTGTATAATACGTCTCCACAAGTTCGTTTTGACGACCACTGAACGGCGGCGAACAGGTGAGTGAGCGCGCGCGCGCGCACACACACACATAATACTTATATTGTACGTTATCATCTCTCCCTCTCTTTCAATCACTGCTCTGTCTCTGTATCTTACTCGGGCCTCACCACATGTACTACGACCACCTCAAACACACTCGATAATGGTATCGTATGTGTGTATGCGCGCGCTCGTGTGGTTCCGGCGCCCGGGGTGGAGGAAGAGAATGTACTTGAGTGTGTGTGTGTGTGTGCGCGCGCGCGCGCGCTCAAACGTCGCCTACGACACGATACGTACCTACTACGAAAACCTGTTGGATGCTGTTTGACCTGGACCCGAACAAACATCGATAGCGTCGCAGCCATCACCACGAGTTACTATGGTATAATCGTATGTGTATGTATACGTAGTAGTGTACGGCATATTATGATACCTAACAAAATCGCTACAACTATCGATTGTTGTACGCGAATATAACGCACATCGATATATCGTTGAGGTATACGACGGAGACAGGTAAAACCGCTTCAGGGCCAAACCGTACACATAGCTCCGAGCCTTCCGCCGGTGACCACTCTAGTTTTTTTTTCTGTATATTTTTGTTTTTATTATTATTATTATTATTTTTTTTATCATTTTATCGTATCATATCTACGTATAACCACCCAATCTTCGTGATCCGATCACGTTGTTAGAAACTACCCTCTTTCACTCATCAATCGTATAATATTATACACCTACAACTAGCTCTATCCCGGTTGATGGCCACGTGACATTAGTATAATGTGACGTCATAAGTCGCTATGAACATCAAAGACATACTGGTCATGGACGGTGACGAAGGTTCAATGGACAACCACGGCGGCGATGTTACCATCATCAACAATAACAATAACAACAACGAAAACTGCAGTGACAGTGACAACGCGAAACGGTGTAAGAGGGAAATCGTTGAAGACGGAGGGTCTCTATCTCCGCTGCATTTGCAGCGCCATGAAAATAGCTTGTACTTGCGGCACCGACAACGGAACGATCGACTGGATGAACCGGAAGAAGAGGACTTGAGGCAATCAGACGACGAGGTACGTGTCGCTACTGCGATGATCTCCGATAATCTATTATAGTTTTACGTGTGTATTATACACATATATATATATCACTCATACCGCCCCTCCAATTTATCTCAATTATATATCCCCTTCCTCTTCTACCCTCAACCACTTATTTGTCAATAGCGTCTGATCAGTGTGTGTATATAATATATATATATATATATATTTAAAACATTTGTTTGTAGTTCTAGCAGGTCGAATCACACTTTGTAAAACATAATATACTATAGAACTCGGAGGTTTTTATTTTGAATTATATATATTTCTGTTTCCGACAGTAAGTTTTATGCAAATTATATAATGCGTGAATTCTTCGATACTCATTTATCGAAACCTAATCGCGATCTGCCGTTATTACTGCTGTTCCGAACTACAGTGAAAGGCTTTATATGCATGCACTCTGCACGATATCTCTGCCACCTCTGCCGTCGCGCTTGGGCATGCCGATGAGAAATATAAATTATTATCGTTTTTACATTGGCTCTTGTTGTAGAAACAAGTTAGTCGTTAATTCATTTTCAAAATTTTTTATTTTTAAAAAATGTATATTTAACGTACATTTTTCGTATGTATTTAGATTAATTCACGCCATCTGATGCGAATCCGATGTCTGATAGAAAAAATATATTACGTATATTATTTATTCAAATCAGTAAATCGACGTGATTTTAAAATAAAGATTAAGTCTGTAGGTAAATATCTATAAACAAGTAACGAGTATATTAAATGAATAAAAATAGTTATCAGGATTTTCTATTTCTGTTGTTTCTAATGTATGGCCGGGAAATCAATTAAGATAGTTCAGCTACCAAAGTTATTGAAATATCTTTAGCTGTAAGAGGTCTCTTTGACGCTGTTCGGGTACAATGCATGGAAGTGATCTTTTGTTGCACCCCAATTATTTTAGATTATTATGCTTTATACTTCACTGCTGTTGGATAATATATCATACCGTATGAATAAATAAATAAATAATCTGAATATTACGCATATTTTATATCTTATGTATTTGATATAAAAAGCTATACTAATTCTCGGCGTAGTGTTGTGTTAAATTGAAATTATTGGGAGACTTTAACAGCCGGTAATGATTTTATGCATATTACTCAAATCATTTTTATTTTGCAGTATAAACACATTTTATTGTTGATACAGGGACCTTAATTATAATGCGTCTTCGTAAATCATCGTATATGATTGTTATGTTAACACTGTATTACATTTTTTTTTTTTAAACATTATTGATGAGTGATGACATTATAACCGCTTATAGTAGTGTTATATTATTATGTTTCTAAAAAAAATTGTAACACTCGTTTGAAACGAATTTGCTATGCTTGACTAGCAAAAACTACAATTTATTCATACTTCGTATCAAAGCAGACAGCATTTGGTTTTCTAGAAATCTTACAAACGCTATAGACGATAGTCTTAGAGGTCAGAGTTTACAGCCATTCCGTTATTTCAATATTCAATTATCGAATCGACTACAGTGTTTACAGTATACTTACGTAGTACATGTACACATATGGTTATAGGCATGTATATTGCTGATACTATACCTATTATCGAAAAACATGAAAAATAATAGTATAAATTAGAAAAATATATATGATTTCTGTTTAGTGTTTTTATTTTTTTTTAATTGACAATTTAGGTCCTTAAAGTCCCCGCCCTTGTAGAAAGTCTGTCTCGTTAGGTTGTTGGCGCAAATATTCATCTGACAACGTCGAATTTGCTGTCCAACCATTAAATCTACTTGTGTGTATGTGTACGCATGTAGGGAAAGTTCCTGTTTTAAATTCAGCGCCATTTATCAAAACGACATCGTTCGAGTATCAATGACCGTTCTGCAACCGTAACGGCAATGAAGTACGAACTGTCAAGGTCTCGAGGTTTACCGAGTAAAATCCTGTGTGTAACTTTATAGATAGTCTCCAGTACTTCTGTATGCATTTTTAAAATTTTCAAAATAATATGTATTCTTTGGGTGTCTATTAAATAAGTGTTTCTAGATTTGCATTAGACTTTTTTTTATCTATACACAATACACGTACACTGCTTCTAAAAAAAATAATATATTTTTATTAAACGCATATAAATATGTTTAAAGTGTATTGAAAACACTTCATTTATATATTGAATTTAATATGTACATATATAATGGTTTAAGATCCACAAATATTTATAACTTTTTTTAAGACCCCGTTTATAGGTTACCTATTATATTCCTAAAAAACCTAAAATAGATACCAACATTAAGTTATATAATATATCAGTAGAAAACAATTTTGGTAGATTGAATGCGGACCATTCGAATTTTTTTTGTCGTGTAAAACCATTAAGGCACAATAAAATCTTGTTGTATCCAACAGGGATACATAAACTTCCCAGACCCAAAACGAAAAAATGTTGTCCTTGGACTGACTTCCGTTTCATTCAAAACAACAATGAAAAATGCCTATTCTAACACATTATCCTATATGAAAGATATATTCAAGTAAATCAATGATGTGAAATCTTTTTCCAAGAAACGTTCTTTTAACATTGGGTTTAAAATTACAATTGATCCAAGTAAAGTAAAATATATGAATTCTTTATATTGTGATTGTATTGATATTCTAACTTTAGGTAGGTACCTATATTTACAACTGTATCAAGTATTGACTTCTCATTATAACTATTACTAATTACTATGTATCACATGAATATATTATTATTTTATTATTAATATATATTATTAAAAATCACATAAGATAAGATGAGTATTCTGTATTAATTTAATTTATTTTATAATATCATTTTTTATAATATGTACCAACGTATACCTACTACAAAACAACGACTGTGATATACTGGTATTATGTTCGATGTATCAGTATATTGGGACACATTACACCATACACTCGTATTATTCTTATTATTATACGTAATTTTTTTTTTTCATGACTTTTTTTATGATATTGGTGACATTAGTCATATTACTGACATTTTTCCATATTCTTTCTGTTGTACACAATTGAAATACTTAAAATATTTCCTCTGAATTAAAATCATTCACGGTGTCATAAATAACGGGTGTTTAATAATAATGGGGCGTATTGAATTGCGGTGTGTACATATAGATAGGCACGCGCCACGAACTTATTATACTATATGCATCCCAAACGTTTGCGCACCAACGCACTTGTACACATCTACGATGAAATTGAATACAATTTTTTTTTCTTAAAAATGAGTACGGTCTTTAAATTAGCGTGTTTTATTTTTCTCTCCATATCGAATCAATTGCACTCACATTCATTCATTCCCACATCATCCATTGCCGGCGGTGACCCTTTTACTGCGAAATCGACCTAAGTGACCTTTTTTGTGCGACCATGGTCTGAAAAACTTCCATCGTGACATTTCTAGTCAACTCTCTTAAATCGATGAAACGTTCCATTATGTAGCGATGCTCAGATGCGTATATATAATTATAACGTATGCTACCACTATAATATGTATATATACGCGTATACAGGAAGACGAGAATATAAGTAATGTTGCACTAAGTACGTCAAGTACTATAATATACTATATTACACATATACACACAAATATATATATGGCAATGGGACAGCTATACGTATATATACACATTCCAAGTGAACTGTGGGAGTGAATATCTGGAATTTAGAAAGCGCTGATGCGCGCGCGCGCGCTAGTTGCAGCAATTGGCGGAAAATCTAAAACGAAACACGTTGATTTATGTATAGGCGTAAGATAACATAAGTACGAGTGGTGCACGCGACTTTGACTTTATACGTCGTCCGAAAAGAAAACGTCAGCCGATGATGATGATTTCGCCTTATCGTTCAATGCTGCTAACGGTAAAATGGTAAACTGCAAACTCGATGTCTGGTAAAATGAAATTCTGAGAACACTGTAGACCATCATGCATCGTGGAATTTGAAATCACACAATTTTCGTCGACATTTGTTGATGTTTTTTTTTTTTTGATCTGTTTGACTGTCCTATTTTCGGCTCTCTTTGAAAACTGCCTTGCCTGTAAGTGACTTTTTTTTTCGGGTTTCGTATGTTTCGATTAGGGGAAGATGGCAGAGCGGAATCTTTGGCGTCTGTCTCGGACGATGAGGAAATCTGAAAGCACACGATAGAATCCGAAGAATGTGAAAAACAACCACATTAACCAATTGTTACCGCAGTAGTAGGTACAATAATGGCTCCTTGTTTCGCTGTCTGCTGCTTGTTCTTACATTACAATGTATACCTATACTGGTTCTACATACATTGGTTTAACATTATCAGCGTGAACTTATGTGCGCGGAATTATTAAATGAGTTTAGCCGTATAGACGCCGTATCTATATAATATTAACTATTAGGTTGTCATAAGTATATTCATCATATAATATTAATGTTACAAAATCGTCCCATAAGTTTACAAGACCCATTAAAAAAACAAGAACAATTTGATGGCTGATCAGTTTAATGATTTCCACGTTAATAGGATACAGCTATAGTAAATAATAATAACTATCAATAAAAGGAAAAAATATTTTTATGCGTATTTTACCCTTCTCTAGGTGATTTTTAATTATTAGTTAAACCTGACAGACTTACAACGAAAAACAATACTATCTTGGATTATTACGTCATATGTACTTATTCATATACATACAACATACCTATTTCAAAACTACGAAGAATTTTATATTATTTCATGTAATATACTATCTGTATTATAACCACATCTGATTGAATTATATCGATTATGTTTTTTGATATTTTATAATCTTTAATTGTATAACAAATTTTCAAAAGCGATAAAGTATTATGAATCCCTTATTGATAATATGATGTGTATAATATATATGTACATAAATAAAGGACAAAAATCGTGTTGTAATATTGAACGTATTAAAAAAATATTATTAAGCGTGTTTAGTTTATAACAGACATATAGTATTATGAAATTCATATAGCTTTAGAGGAGTTTATAGGTAATAATTGTTATATCTAAACATTTTCGTTCAAATCATCACTAAATAGAAAACGACGGTTGTTCATGTTGAAGTTAACTTATTTAATCAAACTCACGTATTTGAGTATTTCATTTTATATAACTTCAAGTCTTGAAGTTGAAGACATAATGTACAACCTCACAAGGCGATAACCATTACATAAAGATATAAAGTTCACGCGATCACTTGTAATTATTATGTATTATATAATTGTGTGTATATATATATATTTATAATTCCAAAAGGCGTCACTAGTTCTTATAAGGAATATTTTTCAAATACCGTTCTTCTAGTTTTTTTGTTTTGTTACAGCCTTTGTGTGTATAGGAAAATACTACTGTTTTTAATAATTTATTCAGTATTATCTGTTTCTGAAGTCAAAAGCATTCGTTTGTATAATACAAACACTATTGACGAATATACATTTTTAAATTTATTTCTATTCTTATCCGTAATCACGATCCAAATTTGTTCAACTCGTTGTATACATAATGTATTATGCACATACTATAATAATATAAATTATAATGCGTCGCGAAAACTCACCTGATGATTAAAATAAATCTGTATGCATAGATAGATTTCAATCACGTTTTATTTGTCAAAACGATCCCTTCTGTGGTTCTCCAGACTTTCTTAAATTCTTTTCCAATCATATCGTGTGTGGTGTCGTTTGTTTTACATGGTAAATATATCAATATATTATAGTTAATCGATTCCAAATCCTACACTCAGCGTAGTAATATTAAAATGTAGTTTAGTATTTAAGAAAAAATGTATGATAATAATATAAACATACAAGAGCCGCCACCACTCGTTAAGATTGCCTCCGTCGTCCGCAATTATTATTCAGATTCATTAAATACCGGTTTATTCGAGGAATGTGAACCAGATTTTTGCTTAAATATTAAAATGTAATCCACATTTAACGCGCGCGTCAGCATCTTATAATAAACGTTATTGCTTTTTTTTTCGTCGATTTCTCTCAAAATGGACTACCGGCGAGCGCGTATTTTTTCTTTTCGTTTTTCTTACCATACTCTTTTTCTCTCTCTTTCTCTCTCTCTCTCACCGCTGAATCCTGACTCCCGTGACCCCGTTCGAAGATACCACCTGTATGTATATTTATTTATGTATGTATGTATGTATGTACATAAATGTGTATATACGCTTACGCTTCGGGGGCCTGGCCTCTGGGTTCGCCTTAGGACAACATTCCAGACCACTCTGTACGCACACAAACACATATACTCTCAAACGTACACTCACATGCGCAAGTTTTACTATTTACAACATATATACAGATATGTGTATACATTATAATATGTGTGCACGAGCGCGTGCGCGTGTGTATATGTATGTATAAGTGTGTAAATCTATGTGCGCGAGTGTACCTACGTACGCGTATTATATATATGCACACTGTACACATGTATATGTAATAGGTATATATATATATATATTATATACATATGAGTTTTATAACCGGCTCGAAAATAACCCGCCCACCGTACCCTCGTCCAGCCGACAAAGCCGCAGCATCACGTCATCTGTATAGGCGCGCAACGACGATTTTCGGGCTAGCCGGAGATCGATAACCGTTGATGATCAACAAATGTGTTGACCTTTCTCTACTGGCCGGAGTCGGCGAACCGATTACGTTCGGAATTGCTTCTAAAAAAACCGCGAGCTCCGTTTATAACTACACTCCCGCGTGACTTTAATCATTGATACCGCATAAGCGACCATGTTTGATTATAATGTATAACCTTGCTTACAAGTTACAATATACTATATACGCTGTTGATAACAGTATTCAAATTCTATAGATTTAGTACTATTGTTATATACCTATTCCGATTATTCCGCGTTACTACTGACTACAATTTTGT
This sequence comes from Schizaphis graminum, assembly GCA_020882235.1. NCBI lineage: Eukaryota > Metazoa > Arthropoda > Insecta > Hemiptera > Aphididae > Schizaphis > Schizaphis graminum. The sequence goes on from CM037034.1 coordinate 43,727,972, forward strand.
TACGTGGTGCAATGTCATAATAATATAATGCTGGAATATAAAATACGCGAGTCATACACTCTATGTATAGGTACACTGCCACCCCGGAAATCGCTTAAATATGGTGTTTTTAATTAAAATACAAATTTCGATTAAATAGCATTAGGCCGCAGACCTGTTTATAGTTTTCGAGTTTTCTGTTATATACCTACTTCAATACTACAGGCATAATTAATACTACATTATAATATTATTTATTCATCGTGGTTAGTTTGGTGTTAATAATGCGTGCGCGTAAGTCGGACAGGTAGTATAAATGGTAGTACAACAATAAAGTTTAAGATTACGATTTTTAATTAAATTCAATCAGATAACAATAGTGAATCGGAACGAACCGACTTTCCATTGAAATATATTCATCGCGTCAAAAGGAATCATCGCTATAGTATACGCGATTAATTTTCTTACTAGTACTTTGGTCCAAAAAGAAAAATTAATTAATTTATTCCTATATGTAGACAAAAAAAAAAAAATACCGTTTCCAATAAAATTACTATGACGAAACCGTTTAGACTTAACGTAATCAAAATATTTTATCTAAGAAACTGCAAGTACTTATAAATTTAATATAAGTTTGTATATAACATGACATGACTTGGAGAAAATCGTAAACACTCATCTTTGAAATTCGTGGAAGGCAATAACGACATTATCATTGCAGTACTGGGCACTCGTGGAGGAAAAGTGGCTTTCCGATCAAGGAATTCCCCCCCCCCCCCACCGATTCGACTGAATTGACCATGGTAGTTGTAATATGTCTACGTTAAAACAATACGACGATATTGTAGTCACTGGGAATTTAAAGTCGGTATCCATTATTATTGATTAATAAAATAATAACAAAAGTTTTACATACAGATAAATTATTTTAACTGCTATACAGTAGATTGCACGTACCTAGATCATAAATTCAATGTTGAGTAAGTAATAAGTTATTTTTGAAAGGTAACCGATTTAAGTCACTTGTTGAAAAATACAAATTGCAAAGCACTTATATCTACGATGTGTAAATATAGAATATTGCGTTACTGCAGAATTATTATTTTTGGAGATTTTATACCAAATTATGAATATATATATAATTTATATCTATATACCTAAATGTAATCGTTCTAAAATAATGATAATTTGTAGGTTAGTATGTAGTGTCGTAATGAGTAACTTACGCCTTACTTTACCTGCACTCAGTATATAATATTATACTAGTAGTCTTTTGTCGTCATCATTCTATATAAAATTATTATACCTATCGATCAGTTATAATATTTTCACACAGCCGCCCTCACAATACACACACACACACTGACGAGCGTATTATTGTTATTTATTATTATTATCATTATTATTATTATTATTACTATTATTATGATTATCATATACATAATACGTTTCCTATACGACCATTGTTTCAATTGATTTTCGTCGCACAGGAGCCCGCGCGATCTCCGCAGCGCGTCTCGGGCCATTGTATTACCGCTCGCGTCGTCGTCGTCGTCATTATTCGTCGAGCCGCCACGGCCACCGCCGCCGCCACCACTGCCGCCGTTGAATAGACGTCTATCCCGACCGTGGCGACGGTGGCGGTGTTTGTTTTGTTTTGTTTTTTTTTATATATTTTATTTTATTATTTTATCTCGAGCGTTCGTCCGCCGTCCAAATCGAATTTTTACCACCTCCGGCACGCGCAGTCAGCTATTTTCCGTACGTTTTGGCCCGCGTTATTACCAACGTGCAGAGCGTCATTGTTTTTGAACCGCGGGATAGCTGCTACCGTTTCTTTAATCCGCTAATTAACATCGGGCGCCATTTGATACGCACACGGCGATGGCGACGACGACAACGACGCGAGCCCGCAAGAGAGTATAATGATCCGACGACGAAAAACGCCAAATAATAATAATCATAATAATAATAATAATATAATGTATATAATGACAATAGACCAAAGGCGTTGACCAACGATGGCGGCGGCGCACCGTTTTTACAATAGAAAAAATAATAATAAAGAAAAACACCGCTGTAGCTATCATGCACAACACAACATAGTCTGTCGGCGTATAGTGAATATTATAAGTTATAACGCACGTCCATGTATTATTATTATTATTATATTATGATTCTTATCGAAAATTCTTCACGTTTAACCCCGCAACGGCGGGCGAACGCGATGACTGCAGTATAGGTATATAGGCAAGTACCGACACCGATGTGTTTTTCTTTCCTTCGCAAACACATAAATATTATTTTCTTGTTTGTTGACAGTGGAAAAATCACGACGAAAAAAATAATAAAGGTCGCGTTCTCTTTTATATATTATATAATCTCTTAAATCGGTACATCGCAGCAGGGATTCGTTTAACGATAAAATATAAATAAAAATACGGCTAAGTGCTGTATAGATATTTTATCACGCTGAACCAGATACCAATTATTATATAATTTCCAGTCGGAATATGACGTTAAAATAGCGATAATAATTACATTCGTTATCCGGTATGAGGTATAAAAAAAAGCAAAAACCCAAAGGTTCCGATAAAAGTTCGAGAATATATTTTGGATTAATTGACAACAGATATAAAGTTGTGTCTAATGTGTCTTATGTTTTTAGCGTTACTAAAAATCTGCACGTGGCATGGCAGAATATAAAAATGCCTCGGATTAATCAATATTATGCTTCATATATGTACAAAAATTTGCATTGATTGCATTGTTAATAACTTATAATTTATCATATATTTATTTGAGTATAATATATAAGAAGTTAGATATAATACTAATCTACAATGCCAAATCGATTGACAAATTACGAAATAATTAATCTAACAATAACGGTTTCGATTATTTATAATACCTATACTACATTACGATTACACTCGTTATAATATTACATTTTCCTTATAAGTTATAAGTGTCTCGCGTCACATGAAATTTAATAGAATACGCATATATAGTAATTATCAAAATAAGAATCATTAGAAATTAGAATTAGAATTATTATTATTATTATTATTATTACCTTACCATAATAATATAATATATAAACATAATAAATTATTAATATTAAGCAATAATACGTGCGGTTAACCCGCTCAACGGTTTGATTATTTACAAATAGTGAATTCATGAATATGTTAACCTTTTCTAGCGAGGCAACTATATAATAGTATAGCAACTTATATAAATTGTATCACGTTACCGCCCGCGTGCACCACTGCACTCCACGATTTTCCTATACCAGAACATTCTAAAATAATATATAGTATATACCCTAAGCTAATTATGAATACATAAAAATATATTTTGATTTTAATTTCAAAAAAGCTGTTTTGGTCCAAAATATTTGATCATTTACATAATCACATTTTGAATCGAATTCTTATAGAAATCAAATTAACAAGTATAATGTTATAATTTTATATATAAATATAATGTATATATAGTCCGCATTTAATAATTTAAAACGACTTTACAGTTTGTGATAAACATTATGCACAACCTTATTTTAGTGAAATATTTCATATATATACCTACACCATTTAAACTTTAAAGTAGATTAAATGTTTAAATAATATGTAAATTTCAATTAAAAATATGCTTTAATGGTACATCAATAGTTATGAATTTATTCATTCGCAATACACGCGGCTCAACACCAAATTATAATGTTTGATATGAGTCCTGAATAATTATAATATATACCTATGTTCTATATAGCATATATCTTATTAAATAGGAATTAAGATAATCATACTAATTAAATTTACTGTTACTTTTGATTTTAATTATCATTTATGTGGCATTTGAATTTGATTGAAATTCCACTATAATAAAATTATTTATTATATTAATTGTATGTGTATAAATAATGCATAAAATATAATAGTCGTACATATATAAAGTTTTAATATTATCTTTTGTGTAATATATATGACAAAACTATATTGAACTTTTTTTTCATAATAAGACAAAGAAAATAATATTGTTTTAAAATTAGTTGGAGGTGTAGGTAATCAAACTCAACTTGAGAGTAGCTATTATGTTATACGAATTTACGACAAATAAAAATTGTATTCCTTTTTTTTTAACGGTAATTTAATTTACGGTAGCTGTCGACCTACCGTTACTCCTTTTAACACTACCCAAATGTCTGCTTTAATTTACAATTTAGCGCTAATTCATGAAACTAAAATAACCACTTAAGGTATATATGACACTCATCAAATTCGTTGAAGAAATATAGCTACATTGCTGATAAATGGTATATTTATATACTCCTAGGTATATATAGAATATTATTAGGCTATTAATGTGCGAAAAACGGGTGTATACCTACATTTAGCATTACATTAAACATATTTTATTGTTAATAAATAGTTTTTTTCAACATAATAAATTTAAAATTTGTTTGCATTATAGAATGCTCATTTCCCTGAGAATGTGTAAGATTTCTGTTCAATCAAATTTCTTTGTTTTGTTGATGTTTTTTATTTTCATCGAGTTTTCATTAAATTAATGTTATATTTTTTAATTTGTTTATAAATTGAGACAAATAATAGGTTGACACATATAATATTAAGTAATTAAAACCATTTCGAAGGTTAATATCTTCTATTTTTGTACAAATTAAGAATTACTAATTTGTAATTTACGTTTAGTATAATGAAATATAGTGTTGACCTATAATTAAGTTACATAAATTGTATCAATTTCCATTAAAAAATGGTAAAAAATAAATGGTACCTATAATACCTATATTCACCTCTTTTCACAAATAATATTATATAAGATATCGATGGTCGTTGAAAGTTAATACTTTTTTTTAATTTACCTCTATAATATAAAAGTACAACGAGGCAATAATATAAAAAAAGACTAACTTTTAACGAGATTCTGACAGTGGTATAATGTTAACCAATGTTGCAATGTTTTTGGACTGACATCGAAAACCTGTTTTATATTGTTATTTTCTATTAAAAGGCGTCACATTACAATTCAATCAATTGTGAAAATGCGAAGAATAATATGAATTCGTAAAGATTATTATACTGGGTACAAAAAAAATCACGTCGAAATCGATAGGTACACGGAATGTCAAATATCTTAAATTTCTATAATAACTGGTACTTACTTAAAAAATAATCCTAACTACTTTAAAAGCAATCGAGACATAAATTCAATATAATACAAATTCGACTTTTTTTGTTCAATTAATAAAATCAAATTACCTGCAGATAACCACTGTTATTATAATTTCTTACTTCTATGATATTATAATAAATTGCTCACTTTTAAATATTACGTTATCAAATTTAAAGGTAATCTAAACCATTTAACTATTTACGTATTTGATATATTCCCGTAAATAATAATATTATATATATTATATAGCAATATATAGTATATTTTAATTTTAACTCAGTATCAGTATCAAATGTCAATGACTTAATTTTTAATATTATATTTATGTGGTTATTGTAATACCTATAAGGCTATAACGTAACATTATGTAATATTTATTATTATATATATATATTTATTTATTTAAATATACTAACTAGTGCATTGCATTTAAATAAATAATTGCTAACTACTTACTTATTATAAATTAAAATATACAGTAACTAATTTTCTATTTTTATAAATTCTAATAAAAATCTTTAATTGTAAATACATATAATACAATAAAATTTTTCAGTTTATTATAATCCCTAGAATGTTGTATAATGTTTTTAAACAACATTTTATTTAAACACATACAGCAATAAATTCAGGAAAATATTATTTATTTCTTGGTTGTAAGGTGGTTTGTAGAAGATACATTTTTTTTATTCTGAGAGAATTTCTTAGCGGATTTATTAATTATATAGTTAATTTTTTATGCAAATTTCATGCAGTATTTTTAAGTTTTATATTTCTGTTATTTTGTAACTTTAATAATTAATTTGATTGAACAATTTTTCTTAGCCTCCGAGCCTCGTTCAAATTTAAGTGCATTAGTCGCGTTTATATACCTATTCGTAATTCGACTATTTTTAGTGTGAATCGTAATTTTAGCCCTATCTATAGTGTCAACAAATTATATAGATAAAGTTATAACTTATAATATATTATTAAACTTTTCGTCACGTTAATCATAATAAACAACAAAAATAATAATTATAATAAAGTTATATACGGCGCGCGTGCGCGGTCAATTTTTTGCCGGGCCCGGAAGGTGGGACCCCGGATACGCGCTAGGTGGACCCGAGGCCCCACCAACGCGACCGAGGCCTGCCCAGTAACAACGGTTGTTCGGAGCGCATCGACAACGCCACCGCCGCGCTCCCGTTTAGGTAGCTAGCACGCACGTATTGCATTATCCACCGGCAGTCGTCACGCGGCCCGCCGAATACGAGCACACTCGCGTCAGACACTAAAAAATTATAATATCGTAAATGACCTGTCGTCGTCTTTGCGTCTAATATCATAATAATATAATATTATTATTAATAAAGTATATATTGTTGTTGTGTGTTATTACGATCTAAAATTGTTGTTATTAATAATATTATTGTCACTTACGTTTCGTTCGAGGTTTGTCGTTTAGTTACATCTCGAGTTCGTTTGCCGTTTCTTTTCAAAAGATACATCGTCGTCAATGTATCGTTTCTATCGTTGTGGTGGTACCTACATATAACCACTGGTCCCGTGTTCTCGAAATCGTCCTGCGTGTACTATATAATATATTATTATAAGTATAAAGTGTCTAAATAATCGTCTCGTCATCGACTGGTGTACGATACCGTGTGAAAAGTGCGTGGATCGGTCGCATCTGTGAGCGCCGTGGCGTTTGCGCGAGCGCCACGTTTAGCCGACGCGATACGTTGTAATCCCGTCGTGGGTTTCCTTCCGGTTTCGCATAAAGTGCGTAAAAAGTGTCGCACGCAGCAACGAAGCTGGCGGTGTGCCAGTATGACATGAACAATTTTATGGAGGTAGGATCGACAAAAATTGTACCTATATAATTATATATTATATTATTTGTTAGAGTCTATATACCTATCTGCTGCATGTTAGGTGTAATATTATCGTAATTTTTTGTTCATAGGTGAGGTATTTACTTATATTATTATTTCCATAAGCCCTGATAATTGCATCGATCTCTTCAATGAATGATATCTTTGGCCCTTTGGGTATAGGTATATTATTATCTCGTCAAAACACAGCTTAAACAATCAAAAATTGCAACAGTACTTATTATAATATAATCTACAAAATAGTAATAAAAAACTCACCAAAGTTTTATTTTGCTGTTCAATATCACATCTACCTAATCTTCAATTATAATTAGATAGTTTTTCATATACCATAATACGTCATTATAACAAACTTCCAAAAACGTGTATTATATACAATTTCTATATAACTATATTGTATTGTATCGTGTCTAACAAAAATAAAAAAAATAAAAATGCTTAATTAATTCTGTATAAGTACCTATATCTTATTCCAAAATTGTATATATCTTCTATTAATTATTGAAAATATTATATTGCGATTGGCAAAAAATGCTAAAAACTTCAAAAATGTCCAATAAAAAACTACGCATATTTTACCATAATGTCGTCTACGCTCATTTTAATAAGTTATAAGTTATAACATATAATAATTAGATTCGATCCGAAGATAAAATTCGAACGCGTGTGGTATATATACCAATTGTAACTATATAGATAATATAATGTGCATATATGCATTTTACCCACATGCATACATCGTGAGCGTGTGTGTACGAGTATATAAATGATAAATTATATACAACATAATATATTATCATCGTGCAGTGTGTTTTAAACCGTTCGAAAGACGAGAATGATATTCAAATTATAATAGGTATTTGGTTCATGTGTTAATCCGTAGTACCTATTATAGATATAATCGAGATAGATAAACATAATGTTACAACAATTCCGCGTAAACTACCTACAATATCCGCGTCGGGTATACTGACATTGGACAAAATCGCACGATTCATCCGATAAACCCGGTATATAGGTACTGTAAACATGTATATTGTATACAGCGCGCGCGTTCAAGTCATTCGTCAAGAACCATACACACCTGTAAATACATTTTATAATACGTACTTATATCCACCTTATATACCGTCGAGTCGGCAGCAAGGTTCTTATTTGCTGGAGACCATCCAAAGATTATTATAATTTACTGTTATTGTAAACATTAGACTCGACTCTGCATATCAAATCAACATTTTAATAATGTCTTGTACTCCTAGACTAAAGCTAAACATTAAATAGTACCGAAGAATCTAACGTAAATATCGAACGTTTTTAATAATACGTGCTAGAAGCTGTAATATACTATTATATTATAGATTATAGAAAATAATTTATTATTATTAGTGAGATGATTGGATACTATAAAAAATAAAATACGTTATCTTATTCTTCTGAGTGCCTATAAATAGATAGAATATTGTAACGGATAGTTTGTTTCTCGTCCATCGCCGTGCGCCAAATTGTTTATAATAATATTATATAGGTGAACCTGCGAGATTCCATCAACTGGATGATGCAAAACGCGCGGGCGCATTATGATGATATATATATAAATAAGTAGGTATTATAAGCATACATATAGAAAACCGTTTTGATCGATCTGTTTGTTATTATCGCTGATGTCATTGTTTACTTTATCGATCGGGTGATAAAAATGCAAATCCCACGGCTCGCATGTTCTAACATTCACACACACAATATCTGATTTAGATCAATAATATTATCGTTTTGACAGTGACTAAACGTCGTGCAGTGGTCATGCTAACCTAACCTTGCGGTACGGAGGCAAATTACATGCACTTGGTCGAATTATAATATATTATATTATATACGTATATAATATAAATACCTTAATATCATTGATTATAAATACTATAATTATAGTATTTATAATAAATGATAATATCAACGCGTAAATTATATTACAATTATATTTATAGACAGAGTATAGTGTATACCTACGTTGCTGGAGTTACCGCATAGAAAATTAATAATATTTATCGGAAATTCATATAAAAAAAACAATATAAAGGAGACTTCTATCGTTCTATTGTAACTATTTTTTTTTTAATCGCTTAAGTTATATAGGTGCTAGCTAAGTATATAATATATAAATATATATAATATGTATATTAAGGTTCAATATCGATTATCCCCACCTAACGATTATTTGTCCGTCGAACACATTTGAATCGATGGGAAGTTGTTAAAAATCGGCCTCATACTTCACTTTTCGCCCTGATCTCTCGTGGTGAGCCCGAAGAAATTGTATGCTAAACCTTAACTTGAAATTCGGTCACGATTCCAATAAGAGTCGAAATAATAATAATAATAATAACAGTAACAGTAACGACACCGATCGTAAATTTCTCGCCTACATTATTATACGGGCACCTTCCGTAGGGCGTAGATATATTATTATGTTGAAAAAAAGCTCAAGTGGAAGATTGAAATAAATAAAGATTTATTGCTTCAGTTTGGAAAGAGAAAAAAATCGATAACACACGCCTTAATTAGCCTGTACCTGCTGCAAAACGTAAACGACAAGAAATTAGTGACGGCTGAGGACGACGAAGATGATAATATTATATTATTATTATTAATTCTCCGAGTATTATATATTAGGTATGTATAATGTAGGTAATGTCTGTGTGCGTGTATATAATCGACTCCTATATTAAAGACCTGATCGCGCGCGCAGCTCTGTGGATTCCCGGTGCACGAGCTACCGAGTACCGATAATAATTCGTCCGCCATGTGTGCTGGACCACTGTTGGTATAGGTTATAATTTATATGTAAGCGGTGCACATATACGTAGGTATTTCAATAAATTATATAATGATATTATTATGATAGGCAATGAGGTTCTTTTTTTAGTAGATGTAGGTACGGTACACATTATAATATTTATTCGAAACGATAAGACTCCAGCACATTGCCGACATTATAATATAATATCAATCGAGGTATAATTATCTTTTAAACGCGATTAAGACGACAAATATTTTATATACTCAATATTATAATGAATAAAGATTGTCTTTTACTTTAATATAATATTTTTTAACAAAATATTTCTAAGAAGTGAAGAATGAACAAATTAAAAGTTTACTTATAGTTATATTATAATAAGATACATCATATACTGAGTTTATTTGTTTCACACCTAACGTTTCCTCACAATAAATATTTTTTTTTTGTACAAATACATCTTAAAAAGTTAACAAAATTTGTACTTGTTATAAAATGTTTTATTAGTTAATATGAATTTTTTAACCACGTATGGTCGTAAATATACCTACTCGTAATTGTATAATATTATCGTAATATCAATACATTGATTATCAACACTATCATATATTTTTATAAATGATGAATAGATTAAATGTGCAAAACAATTATTTAACTGTATTCGATTTTTTGAATATATTAACCATGTAAGTTGCAGGCTCCATAAAAAAAACCTCATTCTCCAAATAGACTCTATAGGCGCGGTACATGCATTATTATCATGGAATTTATTTAATAAAATGCATACAATAATGTACTAATAAGCCCTAAACGAACAGGTATTAATTAATGTTCATCACTCTCAAAAATTTGTATGAAAAATGACACGCATCTTCGTATCGAGTATTGATAATACCTAATATATTATTAAATTGTGCGGGAAACTCGTCAGACATATATATCATATTATTATACCGATGTACATGTACACATCGTTCGGATCAATATTTAATAATATTAAAGCAAACAAAAAGTGTTCAAAATAAAACTGTGTTTACCTACGTCACAGGAGTATTTATAGCACGGTGTAGTATAGTGAATCCGCGCGATGAAAGTCGAAAAGTTTTCTATTATTATTGTTATCCTTCCGTAAAAGTGGCAACTGAGAACCGGTTATTGGTGATGGCAACGGTAAAACTATAATAAAATACACTGTCGCTCGCTGCGAGATTATAATAAATACAGTGTTTCGCTAAGCATAGGTATTTGTCGCCGTCAATAATTTTTCTTCTGACTATTATTTAGGTTGATTGTTACTTATTAGTGGCCATAAATCACTGAGTCCGGGGAGCAAATATTTATTCGAATTCAAAACAAGAAAATTAAATTATCTTTGTTATGTCGTTATTCACATCTAATATTTATATAAATACATTTTAAAGTTCAATTTTACTAGTAAATCCGTTGAGTGTCGAGTATTCAAATACAGTAAGGTAAATTGTAAAAATCACACATGATGTATAGGTAAATCAGATTTAGTTAATTAGGTATGTGTACAAAGGATGGAAATAACGACAGGCAAACAGCCTGCGGCAACTATCTGACATAAATGTCGTTATATGAAAAAATATATAATTTGTTCTAAAATTCTAATAGATTACCTATAATATATATCAAAATATTTAAAGTCGTCAATAATTTATAATATTTATGATATAATAATATTATAGTATTATATTCTATAAAGCAAAAATCTAATATGTATTTTTTTTTTTATTAAACATAATTATTATTGTACAATTTATTATCACTGTGATATTACAGATTATAATTATTTAAATGTTTACTATAAGTACCTAAGTAATATTAACAATATAATGTTGGAATAACATAAAAACTTTGATACTTTATCGTAATCAGATGATAAATTTGTTGATGAAGATATTATAAGTTTGGTAATTTAAAACAATACGATTAATATTTTTTCTCATTTCGTTTTATCGCAAATGATTTTCATTGAGCCCAGCATAATATGACGAATGCGTTAGTTATATGATGAACGTTTGTTGTTACTATTATCATTTGCTTTACTCTTAGTTTAGTCATACTTTTTCGAGTCCTTTATTTTTCTCGTCTGTTATAAGCAAATCCTTTAGTTTGGATTATCTATTGCTATGTGTGAAAAATGACTTATGCAGCTGTACCTATACCGGCTACCTATACGTCCGCGGCGCAATCGTGTTACGACGACTTGCGCACTTATATATTGCAGTAATCCCAACAGTTTACCTATACTATAATAATATTATAATATATTAATAATATCTATGTCTATAATATATTTATTGCATATGTTTATAACAAGAATAAAAATGTCACTAAGGAGCTAAGATGGAGTATTTTTATCCTTAAAAAGATATCTTAAATTGGCGTACATCTACCGCGATAGAATATAAATAATACAGTATACAATATGATCTACATTGACCGTACGGATTAATAACGCCTTGCATGTACATTATTAAATATTAATACCAATATAATTTATATTATAAAGTGTGCGTGCGCCGTCGTCGTAGTAGTAATAGGCACGGCACGCGCACATATTCATAAACCTGCGCGAGTCCCTTTACAAATATATTTTGTATAAACAAAAAGGTTATGTCTTCGCCATTATATGCAATATGTATGCCATATACGCACGATGTTGTTTATCATAAAGGTAGGTAGGTACGTAGAATACATATAATATATATGAATAATATTACATGTTTGTCACTATGTCACACATATCGCGAGTTAAGGTTAAAAAGTTATAGACTTATAGTCAACAAAATTCATTCAAATAATCTTAATTTTTTTTTCTATTTAAAACAACGATAATACTTTAATTACGCTGTATTAATATTATTATATAATTCTCTCAATAAAAATGCATGCGCTCTATATACTCCTTTATATTATATTATATGTTTTTCTCAAATACACACGCTCACGCCGTAAACCGATAAAACCTTTAGGATCACCTATTACCTATATGTGTGCAGCGCACGGGTTAATAATACATATTATAATACACCTATGTCGATTAGAATGTCAAAATAAAGTTTTATTTTATGTTGCATGAATATACCTATATACTTGCTAAGTAGAATGGTATCGAATAATATGACGTCTTATCGCACTGTTAGATCGTTTTCGACAGCGATATTATCTACCCACCCGCCCGCCCACCTGTTATGTATGTATATTATCTAGATCGACGCGGAGAGTTCGTAGATCAGTCTCTTCATACACACGCATAGTGTGTGCAGCGCTACGGGATTGGTAGTTGGCATAATAATACATAATATAATATTATATTATATTATAATACCTACGCGCGCGTCTTCCTTCACGTCACATAACATTATTATAATATTATATTACGCGTATATATACGGTCAAATCATTTTCTATAGGACCAAGCACGTGTTACGCATGCGTGGGGCAATTTCGAATTCCGATCGGTATACATACATAAATATTATAATTTATAACGATAATTGTCGTATATTATATAAAATATGAAAACGGGTGAAAAACCGGCGGAGGCAAGACCACCTGAGCGTGTATAGTGTGTAAAAGTATGATTCGAATTATGAAAATCGATCAGCCTAAAGGCACACGCCGCACCGTCGCGTATTCGTCGTTCAAAATAATAATATAATATAAACGATTTGTTAATTGTTTTATTTATTATAATATACGGCTTGAGTATTTCTCGAGTGTAGCACATGACACGCAGCAGCACTACCGTGTTACGTAGCCACATAGGTATACAAATCGAAATAATGGGAATACATATATTATAATACATATTATTATTATATCATCATGCGCGCGCGCTCAATACACACATACGAAAACGAAATACACCCGGGGGTTCCATCCTGAGTAGTGAGTTTATTTTTTATTCACATTTTTATCGATAAGTGTAATATATGTATAAAAGGTGACTAGATGAGTATGTTTCTATAGATATAAAACAACGACTATTGCACAGTTTAATACATTAATGACCATGGAAATATTTATACAAGAATATCCTCACTCTTAGCACACTAATAATTATAGAAAATACAACAAAAATTGCAAAATATTACAGATATTTCAAAACAGATAAAAAAAAAATATGAATAAACATAACATTAATGTGGAGTATAGGATACGACAATATAATAGAAAAGTGATAAAGTGAATTTAAATGAAAAAAAGGTACTAAAATTTAAGACATATTTATTAATACCTATCAATTTACAAATAAAATGGTATAAAAATAAGTCTAAATAAAAGGAAATCAAAAATACAACAGTACAACACATAAATTAAGTTAATCTTAAGATAAAAAGTAAAGTAAAAACAGTTCTATAAATAGACTAAGAATCTGACATACTTAAATAATTGCATATGGTTTTCTTACGATAGATAAGAATCCATGTATATATTAAACCTTCGAATATACACTAGGACGGTTAAATTCACCTACTGTCAGTATGTTGTAACTTTGTAAGTACAAATAAGAGCTCAATAAAAAATGCAAAATACCCAATACCTTAGATGCGTATTATTATACTAAGTTCCTGCTTTTCCTTCCCCAACATTTCGTTATATTATTAACTGCAGATACTGTTACACTTATTATTAGTTTTGTTGCATATACGTATACATGTGTAAGTAGTGGGTAGTTACAGTTGTACACATTTGGGACCGAACGAATTATCAATTCATCAACCCAACAAGAATAAAATATAATATGATATATATAATGTGTAGAGTCTCGTCTGTAGTAACGCGTTCAGCTGGATGGGGGAAGGAAGGGAAACCGGTCCAACGGTCAGCCCCCAACGCATACAATAATTTGTCTAATGTACGACAATAATAATTATTACGACTCGTCGTCAAACACACAATATTATTATATAGGTAGTATAGTAAGTACACGCCATCGTGTTATCGGATCGAAACGTGGTTATATATGTACACATCAGCCGAAGACCGGGAAGATCGTTGAATTATTATTCGGCAAGTTCTTCTCTAAAAGGGTCTGGTGCCGTGCACTTTTTTTACCGCCCCCTTCCTAACCTCCCATGACCATGCACTCACTCGCGGTCACTTATAGAGGTACCTACAAAATATATGTGTGCGTGTGTGTGTATATAAAGACGTTTCGGCACGACTGATGTGTGCATGCGACTCTATATATACAACAATACCTGCCGAGTATTGCAGGTCACTTATATACGCATTTACTTTATTTTTTGTCCTTTCATTCCTTAAGTGGCGGCAGTCGACTATACCGTAAGTCTGATTTTCTTCTTTTTTTTCACCATCAGACGAGACACCGCCAACGCTAAATACTACCGGGGCTCTCGTTTTTGGCGCGTAGTATATTTTCTAGCTCTACTCAAGAATTTTCACATCGGCTCCTTAACGGTTTATTTTAAAAAATCGACTATTTTCGTAGTATGTACCTATACTGTATATATTGTATAGGTACAATATATATGTAACATAAAATACAGCGTATGATGACTTGTTATGTATAAACTCGCTTTCTAACGGCCCGATACATATCTGTATATTGTTCGATTAATTATTTGTCCCTTGTAATCATTGCATATTATTATAGATATTATTGTCTATCACTATCATTGTTATAAAGAAGGGTGATTTTGATTTCAAAACTTATTTATAAAAAAAATAATAATTTATTTATGAATTCCTAATTTTTTTTATTATTTATACCCACACCAAAAATATTGTTTGTAAAATAAACAATTTATTAATATAGTAGTATTATATAATTTATTCTATCGCGTAATAACGGATTATATAAGTACTATACTCGTAGAAAATATCGGAATCGATAAAATAAAATAAAAATTCCGATTCCTATACATAGGTACTTGATAGTTGATATTATAGGCGGCATACCATAATTAGTAGGGATCGCATAGTGCATACGAAGAATTGAACAAATGTATCACCCGTCATCGGTAGTTATATAGGCCGGGGTTGTTTTTTTTTCAAACGACTCAAATGAATAATTCATATCATTAAATGCGTTTGTTTACAGTCTGGCGAGACAGTGCACTACGCATGTGCTCAATAATAATATATACGCTACACATACTCGTACAACTAATATTTATTACTTATGGTATAATGTAATAATATAATTACCAATGGCCAAAATTCATTTATGTTGACCTCATCTTTACTCGTTGCGCGGACAAGCACACCGTTATACGTATTTTTTTTTTCTAACAACGTGCGTCTCCTAATAATCATCTGCAGCAGTGCATTTCTGTATATAATTAAAAAAAAAATAATAATAATAACACAAGTTTGTTATTATGGTTTTTGTGTATGTGTTTGTATGTACGCTTACCATCGCATTCACGGGAAAATATATATGATATTTTATGCATACATATATAATATTTATTTTATATTATATATATTATAGGTAATATACTGTTTGGGTCATATATTATATTTTTCATGTACGACTTATTTCACCCCGAATTACGGAAAACTACAGTAGCAATGGCAATAATTCAAAATCATCCAATATTTTATAGCAAAAGTCTTGTATTTTTATTGTTTTTGTTTTCCCAGAAAACCGTTTATTAATTGTTATATCATAACCATATAATAATAGGTATTATGATATATTTAGGTTGAAATTAATTCTATCGATATGTTAATAATACGTCGGTCATTTAGTTATATTTTCTATAGCTTATGTGTAATGTGTATATAATTGTATAGGTAAAAAAAGCTTATAGCATTCATCAGCGTACACTTTTGATACACGTTTAGTGCGAGACTCTTCTGTTTATAATTTTTTAAATTGTTTTAAGATTCAAACTGATGGTAATGTAAAACCAATCAACTATAATATTTTCCACAACGTTGAAAATTACAATATGGTCATTTGAATATTGTAGTAATGGAGTATAATGTGTGCATAATTCAGTAACTAATCTACTTAATACTTATGATGTGTATACTATGATTCAGTAATAGTAAAATAATATGATATAAATTCGCATTTTAAATGTATAGTTTATCTATAAATCCATTGATTATTGGATTTAAACATGTTGTGGCGACAGTATATTTCCTTAGCGCGTAATCTGCAGGTTTCGTATATTAATGTAATAATCGTTGGAATCATACAAGTGGCAAACAAAAGTCGATGTTCCCTGGATTACAATGTTAAATGTCAAGTTTATGATTGATAGTATTTTTCTGATTATGGACCTTTTTTGGACAACGTTTTTTCTTTGTACGAGTATTACAATAATAATAAATTTAAAGCTTTTGGTACTCTCTTTTGTACTTGAAAAAAATCCTGGTTTTTCCACTGGAACATACAAATTATGATTATAAAATTATTTTGACGCGTTAACTATAATGTGTTATATTTTATTTTATTCTGCGGGGTATCGGGCGCAGAATGCATTTACTGTGAAATACATTGTAAACATCATATGTATATTATTATTGTTACAAATAATAACGGACTGGGAGTAGGTGATTATTTTAATAGGCGATTGTATATTGTGCATATTGATGTATGGCGGTTTCCAATAATATAATATATATTTAATGTACCACATATTACATAATATAATAATAAAATTATGTTATTCGACCTGTCGATAAATCAATATAATATTTGACAATATTAAGTAGTATGTTTGACACTACTTAATATGTATAATACTATATTACTATTAGTCGCCAATCGGTAAACTCACTGGAGTTGTTTGATATTATGTTAGTAATTACACTGAGTGATAATAATTAAGAGTCTACATTCATTTTAGAAGTCAATTTTACACATTTTTTTTAAATAATCTATATATTTTTACAATTTTTCTATTATGATGACTTACAAGAATCTATTTCAGGCCACAATTAGCTCGATCAATATTCTTCAAGGTAGTTGTCACAGTACAAATTATACATTGGTGGTAATAATTTTAGATCGGCCTATTTATGTTATATTTATACATGCACATGTATTATACAAATAAATAATTATATAAAATTCTGTAATTAAATTCTAAAAATTCGACGAATTCCTACGCACTCACCTTATAAATAACAGGTGTCAGTTATCCAATTATGTATATATTTGCTAACTTTTCTACTCATAATAATGTTCGGCGAGGAACGATAAATTTTTATTTTCGTAAATGTGGTACAAAATATTATAACCATTGCGTTTTAAAATTTTACGTCGTTGATGTTTTGAGTGTACTGAATTAAATGATTGGTCAAAATGCGCGTATTATCTTGGCTATCATAGTAATATTATATTTTCTATACCTGCGATATGCATATTATATTATTATAACACGCGTATCTAATTTCACTTATGCAAATCGACGTAGAAACCTGCGTTAAATTCATAAAATCCAGATCAGAGCGCGCGTGTCGTTGGGGATATATATTATATACACACGCGCCTGTATAATAGACCCAACGTACAAATTCGATTAAATTTCGAGAACGAGTTTATCGATATATGCGCGTACATACACTATATTATATTCTATGCGTTTAATGGATCGAAAACACGCCATGCGTGTGCATGTTAATTTAAGATTTTATTTTACGTGTACTTCTACTTATTACATACGCGAACAGCGCGCGCTCGGACCGAAAATAGCTTATAATTTTTTTAAATATATTATTTTTTGTTTTTTTTCCTTTCTTTACAAACAACCCACTAATTATATTATTGCGATTCGCGACTATATTATAATATTATACATATATACATACATGTATAATGTATATATTATATTATAATATTATATTATTATATCTAATGCAATTGAGTGAGCGCGCGCGCGTCCATTATATTATGTGTATATATTTTAATATAATATAATATAATATTACTATGTTATTATAGGTAGCTAGGTAGATATAATATATTGATCCGGTCGCGTTCTTACAAATTCGATCAAATTCAAATTACAAATGCTATACGTTTGTTGCGATACCTACCTATAGACATGAATTATTTCAATTCACGATATCAAAATTAACGCCAAATTGTACATGGACTTAATTAGGATAAATAGTGTGAGATCTGTACCACCCTTCATGAGTCTGTCTGATGTTAAATACCTACAAGGATTTCTGTAGGTATATGGATGAAAGATCGCTAAAACTTAAAGACTGCCAACTGCTTAAACAAATCAATATGCGATAATACAGAAAATTATATTAATTTTATACGTACGCATTGCATATATAATAAGATCACAAAATATTTCTGCTAAAAGTTTATTTATTTTAACGATATAGATACATAGACATTATAATATAGTGTTGGTTTATTATTTAATTTTGGATTTTTTTTTTTTGCAGGATCGGCTAGCCGGACATGGTACAGTCGCATCGATCGGCAGTGGTGGGGGAGGTGGTAGCGGCGGTGGAGGTGGCGGCGGGGGTGGCGGAGGAGGTGGCGGAGGTTCATCACCGTTTAGCCCGCACCACCATCATCACCATCACCACCACCGAAACACGACGCCCACGAACGCCGGTTCCAACATGGGACACCACCAGGACTTTCAGCCACCGTACTTCCCGCCGCCGTTCCCGCCGGCCCACCATCACCATCAGCCGTCCGCCGGTAACGCGTCTTCGCCATCTGCCATGGACTACATCAACGACCCGTATTCGCAGACGCTCAACAGCCTACACCAGAGCGCTCAGGCCGCCGCGGCAGCGCACCACTACAATCAGTTGACCGTGGCCGCGGTGTCCGTAGGCCAGCGGCATGACGCCCTCCGTCGGTCGGACTCGGACTCCATACACGTGGTGAGTGATATTTCTGATTATGATTTCGTTGTCTAACTATCGGTATGATATAAGTACGATTCATACACGCATGTAACATTATTTCTGGGGGAATTTGGAGAGAGCCTCGCTAAAATAGTATTTGTATTTAGGATTCATATATCATATAGTGGATGCGCATGTACGATAATATTGATAAAAATAAAGATAATGGGGACAACAAAAATTAAATATTTTAAAAATAAGAATGCAAATTGAAAAAGTTAGCTTCGGTAGAATAATATTATATATTTATTTAGTACGCACTCATAAACTGTTCATTTTTCTTTTACTTCTTTTTAATTTTTCGACTTGGCTAGGAAAGACAAAAGTATCGTTTGGTCTTTTGAATAATAACAAAGAAAGATAATTTTACCCAAATTTTACCTATAGGTGGGTGTACCTATACTAGCTATAATAGTAAGTTGCAATTATGTAGTGTATACAATATACATAAAGGAGGGTAATATAAAATAAACTTCATACTATCCCTAATCAAATGTGTTTGCTATTAAAAAAAAAATTACCGTATTTGACTAGTTTATCTATGTAGTTTATTTTGAAACGATTCTCAGGAAAACAAAAATCTAACGACTAAATCTCATGCAAAGTTGTATATAGGTAGTATAATATAGTAGACATAATCTCTATAAGGATTTGTTGCGTAATAACAAAATTATATTTTAAATTTACGTGAATATTATTGCATTTCAAACTCTTAATATGTATAATTATATACAGTATGATTTTTTTATCATGTCTGCTCTATTTTTATAGCTAAATTATGCATATATTCCAATTCTGCTCTTTGTTTTTTTTAAGTTTACTTAACAACAATATTTTCAAATTCAGTAAAATTACTTTCAATGATAACAGCCATTAGTATTTATTAATAATACAGCATAATATATATAGTTAGTACCCTGGACATAATTGCAGATGTACGAGTACCTATAATATAACTTACGGCAAGATTGTTGATATGCATGGTTACCATAAACGAAAATCATATCAAATATCACGTATACTATATATGACCGCCATGTGCTATATCTAAATAAATACTATATTTTCATGTCAGAATCCATCACCGTAATGACCGAATATGAATATTTTTTGTAGTGTATGATGAATCGACGATTCCGGCTGTACCTATATAGAATAACTGAATAACCATCATATTATAAGTATAGGTACCTACCATGGGCAATTATAATTTATAATATAATTTCGGTCGGCCTGCAGTCAATTTCTTAATTATTTCGACTATATAAATACTGATTTATACATATTATAAGACCATGCACAGCTACGGGTTTTTGTAGTCGATTAAATAATTTATACTACAGGTAAATATGTAACAAATAGTGATATAGTTGCGAATTTGCAAAAGACACCTGCAAGCTTTAACGATATTTTTGGTGAGAGGGCAACTATGTGTAAATTTGGACCAAATTTAGCCCACACGGAAAATCGCTCCTTGAATCCATCGTTGTCTCAACATTATATCTCAAACTACAGTATTCACCTACCCGTTCTATTATTATTTAATGGTTCAATACACATTTTAGTGATGTCTATAATATGATAAAATATCAGACTCGCGTTTACACATTTCATTATTGTTATCACGCACTATTGAATCGATTAATCATACGAGCCGTTTGAAATAGACAACTCAAGACAATCGTAGGTCGCGCGCGTATATACATTTGAAACGTGACCGATCCGATAAAAAAAATCGATTGGCGATGACCCTCGCCCCTTGCGGTGTGTTTTAAATTGTTATTCACGAGCGAGCTGGTATTGCTAAGTTTTCATATCACAGTACGATGTTGTACCGTCGTCAGAAATTCAGTTACGAAACTAGATGATAATCATAATAATATTATTATTATTATATTTTATAATTATTATCACGATCTCGTTTACATGGATTTACAATCCTTGTACATACTATATAGATTAGGTATACTATGCGTACAACCCTTACCGTGGTCCAAAGTAAATCTCACGTGGAAAATGTATAATTGTCCGCGTAATAGTACGACACAGTGGTTTTTGAGTTATGAATTAAGTTTTAAATAATCACAACATTTTGTGCGCAAATCTATCGTAAATAAAATAACATCGATAAAGGTCACCGAGCGTACATAGGTACGTAATACACACACACACACACACACACACACACACACACACACACACACACACACACACACACACACACACACACACACACACACACACACACACACACACACACACACACACACACACACACACACACACACACACACACACACACACACACACACACACACACACACACACACACACACACACAAACACACACACACACACACACAAACACACACACACATATACACATATATGTATAGGGACCGTCATCTATAGGGAGTGGAGTTGAGAAGATCTAAATCTCTTTTTTCGATGTATTATTCTCGAGTTCATTTCAACTTTTGAAGTAGTTGAACTACTACCCTCAACTAAGAAACTGCAGCAATTTTCCACGATAACAAAATATTAAATATATATAATATGTCGACACGCTGTAAATTTTAAATAGTTTATAGAAATACCATAGTAAATAAGAATAAGACGAGACTTTGAATATCAAAGATGGATCAGCGTTGCGTTTTATAATATTAAACATTAGACAAATGATGGTCATCATCTGCAGTTACCGATAACCTTGCTGGACGCATACACATTGATTTTTCATCACAAATTATTCATTTTTCAGATTCATATTTTTGATATTTAAAAAAAATGTTATTTAATAGATTGTAATCCTAAGTAAAAATGAATTTTATACTTTAAAAAAAAAATTTTTTTCTATACTCGATGTTTTAATAATATGCCAATTCGTTGTAAAAAAATATTATTACTTTAGTAACTATGTGAAATTAAAATAATTATATGGATTGCAATTACACATAAAAACGTTCAACACAACGAGCATTTTAAAAATAATTACATTTTTCCAAAAATATACAATATTTTATAGTATATTTATAGTAAATACCTATATATTCTTAGATAATTCATTTAATATCATATTATATTCGTAAATCTTCCAAAATCGCAAAGACTTAACTCATCAAAAATCCAGTTTAGGTACTGTTATATTACCTATTAACAATCACACTCTGCGCTATGCATATAGATTAAATATATGCAATATGCACCAGTTATAATTATTCCCCACATATACACAACATTAACAGCGACGCGTAACTCACGAGCGTGTCACACGTTGCGTAGGATAAATCTCATATTATAATATATTATTATAAATCGGCACCGTGAGCTCGCGTGCGTGTCTCTCGCGCCAAATGACCTACACAATATGTGTCTATATAGTAAGAACTAGTAGAGAGGTGAAATGGAAAATAATATTATTAAATTATATTATTGCGCGCACATCCGTTTTTATTTCGCATATTATTATGTGTAATATCGTACGTTATAATAATATATAGGAGGTGTATAGGTATACTTATATATTATATAAATATATCAACCCGCTCGCTATTTGCACGCGCATGTAATAATGTCGACATTATGTCTCGTATATAAATTTTATTTTGCATATTTGTGTATAATTTACGCGAGTTTGACAATAATTATTTTATACGCACAATCAAGTATTCTGTCTTCAATTTTTTTTCTTATTTTTAATATCCCATTTTAATACTATACATTTTTTCAGTCTATGTTACCATATTATATTATTATACTTGTACGACTACTCGTGCGCTCCGTTAGTGCCGCCGTATGTGCTCGCCTATATAATATTATAATATATAATATTATGTAACTTGTACGCCCGATAAATGACTCTAACACGCCATCCCTTGACCACGCCCCTAGATCGTATATTATTACTATAATAATAATAGTAAAATTATAATATCTCTTATGCCTAAGAAATAAATTTTATTATCTTTTCGTTTCATGCATATTATAATATCTCGACGTGTGTGTGCGTCTTGTTTCCGAAGAAACGTGACTCAGCTGACCCCGTGATAGCGACTTTGATCCATAAAGAGCCTGAAAAAAGCCGTTTAACGAGGAACAAAATCTTACTTATATACACCTATCTGCTACCTATAATTATGTATCTGTATTCTGTATTATTTCTGTATCTGTACGAGTTGACATCAGATTTTGTATACCCAATGTTGATACATATGGCAAATTCTTAAGAATGTGTAACTACACACAATGATTAAAGCAAACATATTCATTCTAATTCTAATTTTTAAGAATTTTTAAGTATACTTAAAGACCATATTTTAAAATACATAATTTTTTATTACATAGGTACGTACATAAAGACTTCTTTTTAACTTTTACAAATCATTAAATATAAGACTTTTGAAATTGTATTTATATGCGAATGTACTAAGTATAATATTATAATCATTACATGAATATGAAATTAATATGTGTATTAAACAGGCGATTTAGAAGCAATGGTTGTATACTTGAATAGTTGTATGTCACATAATTAAATAATTTAAAAAAATAATTATTTGATCAACTTGAAAACTTAATAATAAATTATTATATATTATAAGTTATAACTTATAGCTATATGTATTATATTCCAAGTATCCCCTCGCATTTATTTTTAATATAACATTCAAATATTCTATAGACTATATAATCATTAACACATAGAGAAGAAGAATTCAATTATATATATTTTATTAGTTTGAATTTTGATTTTTGATTTTATATAAATATAGTTGCTAACTTAAAAATTAAAAGATTGAAATTGGTTAGCAATGTTAGCATAATCTAATCACGAAACCGTTGTAAGCATTTATATTGCTTAAAAATGATCCTGTTCAATGTACAGTATACATTATTACTTATATATAATATATTGCATTTATTTGAAAAACCATATTATTATATATTATTCTAGGCGGATTTGAGTTTATATTATAGTTGCACACTTCTCAAATTTGGGATCGCGGAGAGGCTGTAATTTACTACGTAGGTTATCATACATCAACCGTAGTTGAATACGACATATAATTTATAAATATGTATATATAAATAATATAAATTTATGTAGTATAGTCTAAAAATTACGACATCGATGGCGTGAAAACTACAATTTGCACTTCACGAGAATATAATAAAGGTGTATCGCATTAGTTTCAACGAAACGAGTCAGATTCTAATGCCAGGCAGCATTATAACGTATAACGTTATAATAATATATAATAATAATTTATCAGGGGTGTCTTACTGTGGAATTATGTTTGCCAATAACTGTTTGTCTATAATCATAATTTTTTAAATATGATTTTGTATAATCAGATAACAATTATTAACTACTATAAACTGCAGTGTATAAGAATATTGATATAATATTATTTTATAGGTTATGCATAAATTCAAACGAAAATAAAGAGAAATTGTATTTTATTTTTAGTTGCAATTTCGAATAGACTAAGATTTAATTAGATATTATTAAATAATAATTATTATTGTAACTCAAATAAGATATTTAGCAAAAAAATAAATATCTAAGTATAACTGATAATTAAATGTAAATATTAATAACTTTAAAGTAATATTTACATACTTATTTGTTTGAATCCAATAATTATATTTCATAAGGATAACACTCATGACTTCACATTATCACGCGTATTGTTTTCAGCCTACAGCACTCTAAGTTTTAATCTTGCCTAGTACTGGTTAGTAGGTTAGGTTAGGTTATGGGTTAAGTGTGATTAAATATATAATTTATATAAGTATATTATAACATTGCATATATCAGCTTACGATAGTAGTTATTCTTATTTTATTTTAGTTTTTTTTTTTTTTTGGACATTTGCATATACACGAACATTTTTATTGCTCCACACACGATTGATTTGACGTAGAAAATCTAGAAGTACTTGCATTTACCTGTATCAGCGCAGGTTTTATGAGACCAATCTTATTTACGTGTGCTGAATTAATAATATTATTAAAACATATTTTATAGACGCGGTGTTGTAGGTACAATGCTCACCGCCTAACCGCTATATATTATAAATTATAATATCTTATTTTAATGAACTACTTTCATATAACATACTTACCTATATTATATAAGTCTAATAAAACTTTTTAAATATACAATTATATTTTGTATGTGATATTCTAATCGCCCGGGCTACATTTAAAGCTGATTTCGAGTAAATAATAATATATATATATAATAAACAATATATGTATAGAGTAGATCTTATATAAATACGTAATGTTATAAGAAAATTTCATTCGAAAACTGTGATATATTGTATATACGTCCGTTAGATTTCACTTGTGATTTATGTAAGAAAATTCTTATAGTTGAATTATATTTTACCATTACCAATTTTGAATTTTACGAACTGTTTTCATACCCTGCAAATTATGAGGAGCAGAATGCACCGTCATATGAATTGAAGGAATCGAAATAACAAGCTAATAAGTAATAACCATACTATTACTATAAACGGCAAATAATATTCTATACGTAAATATTTTTAAATATATATATTATGTAATGTGTATATTAGAAAATTACGGTCCCAAAAATTCCAAATGTGATAAACTCTTCTTCATTGCGTGAAGTATTGCTTTATGACATAATATTATAACATTTGCGAGTTGTTTGGTTTTTTAATGTAAATTTACTTCTAATTTTTCCAGTAGTATGTAATTGATTCCACTAATAATTTTGGGTTGTTGGAGTACTCAGAATTGAGTCAAATAAATTTTTAGATTGTTCGAGTTAAGTCCATCAGCCTATAACTTATAAGTGTTTCACAGAAGACATGATGGTTGAGTAGTCTTCCAAAAACGTATGTACCTACTTGATAATACTGTTAAAAAATAAAAATTGTAAAAAAGAAAAAACACAATTTTCGTTTTAACTAATAAACACCGTTGTACCGTTGATGAATGTATTTTTGTTGCGTGTGCAAGATTCAACGGTTCGAATATAAGTATAACTTCAAATATATTAACATATTACAAATTCTCTAACAATGATAAATGGAATCGTTAAATAACCTCTGCTACCATTATTAATACTTATTAAGTAAATATGCATAGGAAATGCGTATATTTGCAATAAATATAATATCACTGACATAAAGAAATAGAGTAATACTAATTGGTAGATTGTTATTTTTGTTTTTTTTTTATACACAATCAGAAAATTCTTGGTGCACGTGGACAGATCCACCGATGGCGTGCTCATATATGTATATATTTTTATCATTATCATTATTATTACCTCCGCGACTGACTACCGTTTATAATATATTACATTATTATCACGGGCGCGCGTTCGCGTCGACGAGGGCGGCGACGAGCGGTAGTCCGACGGCTGAGACTACACGCTTATTATTATTATACCTGCACGGTTTTACGGACGGGATTTAATTAAAACAGGCGCGCGCGCAAGAATATACCTATATATGAATTATATTAGAAAAGCGGTGCGCGTGAAATCGTCCAAAGTATTTTTTGTTTTTACCTCTACCACAGAAAGAGTGAAAGAGAGAGAGAGAGAGAGAGAGAAACTTATTGAGTATATGTGTAGGTATAATTAATATATGGGTACGTACGCATTCTACCGTCCGGCTCCGTTAATGGGGCCCGAGGAAATCGATTCGACCACTCTCGTCGTGAAAAGTGGGCGTCGCGTGAAACGTGCTCCTGCGCTGGTGGTGTCCGACGTTTTATTTTTTTAATTACTCGTCGTCTTTGGAATTTTCGTCAATGAAAAAATATTCTGTTGCCAAAAGTCCATTCCCGCAAAAACATAGTAAATAATATAATATTTTATATGCCTGTAACTATTTTTTATCTTTTTTCTAGTTTTTGTAGGAATTTTATGTTATTATTATTAATTATTCATAGAGTATTTTAGAGGAGACCATACGTAGTTAATAATATTATCAATTGGTACCTTAGGTATCACAGGTGTACTCAATAAGTTAGATAACGTTAGGTCCATCCGTAAAAAATGAAATAGAATTTTAATAACCAAACCAATAGAAGAAAAAATGAACTACTACGGGTCTTGAACTTAATATGCTTTTATCGTGTACGAAAAATTAATCACTAGAATATATATAATATAAAATTATGTTTTTATCTTTAAAAATATGCGATAAATATTTTTGGAATTAAAATTTAGTGATTACGAAACATATTTGTATCGAATCTGTAGATTTTAAATATGCACTTTCCTGACAAATACCTATGTAAATGTATAAAGTTCCGAGCCTTGTTCATGATATGTTATGTATATTATATAATATGTGTATATATAATATTTTACATGTACAGCACCCTCCGAGTGGATTATATGTACATATTATAATAATAACTAGGGTGGCGACGGTGGCGGATTTCTACGTCCAGAATTCCGACGTACGTGGAATTCCAAGCGTTTTAATTATGCCTGCTCAAGTCAGAAAAACGATGAGGGTATAAAGATGATTATTATTAGTATAACGGCGCTATCGTAACGCGCGTTTGTGCATGAATAATATTATCATTATTATTAATATATATAATCGGGATGTAATTATATAACAATATACGAGAATGGCCGAGACTGAGATTTTGGAATGTCGACAAATTCGAATTTTTATGAGATGTTTTAATAAAATTTCAGTCTCGGAAGAAGACCGAGAAACGCGTTATTGTAAAATATATTTTAGTATCCGTATTAGTTATATTTTGTGAATAATATATTATAAACTACTATATATATTGTACATGTAGTATATACAGTATACACGTATACGCCGAACCGTCTTGGTATTAATTTGGTAATCGCGTACCATCATCTTCGTTGTCGTCATCGTTATTGGGAAACATTTATATATATATCACAATATACATTATTCTATAGAAATTCTTGAGCTTTTAAAACTTTATCCGATAATATTTAATAACGGCGACTGTTACGAGGGTGGTGGTGGCTCTGCGTAAAAGATTATTATTATTTTCCATTGCATATATAAACGACCGTTTGACGATGGAGTCATGGAGGTGTATAAATAAATAATGTTCAAAAACATCGTGGAATGCAGTTATAGTAGAGTTCAGGGTAGAAAGCTCGGACCTCCAGAGACTTAAGATACCTATTCATAATTTTTTTTATATATTTTTTTAAGAAATGTATTATCTATTAATTTAAAAGCTGTAATTAAAAATAATAAAATCTGTAATTTTCTGCAAATGTATGTGTAATTATAAACTGTTTATATAATATTAATCGAATGTAATTTTGTAAATATACTCCTTCTACGTAACTTTTGCGTATAATAATATAGCTTATACAGAACCGAAGCAGTTTTCTCGTAATATAATATACCTAGGTATGTATATAAAATCGGTCGTGTCACGATAATCGTAAAATTACGCGAGTTATCCGACTTGACACATTTTTTTATCGCTCAATAAATACCGCCTTCGATTTCATTCTCTCTCGCACTCTCTCTCTCTCTCACTCTCTTTTGATTTTTATCTATGCATCATAATATTATATTTCTTTACCGGGTGCATATGCAGATGATTAACAACTATGACAAACTCGTGCATATATACATATAGGTATATTTTATTATTATTATTATATGCCCTGTTCTACTTTTGTAGTTTAAAAAACTGGTCGAGAAAAATTCACACATTACACTGCCGACGAACTATACGATTTTTTGTCGTTGCACATAGTATAATATAATAATACGAGCATAAAAAAAAATTGTGAATTTATACGTAATATAGGAGTAAACGAGGGAAGGTTAATAGAAAAAAATCCGATCTCATTATATATTATATTATATTATAGTTACTTGTTTCGAATACGGAACCGTTATAATAAACGTTATACAGTTGTATGCCGTATTTATCGATCGCCTCGACTGAATAATAATAATAAAAACAATGTTAACTCGCACACACACACACACACACACACAAATACGGTGATTATAATAATATATTGTTAACACACACGAGATCACAAGTATAGGACGTAGACGAGTCTCTTGTATATCTATACGACGAGGAGAAAAAGTAAATATAAATCAATATCGCCAAAAAAAACTTTCTCGGCCGACCGAGATCGACAAGGTTGCCGCTGCGCTTGATGTGCAACAGTTTCCGACGGGTGCCCTTCCGTCACGTATACGGAATGTAGTCGTATAATATTATTATATATGTGTAGTAGTGCCGCTGCTGCAACCGATCGGACATCGTTTAAGTATAATAATAATATAATACCTATACGAGGACCGATTTGGGCTTGGTATAAACGGGACCGGATCTGCGCAGCCCGCACTAATAACAATAATTATTATCATCGATGATACGCATACGATGACGACGACGCACATATAAAACAGTGTGCGGATTTTTTTTTCGACTACACATATATTATGCACGAGGTGACTTTGCCGAGTATATAATATATCTAGGTTACGCAGACATATCGAGTGCGTATTCCTTAACGAGAGAGTATATATAGATAGATACCTATATAATATATATACACACAGTGTGCGTTTATCGAAAACCTCTCCCATATCTGGTTACAAGACCCGTAATTATAACCGACCGAAAAATCGAAATAAATAAATAAAAAAAACCACTCATTTCGATGTCTAAAGCTGGTATTATAAACGTATAATATTATTATATACCGCGCGACGATTAATCAAATTCGAACGATCGTCGGCAATACTGTATTTTGTCTCTCTCACTCTTTCGCTCCATCAGTAAAATCGTCAATCTTAACACGCTTTACGACCGTATAAACGCGATAAATTATAATTATTATTTTATTTTTCTCGTCGTTCGATATCATACTGCCGCTTTTATATATGTTATATACGCGTATCTAAACAGTATGTGACGTAAACGACAATATAATATTATGATATACTATAAAAGAGAAAATATCGCATTTGCGGTACGATATTTGCTGTTTGATTTTAATAATAATAATTATTATTATTATTAATATTATTATTTTACGTCTTATTGAACGATAATAAACCGTTTGGTTCACTTTGATAAATATAGTATTCGAATGACACTGTCATCATGTTTTACTCTCACGAACTCGTAAAGTGACATAATAACGGATGCAGCCGCGCGAAATGTAATAAACACTCGTCTAGATTGAAAATAACTATATAGAAACTCACATGCATCATGGTCGATAGTATGCGATTGAGTATCGGGCAGTAATTTGTACGTCATAATAATATACGCATATTTCAATACATTGTTCACGCTAGTCATATAGACTGACGATGACAATTATGTGATCACACACATCACCCTGTCATATGATAGCGACGTCTACATTGCAATGTTATAAATACTGAAATTGTTTTTTCTTTTAAATATGAGTAGCGGAAATAAGTGTTAGTAAACTATAATAGTATTGGGAATTATTCGACATCCAGAAAATTTCTGGTTCAAATAAATCGTCTGTAAATTTTTGAATATGCAATTTATAATTTATCATATTAAATAATATTATAATTTATTTAATAATATTCAATTTCTTTTGGGTATTGCAAGTTAATATATTTAAACAACTTTTTTTTTAAGATATCAAATACTAAAGTTATATTTTTTGGTATTTATTTTTTACTATCATATACATATATTTAGTTTAAATGTATAATATACAATACGATTAATTATTAGTATCTTATGCTCAAGAAAATCAAAATTTTTTACCCAACACTTTATGGTTAGAGATAATAGACATATCATTTAATATATAAAGACGTTTGAATAATATATTAAAATATTTAACTATATAGATCACGAATACTATAATATATTTCAGTATACACGTAAACTCGTTAGTATTTATATATTGTTATATAATATAATAATATTATACACTATATGAGATAGTCAGAAAGCTATTAAAATGTATTAATATTAGGTACATATAATAATATAATAACGTGATTTTTGTTATTGTTCCATAGGGCAACATGCACCCGTCTTTTCCGTATGAGAGTGGCCGTTCCCGGGGAGGCGATTATGGTTCTGGCGTCGGTGGAGTTCGAGGCCGTGGCGACGTGCTCGTTCAATCACACCCAGGCCTGGAAGACTCACTGGTCCTACATAACGCCCTGTCCAGCGTGGTGGAAGAAGCTCAGGTGAGTCATCGCTTTCCAATCGATTGATTATTATTTTTTATCGTAATTTATCACCATTATATTGGTACCATCATAATAATTATAATATAAAGCGTACTTGCAGTATATTGTTCTGATATTACAAATATTACAAATGAGGGCTGCAGCAACGCTTCGCTGCGGGTGTCCAAAGACACGCCTTATATCGACCGAGAGAGGGTTGAACCGGTTGTCGTTAGCTGATTACCGGTTACTTTTAATAAATATAATATAATACATTATAACTGGTAAGTCACGTCGGCTGAGGGTGAAAATATTCTGCTTGCTGTTTTTGGTATTATGCGAATCGTATAAGAAACTGCAGTTAGTCGCGATGTTTACGACCTCGTCTTTATATATACTTAAAAAAAAAAATAATAATTATAACTACGTTATAGATTAGAATATACAATGCGCGTATTTATACGCGAGCTATGATAACTACGCATGCCTATATACCTAGAACACACAATATTTTACAGCCAAGTTTCGATAACTCGAAGATGTGGATAAAAAATCACTAACCAAAATTAAATAATAATGAAATGAAATTTTTAAAGTTTTTATTAAATACGAATATATAAGCTAAAAATGTATAATAAAACTGTATTGTAAAAAAAATAAAGACACAAATGGTATTAAAATGGTGTTAATAATACATAGGTAATTATGTGACGTTTTATCTGTTTATTTTTTAAATATTTTAATTTGTCTACTGCTTCAAAAAAAGAAGTATTCTTTGGCAAATATTTTCCTTGTAGTATAATAATGATTAATTAATTAATTTTAGCTTGGTTGGAGATAATAATATTTTAGTTTTTCTTTGAGATTCGTAATTTTCATAATTCTTGAAGTTATTACAATTTTACATATTTATATCCGTAATTGTGTCAGTTAACATTCCGCAGATCAAATAATTACCATAGATTATAGCAAACACTTAAAATGTAGTTTGTTGTATTAGACTAGAAGCTGCATGTGACAGTTTTACAATCATGTCCACTGGCATTGTTTTTTAAATATATATTTCTATCACACTGATTTAGGTTCCTAGATACTATATAGATACTTCAACTTAACTATTTATCACAATTTCATCTCCGAGTTAACGAGACTAATAATACATTGAGTGTACAATTCGAATATATATACCTATAGTCAAGTTTTTCGAATGATTACTTATATAATAATAACCTATAACGTATGTACCATATGTAATAGACGATACCATGCCCAGCAAATGATTGATGATATTATTAGGAACACGCGCATTGATCCGACGATGATCCGAAGATTTTTAATTACACAAACAAAAAGTACCGCCGATGATTATTGCAGCAGTACCGCGCGAGCAGGAATTTTTATAGCAAATGATACTGCCATTGCAGTAGATTGTGCATTACACAAGTTCTAACGCCAAAATATACCTATATACATTTTATTTGATTCTGGAACAAGGCATAGATAGTAACTAAATAGCTAAATTTATTTTATTTATTTACAACACATAAGTATTTATATAACAAATCTGTGAGTTACAAATTAATCTTTCATAAATATTATATTTATAAAATATTTGTGTAGCATTTAGTTATTCTGTCGAATAGGTTTGAACCACTTATTAATCCATTTATTCCAAGAAATAACTTTTTATTAATTTCAGACAGTGGCGTAGCCAGGATTTCTAAAAGGGGGGGGGCAACAAAAAAATTTAATTTGTACTGTTTTTATTATACAAAATAATTGAGATTATTTGTATACTTATTATGTGACCACAATTCATTGCTGATCGCCTAGACAAAACAATTGGTAACATTGATACGCGTGTCGTGTTGGTAAGTGGTGATACACTCACGTTTGTAACCGAACTAGGTATCATAGCGCAGATATAGATAATAAACACCATTTGGCATTTGAGGAGACTATCTTAAATCGTGATAATGAATAACATTTCTACTTTTTTTATACTCTATGGACGTACTGATATAAAAACAATAATAAAAAAACACGGCCCATGGGGGGGGGCATGGCCCCTCTGGCCCTCCCCCTGGCTACGCCACTGATTTCAGATATTTATTAAAATATTTTTATACTGATTTTATAATAGTCCGTGGTAATTTTCGGTTTCATGATTATTAAAAATTTGAGATGGCTCCAATATTTTACGCATTTATGTATATAAACATTTTAAAAGACAAATTATAATCATGTCTGATAAGTATTAAAATAGTCAGATATTTATATTTTGTTTGATTTTTAAATCTAAAATATTAAGAATAATTCAACACTCATTATATACACGAGAATACTATAGGTAATTATTACGAATAGTACTTAAACAATATACCTATAATATTTACAGTCAATATAAATAATTAATACCGCTATCGTCATCCAATCACAAGTAGAAAAGTAGTAGTAACTACGGCTGTCGTTGTAGCTCTCTTCGACATTTAAATGAACATGTACATGATATCAATTATTATTATTGGCACATAGGCCGGCCATAGCTATATGTATACGCAGGTACTTCTATATATATACTTTCTGATAGGTTTTACCGATCCAGACACTCCTCCTGCAGTCCTGCAGGAGAACCACCGCCGTTATAAGTACATTATTTTAATACACACTGCCCAATTGCCCCATGTATATTATATATAAATATATATTCTTGAACACATACGGAATATAATATATATTATGATATGATGTACGGTAGACATGACAAGTGTAGTGGTAGCGTATAATGTTATATTATACACCAACCCATGTGAGTCTGTGTGTGTGTGACGCGGCGTGTGTCGGCAGACTACGGCTCCCGAGATACGACCGCGTTTTAATTTTTTTTTAATCGGGTGCGCCCATAACTCGTTACGTCCCCGAAATAATATTTAAAAAAAATAGATAATATATTATTATGTATATATCGTTTGCGCGCGTATACATGATAAAATATAATAAATCCGAAACGCGCGTTTTTGTTTTTTAAGTGGCCTTTCGCATTCGATTTATCTTCGGTCGAAGTTAATAGTAATTATTATTATCGAAAATATAATAATATTATACGTAAATCATGTAATAAAAATATTACATTAAATGTATACGCACTGCCACGTTACTACTATATACTCGTTCTAATACTAAGACGATTCTTTACGTTATGTTATATACTCGTATACACGATAATATTATAATGACAACGACGTATACTAGTAATAATCGTAATAATATAATCTCCTGCGCGCGCCTTTTTTAATAATAATGATACTAGTGCGATCGTCGTTATAATAATAATATTATTATTATTTTATATACGACCGCAATCAAGCAGTAGCCCGTTCTCCACAATATCACGATATTGCAGGTACGCGTAATATGGGTACCTATACTTGATATATACACGTAATCGTGTAATTATATTATACTTATATTATATTACAACTGATTATTTATTTTTTTTTGTTCATTTTTTTCTCCCAACAGGAGCACAATGTGGACGACAGTAGTTCGTTTATGAACGATTTGCCACTACTAAAACGTAAGTACTTTCGTATATTTAATATACCTATAATATAATACATTATTTATATAAGTTATATGTGTGTGCTAGGAAAAAAAATAATTAATTGTATACTGTGGTATAATGTATAATAATATATACGCTCGACGTCGAGGAATTACTAAATACTCAGATAATACATATATTATGTTCGAACGGCACACGCGCAAATAATTGGCCTTACACCGGTTACCAGTTTGACGCGCGTGTGTCCAACACTCCGAACAGTTATGTGTTGGGGCCCGATTACGGTTCTTTTGGACCGAGTTCTCGTATTTTCTTTGTGAGATTTAATTATATTTTCCATTTAAATTATTTATCGTGGTCGTGTAAATCGCAAACGTAATCATTAATTTCTTTACCGGAACGCGAATACTTGCAGCGTGCATCCGCTGCTGTACATGGTATGCTGCAATAGTTAGACGTTTTCATGGAAATTCGTCGTCCCCTATGTATTTAGCCATTTAGGTACCAATGACGGCCGCAATGAATCTCGCTGATTGGCCGAATAACGGGGCCAATAAAACGAAAAGTTCGACGTCCCGCTGACGACGAAATATCGAGGGTCCTTTTGCCCCCCGGGCACGGGTTTGTTCCCAGGTGCTTTATTCCGGCAAGCAGTCGTCACCCACTTTCCGATTTTCAAGTCTAATAAACCCATTCGAATAATTATTTCATTAAGCACCAGTGTGTGTTCCACATGTAATCGTATTTTTATAATATATATATATATATATATACTTATTTATTTAATTTTATCACGCGTGATTTTCTTGTTCCAGTTGGACGGTTAGGTACTTTTATATTTATTTTACGCGGCGAGTCCCGCAACGATTTCCAAGCACAGACCTCGTACGATCTACAACAGCGTGAATTTTATAGCTCACCCTCAACACTGCACGTCCTATGTTTATATAATATGTGTGTATAATAAAATTCAATACACCGGTACAGCGTCATGTATGAGTATTGGTTAAAAAAGTAATAATAATTTCTGTAAAATAAAAAATAATACGATGAAAATTTATTCGTTTGCAAATGGAAAAGGGGTTGCACGTCGAACGTGATTTCGTGCTCGTTATTACGTTTATAAGTCGATTTTTTCACCCCTCTAATGAGAAAAGACCGTCGCCGTCTGGATTCCTGGGCGATGACTTTGCAGGGGTAAGGGCGAACATCTCTCTCGTATATACTCACACACACACATAATATATGTATACTTTTAAACGCACCAAGGCCACAAAATTCAGAATAATCACGTTTGCCGAAAATTCGAAATATTATGAAATATTATTTAATATGGTATAAACTGCCGCAACAGTAATGACGCGAT
Source organism: Schizaphis graminum (assembly GCA_020882235.1). Classification (NCBI taxonomy): domain Eukaryota; kingdom Metazoa; phylum Arthropoda; class Insecta; order Hemiptera; family Aphididae; genus Schizaphis; species Schizaphis graminum. Next base: position 43,764,852 of record CM037034.1, read on the forward strand.
GGGAAATATAATATGCAAAACAGATTTTGGAGACGATCGTCATTATATTATTATTATTATACGTTTACGAGTTGTATTCAATATCGTATGTAGGTATATGTGCACATAGTGATTATGTATAATATACTTCTATATGATTATTTCATATGCCACCGTGCGATATTTAATAATAATTATTATTATTAATATAATATAACGATCGCGCGACACTATACGAGTATAATATACATATAATATAGCATAATATATAGTATGTAAATGTACCTACGTGTAATTTTCGTATATGAATAATATTGTAAATAATGAAAACAGTTTTCAGTTAGTATATAATATTATGTTTTTTCATTCGATTTCCGCTTCCCGCCGTGCATTTCACACCTCTATTGTACAGTTTAGCTATAAGAGAACACCTATATTATGGGACATTTGACAAGGTAGTAAGTACGTTCAGCGCTCATATTATATAATAATATACAGCTCATATGCACACACAGTTTCGTGTGTTATTTTTTGTGTTTTTTTACGTTTTCGGTGGGCGTCTACCGGGAACGGCCCAGAAAAACACAGCACCCCCTCGACGAGCAGCGCGTATACACGGCTAATTTGGGGTGTGCCACGTATGACTTGACGGGGGGCGTGCGTGGACATCTGTTGTGTTCGTGTTAGCGAATTTTTTTTTTATTTTAAGTCCCATTGTCAATATTTTGTGAAAAAGCACACACACGCTGCACACAATCATTTCGCACCCTCCCGCCAGAACCTGAGACGTTATAATATTATTATTGTATCCGAAGGCGGATTTTCATTCGAGTGGACGTATACCCATATTATATTGTGTTATAAATATATAATATATATTATATATATATATATCGTGTGTGTTCGATATACTTGCAGTGTATTACAGTTACCTCCGGCAAAAAATGTTGACCAAATGTTCGTATAACACTATAATATCTATATTAAATTATGCATAATTTACAACTCATGAGTATATACTCGCCTATAATTCGGAAATTTTTCAACAATAGCTTGAAAATTTTTGCGCACTCGTTCGTAATCATCTCCTACATATTATACATTTTTTAAGCCAATAACATATTTTAATATTATGTTATTGAAACTATTGAATATAGCGATATTCAAAGGACTAGTAAAAATAGATTTCAATAAATCATTATGTAAATATAAAACTAAATGAAATGAAAAATATAATGTAACATATGTTTATAATGGAACGATATGTACTTCAAAATTATTTAAATTTTATTAAATTAAGTACAATGATGATTTAATAAAATAAAGTAAAATAAAATATCTGATATGTTTAATAGTCAGTGCTTTAGAGTTTAGACAATTTACATTTACTTATATAATATATTATAAAGTAACATTTTTATTTCAAAATTCTGAAAAAATATATTTAAATACTAATTTTGTTTAGTTACATTAATGGATGTATTAAATAATATTGTCTTCGAGTCATAATATTTTGTAAGTAATTATTATCATTTTTTTCTAGGTATGTCTACTACCCCATCAGACGTGTTTTGCAGCGTACCCGGACGTCTGTCGTTGCTCAGCTCTACGTCAAAGTACAAAGTAACCGTCGGCGAAGTTCAACGCAGATTGTCACCTCCAGAATGTCTGAACGCCTCTTTATTGGGTGGTGTGCTAAGAAGGTAAATATTATATTATTTTCTATCTAAAAAAAAAAATCTCTACAATGTAGCTTTTTCATCGTATTATTATTTTAACAATTCCTGTGTACATTATGTGGTCTCGAATAAAATGTGACTGAGCAATTTAAGTTAGCTACTGTGTGTGTGTTTGAGCGTGTGCGAGTTTAAAAAAAAGTAAAAATTATTACAAATTGTCTTACAAATTGGATTCACCAATTGGATATAACCAAAACGCGGAAGATAGTCGTGACAAAAGTTACTTCTGCAGTTTTTCAAAAAAATATTGCTACCATGTCCACAATGATGTCGAACAATTAATTTTATTTAACCGTTAAAGACGACCGTGAAAGATAATCGATTACTACCTATAATAAATGTAGTGATAAATAAAAAATAAATATGCTAAAAATTTAATTGTATTAAACTTTACGAGCGCAGTGACCCCTAGTCAGATGAAGGGATATTATTTGTCATGGGTACAAGTATCTATATATATTATAATATAATATTACGCAGTATTTGTATGTATATTATGCTGCGTGTAGGACATTTAACAAGTGCAAATCAGTAATACTCGATTCAGCTGCGAGTAGGTTGTTTGTCTCATACTTAATGTCTGTTTTATTTTTATTATTATATTAATATAATATAAACGAGGTATAGTATATGTATATACCTACCTATTTTTCTTTAGTTTTATTATTATTATTAAACGCAATAAATTCTTTAAGATCATCGTTTAATTTACTGTCGGCTTTAAAAAAGAAAATATTCCAAACGATCAGCCAGTGATGTAGGAAACGAGGAGCTTTCTATATACGTAATAATATTACCTATATAGGTAAACACCGTATATCTACGAGGGCGTGAGCTGCAGCGCATCGCGCGACGGTCAGTGAACACCTGTTGTGTATATACCTGAATAACATATAGTTATAAGCACTTAAAAGCATGCACGATCGGGTACACCCTAAAAAAGTCACTTAACGCGTTTTTATGTCTAGTAAAATATATATGTGTTTCGTCAATCGTAAAGTCCTTTATTTCAGCGTTTTTACGACGCTTGTCGTCGTCGAGGGTTTTAATCATTTTACGCCTATATAGGTACGCTACACGACATGTATTATATTATATATTATAATAACACATATAACATAATAATAATACTATTATATATTATATATAAATACAATAATGTTGTAGTCTTTGCATGTATAAAATACTTGTTATCGTTGTCCTTTAATTGCCACGATGCTTGACGACTTGTAATAAAAACGATAATAATAATTTGTACTAAAATTAGAAGCATCAGTAGCGAGGATGAGTAGTGTACATTCTTATTACTTATGTTGGGCTACATCCAAAGCTGTTACATAACTAAATTTTTAGTTCGAAATCTAAAAATTGAGAGCACTATTTCACGTGTTTAAGGGAGACAAATGTCCTTGCGTTGTCCAATCCTAAGGTAGTAAGATAAACTCGCGGTACGACAATCGTTTTTACTTCGAATACAGCGAAATTCAAATCTAAAGTGTGTTTAATTATGTCGTTATATTTTCAAAATTCGTAAGCGTAATCGGAATATTGATACCTACAATTTCGTCAATAATATAACGACGACGATGGCATGAGAAACGCTATTTATGGTATATGCCATTATACATATGTATAAACGTATAGTCTGTATAAAAAAATGTGATTTGTCTTAACAGTGGACAACAAATACACATGTTTTGGCATATCGTTTAACATAATATTTGCAGTACAAGCAGAGTAGGTATAAATTATATAACAAATCTTTATTTTTGTCTACCTAACGGCGTTGCCACCTTTCCCAGTCATAAATATTCAGCTGTTTATAGAAATTAATGAAATTTGCGAAATAAATATGTTTTGACTGATTTCGTTCATTGGTACATGTCAACATGTGTCGTTTCGAATAAATCATGCAGGTCTCAATATTAATATAAAAATAACTACACTATTTTCCCAGATGAAGTTGAATAATTATTGTAAATTATATAGTTACAACAACTTACAACACTAATGTAACACTCATTCTCTCGGTATAAGCTATATAGTCACCCATGTATGTGGATATATCATTTTGCCAAAATCAATCGATCATAATAGTATTGTAGTCATTCCAAACAATAATTCAAGGTACACTATAAGAACCACGGTTAGTGATGTTTGAAGGTTTATACACAAATTTCTTGATTTGTATATAATAATTATAATAATTAATTATAAACACGACTATAGCATTAAAACAATACATTTGTTTTGGACTATTTTTAGAGCAAAATCCAAAAATGGTGGACGGTTATTACGCGAAAAACTCGAAAAAATTGGTCTAAACCTACCGGCCGGTCGAAGAAAGGCTGCAAACGTAACGCTGCTCACGTCGCTTGTCGAAGGTATGTAGTAACCCAATTTTTATATTATTACATTAAACATTATTTTCTTATACACGATTAACACTCCATGCAATACACGAGCTCGATCTGCCGAACAAGACTAATATTTTCCAGCCGTGTCCGTACATAAACGATTTATGCATGCTAAATGTGCGTAATCTTATCTCATCTATACATTTAATAGATACGAGTATATAAGTATAAACTTTGGTTAAATACGAAATGATAACGGAAAACGGCCGTCAATGACGAAATGGAACGTTTCAGAAACGTCCATATTATATAAATATTATATTATTTTAAAATGTTTCGAAAACTTATATATTTTGTCGTTGTCGACGCCCGATGACCCACATCGATATAACCGTCACGCGAACCTTCGAAAGGATTGCGGCGGCAACAACTTCATATAATATGCGTTTATCGTGTTAAAGACGTCTTCCCGCGTGCGATAAATCTCTCGGTACCGTATATTGTGTGTGACGTCATGCGGTCCACTGTCACTCTGAAATGTCGGCCTAGGGGCCAAGATGGAAATGCATAAATAATTACGTGTTGGTATAGGTTATATTATACAGGACAGGTATATACTACAAAGTGTTCGTTGATGTAAGGGAAAATTCCGATATTTTTTCAACTTTCATCAAATGTGTATGTTATATATCAGTCGTATCGATCCTGACGTAGGTATTATTGGATAGTTTAATTTCCGTTTCTTATTATTTTATAAATCGTTGAAAATAAAAAGTATAGCCACTTCGAGAAATGCGTTACAAAAATGATAATATTATATAGGCATTAGTTTTCATATTACATTTTATTCAGTTCGAAAGGAAGTTACATGAACACAATATGCAAAATAACTATCACAGCAGTGAAATTTTCACCCAATTTTAAAATATGTACAAAACCCAAAATAATTCGAAGTAATACACAGACGAATGTTTCATAGCAATTGTTCTGATATATTTTAGTATACTCATAGGTACCTTAACTTTAAGAATTTTAAATTATATAAGGTACTATTTTAATACACTTAATAAAAATAACTTAATACACTTTTTAACTATCTACGAGTAATATTAAGCCATCTGAGATTTTTAAAAAAACACAAAAATAAATGTTTATTAGTGTACGAACTCGGGACTATATTATAACGAATGCACTCTAATTTATATATTTGTATGACTGTACAAAATAATCATCATATTACTAAAATATTAATTATAATAATAATTAAATTAATATAATATTTTAATAAAAGGGACAAACGCCGTAATTCAACACCCTGCAGTATACACCAATTTCCGATTATATAGTCACAATATCCTGCAGATACTTCAAGTATTTCATTCATCGACGTGTACCTATACTTACCTAAAATATTAAACGGGAATATACCGACCGCAAAACGTGTGCGCAAAACGAAGAAACGGGCCAAAAACGTGCTTCATTTGTGTTCGCGAAATTAATGTTTGCGGTCGTCGGCGTCGAGCTATGCACAATAATATTATAGTCATATATTATAAAAATATGTGTGTTGTGAAGCCCAGACACAGACAACATAGTTGTTTATTTCAATCAAGTGTCACGCCCACAGCCTGAATTTTTCCCGCATCCGGAATTTCGCAGTCCGGAAACACAGTTATAATATGTACTGCAGTATATTATATGACCACGCACACCAAATAATCAAAAAGAAAAACCAACTACCTAGTGAAAAACTTTAACATTATAATACTTAATCCTAGTTGGAACACGATGTAAAATATTTCGCCCGACCACCACGCGTATTAATGTACGTAAATACCTATAATATGTATTACTATTATACAGACAAACCTATATACGTATTATTATAATATAATAATGTGCCGCTGCTGCAGGGTAGCCGAAATTCTTTCAGTTTGTAGACACACACACATTAAACATATATATACGTTTAGTTAAAGATCCAAAGTAATATAAGTTTTTGGGAACGTTAAAATTGTCCTGAAATTTTTTAGCCATCATATAATTAATAACATTTTTTATCATTTCTTACCCCTTTTAATCTATTATTCTCGACGTTTTCAAATCAAAAGGTAATACGGTCTCCAAAATTTCTCAATCGGAATTTTCTTATTGACGACGAAGGCAATCAAAGTACAACTCAGCAACTGTCATCTGCTAGACCTACGAGACGACTTCGATTTTTATCGAAACAATCGCGTGCGCACGCCGAACAGTCGCAGGGTGACAGACCGCGACCTGTTATCACGTGCAACATCGCGTCGCCGATTGACTTGTTGCCGTCGACGCATTCTTCAGAGCGGCGGTGTGTGTGTGTGTGTGTGTATGTGTGTATATTTCATATATATATATTATATATATATATTATAATTTATAATATGTCGTGCTTTATATATACCACGTTATATTATTATCATACTTTGCGTATACGTACAAAACCACCGCAGCGGCCCCTAACGCATAGCTCTGTTCGGACAATCGGATACTATTTGCAACTATCGGATACGCTCTGTCCACGAAGGTGTTACTTGGCAGTGGCGGCCAGTCGCGAGATATTATTATAACGCGGTTTTGCATTTCGTAGCATATGTATATACTTGTATGAATGTGTGTGTATGTGTAAGCATATTCAACGCGGCCCGACAACGACGACAACAGGTGCCCCAGTCGGCGTCGGCGAATAAGAAACGGTTTTGCGGCGGTTGATTTATGGCTCGAACGGTCGGCAACAATGGTCTCTTCTCAGCTCGGCGCAACGGTCGGTCGAGGTGTAAAAGGATAAAATATATTATATTATGTGCGCGAGCGCGAGCGCGCGAATAGAAGAATAAAAATAATAATAATAATAATAATAAAATAGAAAAAAGGCAGCACTGGTATGTATATATCGTGTACAGAGAGAGCGATAGAGACTTGGCGGTAGATGAAATAGTTTCAACCGATCACAATCACCGCCAAGTAATATACATGTATAATAATATTGTATATATATTATTCACGACCGATCAAAAAAAAAATAGTTCAAAAGAAAAGGAAGTTCTCTTGCGGTATATACGATTACCGAGTATTGTATTCGTAAATCACTTAAACATATATATTATTCTGTCTAAAAATTCCAGAGGTTAAATTATTTCTCAATAATTTTAACTTTTAAAATAATTATTAAAACCAAGATACGATACGATTATAACTTATCGTTGACGTTCACTTAAAAAACATTAATTGACACGTTATATTATGCTGAGTAGAGTATAGATAATATAGCTATATGATATAGGTACGATTGTTTCTAAAATTTTATTTTTTTTTTCATTGCTTTTTGTTATTCATACCTTAATATATTATTTATCGAGTATGTCATGAATTACACTTCGTTTATTCTATTACCAGAATAAGTATATTATGTATAGATGCCATTTTCGATATAAAAACGACATAATATGAAATGATTCTCTGATCCAGGGACGCCCTGAAGGGGGAGCCAGTGGGGGCCATTGACCCCCCTGAGATTTTTCGTGTCATTTACAAAATTGGAAGTTTTTTACATAAAGCTGATCTATAATAGTCAGCAACTATTAGACAATCCTTGTATCTAAGTATCTAAAAAGTCATATAGGAGGTATTTATTATTTAATCGTGAAAAATACATTACGATTATTTTCAATCGCTAATAAGTCATTTTTTAACTTTTGGTACGTTCCTACAGATTGTCTGTTAACGCGGACGAGTCAAAGTAATTAATTAAATTAATTTATTTACTTCAAATAAAAGGAGATTGCCATTACTTTTTGAATAAAATAATAAAATATGAAATAAATTTTATCAAATAAAGTTGTTTAAACTTAAGTTTTTTTTTGAACTTTGTTATGTTTTTTCTTACAAATATTAGAACTAATAGTGTAAATGTGTAATTTTATATTAACTTAAATTAGTTTTGATTTTAAAAAAATATGTTATTGATAGTATTGCAAAATATGAGTAGATGAAAGATCTATAGCGGTAAATTTACCTATAAGTATTTAGGTACTTACAATTTTTTTTGCCCCCCCTGAACTACATTTCTGCGGGCGTCCCTGCTCTGATCATACAAATCACCGACGATGTGGTCTAACATTCATGCATGGATTGAAAATCGTTCGCGGATTGTTTACTTCTGCGGGAGCGGAATAATAATATAATGTTTGGACGGTTCTCCGATCGATTAAGCGTGAAATTCTAATCGGTCAAAACATAAAACCGCGCGCGCCAGTATTATAATTACCATAATAAATTATAGTTCATGCTATATCTCGTAGACTCATTTCGAGTGTATTTATAAACATAAATAAATAATAATATAGATATTTATGTATGCACACACATATAACCGATGACACGCCTAGCGTACACATTGTATTATTCTGAAACATATACAAAAATTATAATAATATACTAAATGCCTAAGTAGTAGCAACAGACAGTAGTAGTTAATGAGTTTTGATAAACATTCGGAAGTGGACGTTTTGTCACGGACGCGCGCTCAGAATATTATATTAATTATGCTGCAGCTGTGCAATAAATTGCACGTGGCCGCCGTGACGACCGCGTGGCGCTCTCGTGCCGAGCGACAGGGGCGTATACAAGGGAGGGGATGTGGGAATCAAATCCCCCCCATAGGCCTTTTTTAAAATTTTATAAAATAGTGTTCTTAGTGTTAGCGCATTATAGGGAAACATCGAGAAAAAATTAAATAATTTGTGTAAGCCTTCTATAATATTGTTTAATTCAGGGGCGTCATTTCAACTTTTTGAAATGCATGCTACCAACTAGTAGTAGGTAGTCCAAAACCAAGTTCAGCAGACCAATATAATATATTATTATATAATAATTATTACTACAAAAAAAATTTTTCTCGCTTCGCTCGACAATTTTCAACTTTATATTTCCCACGTATTTCATTTATTATGAATATAGTACAGTAGGTACCTATAATATACCTAATAATATTAAATTTATACTTTATTATATTATTTAAACGCAAATTTGAATATTTATAGTTACGCTATGTCGCTATTGTACCTTAACTATATTTATTATTTTAATGTGCATAGGTTTTTATTTTTTTTTCTGATCCCCTCCCCACACAAAATGTATGTATTCGCCACTGCGAGCGATCGTATAAACAGATCATACAAAAATATGCATAGTGAGTGATAGAGAGAAAGATGAAGGTACGAAGACATCGTTAAAAAAAAAATAGCATATAACTTAGTCCATCTACACGCGAGTATACTCATTAATGGCGAGAGAGAGATAAAAATGTAACAACAAATATATCAATATTTTTGGAAAAATATAGCATCTACGCATTGGAGTCGTCATAATATGCACAGTTTATAAATATCTAAAGAAAAAATAAATTCACCCAAGATTTGAACTGAATTTATTCCGTGCACATATATATTATTATATCATTTATTTCGTTGTTTTCGCGGAGTACGAAAATATTACGGCGTCGGATTTTTGATTCGCGGTTTTTTTAAATATATATATTCGCGCACATTAAACATTGATTATTACTCATACCTAAACCATACAACTATGGATAACATCATATTTAATCGTACATATATATATATATATATCGATGATGATCGATGGCCGCAGTCGTCGATCGAATTTCCCGTTACGACAATCGTCGTCTGAACACTAAGCAGCATATAGTCTCAAAGAATTATTAACCTACTTTTTTTCGCCACCGTCCCGACCTCGCGGCGGCTGTTATTATATTATTTCGTTATAATATATTATACGTAATCGCCCCGCGTACATATCATTATTATTATTGTTGTTGTTGTTGTTGTATTAGACGTGTATTATATTATTATATATTATAGCTGCTGCAGATAATATAAAAATACCATAATATACGTCTTTTTAAGACTAGGTGGGAGTATAGGCCACCACCGTTCACGAGAGGCATCGAAATTAGAATACATTATTTTTGGTTCGTTATCAATTGGTATAGAGACTGCCTGACTGCTTATTATATTTTAGAACAATAGGAAACCGCACACAGCTGAATAGAAAGCTGCATGAATATTTTATGTATCTTTTACTATTATTATTATTCACACAAACACACACACACTCACGCAAGTTCGATATATTTTTACGCATTGTACACCTTGGGCTCTTGTGCACATTATTTAATATTATCACAGCTGATAATCCGATTTGTGTATATGTATATAATATTTATATATATATATATATATATGAGTATACTCACGTATGCGTGTAGGCACAGCAGTGATCGTTGCACAAGAATTTACTACCATTGTTTTGACCAATGGCGGGAAATTCGTCACGGATAACGCGCTTTCCGAACGCCCCCCAGTGGCCCTACTGCTTCTGTAACAAATTTTAGTATTATTATTATAATCATTATCATTATCATCATCTTCATCATCGTGGTTGGTCATCGAGAGTAGATATTTTACATGGTATGTCGAATATACAGAGGTGCACGCGCTATAGTAGCTCATATATTATACGCATTATATAGGTACCCTACGAGTACCTACATTGTGATCGACGCGTCAACATAATTAAAAAACGCCGTCGCCTAAATGATAATAATAATAATAGTGGCAATGACTTAGCCCGGATTAAAATGGCCGCAGGTTGGGGGCACCTGGCTCTAAGATGCAAGTTTTCTAAAAGCTCGTATATGTTTATAGTATTACCTATAAAATTTATTTTATTTATTATAGTAAATTAATTTTTTATGTAAAAAAAAAATTATTTTACTACTTATTTTTAATTTTTAATATTAGACTAGAATAATATTATATTTTATTAGCAGTAGTAGTATCGTGTATGACAATCAAAAATCGTTTACATTAAGTATATGGTAAATTCAGAAATAATATTATTATAAAAATAAATTATTTTAAAATTATATTATAATTATTTTGAAGCGAAATTGAGTTCACTCAATTTTTATTAGCTTAAGTTTGTATTATATGATACATTTTATTGTATATAAGTTGTTAATTATTATATTTTTAAAGGTCAAAAAATAACCGTCTGAAGCGTAAAATATGTGGATGCTTGCGCGGGCTCTTCCTATAAAATATTATTATTAAAACTCGCAAATTCCCATAGGTTAAGTATATACCATAATAGATGTGAAGGTATTGGTATAGTAATTTAAATCAAACACGCAAAGATCATTTGAGTGCTCTCGTTTAACGTATTTACAGTGAATCATTTTCGGTGGCAGGGGAAGGGTGTTGTTATGCTTCTAACGACTCAACAGCACTCGTTACAGTCCAATTTGAAGGGATCCGATGTTAGAAGTCAATATCCACTTATATAAAAGTTAATTTGTAACTTGTATAACGAGGGAATAGAATAATCAGTGTATACGCATGATTTAATCATCTAGGACTTAAAGAATACGAAATGGCGTCATATACAAGTGGATTGAAATATAAATCTATATAGTTTTTTAAGAATCACCTGGTTAGTGAGATATGAAGAACGGGCGATAAAAAAACTTTTGATTTAGATATACGGATCTTTAAGATTTAAATATTTGATAGTTACAATAGTTACATCCATATGACCATACATCATAATATTCATAATATTATAATAATTAATAATTTCCCTCAAGAACATACTAATTATTTAGTACTAAATTGTAAATACTTAAAAGTATCGACATCGACACTTAAAGAAAAAACCACTATACTTTAAGCCTGCTTAAATATCCATTATAATATTAATGCTCATTCGTTGATAGCAATAGCGTATACCTTCTCACGTATATTAATATAATATTTTTCGTTTCTCGACATCAGTTTCTTTTCGGCGGAAGCCGCGCCTTTTATGCCGGTGACGCGCGTGCGTGTGAAAACGTACCGCTCACACACACACGCACAATAATATAATATACAAGTTGCGTCGCCGACGCTAAAAACCGGAATTTCCGGACACGGATACGCGAAGCTTACACGCGGATACCTATTTATATATGTATATAATATATATATGTATGTATAACGCACATACACATGCGTATTTACGCACGCACACATGCGACTTGAATGGGCATATATATTATATATAATATAAATATATTTACGCGTTATCAATGAGTTCGTGCACACACGCCCACGACCACTATACACATACACATACAACATATTATAATGTTATGAGCTCGATGCCCGGTTTTTAGGGTCACCTGCCACAATTTGACCTCCCGCAGGACCGTCGACGACTGCAGTGTACCAACTACCTATATGTATATACAGTAGAATATAAAATAGCAGCAAGTCTCCTTCGTGTAACTTTCGCCTTGAGGGTCCCAAATATGTTAGCTGAATTTCACTCGATCCGCTTTTTCGGTTTTTTTTTTATTATTATTATCCGACTTCTCATTTAATTTAATGGAGGATTCAAATTAATTTCCATATTTCATGTAAAAATTTAAAATAACACTGCATAGTGCATAGATGTCGTGCGTCAAATGATTTGTATTAGATACACTTCGAAAAACATCGCATCTTATTTTATCATAGGTACATCTGTCGTTGTCACGGACTCCAATACGTTATCAACTTGTTTATATTTTAAATATCTTAACAATACACAGTGTATATATTAAATAATTTAAATGAAAAATTTAACAAAATGACGGGATATCATAACGTAATTTATTATTATTTTATAATAAATTTATTAATTAAAAAATAAGCACGTGAACTTAATATAAGTTACCCAACTTTAAATATGTGAATAAAACCCTTATATTATATCTAATATTCGGTCTGTATGATCTCGCCAGTGCACAGTCGAATTTTTGATATTATTGAACGATTTTTGTTAGTGTCGCATAGGTAATGGTATGGTTTCTCCCTCGTATTTATCCACTAAAGCTGTTTCAAATCATTATATGTACTAAACCACTTGTCATAAATGTGGCTGCTCAGTTCTCAATCGTATGTGTCTGCCGGTGTACCATCAGTTTGCAGTTTTGATTGAAGGATTTTTGCAAACGTCACATTGGCAAAGTTTCTGACTTATATACGTGTGCTGATATACCGTTAGATTTATGCTATAATTGAACGACTTATCTCACACAACACACGTAAACTATCTCTCGCCCACGTGCGTCTTCCGGCTACAGGTGAGGTCGTTGATTTTAATGCTTTTAATCCCCAACCAAAATGGTCACCGTTATCACTCGTATTTTCTCTGGGCCTGTCAAATAAATAGGTAATAATACACGGTACCAATTAAAAACCAACAACGTTTGGCTTTATAGTTTTTTATATATAACTAATTCGTATTTGTTTTTCGTACAATAATGACGCAGTAGTTAATGGTGAATAGACTATTTTGTTTAATGTTTATGGTCAATTAAAAAAAAAAAAATCAGAATTAATTGTCATCGCCGAGTTTTTAAGCCTGCAGAATGAATTTTATGTATAATTATTATAATATGATATGACTTCTATGTCGTGTGTATCAGCTCCGAAAATATCGATTTCGCACAGTGAATATATCATGCGTTTATACAATATAATAATTAGTATATTATAATATAAAGCCTGTTATTTTTTATGGACGAATGCAAAATAAACAGAACAGTGTTTTTGTTTTGTGCATAAATTATTGTACAGGTACGATTACAGGTTACGACCCATATATTTTTATTTTCTCCGCACCCAAAACCGAACCGTCAGATCAACGCCATTTAAACGTGTCGCGAACGCTCGACGCTCGTTATATCAATTTTTTTAATCGATTTTTTTTCCATTCGGCTTAGAAGTATTCCTCATTAAGATCTCTATATTTTAAATAGATCCTTAAACTACGCCACCCGTCGGATGTATAATATTATATAGTTTCATTTTAATAGAAAAATGAATTTTGTACTCTCTGCATAAATAGTTATATCGTATTATTACCATCTAAATATTATACCTACGTCTTGTTAGAAGGTATAATAATATATTATAAACGGGAAGTGATAAGATTAGCATTTTTTCCTGTACATTTTACATACAAATTTCATAATATAACAAGTTTAAATATGATATTTCTATGCATATTTAGGTGCTGAATTTATCGATAAAAATGTATATTTAGTGGTTTTAATGCATATTTTCAGTTATTTTTTTAAAAATATTTGCATAATATTTTATTAATTTTAACACCTTGGACTTTCTACCCTAATGTAATAATTGTAATATTACATAATAATTATATAGTAGAATTAGTAGATATATATGTGAAGTATATTAAACTTATAATTTTTCGTAGTATATGTATACAATATTATAATTTATAATCTGAAAATATGTTTTCTCTTCCTATCAATCATCTATATTTTTATTGTCAAATATATTTTACATAATATTACATAAAAAATTAAAACATTGACCGTTCTTTAAAATGTTTGTTATAATATATTACTGAACTATATCACTAATCAGCACCTAGCTATATCAGGGATTGGAAACCTCTGAACCTGCGACTCCTTATTAGCATGCAATTTGTGGCTTCTTAGATTTAGGATAAGCATCAATATCGAGACCAGTAAATTAAATTTAAAATTAAATTGTATAATTATGAAATAACGTTTTTCTTAATTTAAGACATATTATTAGTATGTTTTTAATCTTTGATGAAATTGTTTAATGAAATATATCAGTACATTTTTTTACTGTGGCATATTATGTTATCTTAACTAATGTGGCTCTTTGAAAAATCATAGTTTTGCAATTATTAGAAAAAATAGCTCATTTATATAAAAAGATTCTAGACCCCTGTCTCATAGAGTGAGGATTATTCCCATTGCTATAACACACAACCATCTTTTTGCTATTGAGACTATCACGACCCCGTGGAATGCAAAGACGTGTGGATTTCTTTCTTTCTATCTGCAAACCACGACGATTATCTGTGTAAAAATGATTCGACCACGGATTTCCGTCACATAGTTCCCGCGGTCGTTTCGGTCGCGGAATTCGGTATTATATAGTGAACGATACGCCGCGACGCCGTCGAGTCGACTACTAATTGTTTCTTATTATTATACACACGATGGTGCATAATAATACAATATAATATATATCTATAGTAAGTGCACGTGGACAGTTAGACATACCGACCTATAACAACACCACTACACTGCATCACGATCAGATATATAGGGTAAAAACCGCGATACGCGAAAAACGGTGGCGGCGAAATGCTAACGTTTTGTCATCGTGACCGGACACGGCGTATATTAAGTATAATAATAATATTTTATATCCACCGCCGTTTTCTCATTTAACTCGAGTGCCTATATATACCTATACACGTGTATACTATACCGGTCGTACTGGAATATAATAATATTATTTATATACATATATATATTATAAACGTGCCGTGTGTCCGTTTTATTCTCGACTTTCTGTGAGCGCGTATTCGTGACTTACCCGGTTTAATATTATGCTACCACCGTCGTACGCGCGCGCGGTAGAAATACACATATTATATATGTGTCTGTTTAATAAATATTGTGAGGGAAAAAATAGTAGGAAATAATAGTAATCTCTTCTGCACAATAATAATAATTGACGAATAACCCTAGCTCTCTTAGCATCAGCTTTCCATTCTCTCTTTCTCTCTCTCTCTCTCTAATAGGCATAATATATATATATATATGTATAATATACATCCATGCGCACTCGCACACACACACATATGCTCACATAGACACTCGCTTACACGCACATTATAACGCGTAGAATATTATTTATGATAATAATAATTCTCTACACGTCCGCCGCTGCTTCACAAGCGCGCACGTCAGAAAGTTTGGATTTATTATCGTATTTTATATCGACCTCCACCGCCGTTTACCTGTATTTGCCACAATATGCACATAATATATATCATATAATGTATCCTACAGAATATAATATACTCTCACCTGCAACGACGAGGGAGGCGGGAAAAAGACTCAAATAGAATAATATATATATTATATATACCTACTTACTTATAAAATATATATTATGAGCGTATATACGAATACACGAATACAAGAAAAAAATCAACGGACATCTTCATCGTGTGGAAAATTTAACACGGTTGAGCGACCTTGCGTGTTATATAATATAATAACGGATCTCCTAAGTTGCAATACATCACCGACCATTAAACAAGTTTTCCAGCGAAGATGACTGCTGCAGCTGATCAAACTGTGCGCGCAGTACTACCTAATACCTACTATTCGTTCGATCGCGATTTATTTCTATGCATTTAACGTATTATAAAGACATTTATTTTCTTGTATAAATATTAAATATAATAAAAAATCCATAAAAACCCGGATTTCCTCTAAAAAAAATAGTTTCCAAGTACGTAAGCGAAAAATACAAAATATTCAAAATAGTTATGTTATGTATACGTAATATGTATATTATATAGGTAATAATACAACATGAATAAAGTCATAAAAAGTGGCAATAATTGCAGTAAAACTATGAAAAATCAAAGGTATATAGGTAAAGGTATAGGTGTTTTAAACTTAAAACTGTATTGTTTATAAAAAAAATATATGTATATTAAATATTGATTAAAATTGAACATGCAATTGTTCGACATAATATTATGTTATCAATGAGCAAAATTACAACTTGGTTAAACATAAAACTTTATATAAAATAATATATCTAGTATATACTCACTATTGTATAACATTTTTAATCACAACCAATAATATTGCATTGTATAACATAATATTATCCTAAACGACCTAAACCTAACAGAAAAATATGCAAGTGTATTTAAATACACACTTAATAAAATAATATAACTAATATTGTATATTTATATCTGTGTTCTCTCTTTAAATCAAAAAACCGAGTAATTTTCATGATGATATTATTGAAATATAGTTATTACACATAGTTCGTGGTTTCCTCTAACATTCAACAAACTGACTTTGGCAATCTCCATTTTTTAGATTTGCAATCGTAATGTTGTTTATATACAATTTATACATGAGAGGGTTTACTCCGGATACTGCGGGAGAACTATATTATCGCTAAACGAACGTCTCACTAATCGCATAATATAACGGACTGATTTTTCTAGACCGAAAACCACTCCCTACTAGTCGGAAATAATACGATAATAATCATGACTTGACGTCGCGACTGGCGGAAGAAATTATACAGAATCGACCGTTCAAATTATTCGTTTCAAAATCTATGTAGAACCGCATATATAAAAAAAATTAATCAAAATCTCCAGTTTTGTAACGCAAAAATTTGAACGATTCCGTGTTGGGTTTATCAAATTACTCTTGTTGTAACCGTTGAATTGTGCAAACAATACAATAATTGTATTGTATCAGAGACCAGAGTGGCAAAGTATAGTATATTAGTATAATAGTATATTATAATTAATTGATGTTTATGCGCTGATGTATGAAAAAAACACATATTAATAATATTATTAAAGCAATATAATAAAAACTCGACAAGAAAACTGATGATGACCCTCAAGTGGGAGGTGGATTGTTGTCATCGACATATAAATATTATGTATATCGTGTTATTATTATTATTATTATTATGTACAAAAGGCGCTCGGGTTCGGGATAATCTAAAGAGTGGCTCGTTCGTTTGTCGTCGTCGTCGTTTTGTATCATTTTTATGTACCTATACGTTATAATAATATAATATTATTGAAATAATAACCCGCGCCATCGTCTCGGACGATTAATCGTGCGTGTATGTATATAATATACATTATCATATACAGGTGTCGATTGAGTATGTAATATTATATAGTATACTATAATACCTTATACCTATATATAATATATATACACGCAATATACATGTATATAGAGGGACATTGCGAGTGTACGCATGTGTGTGCGCGTATATGTTTCTATTTTAGTCTGTCCGCCTTTTCTTCGTGTGGTATAGGTATATGTATAGTTTTTTCATTTTATTCGTTTTTTTCTCTTCGCCGTGTAGTAATAATTAGCGGCGCCCGTCGTGAACGCGTCTTCGTATCCCCAAGAGTCAGCCAAGACAATGCTACCGGTGCCCAACAATAGAGGAAAACCAATTTTCGATGGCCGATTGTATATGTGTGTGTATAATCTGTCTTTCTCTCTCCTCTCTCTCTTGTACTGTGTGTATATAATGCACGTCGAGCTCCTCACGTTGTGTATTGAAGTCGACCGCCGCCGCCGACCGAACACTGGCGCCGCCACGCCGGCCAAAAAAATAATTATTATATGTATATAACGTCATATTAATTGTGTGACGACGAAAACACAATATTATACGATGATTTGAACTTTTTCCGTCGCTATATATTGCGCGTATATTGTGCCTATGTTATGATTAGGTATATTTAAATATATATATTACTCGGGGGACATTGCAAAAAACCTAACGAGGTCAATTAATATAATTTATTTATACAAAACTGCGCATAGGTAAGCGTAGGTACTTGATTTTTACGTAAAAAGTTGTTTAAAAAAATATATCAAACTTATTAGGTATTTTGTGACACAAAAATAAAGATCACCTGTCTTAATCGCATCATTAAATCGCGGTCTTTGAAAATAATATGAAATTATTTTATTAGATATGACAATTCAGCTATAAAAAAAAGTATCGATAATAATCAGCTATTTTTAATAGCAACAAAAATGTATAATAATTTAATGTATACCATGGATCTATGGATATGAAGATTTAAGGCCTAATAATCTATTACGCATTTTATCAATGGTTAAAAATGTAGAAACTTAAACTATAAACTAATTTTTTTTTAGTTAATAGTTGTGATGCATGGGTGATGGGGAGTGTATGAAAATATTTGCATAATTCATTCCATCCGCGGTTGTAAGCGGATTTAATTTGGTATTCATTTGTGTTGATTGTGATCCATCGCTCGTTATTGTGAGAAAATCGCATTAATTTTTCTCATTCCTCAGCAATTGTTATTATTGTCTTACGCGATTGGATGGTTCGTGTTATACTGCCCCTCCTTTTTTCCATAGAGCAAGAAAAGATATAAAATTATTATTATCCACAAAAAATATTTTTTTCGTAATTACATTTTTTTTAGATATAATAATAATTATGATTTTGTTTTTCATTTTATTGTTCTCTGTGAAATTGGCAATTAAAATAAACGGCAATAGGCGAGTGAAAGCGACTTCTTAGCAAATTGTTTTGGTCCGCAGAGGTATTTTTCTTCTTGGTTAAAGAACTACCTACATAACATATTGTGATATTATAATATAGTATATTCTTCTATCAGATGTACATATACGTATATGAATATAGTGAGCATACGAGACTCGGATATCTGTCCTAACATCAATCGGGTTTCGATAAACGCTTAACATCGAATAAATCATCCTAATTCACGTGGGACATTAAGAAGGCATTATTTTTTATGCGATATGAAATATATATCATAAGATATATCATGCGATGTCTTTTAGTTTTTTAATATATTATTTGATGCTGTTATTAATAACCTAATTTTAACTTTGCAGGCGAAGCGATACATTTGGCTCGAGACTTTGGGTACGTATGTGAAACAGAATTCCCGGCCCGACAAGTGGCGGAATACCTGAGCAGGCCACACACGAGCGATCCTACAGAGTCGTATCGAAGAAAAGAGCTTATACATGCCACAAAGTGAGTATCTACTTAACTACCAAAGCCCAATAAATATGATTAAAAGTATTAATAAACGTAATTAATTTACAGTTAACACCTATTTTTAAATTATCTTCAAGTATGAATTCGTTTTTACAATCTTTTAAACGCTTAAAATCAAAATTCTACCCATCATATCAAATTATGATCTTATATCAAGGATCTTTGCGGGTTTTCTACAACATTTCGAATAATTGAATATATATATTTTTTACTGATTAAAATATCAAAATGATAATATGTTTATATATATAGCAAAAAAATTTAATATAAAATAAATATATCAAAATTTCAAATATTATTTATTAATTTCAACAAGACACTGTACACCAGGTCAGGTCTAACGCCCCTTTTGCGGAGACCCTATTAGCCCATACAAGTTAGTTTAGTTTTATGACAATTGTCAATCACTCTAAAATATGAGAAAATGTTATAACATTATATGCAATCTAACAGAATACAGAAATTCTTAAATAATCAAACTATTATAATAAAAACTATATAAACCCTATAATCTTTTAAATCATAATACACGATTAATGATGCCAAAAAATCGATTGAAATAAGATTTTAATTTTCGCAGGCAATACCTATATGTTTTTAAAAAACGTTAATAGTATTATATTTTTATTTTTGTCATAAAAAATACATGTATTCAAATATGGTTTTGCGTTATTGTTATTTTATGGTGTATTATACAATTATATTATAATTCCCTAAAGTAGGTATACTCGAATTAATTTTCAATTCTCATACTACTAATGATTTATTATAAAATATATAATTTATAAAAACATCGATTAGTTAATATTTTATACTAAGCTATAATTAAGATGAACTAGAATTTAAAACTCCAAAAAAAGTCTGTAAAAATAATAATAAAACACTGTACAAAATTAAATTTTATAATTTAATGCACATGGTATATTAGTATGTTATTATTATTACAATATTATCTATACTATAATTTGTAATAATATGAAATGGTTAATTTACATATTTTAATATAAATATATATGTTTTTATTTTTCTGCAGACAAGTAACCAAAGAGCTGATGGACCTTTTGAACCAAGACCGTTCGCCGTTGTGCAATACCAGGCCACAGCACATTCTCGACCCAATCATACAGCGTCCACTCACACACTTTTCGCTTATATCGCACGGATTTGGAAGTCCCGCAATAGTCGCTGCCCTTACGGCCATACAGGTAACAGTTTTTACATTTTGTTGTTATTAATTTATTATTATCATTATTATTATACTCAAGTCAGATTTATCTACATATCTAATACAATACCGCTATTATTTTCTTTATAATATGGATTTTTTCTATCTATTCGTGTATAGAGAGCCGATAAGCAATAAAAAGTAATCTCTTGTTATAAGTATCATGCATTTTTATCAAATTACTTATCTGTAGAAGTTATAGGACGTAGACACTAGACTACTAAAGCATCTTTTTAGTTGCATTCGCCTTATTTTTATACATTTATATAAATTCATACATTTGGAATCTTATATATTTTTATGCTTATGATTTATAGACCACACATATATTATGCTAAGAAAATAATATAGTTCATACTTGAAGACCATACTTTATTTTAAATATATACATGTGTAAATAATACTAAATATAACATTAATAAATGTTAAACAAAATTTTTCGAAATTTGTTTTATATATGTGTCCTTAAGGTTCTTAAGTCTAAATACTAAAACACTACATATTTACATTTTACAACTATATTATACTCGATTATTCAGTAACTTATTATCCCCGCTACATTATGCGTAAAATTACTCAACAGAATGTAGAAACTACTCGTTTGAATTTCACCACCATTATATACTAGGTATACAAAAAAAATCAGTGTGAAAATATAATCAATGCTATGAAATATTTTTCTCATACCACACGAAAGCACCAACACGAACCTCATCCCGTACGTAAAATTCTCAACCTTCGGTGAACACCGTTGGTACAATGGTACACTTAGATATTATTTAAAAATTCCATGGCACCCTATTGTAATAATGTCAATTTTACATAGTTTCTAATTTTTGTGAATTAATATACATTGTACTTTAAAATTAATATTAATTTATAAATTAAAGCTATTGATTTAAAACGGAAAATAATTATTTTTATTCAGTCATAATCTAAACATATTTACTTATACTTTTATTGGAAAATATAATAAATATTATACCTTCAGCTCTATATGTTTTTTATAATTTCATAAAAATCCCTGTATAAGTAGCACTAAGATGGAGAATCACTGCTTTAATCTTATACGTATAGCATGACTCAACAATTTATTCATACTTTTTTTTATTATTTCCGCAGAACTTTCTCTCGGAGTCGTTGAAGCACTTGGACAAGGTGTACCCATCCGGCAACAACCTGTCATCGCAGCAACAGCAACAGCAACAAAACAACCAGTTGCAGCAACAGGACCAGAAGCCCAAAGACTTGGTGGGACTGGAGCTGAAGAAGTGAGCCTGGTCGAGGCGGGCGCATCGCGAACCTGCCGGCGGCCCGCAGCAGCATCAGCCGCCACCACTGATTCACCCGAGGCTACAGCTGCAACAGCCGTACGGCGGCAACCGCGACGGTCGCTGTCAGTGATCTACGGTGATCGCGCGCACGGCGTATTAATTGTAATAACATCATTGTATACATTATACAATTATTATCGATCTTATGCCGACACCGCGATTTTTAATTTCCGTATTTTTCTCATTCTGTGCTCGATACAAAAGATCCAAAACTGCACTTTTTCTCGACGCACTTCAGAATGTTTTAAGTTACATTTAAAAAAATCAAAAACAAAAAAAAATTGACAAACTTACAAATGTATAATATTATTATTATTATTATATAGCGTGATATTATGATGTGCTGTATAAGTTTTATTAGATTATTATATGCGATATAATAGTACTTGTAAATAATACGATAATATATTATAATATATGATATGATATGATATATATTATATTTTTTTTCGGACAATCGGATTTTTTTTATTATTATTATTTTTATTTACATATATAGTTTACGAATTAGGACTTAAGCGCGCGTACCTGTCGCGTGTTTTATTTTTATTTATTTATTCTTGTTTTTAGATTATATTTTTATGTTTTCGAAACTTGTACAAATCTTGAATGATTTCCCGCCCCTTCATGTGCCATCCGTATAATTACCACGGAACCCTCTCGATTCGTCGATAAGAAAATAATATAAATATCAAAACATATATAATTTATAATTATTGTATATTATAATTTGTGTCGTTGTCGCGACTTGTGTTTATTTTTAATTAATTTTTCGATTATTAATTATTATTATTGTTATTGTCTTATACGCAAACGTTACACGTCATAAAATATTATTATTGTGACGTCATTAAGACAAAGAATCAAAATGAAACGTTAATTTAAAAAAAAAATCAAACTTAGTTCATAGTAAAATTGACTTATCCCACGATATCATTGCCATAATATTATTATTATTATTATTTACTCATGATCATGAAATAATTTTCGTTATTATATTGTATGTTTTGCAATTATCATAATGATTCAATGATATTGTGTGTTTAATTGTTTTTGAATTGTGTACATATTAATTTTACCAAAAATGAATCTTTTTTTTTTTTTTAATACGTATTTTATACGTATTGTAAGTACTTAGTGACAGTATTATTTACTGATTGACGCTTTTTCGAAATTATAAATTTAAAACAAAAAAAGGTTGATATTTGTATTATGCACAAATATGATACAACCCAAATAATATGTAGTATGTATTTTATGATGATGATAAAATAATAATAATAATAATGGTTTACACTATATTATATAAATAAGTATCATGTGATATTTAATTTCGATATGCGTATCATCCCAACGATAATAAATAATAATAATGATGATCATAATAATTGTTGTACAGCGAGTTTAATTTTATTCTTATACACGTGTAAGTATTATTATATTATAATATATAGACAAACGCGCGTATATTATATATATATAACGGGAGTATTATTAATGTACATAATATATTTATAAAAACAAAAAAAAACAAAAAACAAACAATTGTATCATATTTATATTGTGTAGTTTTTCATTACAATGCTCAAAAATATTACTATAAATGTTATTAAAAACGTCGTGTGTTTATTACTATATATCCATCCTATATAATATATACTCATCAAAAAGCATTTGAGGCGGTAGACGTATTTCCATCATTCACAGTCCATATCACGCACATCCTTCAAAAACTAACAAAATCTATACCAGATCACATGTTTACTCCACATTTAATTTTTTTTTATTTTTTATTAAAATCGTGTTTTTGTCTCCCATCTGTTCAGTAAAACCAATTAATAATCACAGAGTGTAAAAAATTATACCAAATTTTGTCAATGATTTTAAAAGTCTAAACCTTAAATGAGCGTTATAATATTATTATAATATTATTATAATATTATATTATGAAAGTACAAAGATCAGCCATGTTGATGGTGAGGTGTTTTTTGAGTATTCAAACATTCAACGGAGTTTTTAGGTTTTTTAAGGTTATCAAATAAATATATATATATAAATTATATACATTATACATATTTTATTGAATATACTTTTTAATCTATTTCAAATATTATTATATTATAGTATATAGATAGGTAGTTTCAACTTTCAGTATATGTATATACTTAATTCTGTGATTTTTATTTTTTATTATAGTTTTAATATTATATTTACATTTTATAAAAAAAGTAGTATTGCAAATATTGTAAATTTTTATGATGAAAAATAGTACATAAATTATTATTATGTTAAAAAAAATAGTCAGGTATCATTTCTATAATATCTGATTTTCAAAAACTAAAAACTAATATACTATATGAGTATATTATATACTTATCATTGACTGATTAAATGATTTTATTGTGTAGAATATTAATAAATAAATTGATAAAAATATCGAAACCAGCTAGGTATATATATATTATGCGATGAAAATGGATACAAGTTAAGCACTTACGACGATTTGTAAACCAAATATTGCAATAAAAAGATATAATAAGGGCTATGTGATATTTTATCAAGTGCAATTATTATATTCATTTTAAAAAAATCATCTCTTTTATTCCAAAGTAAATAATTTATTATGTTGTCGATGAAAAATAGGTAGGTACATCGAAGAAAAACATTATTATTAACTAATTGTTTTAGGTGAACTAATTTTTGACGAAATATATTTTTGACCAATGTCAAGCTATATAAACATCAATCCTGATGATTAAGAATTCCAGACAGACTATAATATGGTATAGTCAGGAGACCATTTCTGATTGAAAAAGTAATACACAAGCACACACATTATACTTATAATAATGCATACATATATAATATTACATCAACCAATAAATTAATGATTATAATAAATTCAATGAATAATGAATATATGTGATATTAATTATTAATATATTCTATAATTTATATATTAAAATATAAAAACCATTGATAGGTAGATATAAGCCAAATGCATGTAGGCCCAAAACCAAAATATTAAGGGTGGTCGTCAATGACTATACTAAGTTAAATAAATAAAATTTAAGTGTCTTGCAATCTAAAATATACTAATCTATATTATACCTCAAAATTGGCTCAAATAAATACAGTAATGCAGTATCTAATATTTTGTATCACATTATCACTGTACACGAATTACGTTCCAACGATATTTAACGACTACACAGTACGCCCCAAATAAATTTAATGACTACACGAATTGCGTCTTAACATTAAAACATTATTTTTCTTCCATTTTATAATGAATTAAAACTGTCAATAGCAAATTATAACAATCGGTAGGTTAAAAATATTGATTTTTTTGATTTTTGTCGTTTTTATGCAATAATAAGTAAGTAAAATTAAAATTTGTAGGTTTAAATTATAGTAGTGTATAATATAATAATTATAAAAAATAATAAAAAGTTATAAATATAAAATTAAAAATTAAAAACTTGAGCGCAAAACTTAACCTTTTTTTTATATTCTTGACTCAAACCAACTGAATTTTCCTCCATAACTTTGACCTAAATGAGATCTGCAACCTTTCATTTGAACCGATGGCTACACGATTAATAATGATGAGAGAATTTCTTTTTCAAAATCGGCAAATAATTATTATTTTAGGTGAAAAATTGATATTATTTTTTTGATAGGTGTGGTATAGCCAATATTAAACTATCTAATACCTTTTTTCGAAAATATTGTCTGCATATTGTATAGTTGTATTCTATTGTAGGTATTTATGGTAAACAATGAAGTATCCATTATTTTGTACTAATTTTTAAGAATTATCAGTTATCACGTGTCACGTAAAGTCCGATAAAGCTTCTGGTTTCACCGTCCAAAATCCCAATCGGTGCCTGACAGCCGCCCATCGGTGTCGATACAAGGTGGCTCGCAATTTGACTTGTGCGTAAGTGATGTCTTGACCTGTGTTATCTCCATCTTCGGCCAACAAATGTCGGCACGCGTCAAGCAACGACTTTTTGCACAGCGCTGAAGAACCGGTCGCCTTTCCGTCCACCGCCTTTTTCGTCGCACCCTGTTTGCGGCCGTTCACTAACACTTCGTGATGACTACGATAACACCGAGACACCAAAAACATTATTATAAATTTTATATAAGATACATATTATAATAATATTATAAGCATTGATTCGAATTCTGATTTTTAGACATCTATTATAATAAACACCGTATAATATCTCTTTTATATGCCTAATAAAATATTATAATTAAATTGGTTAGTAGGTACTTGGATTATTTTTTTCCAAATAGTAAGGTAGAATGAGGTACCTAAGTCTAAGTGTAACATGAAGATGTAAAGTTTATATAATATATATATCAATAAATAATATTTTTTAGTTACACGGATAATGTGTGTACCCTTGCACAGCTTTAAATGTAATGAATAAAAACATATAGTACCCATTATATAGGTATTATACAAGTTGTATTATGTCTTTAATATATAGATAATATATATATTTGTTTAACATCCTATAAACTTATTGGACAAATGCAAAATTTAATAATTTTGTTTAAGAAGACTCTACACAGACGAAAATACAGTACAAAAATATGCCAATTTTGTTCCAATAATACAGCTTACTGAATGGTTTTAGAGCAAAATACCTTATGTAAAAGTTACCAAGAGTAATTTTACAACATCTTAAAAATACAAACATGAAAATATTGTTAGTAAAATTAATGAAAGAATGTAGATGATTTTACAGCATAAAATAAATAGTTGTCATTACCTATTGATCATAAAATATAGTTTTTACTCACCCATTTGACACACTCATGCCTCCTACAACGCCACCACCGTAATTGTCTTCCCACCATACCACACTGGATGGACATGGCTTACAGTCTATTGGCATTCGGTGTTTGGCGTATTCGAACTCCAAAGCAGAATGCGCCAGTCGTAGCGGTGAGATTGACGGCGATCGAGCATCTTCGCTATCAGAGTAGTTCGCCCGTTCGATGACGGCTCGGCGCAAGGCCGATTCAGAATATGGACAGCCACCGCCAATAGTAAGCGACGACAAATACACTGGTTCGACAAACAGTGACAACAAAGCTCCCTAAACCATTTCACACACCATATTATTAAAATACACCAAAATACAAGCATTTAATGTAAAAATAAATATCTTCTGTAGACTGAAAGGCGAGACTTTCTGAGTTTTACTTAATGTTTTTAATTATTACCTAAATAATCTTTTAACTGTATAAATGTTACATTCTATGTCAATATCACATTAAGTTTTCATTATTATACATTTTTATTTTGTATTTTTAATGTTTTATTTCAGTGAATTACTTCAATCATAATTTATTGCCACAACATCACATTTATTATACTTATATAAACCTATCAATTTATCAATTATATTACTATCTATATTGCCGTGTAAATGGGCAATATGTGTAAATGGGTGTAAATGTATAATTCCTGCACTGAACGTAAAATAATTTTGTAATAAATAGAATATTTTATGTAAAAAACGTTAATTTCAAAAATCATTAAACAGCCATAATCAACTTTTAATTAGCGTATAGACGTTGCTTATAAACGGATCACCATCTGCATAATAAATGTTTTTTACTATTATTATTAAATATATATTGTTACCTGTATACCCGATGAGTACCACCTAAGCAATTTGTCACTACATGAGACGGACAGCGTTCGGTCTCCTCGGCCCGGCTTGGTTCGAACCGCTCCGACCGTGTGATACGCAGCGCCTGGAAGTCGAGGGTCCTGCCTTGTCTCTACGCTCAAACATTTAGCTCCGGTCCTATGTATGTCGTTATCATCGTCGTCATTATCGTTGATTTTACGTTTTTTTGTTTCCGGTCCTGTGCCGTCACCGTCCACGGCCAACCGTTTTCCTCCGTCTTTTGGAAATATTGACGCGTCGCCGCATGGCGTGTGACTGGAGAAAAAGTGGAAAGTTACACCTGGTCGCAACGTCATAGGACTAGAGCGAACCAAATGGTTTTCTGAGCCACAATCGTCGTCTGCAAGCGCTGTTCCACACACGAATATTGACGGACGGCCTTTGCGAGCAGATTCGATTTCCTGGATAAAATACCGCAACAGAGCTCTGCGCGCCAAAACCTGAAACTCCCATGAATATTAAAATATGAAAATTTTAAATCCGTCACAGCTAACCTCAATTATATAATACACAAGAGTACATCAGCGCACCAGGTGATTATTTTAAGATAAACAAATCATTGTTCTAAAAACTATTAACAGTTTTTTTTTTAAATAATGGTAACTTGTTTGTGTAATTAATAAAAATAACAATTTTTTTTTAAATATATTTTTTTCACTATTTTTTATTGTTGTAATTTTAAAACTTAAATTATTTACTTTTGTTTCCACGAAAACATACATTTTTGATTTCATACTTAAAACAGGAATACTGCAGAGTGCAGGATATGAACAAAATATAAAATTTCGGGTAAGTTATATATATGTCATAAATAATAAGTCATAAGCCATTTAAAATTTTGGAGAACAGAATAGTGGACCAACATTTTACGGGGTATTTCTTTACCGCAATCCACTCATCTTCTTATCAACATTTTAAATACCAATAATTCATAAACTACCCATCGACAACGATCACATAATACACATTACCACCCAATATATGTAATATGTATATACTAGTCCACCAATAAATACTTAATTAAAATAGTTATACAGGGTGATTCTTTTATTAAACAACACTCATTATTTCAAAAAGTATTCATGTTTTTGAAAATATTTTTTTTCATAGTTTCAAATTGTTATTAAAACAACGTTTTTATTAAAAAATTATATTTTTAAATATTTTTTATCCTTATAATTTTTTAAGTTTTTTAATTTTTTGAATGACAACATAGATTTTTAATTTCATATTCCAAAGCAGAAGAATTTTTTGAGTATTTTGATACATAAAAATCGAATTTAGGGCGAGTTTATGAATTATACTTATTTAAAGTTAAGACAAGCGAAGTAGTGGACAAACATTTTGCGGGGTAACCCCATACCACCCCACTAAGCGCAACTAAACTTTAAATAGGTATAACTCATAAACTACTCACCCTAAATTCGATTTTTATGTATCAAAATACTCAAAAAAATATTCTGCTTTGGAATATGAAATTAAAAATCTATGTTTTCATTCAAAAAAGTAAAAAACTTAAAAAAATAAGGATAAAAAATATTTAAAAATATAATTTTTTAATAAAAAAGTTGTTAACAATTTTAAACTATGTAAAAAAATATTTTAAAAAACATGAATACTTTTTGAAATAATGAGTGTTTTTGATAAAATAATCACTCTGTATATATATATTATTATAGTATAAATAAAGAAATTTGTATTAGTCTAATGCAGCGTTTTTCAAAGTGTGGGTCACGGCCCACTGGTGGGTAGTCAGTCAATTTTTAGTGGGTCGCGAACAATTTTTGAATTGTGATGTCAATGCTGTTATTAACCATAACAGAAAAAAGCACACATTTCGCATACACCTCATTATTAAAAGTACATTTATAAAAATTAATTGATTATAAACCTAAAAAATACTAAATATATAAAAAAAATAATATATAATAAAATATAAAAAATATATAAAAACAGTAACATGAAAGTGGTGTACTAGTGGATGATATAATAAGAATTTGGATAAATTATTTCGATGATTGACCAACTTGAAAGTGTCAAGTACATAAAAAAAAAAAACAAATCGTAATATAAAACCAATAAGATATTTGATGCTATTAGGAGGGCCGAGGGGTGGCCACTCACGGATTATTATTTAAGTTAAATGCAGTTTTAACTTTTAGTGAGGGCTGTAGCCATCCCAGCATTTCAACCCTAATTGCACCTATATAAGTAATTATACTTTATAGTAATATATAGTTTATACATATTATATAGGTACTTGTAGACTGTAGTCTTCATTAGTCAACTCACCTCGGCGTGACTATCGTTGACCACGGTGCCTTTACTACAGAGCTTACCGGCGCCGATGCACTTGGTGCCTGTGGCCAGTGAGACAACTTTCGGCGGACTCGAGTCATCTGTTACCTGTACAACGCCAGACAACAGCGTCCACTGTTTACCGGACATCGGTTTACCTTTGCAAGGCAGCTGGTCGAATTTCTCCAGGCATAGTCCAGCTACCTGGTCAGCGAAATCTTCCGGCCGCTATATCAAACAAAAAATATATAGATATGATAATAAATTAGTATTATGTATTATTTGTCTAAAAATATACAGTATACCTACATAAAAAAAAAAATTATAATATAATTTAATAAATTAATTTAGTTAGTAAACATGGCATCTAGGAACAGAAGTTAATAGATGTTTTCAGAAACATCTATTATTATTCTAAAATCGTATAATTTATGAGATTATTTATACGTTATCATGAAAATCAAATGATATAAAAGCCATTGCCAATTACCTTTATATTTCATCATGTTTGTATATGAAGTTCATTTAATGAACACATGATATACATTATCTGTTACTTAGTAAAGATAAACTCCAATTTACCAAAAAAATTATAGTAGGTATGGATATACTGCTAAAATATATGCTACATTTCTGACTATAGCTTTAGAATATTTTTAAATATGCACATTTTATTTTTAACAAAATTAAATCGGGAAAAATTAATTGGGTGATTAACTTTTATATATAAGAACATGTCGTGGGATCATTAGATTACCTAGCTTTTTATTATAGTCGTATTATAGTAGTCGTATCATATTGTTTCGTCTGTATTAAAGCATAATATTATTATAATGTCAAATACATATCCTAATTTTCTATTATTAATATTTTTAGAATAAATTAAACTATTTTTATTAAACCTAAAAATAATTGAGTAACTATATATTATGTATTTTCTCATTTGTTTTTGCGATATTTTAAATTTTTACAATAGTTGTGTGCCCTTTTTCACGGATATACATGGTCACAAATCGATAACTACACAACAGCCATTGGCGTGACACAATTCGAACAAAATCAATGAACATGTTCTACGGTCCTAATCTAATGTACCTACCTAATATTTAAAATACATTATAATAGTATATTAATGCAAAGTTGCATGAACAATCATGTACATTTAATGAATTAATTATCTGCTAATAGTCGGAATAGTCCCTTAAAACTGATTTACTAGCCCATGATTGGTCCAATAAATTTTAGTGAACTATAATATTATTATGGTTAATGAAATCCTGTATAATTTCATAATAAAAATTAAAAATACTAAACGCGCGTATTGGCTTCTATATCAATAACTGAACACTGATAAGTAATATCATGCTTCCGCGGTAACCCGGTAACACTAATGCCAAATATTAATATCTTTAATCGTGGTAACTTGCAAGAGCCAAGAGGACGCGTCACTGAAAATGCGGGCCGCTTTCGGCGCTTTCAGACTACAGTCTACAAAAGTATAAAACCTTACCTTTACCGGGTTGAGTTTATTGTATAGTGCATTAGTGAAAGACACACAGTTTAATATTAAAGGGTGCGTGCCGTCGTAGTGTCATGACTATGAGTATACGTACCATTGCCGAACTGCTACAATGACTAACAGACTGATGGTAATAAACCACTCGTAAAAGCAATCAGTCCGTACGATTTAAGTATAAACGCCTGTCAAACTTCACTTAAACATCCTCCAAAGGCAAGGCACTATGATTATCGATGTCTATAATAATAATTATAAAACTGTTAAAGATAAATCTGTTGATAACCAACAAGTTTAGAGCTACCAATCGTATGATTATTATAGTGGTGAATGGTAGCGATCGGACAATCTTATCACTTGTAACACGACTAGCCGATTGCAGACTAAGATGCGAAACATTTTCAGTATTATTTTTTTTTAATACGTTGGTGAAACCATTACTAAAACTAAATAGGTACTTTTTATTAATTATTTGAATAAATGAAGGAATAATTCATTATCAAACCAATCTAAGAAAAGTATATGATTATAATTAACCTTGATTGTAGATTATGGTAAACATAATTTTGGTGTATCTAGTTTGAGAGTTGAAGTCTGAAGACTCTAAAATTTATTGTAATTTCTTGACAATTTATGAGGGGAAATGAGAAATTTTAATAAATACGATAAATTGTAAGTATGATAACATAAATAAGAATAAAAATTACCTAATCAAAAACTTATAAATACATAATACTTTGGTATTTATTGAAATATATTTATTTCATTTCTAGGTTTTTGATACAATTTAGAAATAAAATATTTTTATGAGAGAAACTTTACCAGTTAACTTTGAATGAGATATAAAGTAGAAGATATCTGGTGACCTACAATTTTTTGAAATCATCGAGTTACCCGTACAAAGTTTCTATATAATCAGTTAGTAAACTTTTCCCAGAAGTATTTTATGCCAGAAATACATTTCCATGAAGTAACTTGAATTAATGAATACTTTTTTATGAAACCTTATTTATAATCCTTAATAATATCAACTTACCAACTAATGAAAATTTGTAATTAACTGAATTAAAACTAAAATAGACAACAGCACCAACAAATTATAAAATTATTCATGTTTAATAATATAATTTGTATATAATTACTGGATAACTAAATAAAAAAAACACATCTTAAAGTATGCATTAAAACAATACTTGTTATTCAAATTAAAAATAGATATAGATGTATTTATTATTTTTTTTTTCTCAATTAAAAGAAGACCTAAGGTTATTCTATATCTTGTTCAAAACTATTGATTATTTCTTAATATTTTATTTTAGAATCCTATAGTGTAGACAGTTTAGTATGTGGCTAAACCCATTATCATACATAGTATCTTATGAATTTTCTCATGAAATTAAAATTTAATTTTTAATCCCATTATTATTATTAAAAGTCATTGAATGAGATGAGCGCTCAATCGTATTTTTAATGTTACTTGTGCTCATAATTTCAATACTAATATTTATTTTAAATTATTTTTTAAAATTGTATTGAATTAGTTGTTTTAAGTTTCATCAAATGTAAAAAAAGGAATTAAATTAATTTGGGTTTTAATTTAATGATCATTGCAATCAATGTATTTCTATTATAAATTCACATATTTTAACACAATAATATGACTTTACAGTTCATTTTTATCAATATTGATAGCTATTCCTTTAATTTAGATGCAGTGATTTTCACTAAATCAAGTTTAAGAAAAATCATTGAAAAAATAAACTAAATATTTCAGGTATATAGGTGTTATGTAAAATTGTGAGATTTTAGTACTTTATGAAACAATTTTATCAGAAAAAACTTATTTTTACCCCAACTTATGGCTCAATTTAGAGGAACCCATAAGTCATGAGGTACCTACCTATATAGTTGAAATGTTTTTTTTTTAAATATATGTTCGCTCTCGTCTAATAGGTACCGTAAGGAATTGTTCTAACTCTTGATGGCTGACAGCAACTGTCTCTCATAGAAAGAAGATTAGTGATTCATCATTGGGTTAAAGCCCAAATGAAAGAATATTTGTTACAATATAAAACGCTAATCTGACATAAACTAGTGGCACTTAATACTTAACTAGTCAGTATTTGATAGTAACGACAAATTAAGAATGGTAAGTAATAACACTAATTACAATAAGCAAGGTGGATATATATAGGTGTAAAAACTTCCTATCTTGTATCATTATGATAGCAATATTTAGTTAATCAAAATCCATCTAAGTTGTTCATTATTTAATTTTAATTAATATTTTATGGTTTTGCAAGCATTTTACTTGTACATCGTATTTTGAATTTTCATATAGGAAAAAGGATTATGAACATTATGAACCTTCATCGGGTAGCACTCCCGGTGGCAATCATAAGTGGTATACATTTTTCAATCAATTTATAATCAAAGTGTTTACACCTCTATACCTTAACAATAAGTATACAGTTATTGATATTTAAATAATATTAAAATATCTAAATATTTTATTTATTTCAAGCATATTTTATTATCGTTACACGATTGCTATCCTTTAGTTGGTCAATTCAAATTTGCGCGGTTTTATATTATAATATGATAATATTATGATACCACATAATTCATAGACTGATTCTGTTTATTTGTTGTTACCTGTCTTGTGACCGTCTTCTGTTTTAAGTTTTTTATGATCTGTTGATAGCACTACGCACAGATAACAATTTGTTTATTATTATTGTTTAAAAAATGGTAAGATTGTGTATATTTTTTATATTTATTTAATATTGTATATTAACCGTCGTGTTAATATTATTTTGATTGTTTTTGCTTAGTGTTCGGAAAACACAAAAATGGTCGCCAACGAAGAAACGTTTGATGAAAATAGTTTGGCAGAGTCCAATCACAAGGAACAATATAAAGAAATGAAAAGAAAATTGAGACTTTTGGTCTATGTGAGTATCTTAAGAGTATCACGACGTTATCGTTCACAAATTTATTTGTTTGTTTTATATTGTTTTCAAGGAAAATGAAATCTTTCAACAGACCCTAAAAACCACCCAACGAAAACTCCTAAAAGCGTCACGAGATAAACATATTCTACTAGATAGGCTGATACAGTATGAAAGGGTAGACCTAAGCAGTAGTGATGATGAACTAACTGAGTCATCAGACGAAGGCGATTCTATCAAACCGGAACCTAAGAAGTAACTTATACATATTTTTATATAGAAAACTACAGATTAGCCTACCCACTTTTATATGTATAATATATAAAAATTTTCAATAACACAACAAAAACAATTATCTATACCTTATTAATTTTTACGAAGAAGATGAATATACAACCAATAAAATGTTTAGATAATAAGCTTAATGAATTTAACTTTGTGTCTTGAGAGAAGAAGCTGCCAAGTGTGTGCTTAAAAGCCCAATAAGTTAGGTCCTCTTAGATATCATTTCTCTTCTGATCTTTTTGGAAAATTACCATAAGATTAAATCAACATTATCGTTAACCTAGAATCTAGTGTTCGTTTTAGGAAAATTAAGTTTGGTATAGCAAAGGATGACAAATTAATATTTGGTGATCTATTAAATTATTTAGTTATAATTATAACTTCAAAATGGAATCTTAAAATTCTTACTTAAATTTAAAATAATTGTATAACATTGGTTTATTACAATATTTTAATTTTTAAATGAATTATAAGCATTTTTAATTATTAATATTTTACTACTCACAACTTGCTCTAAATTGCTCTTTGCTTTTAACTTTTCATTTTAATAATACGTCATTTCACTCTGATATTTAGGCTAAACTCACAAAATTAAAACTGCTGAATAAGTATTTTGGTATAGTTCCATTAATAAGACAGAGACAATATTTGTGGTTATAACATCCTTTTAAGTTAAATTAGTAATTATTTATAATAAGTTGTTTTGTTAGGTATAATACATTCTTGGGGCATAGTGCATAAATATATTATATAATTAAAAAATTCACTAATGTTCTTATGTATTCTAGGCGAAAAGAAGCACCAGCCAACACATCTTCAAGTGGAATTAGTAAACAGTCTATCAGTCCTCAAAGGACTACTCCAACTCCAGCCAAAAAAAGAAAACCTTCTACTCCAAAAGTTTCAAAATTGGCACCAATGGTATGTAATTATTTTTATTAGTAACTTAAAATGTGCTATTCAGAAATATGGGAACATTTGAACTATATGTGATTAACTTCTCAGCATACCATTGATTTTCATATTTTTCTTCAATTCTTTCAAAACGCTGCTTTACCCCTAATATATCATTTATATTTTGAATTTAACTTCTCATTATATATTTCATCAAATTTATTAATTTAAACTTTTATTTCATACAAATTTATTGTAAAAATTGTGATTTTGTTTATCAGCCACTTCCATCAAATGAATCTCATTCTAACAGTGTATTGTCAACAACTGAAAGTAACAAAACAATGGCTGAACCAAAATCAGGGAACAATTTCAGTCAACACAGCTTATCAACAGACATGTTTAATGATACTTTTTCGGGAAAAAGTGAATCAAACAGCATGTATGACATGGAAACATCACCTAACAACATTGCTGAGGACATGATCAATGTCGACAGTATAGGAAAATAATTTACCCAACAATTTCATTTTTTTGTGAACTTATATTTTATTGTTAAATATTGTACATTACATCTGTAACAACATGTAGGTTGTATAAAATAAATGTAAAGCATTTGAAAAATGTTTGTTTTACTTTCAGTCTATCGACCATTATAAAATTGCATGTATTAATTATTTATACTCTCTGTATAAATGTATCTGACATTACTTAAACCTATACCAAAAAATTGAATTTAATACATAAGCATTGTTATGTAAATCTGTAAAATGGTTTCAAAATAGTGTTCAGACTTTACTTGGTGTTACAATCTTATTTGTGCAAAATTTTGTACACAAATAATATTATAATCTTAAATTATTAACATAATTATAAATTAGGATTACTTTTTATTTTAACTTAAGCTAAATTTGACAATTGTTTTCATTTCTTCAGGCACTTTCACAATATGATGTTGGCAAGACATTGTGGTTTACATGATTAAGCATTTGGGTCGTCTACGACGACGATTTTCAGACAATTCTTTAGGATGGTTCCGTATGATGCGCACTACCTGTAGAGAAAAAAAATAGTTAGTATTTTGAGATGAAAAATTTAGCTTTGTGGTCAATATTTTTTACGAAATATCTTTATGGTTAGCTAAAAACTTTTAAAAGATTAATATTTAAAATTACTTATATAATAATTTGGCAAAAATCTTATTGACCAAAACAAAAGCTCTTAAAAAAAATGTATTGGTATTAATGTATTATTATTACGAATAGATCTAAGTTCCTTATGTTTTTACAAAGTATATCGAAACCAAATTAAAAAAAATAACTTAGGATTGATAAATAATATTTGATGAGATAAAAGACTTGGCTTAACGGGCTTGACCTATACCGTATTCGAATGCACATATTTACATTAATTTAAAATTTTTAGATACAATTATATAAATGTGATAACTCTTGGAAAGCAATGGATTTAGATAGACTATGGCAATTAAAAAAAGTTCAATTGCAAAATTTAATTTAATAAATATGATTATATCACTCAAAATGTTATAAGAGTTTGTGAAAATAATTTAAATAATTATTTATTTAGTCAGTAAAAAATATTTGCCTCTTTTCTATTCCATTGCCTAACAAACATTATCCAATAATTTCCTTTATTTATTAGGAAATAATATGTAAATTCCTATATAAGACGGACAATTTCTTTATATCTAGTACAGTTGACACCAGTGTCGTATACTCGTGTATGGGAGGAAGCACCCGAGTACCTGACCAGTGACCATGGCACATAATACAATTTCGGGTTAAATTAAAACACACATCAATTAACATCAAAATTATGAGTTACAACCCCCCCCCTTGCACCATAAAAAATTTAATTGGCCCACAGTACAAATGAATACTATGTATATAACACGCAAATAATAATAATAACGCTATCATGTAAACCTCGTGGAAAGCGCCGTCGATGTTTTGAGGCGGATCTTTGGCACTGGTTTCCATGTACGGTAAATTCAATCGGTCGGCCATTGCACGACCTTCACTCTCACTGATCTTGCGCAAGTGTACCAGGTCCACCTTGTTGGCCACCAGCAGTATTGGATATTCATCTCTGACAAAGGTAAAATTTTTTTTATATTTTACAACTCATTGATGGCCGTTCGTCTCAGCTGTATACACTCACCTGTCTTTAACCCGAAGTATTTGAGTGAAAAAATTAGGAACGTTTTTGAAACTGTTCGGGTCGGTGACCGAATAGACAATCATGAAACCGTCTCCTTTTCTCATGTACTGCTCTCGCATCGCACTGAACTCCTCTTGGCCGGCCGTGTCCAACACTATGGATAAAAAAAATACAAATATGGATGAAACATATTATAATGATGATTAACCGAAAGACAAAAAACGATGGATCTATGAAGTTACTCTAAAATTGTTATGATTTTATTTTAAATTGAATAATAAAGTATTCCTTTTAGACCTTATATTCAACAAAGTTTTTAAAGAAAAAATATAATTTTTTTAGAAGGTATATTTTATAGAAGTGACAATGTGACACACTACATATTAAGGTTTTAAAACAGTATCTCATAATTTTAATTTCATACTATAACTCTTTGAAATCCTGGGTATTGGGTAACAAACAGAGCTTTTAATAGTGCTTTATAACTTTATAAGTGTTTAGCAATACATCAACATTACGTAAATATTCAAGGTGATTAACCAGCCGGTGATGGGATTTTATAAACTTTTTCATATTATGAATTTTCAATTTTTGTTATATAAATCTTATTAGGTATTTAAATTTAAAATTGTACACGATTTTATTATTATTTATAAAATTTCGTGGTTTTGACGAACTTTGGATGATTGGAAGATTACCAAAATTATACAGTCGTAGACTCATCGAGTCTATGCATTTTCGATAATAAGACACGACACTGTAAGTTGACCGAGCATATGGAATACTATATATAATATAATAATTGTTATAATATTAGGTCTGTATATGATATAGTACTAAAGTACATATACCCATATATAGTCATTAACGTGTCCTCCGCACAACACCGCACGTGATGAAAACTAATAATAACAGGTAGGTACACATATATACAAGTAGCATATTACAATACTATAGCAACCAACTACCTATATAGTTACAGTTGGCGCGCGCACACCGCGTATTTTTTAATGCACGGGGGCCTATACTGCGGCGACGACTTGTTTAAGTCGGTCATAACTCATAATATGTTCGTATATTATTATACATCATGTATACGATACCTATAATTACAAATACGTTTGGTGACGTGCGTACTGTATAGGCGCGCGGAAACTGTGGATACAATAAACGCGGTGCGACAACACACATACATACATATATTATATAGAAGGGGTAATATAATAATAATATAACTCATTTATATATATATATATATATATATATGATGTACTGGGTGTAATGGGATTTAAACAATATAAAAGTGTGTGCGTGCGCGTGGTTCTGTTTTGTTTTGGTATAACGAGGCATCATAGCGTTTCACACTATCGGAGGAACTGGCTTATTGCATTTTTTTCATTTTTAAATTAAGTTTCATTCACATTTCTCGATTGCACGTTAAATAATCGTACTGCAAAATATTTTGTCGGACGCCTGCAGAGCAGCTGATGTGACTACAGTTATTACGGTAAGAAATAATTATTGACATTAATTCTAAATCAAAAATAATATTATACATATTATGATATTGACACAACGACAAATCACGAGTGTCCTAAATATCATATGATATTTTCAGTATATTATGCACACGCGTCAAGTTACAAAAATTTTTTTAAAGACATTACTATACTGTAATTTATATTAACCACATAGTACTGTAATACAAATTATAGTTCTGTAGGATTTTCAATGCTTAATAAGCATTGCTAATAATGTTTATAATTTATTATAAATATTCGAACTGCGGCATATCCGTCAATACTTCAAACAAAATAAAAACGCTGTATCGAAACGTTTCACAATCGGCAACTTTCTCAACCAGTATAGTATACTATAGCAGTTTATATTATGGTATAGTTATTTATAACTAATAATTTTCCCTTATTTACAAAAAAAATTGTAAACAAAATATGTAAAACTAGCAAAAATCGTTAAGAATTCTTCACTTCCTTGTCAGTTCCTACTCCGCAAAAAAGCTCTTCTGTGCCTATATCTTATATTTTTAAATGATTTGCGCATGTACAATGACGTACACCTAATCGCTATTCACAAAATGTGATTTTACACGATTCACATATATAAGTATGACTGGTATGAATTCAGGCACTGCAGTTTTCGAATTCGATTAACATTGCGTAATACAGTACATATAACATATGTATACAACTACTAGTTTAGGTACAAATGTGTTTTACACATTTTACTATATAATATAATACATGGCGTTATTACACCGTTTTAAATTGGATTATATACTTACCGTGACTGAAATATACCAGGTTACTGTCTCAATTTAGCTGTATCCCCCTATTATGACGTTGTATCATCTAAAGAAAAATGGCAGCGTATATGGGCTAAAGGGCGCCGTTATAATTGGTTGCAATCTCCCTACGCGTTTAACTAAACTTAAAGCGTTGGTAAAATATATACAATGTAAGTATATGTTATTAATACCTTAAGTTACATTTTACTTATATACTCGTGATAACTATTAATACAAATTGTAATAACCTAGTATATATCAAAAAAGGATTATACTTATAGATATACGTGTAATAATATATATTAGGTATATGTAACTTAATGCAGCTGTAGTAAACCTAACCTTTATGTATATTTCACTACGGCCCTTAAATTTATTGATCGTGACAATGCATGATCTCCAAATTAAAAAAAAAATGATATATCAAACTAGTATACCAAATATAAGTATTATTAAGTAGGTACCTATTTATTATTTTTTCAGAACAAAAATTAGTGTAATAGGTAATTAAGTAGATAAGCCAAAATGATTTTACGATGTTCGACACTTGT
The DNA here is from genome assembly GCA_020882235.1 of Schizaphis graminum. NCBI lineage: Eukaryota > Metazoa > Arthropoda > Insecta > Hemiptera > Aphididae > Schizaphis > Schizaphis graminum. The sequence goes on from CM037034.1 coordinate 43,805,984, forward strand.
CAATTTCTTTACATATATTTTCTATTTTTTCAACCATTTATTTAAGATATTAATCTTATACATTTATACTACATATAATCAAGCATAGTATAAATAAAGTAGGTATACCCTCGTTATTATTACTTTTTTACATTTTACTACAATTAACAGGCTTCTGTAATCGATACGATACCTTAAGTTATAGGTTATAGGCTATAACCTAACGACTTAGTTGTCATCTAAGCATGTTATATATTGTAAAGAACTGATAATATTATAATTACATAAATAGGAATATAATAGTAACCAGAAAACATTTTCGAGGTCTGCACAAATGTTAGTAAGTGGTGTATAAAATAATTTCTAAGTTTACGTAATGCGAGAAAATTTTGAGGTGAAGGGGTTTGAACCCAAACCCCCAACCACAGGTACGACCTTGGAAATATATTATAAGAAAATACCCTCAGTTATTGTGAGTGATTAATACTGATATTGATTTACACATATACCTTTATAATACATTGTTTAAAATACACATATAACATGAATACATGATATATTAATACAAATTATTAATTTCATACTTCAAAAATACTATAGTTTATTGTGTAAATTAACAACGAGTTGCAGACCGGAAATAGAATTAAAACAGAAATTATCAGTTTTTATCACTGAAATTGAAATACTAACAGTAAAAAACCATAATGCCTAATATATTAATATAATATTGTCTCAAATATCTATATTCTATTAGGTATATATATATAGTTTATATCAACAACTAAAAAATAGTGATTACATGTAGATTATTGCATACCTATTTGCGTTAGAAAAATACGAAAAACAATAGATAAAAACGTTGTATATTATATAATAATATACTTATATTACAATATATGTACTAAGTAATTTATAAAATATATATTAGATAATAGTTATCTAGGAATATAAATATATCTTTAATTTGTTTAATTAAGCCACCACATTCGAAATTATTTTAAAATAAATATACCTTGTAAAGATGAACAAAACAAGAAAATAATGTCTTTCATTAAAGGTACGGTTTCCCTGCAGTGGCCTGACGCGGCGTTTAGCATCAAATACCGATCTGGAGTGTTTGGACATAGTACTTATGTCCAGACCGATATAGTTGACACTAGACGCCACGTCTGGATGCTGCAGGGAAACCGTACCTTAAAAAATTATTTTAAGCGAGACTTGAATTCCTCTTCTCAACCTTTCTAATGAATAAGTTCAATTGCTGGCATAGTAATCTTGTAGAATATACTTCGTACGATAGTAACTAACTACAACCTACTATATTACTTCAAACTTCTTACAAGTTACAACTATAAATAGATTATATTAACAAAAATATATCAGGTTTTGTGATTAATTACGATACATAACACCACCACGTAGTATAATTAGTATATTATGTTTATGTGCCTGCCTATTATTTTATTATAATTTAAATTCATAATTATTTACCATCAAGCACGCAGAACTCATCGTCGACGCACGTGTGTTGAATATAGCTATCTTCGATGGTTGGATCATAATCAGCTACAAACATTTTCTGAAAAAATTGAATGGTGATCGCGCTTTTACCCACACCACCGTCACCGACCACCACCAGCTTGTACGTAGGCAATGGATGGTTGGGGGCCTGGGTTATGGCGCGTCGATGACGAGTCAACTCTTGTTGGGTAGTGTATGCGAACCTCGACGACAGTTTGTCTGAAATAATAATAACTTGAGTTGATAATTATGTAAGAAATATTAATACAAGTAGTAATAATAATAATTACGACAGTAATAATCAATAACGGGAGGTGCGAATTGAAACAAAAGTCGACTATTATTATTTATTAATAATAATACGCGATGTAAATGTTTATTGTTTATAAGGGTGAATGGAGGTGGTGTTAGAATATTACTGTTAAATCTGTACATAGAAAATGAACATTTGACACTCCATCAAACTTTTAACACTTGATACATATACAATTAATCTATATTATGTACCTATCAAAGACTCAATACCTATAAAAAACTGCTAAAAATACAATAACATATAATACGTTAACTATAACTCATTCTTAGATCACCATCATTCTTTATATCATAGCAAATTAATTCTTACAAATTTACATTAAATTATTTAAAAACAATATTAACTGATAATCTGAACTGTACAATAATAATTATTGCTGGTAGCATAAACAAAAAAATTGAAGAATTATTATGTAATCCACCTATTATAGTTTTATCAATCTCAGTAAATGTATATTTAAAAATACATCATTGTAAAATCAATACATTCATCGCTCTGCTCAGAATCTAAAACATATGCATACTAAATTTTAGTCAAAATGACGCTGAAATATTGAATTTTTTAAAAAGCATTTTATCTTGTAGTAAATAACTAAATATATAAATAATCTAACCTAAACACATATATATATCTAATGTAAACATTTTATTGATTTATATAAAAATTAATAAATGAGTCCATTACAAAATATGTTCTTTAATATTTGTAACAATTGCTATTGCTATATTACCGATCAACTGTCTATTTGCGGTAAACACCATAGGTGTCAAATGTCACTAGCTAACTATTATTTACTACTAAGTAGATAATATAATTAATACCCAATTTAAAAATTATGCGATACTCAAAACCACCTCTTTTAGGTACTACCACTATAAAATTTAAGCCAAAACAACTATATCATAAGTCTATACAGCATAATATTATATTATGAAAATTCCTATAACTCTTTACTCTTGTCAGCAATAATGACAATTATGCTTATGGGTGCAAGCCGCAGGGTGACACAATTACCTTACCAACTGAGTATATAGAAATTTTGCTTTTATCTTATGTCTTGTAAATTTATAAAATTATAAAAACATGAATAATAGGTATATTAATTTAATTTTTATATGCAAGTAATTAGATTAAAACATTTTGTTTTTTTACTTCTATTTAAAAAATAAAATTTAAGATAAAAACTAGCAATCATTTGTTTTATTGTATATAATATATTAATTTAACAACAGAAACATAAAAATAAAATACATTAAGCATGAAGTAAATACAAACTGATTATTGTTTTATTATTATTCAGGTAGGTAAGAACCAACTAAGAACTTTAGTAATTGGAGTACATATGTCTTATAGTATCATAATATGATATACAATTTTTGGTATTAGTTATTTAACTTTCATAGATTTATTAAAAACAACAACTAAAAAGAGGAAATATATTATTTCCATATTATTTCTAATTAACTGGATAACTATAAATTTAGTATAACCTTTGAAAACTTAATTTAGAAGAATAAAAAAGAAAATATATCATTTTTAGCAGGTATGCCCAATGCCCATAGTATAAAACTGAACAAATGGCAAATTGATTAACTTGATAAACTTTAATCAATTATAACTAATTATGTACACAGCTAAGTGTATTAATCAATAAAGTATATATATTATACTTTTTTTTCAAAGAGTTATACAGTTTCAGACTTTAGTCAAAGAAAACTAATCATTTTGGACTTAAAATATTAATTCATTCAGAACGAACGTCCTATTTTGTATTTTTTTTTTATTTTACTTGTTCTCCAAAATAATGTACGCTTGAGCAGCCATGTACTCGACATTATTTACTAAATGTACCTATTCTTACCGACAGCCGGATCCGATCTATGTGACAGAACTGGCGAACGTCATTTCCATGGCCAGGGTAGGGTCGACGGCGATCAAACAGCGGATGGACAACAAATCACGGAGCTGCCAGTGGAAGCCCAACAATTTCAATCAACTTCGGCGCTTTTTGAATTCAGATGACGTCCGACCGCATTTCGTCGAAATAAGCTGTTGGAGTGTTGGTTGTTACGTAGTTGCACACTGCACAATGCACAGATCTCACGTCGTGTCGTCGTCTGGGATTTGGCGATATAATAGTAATAATAATAATAATAATAATAATAGTAATAATATTGCGGGTACAGTAGACAGGCGTAAAACAAAAATCGAATAAAACAAAATAATAATAATATATATATATATATATATATATATATTATATATGCGCGTGCGTGTTTTCCTCCGTTATCAGTTGCGCCGTCCAGAGACGAGTGCCTGGACCGATTGATAAGACGCGGTAGCGCGAGAACGATGAGGTGCGCATGCGTATCGACTAAAACTCAAATCTCCATAGCCACCGCCACGGATAATATAATGAACGGTCGAAGCATTGTATCACGAAGGGGGCGTGGTTTTGAAGACCGTGACGTCATAATAGACCTCTGAAATCATTGTACGTGTAAAAAAAGTAAAAACAGTAGTCTTTTATTTCAATTTTGCTACTACACTATTTAACTTTTTTACAATTTTATTTTCACAGATATGTTTTAAATACTTTTCTGAGTGTCACTAAGTCGTCCAATTTTTCATTTTTTTTCGTCTTAAGGGAGTGAGGGGGATTGAATATTTATGTTCCAATTTTTAACGACACTTTTTAATAACAATAATATTAGGTATATGCGGCATACAATGTTATTTGTCAAAAAGGTGATAGTACAAAATTATATATATAAAAAAAAAAGCGAGCTTTGTGCCGTGTGGATCATTATTATACATTATAGGAGTGTTAAATTTGAATCCAATGATAATTATCATTGTATACGAAAAACGATTCTGAACGAAGATGATTTGTCAGCCTATAGTATATAATTTCCAGTAGTTGGTGAACAAGGTGGTTTATGTTTTAATGGCCTGAATACACCAAAATTTAAGTTCTTTTATACCTAATTATTGTAAGCTAAACTTATGAAAAATCTTGTATTAAATTGTCAACTCTTACCTACTTATACAACAATTTTTATGAATTATACCTACAAAATAATTTGCAAATTTTCAAGAATTTGACACATTTTTGTCAATATTTGAACTTCAAATGCTAATAAAAAAAAATTGTACCTATTTGCGTATTCTTATAATTTTTTAATCATTATAAGAATAACTTATAAGGAACTCTGCATTAAATTTTCAAGTATTTTGATAGGGCCAAAAACAATTTATCGATACTTCAAAAAAATTATTTTAGAAAAATTGAAAAGTTCAGTTGTCTACAAATAGCTCAAAAAAAGTCAAAATATTTTGAAAATTAAATCACGTAAAGAAAACGCCAATCTAAATAACTAGTGAAATTTTCAAGTATTTACGACTTATACTTTTTGTATAATAACAAATATTTAAAATCGTTTGAGGATAAATCGTTACGCTATTTCGTAAAAATTTAAAATTCAAACGCACTTAAAATTTTTCCTTTAATGATGCTTCGAGTTTTCTCTATAATATACTTGAAGGAAAACTTATGGAAAACTTGGTGTTGTATTTTTAATCATTAGTTATTAACACAAAAATTTTTATGATTTTTCAACTTCAAAATTACTTGCAAATTTTCGCGTTTTCTACTGCAGATTTCGTAAAAATTTGAACTATAAACACGCTTATAAAAAAAATTGTGACTAACGATTTTTAATTTTTTTTAGCTACAATAAGAAAAACTCATAAGGAACCTTGTCTTAAATTTTCAATTGTTTTGGTTATCCAAAATTTTTTTATCGACACTTCAAAAAAAATTCTTATAAAAATCGAAAATTTCTATGGTCTATATAAATAAGTAAAAAATGTCAAAAATTCTTGAAAATTTAACTGTAACTATAGATAACACTGACATAAACATTTGGTGAAATTTCAAGTATTTGCAGTGTTTAGTTTTTGAATTTAAACCATTTAAAAACATCGATTTTTTTGAAAACTGTTGGAAAATGTTTACTTTTTACCTCTATAATGCACCAAGGATATTCACTTTTACATCGGAAACCACCCCAAAAGTTTGAAACTAGAGCATTATTTTGACTAGTTATGCTGTCAGTGGCGCAAATAGGGGGGGGGCTTGGGGGGCTTAGTCCCCCCGAAATAACTCAAAGCCCCCTCAAAAAATAATAGTATAATATATGTATGTTATTCTTAATAAGTTATTTTTACCGGTTTTGGTAATTTTGGGGCTTGAGCCCCCCCTAAACATTTTTCCCATTTGCGCCACACACAAAAAAAAAACACACATCATTGTGAAATCAATACATTCATCACTTCGTTTAGAATCTTAAAAGATATTTGTAATTACTAATTACATATTACATAAAGATATTATGTAGATATTGTAATTTTTAACATAAAAAAATAGTATAAAATGATGGGTAAAATTTATAAAAATAATGTGAATAGGTACAATAAAAGAATAAAATATATAATTATGATTAAGTATACTTAGACGCTTAAATTACGCAGTCTGGTAAAATACTCTCTTTGTACCAAATGAGCTTATATTTTTATTAATACAATTATTATTATTTTTATATACTACCTAGTACCTAATATACTATGATTATTATTTAAATATTTATCATTGATTATAAAATATCTATCCTATAATCTATGATATTTACCTCCTCTATTTTATACGGATTGCCATTGGTATTATAATCATATACCGATATACCTTTAGGCGAAACTAGGGGGGCTTTGGGGACCTAAGCCCCTCAAAAATACTCGTAGCCCCACCAAAAAAAAATACTTTACCTTTGGTTTAGTTTTGATATGGGGCTATAAGAATAGCCCCCACTAAGATTTAGTGCTAGTTATTTAATATTATAATGGATTAAAAAGTATTTTAAAGTATTCACAATTTACTTGATTTTTGTATTTTATGATTCGACTAAATAAATATTTTATTATGTGTTGTATATACTGTTGTGTTTATATTGTTATTTGTAAATTTTAATTGTAATATAGAAAATAATAAATAAACAGCGGGAAATAGGAATGATGGGTCTATTGTGACGTCATTTATCAATAACTGTTTTTGATTGGTTAACGGTGTTTGGCTTCGACCGTTCATTATATTATCCGTGAGCCACCGCCACTGAGCTAGATAACAGAGTCATTGAGTCATTCCTACAGGCTGTATTGCGATAACGTTTCGCGGTTCCTAAGCGGCAAACACGTCCTTCTGCGTCTTTTAAAGTTTTTGAAACTTGATATAATTGTACTGTCGTTTTCGTGTTGTTGTTGTATCTTATTATTATTAATTCAGTTTGTCCAGCATAGCACACACGTCCACGCCATCCGACAAATGCGTTTTCCAGAGTCTAGCGACGACGTACGATGACCACAGTAGCCCCCGGCGCTGCAGACACCACTGCCGTACCAATCGTCACCACTGCACCCTCCAACGGCAAGGGACACATCTTGCACGACGGTCCAGCGTATTCGTTGGCGCTTAATAAAGAGCACACGCACGTGGTGGTTGCCGGTAGAAATGGTAAGTCGTTTTTGTTTTGTTTTTATTAATTTTTTCTTTTTTGTTTGACAATCTTTCTTCTCTTTGCTAATTCAGCACATTTGTTTTTTTTTTTCTTTAGTTTTTAAGGTATTTCTCATCGAACAGGGAGGTTTCAAAGAATGTGTCAACTTGCGCTGTGGCAAAACATCAAGTGTGCAGAGTTCGTCGAGCATGGATGTAGCTTGGAACCCGGCAGATGGTAAGATGGACAATGTCCCATTTTTATTTACGACATTATTATTATATGCCACAAAATTTAAGAAATGTAAGAAGGCCTAATATGTACAAACTGTTATATGTAGGTATATGAAAAAATCAAAAACCTTTTTTTCATATATTTGACTAACTACCTACCTTTATTTAAAAAAAAAAAATATGGTGGAAAATCGTATTTTAACTCTTATACCTATGCATGAAATGCAATTGTAGTTTGGTCTACTATGAATGGAAGTATACAAAAAAACATGCTAATCCTACAATTTCTAAGCCCCAATTATAATATTATACCTCATTTACAATACAACTTTAATAAAATAATTTTTATTTTATTTATTTAGATTTTAACTAACTTATTTTCTGTTTGTAGACAATGTTTTGGCGACAGCTACAACAGGTGGTGCGGTAGTCACATGGAACTTAAATAGATCATCCAGGAACAAACAAGACCATATTTTTTACGACCACCGAAGAACTGTAAACAAGGTTACATTTCATTGTGTTGAACCTAACCTGTTGATGTCAGGTTCTCAAGATGGCACTATAAAATGTTTTGATTTGAGACTAAAAGAAGCTCCTAAAACTTATTCCAGGTAATTTAATAATTTAATTACTTTTAATTGAGCTCGTATGGTATCAAATAAATTATTGTGTTGTAGCGATTCAGAAAGTATTAGAGATGTTCAATTTAGTCCTCACAACAATTATGTATTTGCTGCAGCTTCTGAAAATGGCAGTATTCAAATATGGGATACCAGAAAAGCCGAAAAGTGTCTAAATAAGTTTTCTGCTCATAATGGACCAGTATTTTCTTGTGATTGGCATTCGGAGCTTCAATTTCTAGCAACTGCCAGTCGCGACAAGACTATTAAAGTAACTTATTTGGCTTAACCTGTACTTACTCATGATAAATAAAATAAAATTTTATATTGATTTAGGTTTGGAACGTTACAAATAAACCTATTGCTGAATACACAATTAGCACTATTGCCCCAGTCGGACGAGTTAAGTGGCGGCCATATCGTAGGTATCATTTGGCGTCTAGTGCTTTAGTTCTAGACTCTGCCATTAATGTTTGGGACGTACGCAGGCCTTATATTCCTTATGCATCATTTGCTAAACATACAGATGTAGCAACTTGTATTGCTTGGAAAGGAGATCCTTTTGTACTTTTATCCACAAATCGAGTAATTAACTATTTGACACTTATGAAAACATATTTACTTATTTTTAATATAAATTATAATATTAGGATAGTACTTTGCATCAAAATTTTATAAGTGAAGCAGACTTGCCTTTAGAAAGTGCTAACCAACAAGGTATGGCTATTAATAGAGATGGTGATCTTGTATTTTGTTGCCCAGTTAATTTAAACAAAGTAGAAATTCAAAAGTCTAAAGAAAGTTCTAGGTAATTTATTTGGTTAATGTTAAAAGTAATTTATTTTGATTATATTGTAAGAAATGTATTTATATAGAAAGACTTCAACTACAACTAGTGGCGAAGAAGAATTAAACACATCAAGTGAGATGAATGTATTCCGTGACCCAAAAATTGTTATGTGTTTGTCTGATGAAGCAGAGTGTATCCAAACATGTGCTATCCAATATAAGCTTATAGGAAGATCAATAGGAGAACTCTGTGAACACAATGCTGGTGTTGCTTCCAGTGTTGGAAGAACAACTGTAATTTTTATTATTATTATTATTATTTATATTAGGATATTAATTATTATTATATTGTATTAACCTAATCTAGGTTTTTTTGCTGTGGAATGTCTTAAGAATACTGTATGATCATCGTGTGTCTCTCATTGCTCTAAAAGAAGATATTATGAGCAGCTCAAACATTGATAGCAGCTTTGATGGAGAGAACCAAATTGGTTCCCTCAGCGATGAAGATGGTCTCAGAGGAGATAGACCTTATCAGCTTGGAGATTTCTATTTTGGCAATGCTGAAATTGATCCTTTAGATGCTGAACATGATCAATTTGACTTCATAGGTTTACAGATGGATAGCAAAACTGTGGAAGAGGATAACGATTGGGAAGTACCTGTAGAATCAATAACTTTAAGACATGAAATCATACATGAACCAATAGTTAATGATCCTTATATACCTAACTCAGCACCTTTAGCAAAAAAATTAAGTAAGAATTACATAACAGTGATTAAAAATTGGTACATGTCATTAATTATTTTTTAGATAATCGCATAACCTCTGCACCACTATTGCGAATAACTTCTCCAGCTAAATTTGACATGTGGAATCCTTCAGAAATTGTTGTTAAAGCTCTTCGTCATCACGTTGATGAAGGTGATGTACAAACAGCGGTTTGTGCATTAATTGTTTTAAGTGATGAAATCAGAAGTGAACTAACTAATCCTAGACATTCTTGGCGTCTTTTACATGGTGAAATAGAATCATGGTGGTTAAATTATCTTGAATTACTAAAAAAATTCAAATTGTGGTCATGTGCTACAACGGTAATTAAATTTATTGTTTTACAATGAAATAAAAGTAATATAAGTTATTTTTTATCAAAATTAGGTAATCCAACTCTCACGCATTCGTAGCATATTACAACTGCATCGAACTTCAACTTCAGTTTATTTGACGTGTGGATGGTGTTATAAAGGTTTGACACGAAACAATCGACGCTGCTACAATTGTCAACATTCTGAATGTGCTAGGTGCGCATTATGCCAAAGGATTGTACGTGGAATGTATGCATGGTGTAGGGGATGTGCACATGGTGGCCACATTGGACACATGAAGCAATGGTTTATGGAAAATAAATACTGTCCAACCGGATGTGGACACAAGTGTGAATATTGATCTCAATACAATGTAAGTGTTAAATTTTTTTCTGTTGTATTTTTCAATATTTTAAATGTTTATGGCAGTGTTTAGAATAATATATTATTATTTGTTATTTTAGAATAATATATTATTATTTGTTATTTTACAATAATATTTATTTGCACATATTATGTTCTGCAAGATATAGGTAAAAAAAAAACAACTGTATTTTAAAATGATATAATAAAATTGTATAAAAATAATACATAAAATAAATATATGTGATTGGATTTTAAATGTTATATTAAGTATTAAGCAATAATATATATGTAATACATACATACACATACAATGTGTTCAAGAAGTTTGGAAATTTCTTTAATAATTAACCCGTAATAAATTTCTAGACATTTGGAACACATTGAATACAATATAATATAATATGTATATATTAAAGATTAGGAAAGAAGAATCTTATGTCTGAGAAAAAAAAGATAATACACATTTTACTATAAAATCATATAAAATTAAAATCCATGATATATATTTAGGAGAAAGACATTATAATCAAAATCAAAATAATTGATTGCATATTATTAAAAATTATAATAAATAATTATGAATTAGATTTCCAGAGATGTTGAGGGTTCAAATTTTCACACTATATTACATTTCAACTTCTTTCGTCTACCTTTGTCTTTACCCTTGCCATTTGCTCCTTTTACATCTTCTTTCTTACGAGCACGGATCTCACGCATCAAGTCAAAAAATACCTGCAAATAATATTAGTAATTGTTTATCTCCAAATAAAGCATTTAGTTTTATATTTATTTGTTATGTCACTCACCTTATCAACATTATCTCTTGTTTTAGCTGATGTCTCAACATATGGCACTCCCCATTCTTGAGCTCTAGACTGAGCTTCATTCAATGACACTTTTCGTTTATCTGTCAAGTCTCCTTTATTACCCACTAATAAAAAGGGTATATTTTCATCATTTTTCACTCGTAGAATTTGTTCTCTAAGAAATAATTTGGAAATATTAATTATCTTACACTAAAATAAACTTGTGTTTTTTGACAATTGTTACTAACAAAAAGACAAAATGAAATTTGCATAATTGTACTTTCTAAATGTTGATTAGTATTTTTCTTTCCAAAATAGGTATATAATAAAGTAAAATAGGTATAGAAAAATAAATAAATTAGTAAAGCTAATCCTATATTATATTGCATAAATTTAAAAAAAGATAAAATTATTTTCTTTCTATATGAATCCTTTTTATTTATCTGTTTTAAATTATTTATTAAAAATAATATCAAAATGATAACTTAATAGATATTAAGTAGTTAAGAGGATGCTACGTCTGCACATATTGTTTCCATCTTATAAACCTACTATACAAAAATTTTCTTTCAAAAGAACTGATTTTGTAGTGTAAACTTTAATATTAAAGCGAATTAATCTATTATCAAACTTAAAGATAAAAACATTATCTGTTAAATCATCTAAAATTTACAATAATTAAATTTTTAAGCCAATAATGAGTATGTATAACATTGAAATAAAAAAATGATCATAATTTGCTTAAAAAATAAAATATCATAAAAAATCAATAAAAGATAACATTCTTACCATTCAGTTTGATAATGAGTCAATTTGCTCTATAATTAAAGATTACAACACAAAAACAGTTTTACTGAAAGCAAATTTGTTGTACATTTATAAAATGGAGACAACACATGTAGGTATACCATTCTCTTGGATAAAATTATACAAATCATTTATTTCTTATACAGAATTATGACTTACCATACAATTTTTAAATTTATTTTTAATAATTTTCAAATTTTTTTAATATATCAATACTTAAACGAGGTTATTATATGAGCAAGTATTGTAATTTAAAATCTATGTTGTAATTATTCAGTAGATCCTTATTTTACTTCATAAATATGCATCTTAGATAATATGACAAATTTATCAAATTGTATAATTCATTTGGGTAAGTGAAAAAAAAATTATTGATTAGTTCAAAATAGGATAGTTAATGAATAATATATTGTAAATCTAACTGTGACTTTATGTTGATGATAGGTATTGATTCTGCTCATATACAATCTAATAAATAACATACCTAAATTCCATTGTTGATTGGAAACTATCATCTTCTGTTATGGAAAATACGCACAAAAATCCTTCACCACTTCGAAAATAATTGTCACGAATGGCAGCATAATCTTCTTGGCCAGCTGTATCCAATATATCAATTTGGACTTCTTCACCATCCAAGACTACTTTTTTACGGTATGAATCAGCTTTAGTCGGTTCATAATCTTCGACAAACTATATTGGGGCGTGTCAACTAAGGTTATCATACTTTGAAATGAAATTTTATATTTATACTTTAATTGTACATACCTCATCATACATAAACTGAAGGGTTAGAGCAGATTTACCAACACCACCACTACCCACCATTATAACTTTATGCAGAGCTGGCTGCTGTGCATTATTTTTCTTCATGGCTTGTGATAAAAATATGAACTGTTGGTGCTGAAAAAAAACAAATCAGCTTGTATTAGATTTAATTGTTATACCTGAATGCAATGAGATTCTGGCGGCGGGTTAAGTGAAAACTTCTTAGGGTCACAGCTTTCTCACAAATTACATTCAAAAATAATCGTGGGAAAAAATATATGAGCAATATAAAGTAGGTGTTTACAATCGTTTTCACCGAATCATGTGTAAATGATTACGAGGAGGGGGAGAGGTTTGAATTTTCGATGAATAATTAATAAATAAAAATCACCTTGTTGATGGGAAAATAATTATTTTGATGTATAAAGTATAATACTAACACTAAATGTTTATGATTAATTTTAGTCTAGCACGGAAATAATGTTAATTGATTTTTGAGAGATAAATATTGTTTACATTTCGAGTGTCTTATCAATGTCGATTGGGGTTGGTTAGTGTTACCGACGATGCAAAATTGGCAGTGTGACCATGCTGAGAGAATATTTCCTGACATCCAATAAAGTTCGATTGCTAATTATAATCGTCTGTAGTAAAGTTGATGTTGATTATAATTTTTATTAGTTTTAACTTTTAAAGTCAGGTTCACGTTCACAGCATTGCTTATGACGTCGTGGTCGTCTGTTTATAATCGTATTCCGATTTCCGATTTTTAATTTGAAGTTCTAATTTTAGTAATATACCTAGTAATATGGTATGATTCACTAACCCTGATCTACCAGAGAATATTTAGTTGAGTTGATTTCAACTTATATATTCGATACAACAAACGACGTACTTGTCTGTGACTTTTTTACTTGAAACAGGTATAAGTACAGAAATTATTCAAATTATAGTCATTTAGAGATATCTTGGATACCCCTAAAATTCCTTTTAACTCTAAAAATTGTAAATTTATTAAAATATCTATTTTTAGAATTTTAAAATATCGATATTTATTTGTTTTAACTTTTAAGACCAATTTTGAAATATTTCTTATTCCTTGAATGTCATAATAATGCTAAATAGGTATTTATTTAAAAATATAATCTTTATAAGAATACTACAATAAATTAAACACTACACCAGTGATTGAAAAGTAAAGGATTTGTTTACTTTTATAAAGTAATCATAAATTGGCTTTTTATTTTATATTTATACAATTTAGACTAGATGACATGCTTGTATATGCCAGGTATGCCTGTATACTTTAAAATTATTTCTAAGAAACCAATACGAAACAATAATACTCTTAAACATATTAGACATTAGTTATAGTTTAAAAAAAAATTGAAATCCCTGTGATTGAACACATCGTGCTAGTGTTTAAACACTTCAAGCCCAGTGTGTGAACACTGTGAACTGCTAACAACTAATAAGTAACAATATAAACTGTTAATTTTTCATATTAGATACATAATTTTCTTAAAATTAAAACATTTATGAACTATGTTCAATTACTTGAGGGTGTTCAATAACTGGATGGTTCACAACAACGGTTCAACAATAATTAGATATGATTTCAAGATTGAATAAATCAACTTTATTAGAAGATAACCAATGTTTGATGGTTTGAACGTACGTACGTGATGAATCATCATGTGTGTAAGTCGTAAGGAATTTGAATAGTTTGACTAATAATACAACATATTTTTTTACGCAATAACGTTAAATTATGTGGTTTATTGTCGCTTTAAAACATATGGCGATCTATTTAATTCGATTTAAATATTTACGTTCATTATTTCGAGAATCTTAAAAAATGATGAAAATATTTTTTTTACTTACTTTAACCGACATTGTATCAATATACAATATTATTACGTAATTTTTTTTAATTTTGTATAACTATATTGAACAACAACATGCATTTTTAATTTCATATTCTTTTTATTTTTAATCAGAATATTTTTTAAAATATTTTAATACATATAAAAATTGAATTACGCACCAGTATTTAGTTAATAACTAGTATTATTTTAATTATACTTTTTAATTGTGTATAATATTTTATAATAATTATAGGCTTATACATTTATGGTTTATACATTTATCGTTTCATCGATATTGAAATGCATGATTCAGCCATTTTAATTGTGGAATATAATGGAAATCATCGAACATAATTATTGCCTTGCTTTATTTTTATTTTTGGCATTATGATGAAAATTATCAACATTTGTGATTTCTTATTAGGTATCACAATTAAACTATTAGTTCGTTTCTTGTCACCGTAATACTAATTTGTACAAGTAAAAATGTAAAAATTAACTTTTCTTTTCAATAATATAATAAATATATTAATGTTATTTTATTACCTATTACTTAGGAAGTAAAAAGTATCGAGCAAATACTTTCTTAAGATGATATACCTACCTGGTGGTACTCGTACACCTATTTTATTAATATTTATAATAATAATAATATTATTAATTTATTTTTACATTCGACATATAGTAATTGGGTTATGCGACATGCATTGTTGGATATATTGTACATTTTACCAAGTTGCTATCCATCATAATTGTAACGTCTAAACACAAACTAATTACATCTTACACTCGAAAAAATGTCCAGTTCGCTGAATGATAGTCTTGTATAATTTTCTACTATGCACAATTCACTGCATTGTAATTGAATAAATTTATTACGGCTTTTATAGTACCACGAAATGTATTTATACACTTAAAAATAAAAATTGAAATGTTATTTTTTTATGGCTATATTTTTACAAACGCTACAACTATTTTTTCGATCATATTGTATTCATGTCACAACACAAACTTAAGTAAATATGGGAAAAAAACTTATCATACACGAGGGGATGGTATGTTAATTATAAGGACATAATTTGTAACTTAATGGACAATTTTCAATCCTTTTCTCTAGATATTTGAAAGGTTATGATTATTGTTTATTACGTATCTCTACTTACTGACTTTAATTAATGGGTATTATAAACTATGTGTTTAGGTGCAAAAGCAAAGTATAAAAGGGCATATGGTGCTGTAGTCTATGCCTGCATCTGCAGTGACAACCTCAGAGACGCACTATACTAGTCAACTCGGGCCTCGGAGTGATGATACAACCACCATACCAATGAAATATACATATTTATGTATATGAATATGTGCCTTTGTGGAAGTACAGTGGGTAGGTCTGATTATTAGACAAGAAAACCATTTTTCACTATTTGACGCAGCCAAATCTAAAGATACAAAAATTTGGTTTCTTTACAAATACTATTGTAATCAATTTAAATTAAATTTTTTCATTTTTGAAATCGAATTATTAATTTTGGTTTAAATATTACTGTTAAAGTTTAAAGTTTACACTGTAAACAATTAATTTTGTTTATTTCAACCCATTTTGATTTATTGAAACTCTATCACTACCAAGGTTATAATTTTAAATTAACTCTGCATATACTTTTTATGACATAACATAACATTAAAATATAATTAAGTATATTTACTTATATTGCAGTACACGAAATGATTAATTTTACACGCTAATTTCTTCGCTCAATTTTTGTGATTTGTAGAGTATGTTCTTGAACAAAATTAAAAAGTAATAAAATGTATTGAAAAAGTCTAGTGTTATTTATTTATTTTTGATTTCATATAAAAAAATCTTTTTTGTAGAAATCACATTGACAGACTGAAAAAAATAGTAAGCAGCCTATCGTATTTATTATTATTGACTTAATATTATATTTTGGTACCCATTATTTATATTAATTCATACCTAAATGTATTAATATTAAACTAATAAAATACTGTTATTAATTAATCACAATGTATAGGGTAAACATATATGTATACCTACACAATATCACCTATCTATATAATATTATGTTGATTTGTTAATTAAATATTATTATCTACTATTAATATTGAAGAAAATATTCCTTTATTTTCACTTAAATTTTAGAAAGAGTTTTTTCTATGATAACCGATTCAGATATAATCGAACGGTTCAACTCGAACCGGATGTACGGATTTATGACTCATTGGGTGCAGTCATGTTAATAAATATAGTATTGTAAGAATATCATTTTTTTAACCATTCGTCGATACAGACGATACAGTATATGTATAGGTATATCATGTATGTACTAATGTACTATTATATTTGTATCATATATTACTGTTGTATTAATATTAAAAACAGTGGTATAGGTACTATGATTTAATAACTATTCTGTTTTCGGAAGTAGGCCAAACCGTTATAACAATATATTATGTGTACTGTATAATATGTACACTGTACAGAGTGCGGGCGTAACGGTAAATTTGTCCGTACGGATATACTAAGTATATTAATTATGTATAGCCGTATAGGTATAATATGAAGTTTAAACTGTGTGTTTTTTCTTGCTATAATATTATAAGACGGCACTGATATTTGACAGTTAAGTATTTTATTTGCATCAATAAATAAAATAATTTATATATTAAAGTATATTATGTGAACGACATCACTTACTCATTTATAATTATATATTATTTTATTATTAAGTATATAATATTATAATAGTACATTTAATCACTGTTTGTGAGGTCAACTAAATGTATGTCTATAATAATATATATAATAGTATTTTTTCTATAACACATTTATATAATACATATAACTCATATTAACTCAAGTAAAACTAATTATTTTTATATTAAAAATAGGCAATGAATATTAGAGTAGACGTTCCATCAGATTACATTTTAGGAAAATTTATGGAAAGGTTTCAGTCTTTCTCTCAAGATTTTTGGTGTGGTTGCACCAGTGTGAAGTATTATCGTTTCATAATTTTCCCCATATATTATAATGCAAATCATCGGATTAAGTAAATATGTTAAATTGTACTCAATATGTAATTAAAAATGTCTCATTTAGTTTAACATAAAAACCCTCTTGAATTCCCAATTTGTTTGGTATATGAATCTGTAGTCACTGATATACGTACGCCGTATCAAGCATAAACAGTGTTTTATTTTCAGTTACTACAAATTTTCACAATATAAATTATAAATAGCAGACGACGCGCGACGGCTAATAATTAATAATAAATTTGCTTTCGACATTTATTATATCTATAATAAATAATAATATGCATAAAAAGTATGTAGAATCTATACTATCTATACTAAAGATAGACAGAAGAATATGCTATAGCTATATATAGCTGTAAGATTTAATAATTATTTTAATTGGAGTATAATAACAATTATTTTTCTCAGAATGTGTGCCTAACTATAATATTAATTAATCTTAATAATCGGTTTATATTAAACATTTTGTTCGCTGCGTAGGTATATAAAAAAATAATGAAACTGAAAATAAAAATCTTATTTTATCATAAAACAAAATAGTAATTATTATTTTTTGCTTTAGTATTGTAAGTAATTTGATAATAACACTAAAATACGAAGATTAAAGAATGTCGTTAATGTTAACTATTCATTAAATCCAAATTAAAATATGAAAAAATGCAAGAGATTCAAAATAGTACGTGTGTATTTAAAAGGGGACAGCGGCTGCTCCCTAAGCTCCCTTACTACAGTGTTTGATTCTTAAAAATATGTGCATATTTTTATCGAGTCAGTACAAACACACATATACACACGTCTTACCATGTATTGTTTTTTAAACTACAGTTTAAAATATTTTTATTGAAAAACAGTTAATTATTTAATTAGTTACATGTCGATGAATTAAAATATCACCATAATGACATTGATTAAAAACACATTAATATACATATGGTTATACAGCAACGCCATTTGTTGGGTTTTACATGGTAAGTTAAAATGTTTTAGATTCTGAACGGAGTGATGAATGTATTGATTTTACAATGATGTGTGTTTTTTTTTTGTTTTATTGTTTCTTTGTTTTTGTGTCTGTGTACAGCATAACTAGTCGAAATAATGCTTAAATATCAAACTTTGGGGGTGGTTTCCGATGGCAAAGTGGATTGGTGCATTATAGAGGTCAAAAGTAAACATTTTCCAATAGTTTTCAAAAAAATCTATTTTTTTATATGGTTGTAATTCAAAAAATAATTACTGTAAATACTTGAAATTTTCACCAAATGTTTATATTAGTGTTATCTATATACAATTAAATTTTAAAAAAATTTTGACTTTTAAGTTATTTATAGACAATTCTAGCCGGCCAGAAAATCTTGAAAGTTTAATACAAGGTTTCTTATGAGTTGTTTTTAAAGTGATAAAAAAAAATCCGAAATCGTTAGTCACAATTTTTTTTATAAGTGCTTAAAGTTCGAATTTATACGAAATATGTCAAAATTGCGAAAATTTGCAAGTCATTTTGTGGTTGAAAAATCGTAAAATTTTTTTCTTTTATAACTAAGTTTTGAAAATTTGATACAAGGTTCTCCATAAATTTGTCTTCAACTATCTGTAAAAAAAACTTTACCGGACTAAGACAAAAAATTTTTAGGAGTGTTTGAAATTTAAATTGTTACAAAACCGCGTTAAATAACGGTTTAGCCTCAAACGATTTTTGCTATTTTTTGTTATTAAAATAGTATAAGTCGTAAATATTTGAACATTTTACCAGTTATTTAGATTGCCATTTTCTTTACGTAATTTAATTTTCAAAATATTTTGACTTTTTTTGAGCTATTTATAGGCATTTGAAATAATCAATTTTTTTTTATTTTTTTTTATAAATGTTAATAAAAAAAATTTAGCTGGGACAAATTACATGAAAATTTCATTGAAGGGTCCACATAACTTTTTCTAACTCTCATTCAAAAATTATAAGAATACATAGGTACAACTTTTTTTTATAAGCATTTGAAGTTCAAATATTAACAAAAATTCGTCAAAATCATAAATATTTTAAACTATTTGGTAGTTAAAAATTTATAAATATATTACTATATCAAAAGCTAAGAATTGAAAATTTAATACTATGCTGTCCATAAGTTAAGCTTAGAATAATTATAAAAAACTTTGAGGATTATTCAATTTAAAAAATTTTACGAGTGTTTAAAGTTTTAATTTTAATTTGAAATCAAAAATACACGTGTAAAATAACGTTTTACTAGGTAATAAATAATTTTCGATTTTTGTTATTTTTAAAAAATTACTAAACGTAAGATCTTGAGACTTTTACTTAAATGTTTGAATTTGTTTCAAAATAGAATATATAACAATATTTAAATATAATATATCCTAGACTGACAAATCATCTCCGTTCAGAATCGTTTTTCGTTTACAATGATACCTATATCATTGCATTCAAATTTAACCTACCCTAGTCCGAGGTCCACCCCACCCCCTAATGTACAGCAGAGCGATGCTCACTTACCCGCTTTTTTAACCCTTAAATATACCCAAAATATGCATTTTTTAATTAAAAACAAGAATTATTTTATTTATATAAGCAAACTGAATAATGAATATAATCAGGCCTGTCCTGAATTTTGGTCCTAGACACGCCTCTGTGCATTCCCAAGTATTTTAATTGTTCTTAGATTATATTTAACTATCCCAGTGCCAATTGTTCGGCCGAAAGAGCATTTTTAAGTTAACAAGAATAAAAAATAAATATAGAATAAACCAAACTCAAGAAAATTTAACATCATTAATAATATTGTACTCAGAAAATGATATTTTGCAATTGATTAATTTTAATGAAACTATATTATAGGTACAACAATTTGCAAAAGAAAAATCAAGGAAAAAATTTAAATTATAATTCTTTAGCAATAAATACAGTGTTCTTACATAATATGTGTATAATAAATTATTGCAAAATTATTAATTTATATAGCCTAAATTTTTAAGAGGCCCACTAAGTTTTAGGTGTCATTGGGCTCAATCGATCCTTAATCCGACATTCCGACCATTGGCCATCTGGTTTAATGAGGTTTGGCGGCCAACATTCTTATTTTCATCATTGTCAACAAAACGGCACTACAGTATTCTGTGGCTTTATAAATCACGGTCCGGACAGATACATCTTGATTATTTCAACACTACTGCGTGTATAGGAACTAAGAACACATACGTTTAACTCTGCAATTTATTGTCATTATTTCATAATTTACACGATGAAGTAACTTATCCAAGACCCAAGTACTAACTACGTCCGATGTTGCTTAGCTTCAGTTCGTCGGCGTTGTGCAAGTAGAAAATAAATAATTTTACAATAGTATTTGAAAAAATTGACCGGTCAAAAATTCCATGATGCTGGCCAATTTCGATAATGGTGAATTTACCAATATTTCGGCGGCGCCACAGCGGGGTATAGGAAGTGTATGAGACGGAAACTGAATTCAGTTAATTATCAATTATCAATATTCGTATGTATATCTGTATTATTAAACACAATTAATATAAATAATATAAGCCAACTACTATACGTGTCCAGCAATATGTCATAGTACTAACTATAGTAACTACTGCAAATTACATGTTGTATACTCAGTGCCGGCGTTATGGGGAAGACAAATGGGACAAAATATGTCCAGGGCGCCGCGATTTTTAATTACCATCTTAATGCCGTGAGACACGTTGACATTTTATACATGATTACAATTTAAATTAACAAATTATAAGTCTATAAATATATTGTTCTATACTGCACATCACACATATTATATGATATTATAATGGGGTACTCTGGGGTACCTAATGGCTAATGCCTTTTACAGGGCCCCGCAACACTTGGCGCCGGCACTGCAGTGTATACTTAAACTTGACGAATACGATTTTCATTCGGATTTAAACTGCGGTTTATTCCGTACCCGGAAATTACTTGTCTACAATGTGCAACCGTGGTCGTGTACAATACTGATCGACAGTATTTACAAATCAATCGTCACAATCGTATCGCACAAAACAAATAATGTATAACATATAGTTAGAGTACCTATATGATGTATTGACATATTGCTGGTGTGCGTTATTACGAATGTGTACGAGAGTGCACGCGATGGCGAGGCGTGAGCTTTTTCTTTTTTTTTCTCGACAAATATTTGTGAATACTTGGCCGATTACAATTTATCGACAATACCACCGCGACTATATAATTATATTTTGTGTAATAATTATTACCGTCATAAATAAGTGATTTTGTAATGATAATAATATTATAATAATAATTAAAATAATACATATAATAATATAATAATAATTATTATGATATAATATTGTTAAATAATTACAATACAATATATTACAATTATAATATTTTATATTATAATATTTATTATGATTATATTATAATTGTCCATCACGCTGTCGTGTCATTCTATTGAGCAGAAAACGGGATATCGGCATGTATATATAATATATCGTTACCGTTACACACAAAGACACTCGATGATGGTGTATTTGTATATTTTCTGTCAGTGTCTTCAGGCTTGTCGATCTAGGGCCGTTTCATATGCACACTCGGGTTTCGATATACATTCAATGTTTTCAGTAAGGCGTATAGCATTTCATATATTTAACCAATATACATTTTAACGCGATTGTACCAAACGGGCCTAAAAATTATTTCAATCGTTAATGTGACTCTCCTCCAATGGCCCAAATATAATTTATGCCATAAAAAAATGCTTGTACGTAGCTCAGCGATTCTAATCTATTAATCGATAAAATAGATACCCGTCCTTTATTTGCGTTTATATTTTTAATGGTAACTCAAACCACGCATAATAGATTCCTAAAAATCCTACGGATAATTAGTTAAAATTCATTATTATTTATTTTAATATATTTTGTTCGACACGAATATTCAAACATTTTATGCATAACTATATTTATACACACAAGTGTGCAAATTGTATATGGCACGGTTACATAATTGTCCTGCTCTATCAATGTGGAATGCCATTATAAATAAATAACTTTTTGTAAATATTTCTTATTATAAAATATAATATTCGAGTATGTAAAATTGATAGATTTGATAGTATAACCAAAACAAGCTTATTAATAGTATTGTAGTATTTTTATTATAAATTATGATTTTATTATTACTTATATATTTACACAAGGTTTACTAGAATGACACTCGGAAGTTGGAATAAAAACATCTGTCTACTATGCAAATTGTATTTGTTTTACATAGCTGTGTATTAACTTACATCCTAAATTAGTAAAGGTACGTGCTGGTTCTCACAATTAAATTATTTGGTACGTCTTTCGATCTGTATACATTTTAATAAGAAATATTGTACAAACAATTAATTTCTTGTGTCTGTGGTTCACATAGCCTATAACATATTTAATTGATGTCAAAATACAAAATTGTTGTACAACTTTATGGTTCTCGTAATCTCATGTATAAAACTATAAAATTAATAACAGTAGTGGCCAGTGGGATAAAAGCAAAAACATAAAATATTTACCTGTTATATACTTGTTATAATTTTGTGGCCGAAGGTTAGGTATATTCATAAGTTACGCTATAATTTTCAGTTTAAAATTTGATGCTAACTATATATAAGGTGTAAAAAGACTGTTTGACAAATGTCCATTACAAATATTACTATATTTGTTAAATAGTCCTGTTACACTCTGTATATTTTTAAATGTATAATATTTTTATATTTCAAAAGCAACAGTGATAAAGCAAAGGTAATATAAAACGGCAACAAGTGATCGGCGGCTGTAGTAATAAAAAAAATGTTGATTATTTCGTATTTTTTTGCACGTAAACTGTTTCGGCAACACATTTAACTATGTGTGTAGAATTTCAGTGCTCAAAATTAAATCTTTCACTGTGAAAACTTACTTAAGAGTTTTTTCAAAAAAAGTAGTTTTTAGAGGCGCTAAGTATTAAATATATGGATTTTCGTGATTTTATCGAAATAAAAAGATGCGCCGACGGTCTCTTGAGCACTCTATAACGTTTTTAAAGTCATCTCGAGTACCCTTCAGTGGCGGATCCAAGAGGGGGGGGGCAAAGGGGGCATTTGCCCCCCCCCCCAAAAAAAACGCCCCGTAGTTGCCCTATGTTTTATGTCGTAGATATTCATATTTCTAGGGTTACAGTATTCAATAATTTTTGTATGGGCGTTATTTGTAAACATCGTAAAATTACAATTATGAAAATTGCTAATAAAAAACAACGACGTTTAGACTTTGTTTTGTAAACTTCAGTAAACTAAAATATAAATTTGTAAGATATTGTGTATATGTTGGTTTTGATCTTTTGCCCTCCCCCCCCAAAAAAAAAATTGAGCTCTGATCCGCCACTGGTACCCTTCCCTCTTAAATAGATGTATATAAAAAAAGCGGGTAAGTGAGTATCGCTCTGCTGTACATTAGGGGGTGGGATGGACCTAGGACTAGGGAAGGTTAAATTTGAATGCAATGATAGGTATCATTGTATACGAAAAACGATTCTGAACGGAGATGATTTGTCAGTCTAGGATATATAATACTTAAATATTGTAATATATTCTACTTCGAAACTAATTCAAACATTTAAGTAAAAGTTTCAAGATCTTACGTTTAGTAATTTTTTAAAAATAACAAAAATCGAAAATTATTTATTAGTAAAAAGTTATTTTACACGTGTATTTTTAATTTCAAATTAAAATTAAAACTTTAAACACTCGTAAAATTTTTTAAATTGAACAATCCTCAAACTTTTTTATAATTATTCTAAGCTTAACTTATGGACAGCATAGTATTAAATTTTCAATTCTTAGCTTTTGATAGAAAAATATTTATAAATTTTTAACTACCAAATAGTGAAAAATATTCATGATTTTGACGAATTTTTGTCAATATTTGAACTTCAAATGCTAATAAAAAAAAATTGTGCCTATGTATTTTTATAATTTTTGAATGAGAGTTAGAACAAGTTATGTGGACCCTTCAATTAAATTTTCAAGTAATTTGTCCCAGCTAATTTTTTTTTATCAACATTTATAAAAAAAAAATTAAAAAAAATTGAAAATTTCAATTGTCTATAAATAGCTCAAAAAAAGTCAAAATGTTTTGAAAATTAAATCACGTAAAGAAAATGGCAATCTAAATAACTGGTAAAATTTTCAAGTATTTACGACTTATACTGTTTGAATAACAACAAATATCAAAAATCGTTTGAGGCTAAACCGTTATTTAACGCGGTATTGTAAAAATTTAAATTTCATACACTCATAAAAATTTTTTGTCTGAATCCGGTTGAGTTTTTTTTACAGATAATTGAAGAAAAATGTATGGAGAACCTTGTATCAAATTTTCAAAACTTAGTTATAAAAGAAAAAAATTTTACGATTTTTCAACCACAAAATTACTTGCCAATTTTCGCAATTTTGACATATTTCGTATAAATTCGAACTTTAAGCACTTATAAAAAAAAATTGTGACTAACGATTTCGGATTTTTTTTTATAACTTTAAGAACAACTTATAAGAAACCTTGTATTAAATTTTCAAGATTTTCTGGCCGGCCAAAAAATTTTTATCGTTATTTTAAAAAAAAATACTAAAAAAAATTAAAAATTTCAATTGTCTATAAATAGTTCAAAAAAAGTCAAAATTCTTTGAAAATTTAACTGTGTATGGAGAACGCTAATATAAACATTTGGTGAAAATTTCAAGTATTTACATCGATTAGTTTTTGAGTTACAGCAAAATATAAAATTCGATTTGGTCGAAAACTGGTTGTGCGTAAAAAATCCCGTTTTTCCGTCATTTTTTTAAGGTTTTTCCCGACTCATGTAAAAAATATTGAAAAATTTTAACTTTTGACCCCCCAAAGTACCAACTAGATCCGATTTCCTTTTCAAAGAGGGGCTGAAGTTGAAAATCGAAGCATTTTTACTGCCCCAAATGTTGTCGACAGACACAAAATAAAACAAAAAAAAAAAAAAAAAAAAACACACATCATTGTAAAATCAATACATTCTTCACTCCGTTCAGAATCTAAAATAATGCAAATAATATGAACCGTGTAGTTCATGTGGATCGTTGATCATAATAAAATATAAATAAATGTACAAATATACAACAATATATATAAAATATAAATATTATATTTTATAGATTAAACTACAAAAACAAATAATGTATTAAATCAGAAACATGCAGGGACACGCATAAACAAGGATATAACGCACTGTCTCTTCCGGTCATATATGTTGCCTAGTGTAAATAAATTATTCGCTAAAAATAAAAATAATTAATTAGTTATTAGTAATTCATTAATATACGCGAGAAATAGATAATTAACTCTTGTTCTTACGTGTGTCATGTCTATGTCCGGTCGCTGTCGATGCCTTGCACACTATTCGGAAACTGCGTGCTGAGTTGGCGTCACCGCAGCTGACTTTATTCCGTTCAACTCACCCGTATACCGTCACCGTCACGCCAATAAGTCACCATCACCGTCATTGCGACACCGGGTCCTCGTTGCACCCGAACACGTACCTATACAATCGGTTCTCAGCTGTCATCTGTCGAGCTATGTTAACGCTGTCTCCGCCTTACCGTTGTAATTCGTATCACTGAACCAAACACGCGACAAACCTCAAACATGTGTCAATCATAGTACGGCATACACAGTACATACATATGGTATTATATTACAACACTAGTGTCTGATACTATCATAATAAATTTACTCGTTATTTTTTCTTTACCGTGAGCAACTGAAAGGTTATTCGCGTGCCGATATTATAATTATCGGCAATAACATGTAATATGTTGACACATTGTTAAGTTTAAATAATAAAAATAAATAAATAAATAAATAATTATCGGAGCACGACAAAAGAGTTATATACTTATATTATTCTTATGAACAATACTTGTATTATTCCACTATTATAATATTATATTCTAAACACGTCAAAACAATATTATTTACTTATACGAACATTTGAACTATGAAATATTATTTTATGATGTTATATTATATTATCATTATTAATTTGAGAGTTACCTTACGCAGAACCCACAATCAAACAGAATTAATAGTAGGACTTGGGACATATGAGATTTGAAAGGGTACAAACTTTTAATTGCATTGTATAGTAGGACAAGACAAAACCAATGAAGTACACGACAAATTAAAAAGAAGAGTAAATGCAACTAATAGATTTTTTGGAATGCTATAAAATCACTCTTTAAATTTATAAAATCCTTTCAAAAAAGTCGAAAACATCAATGTGTAAAGTACTTATAAGACCTATTGAATTTTACGCATGTGAGGCATGGCCTTCGACAAAAACTGATGAAAAAAATTTAGCATTATTTCATAGAAAAATAATTAGACGAATATTTGGCTCCAAAAATAATGAAAAACTCAACGAATATGAGCATAGAACTAATGATGACTTGAATAATCTGTACAACCAGCCAGACATAGCAGCAGTAATGAAAAGCAAAAGAATAGGATGGACAGTACATACCTGGCGCGCTGAAAACTATTAAATAAAATAACTTCATGCATAACCATGTTGTCCATATGTATACCAAGATCTAAGTATGATAGGAGTAAAGAATCCAAAAGAGATGGCAAAAATAGAGAAGTGGTAATTGCGGGTTGCGGCAAAGGGCCTTAACACTTCACGGTCCATATAAAGCCAAACAAATTGATACCAGATACCTAACATATTTAATTTACTTCATTTGAATATTTATTGAATATTTGGAAAATACGTAATATTAATAATTAATTTAGTAAATTACTTTGAATACTTCTTTCAATATATATATTTTATACTTTATGATGTGTGTATGTGCTAAATATTATGTAGTTATAATACTATTTACATTATTTCATGGCTGCAATAACCTGGCTGCAACTCGTACGTAGGTACCTCAGTAGGATGATTTGGACAGTTCTAGAACGTCCTCCTCCTCTACGGCGGCGGGCTATGACGCGGGTAGGTACTGGGGTGGCGGCGGCGGCCGCCGCCGCCGCCGTAGAGGAGGAGGACGTTCTAGAACTGTCCAAATCATCCTACTTACCTCTCATAAACCCGGGTCACCCAACTCATACTTTATTAAGCGATTTGATCGCAAATCATCAACACCGTACACCGAGTATGTTATAGGTATTTAGTATTACCGTGTTAGTATTAATTAAAATTAGTAATTTATAACTAATAAATATATTATGTATAATATTATATCATGTTATGTCGCGCCCGCAGTTGTTCGTTGATGTTTTGGTCTTACATGTACATCATCCGCAGCGGCTGACGGATAGAGCTCAGTAACTGCGGTCGCACAGTCGCAGTGATGGCTAACCCCGCCGTTGTCGACCGCAGCTGATGGATATTCGGGCTCTGCATGTGACCGTGGCCCAAAGGCCGCAGTGGCAGTGATGTTGCGACAACGGTCTCGTCTCCGTGAGTTCAGTGGGACCTCTGACGGCCCGTCGGTGGCCATCACGATTGGAGTGGCGATTGCGACGGGCGCGGGCGGCCACGCGAACGACGCTAAACACGAGACGACGAAGACGACGACGCGTCATACAACACTCTTTTATGGAAAATAAACACATGTTGCACGCATACGTCTGTATGAGAATAGGGAATAGTGCGTGTAGTAATCTATAATTATGTAAACGATTAAACGACTGTATAGGAATCACTAGAATATAATGTATATAAATTTATTATAATATATAATATATTAATATATGACTCTACTGTCTCATCTACTAAATTCAAAACCAGGGTTACGATTTTAGTAACGCAGGGTATACCTTAGTGGCTCAATTTTTTTCTGTACCGTATTGGTCTGCCTCAATTTTATGTTGCACTAGTACTACTAAAATGTAATAAACTAATAAATATACTATTCAATAATAACTATTGAAAACTATTTTATAAAATATAATATATTGATTTGTTTTAATCTATATTATAGTTAACATATTGGAAAATATGTTAACTATAATATTATGGAAACATATCTTGGAAAATGTCAGTTGTAATATTATAATCATAGTTAAAAATTTAAAAATATATTTATCACTATCTTATTATAACTTCTTAATATTGATATATTGTGTATAAATTTCCATAGATAGCTCAAAAAGAGTAAATATTTTTGCAATTATAATGTGTTTAGATAATGATAATATAAACATGTGCAAAATGTTACATTTAATACGTACAAAACATTTATAAATAAATATAATGCAAATAATAAAAAGCGTATTATAGTTCTTATGGCCCGATAATCGTAATAAAATAAAAATACACACACAAACATACAACAATATTATAAAATTATAAAACCAAATAATATATTAAATTAGAAACAAGCGGGGACACAAGGATATAGCGCACACTTTTCCGGTCATGTATGTTGCCTGGTGTAAATAAATAATTAGTTATATAAATTAAAATAATAATAATTAATACCTACCTAATTCGTTAATATACGCGAGAAATAGATAATTAACTCTTGTTCATGTGTGTGTTCGATAGTTTATAACATCGACCAGTGTCGGACTGGCTCGAAAAGGCCCAGTCCGCGATTTGGAAAAAAGGGCCCCTAAGGCCCTAATAGGCAAATGACAAATGTTTTGATTAGCCCGGAAAAAAAATTACACCACCTGTGACATTAAACATTATAAAGAAAAACACCGATTTAAATTGTGTCATAGTTTCATATTTATTTTAATTACAACTTACAAATTTCAATAAGTACATTATTTTTATAATAATACATTTTAGATTCTAAACGGAGTGATGAATGTATTGATTTTACAATGATGTGTGTTTTTTTTTGTGTCTGTGTACAGCATAACTATAGTCGAAATAATGCTTCAATTTCAAACTTTGGGGGTGGTTTCCGATGGCAAAGTGGATGTCCTATAGGTGCATTATGAGGGTTAAACGTAAACATTTTCCAACAGTTTTCTAAAAAATCGAGAAAAACAAAAAAAAATGACAGAAAAACGGGAATTTTTACGCAAAACCAGTTTTCGACTAAATCGATTTTTTTATATGGTTGTATAATTCAAAAACTAATCACTGTAAATACTTGAAATTTTCACCAAATGTTTATGTTAAAATTTTTTTTTTAAACTTAGTTTTGAAATTTTGGTACTAGGTTCTCCATAAATTTTTCTTCAAATATCTGTAAAAAAAACTCTACCGAACTGAGACAAAAATTTTTTAGGAGTGTTTGAAATTTAAATTTTTACAAAACCGCGTTAAATAACGGTTTAGCCTCAAACGATTTTTGATATTTGTTGTTATTAAAAGAGTATAAGTCATAAATACTTGAAAATTTTACCAGTTATTTAGATTTCCATTTTCTTTACGTGAATTGATTTTCGAAATATATTGACTTTTTTCGAGCTATTTATAGGCATTTGAAATAATCAATTTTTTTTTTATAAATGTTGATAAAAAAATTTAGCTGGGACAAATTACCTGAAAATTTAATTGAAGGGTTCACATAACTTGTTCTAATTCTCATTCAAAAACTATAAAAATACATAGGCACAATTTTTTTTTATTAGCATTTGAAGTTCAAATATTGACAAAAATTATTCGTCAAAATCATGAATATTTTTAACTATTTGGTATAGTTAAAAATTTATAAATATTTTACTATCAAAAGCTAAGAATTGAATATTTAATACTATGCTGTCCATAAGTTAAGCTTAGAATAATTATAAAAAAGTTTGAGGATTATTCAATTTAAAAAATTTTACGAGTGTTTAAAGTTTTAATTTTAATTTGAAATCAAAAATACACGTGTAAAATAACGTTTTACTACTAAATAATTTTCGATTTTTGTATTTTTTAAAAAATTACCAAACGTAGGATCTTGAGACTTTTACTTAAATGTTTGAATTTGTTTCAAAATAGAATATATGACAATATTTAAATATAATATATCCTAAACTGACAAATCATCTCCGTTCAGAATCGTTTTTCGTATACAATGATACCTATCATTGCATTCAAATTTAACCTACCCTAGTCCGAGGTCCACCCCACCCCCTAATATACAGCAGAGCGATACTCACCCGCTTTTTTTTTTACACAGCTTCGTTTATGTGCTCTGTATGAACAATTGTTTGGGGTAATTTGCAATATAATATTAAACATTATTATATTATTTTTAAATTAATATTAAAGATATAAAAGGTAAAGCAAATTAGACAATACATAATATGAATATTGAATAACATCTCAAATCAATTACCAACCTTGATAGTTTAGTTGAACTTGTAGCAATAGTATTTACAACAATTTCCTTATCAACAACATAATCTCTTTCAATATTTATCATTAACATAGCTTCCATAATATCTTGAGAAATCAATGATCTTAATTTACACTATTTATAACCAATAATAATACTTGTTTGTATGTGTATAGTCATATAGACGGCTATTAAATTCGTAGAATGACAATGCTATTATTTTAATAATTAATTAACATTTCAAAATTGTAAACAAAAATACGTTTCCAGATTTGAAAAAAAAATGTTTATTTTGTATTTATATTTACTCTGCGAATTAATGAATAATAAAAATATTAGTAGGTACAAAACCAGGGGGCCCCAATCACCATAATTAAGCCGGGGCCCCGTCCGCAATTGCGGACTAGCGGTCCGGGCCAGTCCGACTCTGACATCGACCTTAGTCCATCAATCGTCATGAATCATGACTCATGATGTCTATGTCCGGTCGCCGCCGATGCCTCGCACACACTTGCATCATCGTATCCGGAAACTGCGTGCTGAGTTGGCGTCACCGCAGCTTACTTTATACCGTTCAACTCACCCGTACCGTCTCCGTCGAGCCAATAAGTCACCATCGCCGTAGTCATTGCGACACCTGAGCCTCGTTGCGCCCGCACACGTACCTAAAATCGGTTCTCAGCTGTCATCTGTCGCGCCAATGCGCCATGTTAACGGCATGTCCGCCGTACCGTCGTGATTCGTATCACTCGACCAAACATGCGATGAGCCTCAAACGTAGGTATGCGTATAAGACGCGTCCATACATGATGGTATTATAATACGACACTGGTACAAACATTACGTTATTTTTTCTTTATCGTGCGCACTGCGCAGCCGAAAAGTTCGTTTGACGATAAAATAATTATCGAAAAAAGACAATACAATATTATTTATTCAAATACTTTTATTTTTGTTACCATCATTGTATTATTATATTATACAGTTAAAAAAAACCCAGAAAAAAATATTATTTATACGAAAATTTGAAATATTATTTTATTATGTTGTACTATATTATTATTATTAATTTGATACTTAACATATATTTGATATTTTACTTTTTATTTGAATATTTCATGCCTCTACTGCCTCTCTTATAAACATGGCCGACAAATCGTACTTTATTTAGTTTATTTATAGAGATTGGGCCTCAAGTCACCAACCCCGAGTTTATGTATACATATTATATTACCTACTATATTAGTATTTATAACAAATGGTAATGAATTTATACTATTATACGTGTTTTATATGTCGGGGCCGCAATTATTCATTGTTATTGCTTTCGTCTTATAAGTCCATATTAACATAGACAAATAATTTTCCGGGCTTTTTCGATTAGAGTAGGTTATTAGTATTGCTATGATGATACATTATTATATTATAGACTATAATATATAATCTTACTTAAATGTAACATTGTAACATAGCCTATTGGAAGACGTGTCTTTTCAATAATTATTTAAGTTTACTACGAGATGTGTACATTTTTATTCGAGACTACTTCGACGTTGTTACACGTTTATTATGTAGCAGGCCCGTGGGGTTAGATTTATATTTATTAGTGGTATTACCTATTATTTATATATAAGACATAACATTAGATAAAAAAAAAATACAAATAATAATTAAACAACAAGCTTTATTTAGGAAAATCCGAAAATTATCATAGTATAATTTAATTGTTGTAGGTATGTTAAAAAATATGTATAGCCATAGTACCGACAAACGTGTAATATATATTATTTGTGACCTATGAGATATAATGACGTTTTGTTTTAACTAGTAGGTTCGTTGATTTAGTAGAACACGTATAGTACCTATGAACGCTGTGGCCGGATAACCATTCCTAGGGTAGGTGCTCCTCATAACTGTTAGACATTTATACTCCTGCAGTCCATCGCGAAACTCGCACATTGCATACAAACCATTGACCATCAGGCATCAATGACTGGTTTAATGATTTTCGACAACCAACATTCTTGTCTTCATCATTGTCAGCGAAACGGCACTACCCAATCGGAAAATTATGAGTTACGCCGACACTCACAAAAGGCGCAGTACTGCGACTGTACTGGCCATAGTTTTATCCAGTACTACACCAGTACCGGTAGCTTAGTGCTGATTTAGTACTGGTATATTATACTGACCACGATAAATATGCTAGTAAAGGCCAGCTAGGGTTTATCGTAGATGTGCCAACGTTGGCGAAGTACTGGAATTTTACGGGCTGTGTTTCAATTGGGGGCAAAGGCCAGCCAGTGTTTGCCGTAGTTGAGTCAACGTTGGCGGAGTACTGGAATTTTACGGATTGTGTTTCAATTGGGAGCAAAGGCCAGCCAGTGTTTGCCGTAGTTGAGTCAACGTTGGCGGAGTAAACAACAACAGTGTTCTGTGGCCATACAATTCACGGTCCGGACAGATACATTTTGAATATTTAAGCACTACCGCGCGTAAGAACACATAATATATTATACTAAATATGGACGTATAAATTGAGTTTTGATTTTACAGTAAAAACGTATACTTATTTAAGTTGTAAATATAATTATAGTTCGTCAAGTTCCATATTTAAACCCGATGAATGCGAATTCGGAATTTCAATTGAATTAAAAGCGTATATAGTGGCTGAATATTATTCAGTACTAGGAAATTGCCTGTCCATAACATACAACAGCGTCCGTGTACAATATTGATCGACAGTGTTTACAAATCGATTGTTATAAAATCGTATCGCACAAAAATTATGCATGCGTGTAATAAAGTTAGTGTATTGGCGTATTGCTGTATGTCTATACA
Source organism: Schizaphis graminum (assembly GCA_020882235.1). Lineage (NCBI taxonomy): Eukaryota > Metazoa > Arthropoda > Insecta > Hemiptera > Aphididae > Schizaphis > Schizaphis graminum. Next base: position 43,839,936 of record CM037034.1, read on the forward strand.
GTGTGCGAATCATATACGTTTGTGCGAAGGTGCACGCGGTGAAAACGAGTGATATTTTTTTCTCAGCAAATATTTGTTTATTTCTAGCTGATTATAATTTGTCGACAATACCGCCGCGACTATACAATTATATTTTATGTAATAATTATTACCGTCATGAATGAGTGATTTTGTATTATAATAATATAATAAATAATATTGTTATAATTACAACACATATTATTAGGTATAATAACAATATTATATATTATTATAATTTATAATATTCATTATGATTATATTATAATTGTCCATCACGCTGTCGTGTCCGTTATATTGAGCAGAAAACGGGACATCTGCATATATTTATCGTCAACCGTTACAAACAAACACACTCGATGATGGTGTATTTGTACATTTTCTGTCAGTGTCTTCAGTCTTGTCGATCTGGTCTCGATTTGTTCGTGCGCATACTTTTGCATTTTCGCTGACTCGGGTTTCGATTTATACATTCAATGTTTTCACTGTTTTCAGTAGGGCGTATGACAGTTCATATTATATTTAACCAATATAAATTGTAACGCGAATGTCCGCCTTTTTTTTTCGTATTATCGAGGACCGGAGGAAGGACGCGAATGTCCGCCTAATCAAATAATTATTTCGACCGTTGACGACACTAATACTATTATTTTATTTTGATTATAACTTATTAGTTATTTATTTACACAAGAATTATTAGAACGACACTTGGAATTACAAAATCTATCTACTTTTGCTATACTTACATTTATTTCACTATTTGTTTTGCATAACTGTGTACAAGTCCATCAATCATATCATTCATATCCCTATTGGCTACCATCATAAATTATAAAAGGAGCGTGATGCTTCTCATAGTGAAATTGAATTATTCGGTACGTGTTTCGTTCTGTGTACATTTTAATAAGAAATATTATACAAACAATTATTTGCGTGGCTTTTAAAAAAAGCAAACTACGCAAATACGAAAAGAACTGCTTGAAAAAAACTCTGGAAAAACCTTAAAATCCCGTGAAAAGTTTGTACATAATAAATAATTGTTTAATATATTGACTTTTAATTTTTTGTCCGAGAGGGGGGATTTTTCCGTTCGGCGTGGGGGGAGGGATGCACGAATAAGTTTCTAGATACTTTTTTTCTTTTTTATTATTCTTATTCCTAATCTCATTATTATTATTAATATTACTATTTTTATTATTATTATAACTGTGCATTTATCGGCGATTGCACTATTGGGGTTTCTATACGGTTTCTTGTTATCTGTCACAGAACACCGGGTATAAAAGGCCCGGCGAAACGACCAGCATTCACATTCACTGGCTGTCCTCCGTCGTAGCAAGACCCTACCCCGGGCAGTCTTGCGCGATTAAGGAAGGCATCTGGTATCTATATTTTTTGATTTTTAACATATTATACGTAATGTCGCCTGCACATTGCTTATACTGGTATTATTAAATAGTGATTATATTAATACCTATTCACAGCTCTAACATTTCCTTAGCTCAAGCTCTGATATGCATACTGATCCTTACATCTGTATTAAATATTTCCGTTAATGCATATTTTATTTTTTCTGTTTCCGTGTTATGCGACAAATAGTCATTCTTAGGAATACGTTATTCGTAAGTGTTCAAATATGTTTCCCAAACAGAACGTATATATTCGTAAAACCCCGTTTCCCTGTGCGTTATCGTCGTTGTCGATTTATACGCAGGGATACGGCGGGGTACGTTCCGCAGAAATGACAAGTCGCGGGTACTTCGGATCTAGCGAGCATATGGCACAGTTCCAGACGTTCCAGTGACTCGTCAGAGTTCCGCGTTACGGGTGTATCGCTCTCGTTTGAGCTGCCCGTCTCGTGTGCCGCTATAATGATCTGACAACGCGTGCGATTCGATTCTGATCCGATTATTCGGTGGCTGCGACGTCGTTGAATAACATACGAATCTGTTCGAAACATTGTACACATTACGAAAACGTTATGTGTTTTTACATTAATTTAGTTAAGTTTATTATTTATAAGCACCTAATAATGAATATTTTTTTTTTATATAGATTTCCTATAAAAGAAATGAGCAATTAACTCAACTGTGGCCAATCACTGTTAAAAGTGAATTAGTGTAAAATTTGTTGAAAAACACCATAGATTTGACATCTTTTTCTTACATATATTATTATAATAAAACGTAAAAAATAGTGACGTTCACAACATTTAGGATATCGCAGCGGTCGCATAGAAAAAACTCAAAAAAAGTCTAGGTGTGATCACCGCAACCTAACGATTGATTATATTAATTACCCATTATTATTAACCAATTTTTTTTTCACAGTCTAAAAAAATATACAAATATTATGGCTATAGGTTATAGGTATATTTTGCATCAGAAAAAACTAATGATTTACAAAGTCACTACAGCAAATGTTGCGTTTCCAGCGTTGCGTTTCAAATAAATAGAAGGGGTATGTTAAAAAAAAAACGAAGGTGGACTCCGTCCCCCACGTCCACCTCTAATTCAAGCACTGGTGGCATGATGTGCATAGTGCAATACTAGGTCTATGTTTATTATTTTAAAAATTTTGGTGTGTGGAATTTGGTGTGCAATAGCAAAATACCCTAATTTTAGGTCCTGGAACATAGTGTCTAACTTCATTCATTTCTAAATTTTTTAACAGTTGAACTATAATTTACCAATACCTAAACAAAAATATTATTAATTGGTTATATTTATAACATGTGAATAATATTATATTTGTGTTAATTATTTCTGGTAAACTATATTTTTATTTTTTTTTGTAAAAAGGCAACGAATTCATGAAAATGTAATTAATGGTTTTGACTTTTGGTATAGGATAAGTAACATTTTTAAATAATTGAATAATAATAAGACATTTTTTAATACAATCTTTATTTTAACTAACAATTTTATGAGCGATCACCAATAAAATATTTAGTCCTGTATTTTAACTCTAGAAATAATTGAAAGCTGAAAATCATAACCACGCGGCGTTATAGATAGGCTATTTCACTGCACGATTAATGTGTGTTCATTTTTTCGGTAGATCAAGTAAATACCTACAACAATGATTCTTTGCAATTAAGTAAAAATTCTCATTATTACAATTAAATGTATAAATGAAAATAATGAAAAGTTCCTCACACTGAGGTAAAAACTATTAAAAAATAAAAAATAATAATACGTTCATCTTTTCATTCAGAATCTAAAATATTATAATATTATACAATTATGTGGATATGAATTCATCATTTTGTTCAAGACTGCTTAATTGCCACTAATTCATCCTACTCATTACATTACTATACAATGCCTATTAAATATTACGCTGTGTTTCCGTCCATAATAAATATTAATAATACCTATACCAATTGTTTATGTTATAAATTATAATTTGATTTTAAAACTCATCTAGTGCCAAACTTTCTTTTTAGGTAAACTAGGCTTACTTAGGGGCCCTTAATCTCTAAAGGCCCAGGCCCCCGGCCGAGTACAAAAAAAAAATGTCACACAAAATAGATCAACATTGAGAAATATTTCGTGTATAGAATATATTAATTATTTATTTTAAGACTTAAATAAAAATATTATTATGAAGAAGGTAATGACTTGGAAATTAATATTATGTTATATTGTTATGAATATATAAAGTGATAATGTGTATTAGAACCATATTTTATAAGTTTTTAAAAGCAAATTAAAAGCAGTTTTTATTAATAGGTATATATTAAAAAGGTCCCTTCTTTAGTAGCTGTTTTGGAACCCTGAGATCCTTAAGTTTGCATTGAATTATAATATTTAGTCATAGGTTACAAGGTAGCTAAAATAAAGTATATAAACATACAAATGATTTTGGTTTTTAATAATGATGGATAATGGTTCTTAAATTTAAAAAAAAAGCGGTTAAGTGGGTATCGCTCTGCTGTATATAGGGGGTGGGGTGGACCTAGGATTATGGTAAGTTAAATTTGAATGCAATGATAGGTATCATTGTATACGAAAAACGATTCTGAACGAAGATGATTTGTCAGTTTAGGATATATTATATTTAAATATTGTCATAATTTCTATTTTGAAACAAATAGTATAGTTACTATATGTTACTATAGTTACTTTATAGTATCTGTTTATTAATAAAAAAAGTATTTGGCAACATACGCATAATGAGAGTATGAAATTTAATTTAAATTTTGACATATTTCGTATAAATTCGAACTTTAAGCATTTATAAAAAAAAATTGTGACTAACGATTTCGGATTTTTTTTTATCATTTTAAGAACAACTTATAAGAAACCTTGTATTAAATTTTCAAGATTTTCTAGCCACCAAAAAATTTTTATCGGCATTTGAAGAAAAAAACTTAGAAAAGTCGAAAATTTCAATTGTCTATAAGTAGCTTAAAAATGGTAAAAATATTTTGAAAATTTAACTGTAAAGAGATAACCATAATATAAACATTTGGTGAAAATTTCAAGTATTTACAATGATTCGTTTTTGAGTTACAGCAAAATCAAAAAATCGATTTTGTCGAAGTGGTTTTTCGAAAAATTGCCATTTTTCTGTCACTTTTTTTTTGTTTTTCTCGATTTTTTTGAAAACTATTTGAAAATGTTTACTTTTGACCCCCCAAAGTATGAACTTAATGAATTTTCCTATTCAAAGAGGGGCTGAAGTCAAAATTCGGAGCATTATTACTGCTCCAAATGTTGTCGTCAGACACAAAAAAAAAAACACACATCATTGTAAAAGCAATACATTCTTCACTCCGTTCAGAATCTAAAAAAATTTGAAACTATCAAACTTAGAATGTTTATAACTCATAAGAATTTATCATTTAATAAAATTATAAAAAATAAATCATAGTTGCAAAGTAATAAAAAACGGGAACTGTTTAATCATTGCAATTTTGATTACAGAGTAATATTAAATTATTCTTAAAAATAAAAATAGTTTGGCTCCAACTTAGTAGTTAACACATTAAATTTTAAATTTTTACTATTTAAAAAATATTGCTGTTTGATTAGATAATTTGTATACCACCTAATAGCTACAATTTCATCACTAGGTTAATAGATCTGACTCATCATATTGTAATTGTATATTTTATTAAGTACATTATATAGACAATAGATTTATTCCATAAATAATTTCATACTTCAATTTTGTTAAGTTTTCTTAAAATAATATTATGTTATGTTGTTCACATTATCTTTCCCTTTTTTTTGTAAAATAATATATATTTTATTCAATTATTATAGTTTATTTTATAAATTAAATATAATGGTAATATTTTTTCATATCCCAGTTTGTTATCAATTCACAGTGTTTTTTTTCATGTTATCAATTTTTTTTATGTTCATTGTGTAACTACAAGGTCAAAAATATAATGTTAATGAGCAATATATTATACAACATCGATAGTGTTCTTTTTTATTTTTGACACAAAACAAAAATGTGTTAACAATAAAAATAACTTAAAAATATAATATTTATAAATAGAAATATATGTAGAAAAAAAATAATGTTTATTATATTATGATCAAGATGTATATCCCACTAGTCAACAAAGACAGGCATGAAAAAAAACTAAACATTATTAAAATTAAATTTGTGGAAATTCAATTCACTTGGTAGTGGTAGGCGGTTCAATGTCTTCTATATCAAAATCCTTGACCCATTCGTCTGAACAAAAAACAAAACACCAATAAATTAGCTTAATGTTACTGAAAAACTTTTTTAATCTCAGTCTTATTTAGTCTGTCTTATATTTGAAAATGTGTGATATTTTGATAGTTGTTTACCTAAAAACGATAGTAATATCTTTTTATTTAACAATTACCTTTGTCCAAACTCGAAGTGGTAACTGAAGAAGCATTTGATGGAATATCTTCCTGTTTTGATTTTGAATCCTTCTTAATGTCTGTAAAATTTAATAAAAAATGTAATTACTATTTCGATATAAAAATCATTGCATATACTTATTAACACTATACCTTCTGTAGGACTGTTGGACTTTGATGATACTCTTCGTTCCTGATCATATGATGATAATATTTCCTCTTGTTCTTTTTCAGACAACTCTATATCAGACAACGGAGTTAATTCTGTAAATTTAAATTTACCATTGTAAACATTATCCACAAGATATGACATAAATGAATAACCTACCTTTATTGAAATCTATTCTTTCTGCTTCTTGATTTTCTTTTTCTGATCGCCTCTGCTGTTTAGCATCTTCGTCTTCTAACAATGCCTTTCGAAACAAAAATCGATACCAAAAGTCAGCATGAGAAACGGAATCTGGCACAAGTTTCTGATAGTTTTCACGTAACGGAGTGCACTCATTTAATATCTTGTTTAGTTTATCATTAGATAATAAACTACTATCACCACTTTTAACCCAATCCAACCAAGCTTTATATCTTTTATCAAGTTGGTCATCTATTTCCATTACAAATGTATTTGGATCATTAGCCAGAGTATATATTTGTGCCTAGAAATTACCAAAATAGGATATGTAGATGACATAAAATTGAAATATATACAAATTATACTAATTACTTGTAGCCTAGACAAAGTAACTGTGTCTGAGCCAACAATCATTATTGCTTCATCTTCGTCATCAGGCAAAGGGTTTAATGCACTTGACATTTGATCCAGAAACGAACTTACTGATTTCTTCATAGTGTTGGCAGTAGATTCTGGATTTTCCAACTAAAAAGCATATGCTTATAAAAATATAACAAATACTTTAAGTTTAAATCATTAAGCATATAATAAATGGACGTACTTGTAATGTTTCTTTAACGACATTGGTAGTGTTTAAAACAATATTGCTGGTTTCAGTAGTGACTATTGTTGTTAACTCACCGAGATCACGTTTAACCGATTCCAACACTTCAGCAGACTAAAATGGATAATTATTTTATAAAATAAAAATATATTTACTTATAGAATCATTAAATAGTAATAGAAACATCAAAATGTACTTTAGACTTGGCCGCAGAGTATAATGAATCCCACCATCCACCACCTTCATTTCCCTTTGACTCTGAATATACTACAGCTTCTTCGTTGACATTTTCAACATTATCAGGTTGCCTATAATGAATAATAGCAATAATAATTAAACTATGTTTCTATACAATAATATAGGATATAAAATATAAAGTATTAGAAGTAATTAAGTTACAAATAGGTTTTTATATTTAATTTTCAAAATAGGAAATTATAAAATTCAACAAATGTTTACCCAATAATAAAAGAAAATAAGGTTGGAAATCTTAGTCTGAAAAACGTGTTTAAATTCAATTTACTCGTTATTCAATGGCTTTAGTTATTAACTTAAGGTATTATGGTAATATTTCTATGGTGTTTTCATAAATATCATAATGTATTTTATTTTATCCTGCAAAAATGGTATTCTTTCAATATATTTTCAACATCTACTTTAATATTTAATTATTATTATAAGCATAGGGGCTTGCAGTTATACATAACCATTATAATATCCTTCAAAATTTGATACACTTTATTTTTCATATCAATAGTTCTATGCAATAACAGTTTTTTTAACGTTATCTGCCGATAATGTATAACAGAAAAGTAAACGTATCTACTAGGACCTAAAAACCATGACTGGTTACTCACTTGTCAGCCATGGCGCCGCTGTCGTACTTGTCTTTCACAAAAGGTGCCTAAAGAACAGTAAATCCAACTGCTTGGCACCTAGAGAGGTGGGTAGACGCAGGAATATGTTCGAGCTGAGGCTAAATCACAAGACAGCCATACGGCATCTTTCGGCGAAATGCGCTACAGCGCGAAATAGCTGCAGAGTCTAATCAAGCTTGGTGACACGAGATCGTAGACCGTGTTGGCAGCGGTTGTACTTGGAAAATATTTTTCAGCGCCTATACAGTAATTCAAAAGGTGACTGAAAACGATCGTATCGAAAATATAATCAGTAATGACGCTTTCACAGACCCAAACGACAAACGGAAAGCAGGCAACCGCGACAGAAGTCTTAGTCTTGCGACTTACTATAAAAGTAGGTATAGACTATTATAGTCTATGGAGTATAATATACTACTGCAGTTGATACAGTAGACATTAATCGCCCAGTGCCCCAGTCCCCTTTACACAATCTACGCAGAATAAAATAGTTATCACTAGTCGAACTCGCTTAATGATAACGTTATTATTACCGTGTTCGCGGTAACCGTCAAACGTTCTCGCCGCCACCAGTCGGTCTACTCGGCACTCAGCCGCCGTTTAACCGTTATGACGTTAATCAAGCCGACTTCCAACACATGGCAATTGCAAAATATGCTAAATAGTATTATAATACTGAGTCTCACACGAAAATATGACATTATTAACCTTTTTCTTGTGTGTTCCGTTCACGGGTGTATGGACAGAGTACAGACTTTGATGGTTGAGTTAAGGGTAACGACAACCCAAAAATTTTAACAAAAAAGTTTAACAGACCTTCGCCCTTCGGTAACTAGTAAGTCTTTTGAAGCAAATCGATAGGTTGGTCGGTCGTTAAACTTAAAAATTAAAATCCTCATTGTCGTCCGCCGCGTGCCGTGACGGAGAGCGTCGTTCACGTCTATTGCAAACGTTCATAGTTAATGCACTTTGTGTTGAATTCTTTTTCTACGTTATGACTAATGAAGCGCGGAACAATCTGATTCTGGCCATGAACGACCCGTCGAACGTGCTCTATTCTGACGATTTCGTGGTGATCATTGCTGACCAGTTCCCAAAGTCTAAACATCACTATTTAGTTATGCCCAAGGAAGACTTGCTGGACGTTCGATCGCTCAAAAAGGACCACATACCTAAACTCATTTACATGGAATTCAAAGGCCTGGAATATGTAATGTTTAGGACTGGACTGATGGCACAAGATTTACAGTAAGAGTCTGACTACTTATGTGATATAAAATTCAAAAACTTGGGACAATTTGATTTGATAGTCATTAAGTAACAACAGTCAATTAGATATTTTTATTTCTTTTGTACATTAGGACTTCTTATTATTTAATGATGTCAAACAAAATACAGATCATTTTTTATCTTTTTATGATATACCTACATTATATGGAATTATAATTAACCTTATAAAATATTTTACATAGGTTAGGTAAATATCAAAATAATAATAATTTTAAAAATTATACCCACATTTGTGCCTTCCTATTGAGCCAATACTTACTCAGTATCTATTTGGTAAAAAAATAGTTAATTGTTATTCTAACTATTTTGATAAGTTGTTGTTTCACATATATATTTATATTCTCCCATTTGAAATTCTTACATTTTCTTCTTAAAAATTGAAATGTTTTTAAATGGGAGTTTCATCATCTAACTATTAAATTTGATATCCAAATCAAAACGACAATAACCTCTTCATTGATTGGTAACAATTTACTATCATTGATTGAGTATATTATAAATAAATAATAATTAAAACATTTTACAAATCCAGGTTTGTAGAATGACATTGAGCAACAATTTGAGAAATTGGCAATCATAGAGAAGTTTAATTATTTTTATTACCTATTAAAAAGTATTATTTTTAATTATTATTAAATTATAATTAAATATTTTTTTTTAAATTTTTTTTTGTTATCTAAATCTTTTTTGGAAGGAAATTTCCTAATGGCATACAATATATTGTGTCAATATTGCAATACATTTGTAATTTTTAATGTACAAATTGACCTCTTATATTAGATTTCAATTATCCATAAGACTAGTCTATACTATTATAAAATGTTAGTTTTGTTTTAAATGTTACAGAGTTGGATACCATGCTTTTACTTCTATGAACAGATTGCACTTACATGTATTAAGCAAAGATTTTTGTGGCAAAGATATGAAACAAAATCACCAATGGAATTCGTTTAACACAGAATTCTTCATACCTACTCACAGTAAATATAAACAAAACATTAAAAACTAAAAAAATGAAATTATCTATATAAATAATTTATTCTTTATGGTATTATTTATAATAATTTAATTTAGTGCCGCAACTACTGGATGTTCAAGGTGTACAACGCATATTAGCATCCTCAGTCTTAATATTTATAACTCATTTTAAGATGTCTATTATTCAATTTTTGTGTCTTAATTAATCTGAGAAAGGAATATTATTACCCAAAATAATAGTTGTTGACAGCTGAATTTCTAAGAAGCAAAAGTATTCAATTATTAAAATTTTATTATAACTATAAACCACAATTATTTTCAATTTTATGGTTACTGTTACTTCTATCCATTGTTTTATAAATTAATCTATTAAGAATAAACTCTTTGTAATATCTAATTGCATATTATTATTAGAAATGTTCTGAGTAAATAATTTTTTATAAACCGGGTACTGAGAACTGGCAGAGCATAATTTTTAATACTAATCTAGTACAGAGTTTTGACCGAGTAAAAATTTAAATTATTAGTTAATAATTAAATCTTTAAATACTCAGTATTGACTATTGGGTATTTAATAAATAATAGTTATTATTAGTTAAGCAATTATAATATACTACTGTTGTGTGAGCGAATCCCTCAACCAAATCTACAGAGTAAGAGCTGGTGAAAAATGTAGGTAATACACCTGTACCAAGTAAGGACCGGGTAAAAATTTAATATTAAGACGGTTATCGATTAAGGGTCGAGTTTTAAATATGATATCGAGTAATTGCTGGGTACTTGGAACATCTCTAGTTATTATCATAATGTAATCACAGAAAAAAAAAACCAAACAGATTTACTTAATAATTACTTATTTATGTTAGAACAAACAATTTTAAATTAAGATATTATTTTATATAGGAAATGTTATTTTATTTTTATTAACCTCATAATTAAACAATGTTTGTCGTGTTAATACTTCCTCCACTGTAAGTGATAAGTAAATAGTCTTACACTCGTGTAAAAAATATTTTAGTTTCCTATTATTTATTTAGTGAATTAAGGATTCTCTTAAAGTTTAATATAACTTAAAAATATGTGTGATTACTTTATTCCAGTGTTTCCCAACCTTTTTACCACCACGGACCACTTCGACAATATTTTATAGGTCGCGGACCACCTCAATTTTACGCAAACTAGAAAGACCTTTTTTTTTTTTTGCTCATTTACAAGAATACACAAAATTTATCGAAAAATGTTAAATTTTTTTATTTTACTTTATAATTTACATTTTTTTTATAAAAAAGGTACCTTGGACCACAGGTTGGGAAACACTGCTTTATTCCCAAATAAAAAAAATAAGTCACCTTTTTAAAATACTTTGGTTACTTCTTCCACTCTTTAATAATAAATATTCAGTATTGTATATGATATATGTATAGGAGTTAATTTATAAATTATAATGACTTGGTTTTAGACCCTCTGTTATACTCTTGTAGACAAGCCCTTAAACAAGTAGTATTGGCAGTGTTGTAAAGTAGTTGAGTAAAGTATTCAAATACTTTTTTCCGTATTGAATACTTTTTTAAATACTTTTTATTTTAAAGTATTTGAATGATATTTGAATTACTTTTTTTTTACTATTGAATACTTTTTTTCGTTGACATCGCCTACCAATTTATATTATGACAGATCAGCACTTTGAACAAATATTTTTAAAATGCAACACTCAAATTTTTGATTAATATTTATAAATACCTAAAAATAAATTAAATTTTTTTTGTATTTGAAAATTATTTCAAATATTTTTAAAAAGTATTTGAGTAATTACTAAAATACTTTTTAAAAGTATTTTTTACAACACTGAGTATTGGCACTGATTTTATTATTTTATATGAATTTAGATTACTTAAACTAAACAAGATAATATTTTCAACTTTATTAAAATACCAATCTTATCTTTATACATAATAATTTCCATTAAATTCTTGATTGGGAAATATTAGAGTAAAAAAAAAAATCAGTTGTATTTTAGATTCTGAACGGAGTGAAGAATGTATTGCTTTTACATTGATGTGTTTTTTTTTTTTTTTTTTTGTAAAATAAAAAAATAGAAAAATATAATTTTATAAGTATATTTTAGATTTTGAACGGAGTGAAGAATATATTGCTTTTACAATGATGTGTGTTTTTTTTTTTTTTTTTTTGTGTCTGATGAGAACATTTGGAGCAGTAATAATGCTCCGAATTTTGACTTCAGCCCCTCTTAGAATAGGAAAATTCATCTAGTTGGTACTTTGGGGGGTCAAAAGTAAACATTTTCAAATAGTTTTCAAAAAAAAAGTGACAGAAAAATGGCAATTTTACGAAAAACCACTTTTCGACAAAATCGATTTTTTGATTTTGCTGTAACTCAAAAACGAATCATTGTAAATACTTGAAATTTTCACCAAATGTTTATATTTTGGTTATCTCTTTACAGTTAAATTTTCAAAATATTTTGACCATTTTTAAGGTACTTATAGACAATTGAAATTTTCGACTTTTCTAAGTTTTTTTCTTCAAATGCCGATAAAAAATTTTTGGGTGGCCAGAAAATCTTGAAAATTTAATAAAAGGTTTCTTATAAGTTGTTCTTAAAGTGATAAAAAAAAATCCGAAATCGTTAGTCACAATTTTTTTTTATAAATGCTTAAAGTTCGAATTTATACGAAATATGTCAAAATTTAAATTAAATTTCATACTCTCATTATGCGTATGTTGCCAAATATTTTTGTTATTAATAAACAGATACTATAAAGTAACTTACTATAGTAACATAATATAGTAACTATACTATTTGTTTCAAAATAGAATATATGACAATATTTAAATATAATATATCCTAAACTGACAAATCATCTTCGTTCAGAATCGTTTTTCGTGTACAATGATACCTATCATTGCATTCAAATTTAACCTACCATAGTCTGAGGTCCACCCCACCCCCTAATATACAGCAGAGTGATACCCACTTACCTGTTTTTTTTTAGTTAATTGTTTAAAATTTAGATAAAAAAAAAATGAATTTATAAAAATTTTGTTTTCTGTTTTAATATTAAGAAAGAATATTTGATCCTTGTTGATTATTAAACATAAGATATTTGGTACTTGGTTTCATTTTTCATTAATTTCTTCAGTAACATTGAACAGTAAGAAAATAATAGGTTTGGAAATAAATTCAATATTTTATATTATTTGAAAGAGCACGATTGAGTTGACATAAATATTAAATATAAATTTATGAGATGTGACATATCATTTTCACGTATGTTACTTTAAATTACTTATAAATTGTATTTGTATATTAGTGATTTTCGTAAAATTAAAAAAAAATTTTAATATTTATTGGTAACAATAAACTAAATATTTTGATGTGAATGTAACATCCACTTATCCATAGTTTATAGTAGTTATTTTATGATAGATATTATTTTAAAATTTTATATTTAAGTATGTATATTTAATTTAAGTCAACAAATTTCAATATTAATATTTGTATAGTGGACAATTATAATCTATTACTTTATTTTCATACATTCTATCATTGTAAATTATAAAATCACTGATTGTATATAACAGGGGTGGCCAAACTTTTTTTGGCCTCGATCTACTAACATTATACTTGACCTTTGAGGATCGACTTCAATAAAAAATCTAACCACCATGATTAATGTTCGTGTGAGAAGCCTAAAAATAAATTCTAACACGATCGACTTTAAAATCATTTGCGATCGATCGTTTGGCCGCCCCTGGTGTATAATAATATCATGTCAATGTTTGGTATATATTAGGTACTACTTAGCCCATGTAATAGTGTATGATTAAGATTTTTATTGAATTCATTTTTAATTTGCTTTCAGAAATAATTTCTGAATTACAAACTATGGGACATATAGTATTGCCACCCAATAAGAAATTTTTGCATCAACCACTTCAATGCAATAAATGTGATTACTTTACTAATGATATTAAACAATTAAAATCACATTTGAAGTTGATTCACAATCTTCCTCAAATTATTTGATATTTAACTTTTAAGTTGTGCTTAAGTATTGATATATATGTATTTATTATTTATTTGTAATTTTATTATGTAAACCACTTTTAATTTTGACATGTACGAATAAATGCAAATTTTTGGATCCAACATTATTATTATTTATATATTTTCTCAGTTAAAAAAATTGAAACAAGAAATACTACTTACATTAATATAATTAACATAAAAGAAAATAAACAGTATAAACAACACATTGTTTGATTCTGACTATAGAGTAAGGCTAAAGTGATATTGCCTAAGCTCTAATAACATACAATGTATTATGTACTCGTAAAATATTCTTTTAGGTCTTTTTCACAGTTCTCATATGCTAAGCCCAATCCAAAACCAGAGCCCATGATCATTGGCCACTTCTTACCTAGATAAAAAAAAAATTTCTTTGTTTACTTCTATTATATCATTAATATTAATAGTTCAATGCTGTATAAGGCACATCTATAAAAGTTATTTATTAAAAAAAATTGTATATTAATATTAAACTTACGTTTGAAAAACAACAGGGATGCGACAATGCCTACACTCAAGCCACCACCTAAAATGATTAAAAATTATTATAATCAAATGCTATCAGTTTTTATATTATTCAGCATTTAACTGTATATTAATTTCTACTCAGGGATTTAGAACTAGTTTCCGGATTCATCTTTGGGAATTTATCTAAAATTCAAAATCACTAATAACGTTATAACTTATTAGTTAGTATAAAATACAACAGACTGAGTAGAATATTATAATTTATATAATTTATTACAAAACTGAAAATTGAATAAAGATATTTAATACACCGCATATGATTTATACCGATAAATATAATGCCTTAACTGGAAAAGTATAAAATAGGGATTGATTAAAAATCAATAATTATAAAGTACCGTCATAGTGAAGTTAAATAAAATATTAGTAATCAAAATTGGAATTTCTGTTTGAATCTCACGAGTACTTAAGTATTAAATCTTGATAATTGTAAATATTTACAGGTACATGTATTCAAGGGGCTAGGTGCCATGCCTCTTCCACAAATTTGTATTTCTAAAAAATTGTAAATTTTTAAAACAAATTTAAAAAAAAAACATAGGTACCACTGACAACACAAGTGTGTAGTTAAGGATATATACTAATTCTATCTGATGTGTGAAGTATGAATAAACTATAGTAATATAAAATAAACTAGTATGATATTATTTACTAAATCATCTCTTCAACTAAATGTTTGGAGCTCCCCTGAATCTATAAATATAAATTACATATTTTGATTTTTAATTAAGACCTTTTTGAATTGTTGTTTCATTAGTGATAAAAGTTTTACAGAGGAATTTTACAACGATAGGGAGTATATGGTATAGGTTATAATGTTAAAAATGGGCAAAACAAAAAAAAAAATATTTTTATTCGAATTCTCAGAGGTCGATTTATCATTTGTCACTTACCGAATTTGATCACCGAATCATACAGGCACCGATCCACTCGGACGCTGATCTCGTCTTCTTTGTAAACCTTACTCATTTTCACGTTCGTGCCGTTGAGAAAATAGTAATAGACCGGCACGAGCGGTCGGATCCGGAATTCGAAATTTTCGAATACTAGATATAGATATCAAATGTTAGTGTGCTACTCAGCACCTACGACCTACACCTACAATAATAACAGCCGAAGCCCGAAGATAAAAAATAATAAAAATGATATTATGATAAAATAGTGAAGAAAAAGTAACAGGAATTTGCAATTAAAATTGCAGCACTGAGCGCCGTGATATCAGTATGTCATATGTACGACGATGATGCAGTGTCAAAGTTGCTGCACGATAATTATTATTCTGTGGCTGCACTGGACGGCACCTTCAGTATTGATTTTTTAAATAATTAGATCAGCTAATAGTTAAAGTGTTTGTGTTCTGTAAATTCTGTTATACTTGTGATATACCTATTAATTATTAATAGGCAGATAATAAAATAATATTATAATATACAATATAGTATTTACATACATATTACCACAGAATGACAGAACTATTACTTAGTACCTAAATCTTTAAAACCTATTGGCTATATTAAGATTGACTATATTGTGAATGTGAAATAATATTAAAAATTATTAATTGCAATGATTTCAGTAAAATTTAGTTCAATTTACCTCAATATGACTATATCTCATTAATAATAGAAAAATGAATTACAATGTAAATATAAAATATCTTTAGAAATATTATTAGGTAGACCATTTCCGCTCGAAATCGTTTTTAATTGTACTTAGGTATATTATGTAAATCACAGATTTTTTTCATATTTATCTTGTAAATTGTAGATTATGATTTATTATTGGACTCGGAAATTTATCACGTCCATTTCAATAAAATGTACCTACCTATATATTAATACGAGGTAAGTACTAAGTAGTGGTTCAATCAGTAAGAAATCGTAAGTTATTTTTATTTTCAACGATTTTATTAGTCTTTAATTCAGTAACAATAGATTTATGCCAACGAAATTACAAAAAAAAAAAAACAAACAATATTTGTTTTGTCCCTATACACAAAGTAATTTTATTAATATTTTTAACATAGAAATTTACATTTTAAATTTCATAATAATTAAATGAATTCAAAAGTGGCTCGATGTAATATAAAATTTAGCATAAAAAAGAACAAAATGTGCTAAGTTAAAAAGTTACTTGTAGCTTTTAAAAAAACAAAAAACAAATTACAGGCTCGGATTTAAATGCACTTAAAACCATACAAATATGCTCTAAAAATGGCCAAAAATACCTTTAAAGAATGTATTTATACCACAAAAATGACCTTAAAAGCCTATTGTATAAGTCTTGTATACTTACTAAATTTTAAGTATTGAATTGAACAATAATATATTGTTTAATATGTTCAAACACCAAAGATCTTTCTATTATTTGAAAGAATATTTTTGTATGTGGAAAAGTTCCTTTCGACGTCCTCGGATGTAATAGAAGCAAATTTCATGTGACAAATATCATTTGTAGTTAATTCTTCTGATATTTGTGTACGATTTATTTTTAGATAATATTTTGAATAGGTTAAATTTTATCGTATATTGAACAAATAAAACCAATAAAATGACCCAATAATGTTAAAAATGCTCTGAGAATGAAAAAACGTTAATATATGGAAAAAAATGCAAAATAAAATTTGTGGCTTTGAAACACTCGTTGCATGAAACGAATTATGCATTTAGAAAGTTCTTATAATTGATTTTATCAGTAATATCTACGAATAACCTTATGATGAGATAAATGGTGAGGTTTTTATTTTGCATGTTTTTGCATATTTTTGTTAAAATACATATTATTGCATATTTTGATTTTAATAAGAATACGAAAAATGCATGTTTTATACTATATTCCGTAATTAATATTTCGTATTTAATTCTATATCCCTGCTGATTAAAGTATAAAAATTGGTTTTTTTGCAAACATAAATTTTATTTTTATAAATACAATCCTATGGTACAATATATATGCGATAAAAGATTGAATATTTAGTCTGATTAAAATAAACACAATAAATTAGCCGATCATTTATAGGTAGGTACTTAAAAATTTTAAAAAATATGTGGTCGTAGCATGTAACACGTATTTACACTATTGAATGTGAATTATAAATTTTATTTCTCAATGATATTATACTAAGACAAACAAGCAACAGCCAATCACTGATGTATTACAATAAATAAATATTTATTTTTTTACTATATTTTTGTGTATATCTTATAAAAATTTGATTGCATATTTTTTCATATTTTACAATTATTTATTGCATAAAAATCCTAACCCTGGCCCCTGACTATAATTTTTAGAAAAAATAAAATAAAAATGATATGTTTTATCTTACCCTATGTATATTTTTATCCTAGCTGGTTCCCAATCTCTTTTATTCTACTCCTCTTTTGTACATTTTCAAAAATCTAACGGATTTTGGTGTGTAATATCATATTTTAATTTTTATTGTACTTATAATATTGATTTAAGTTGAAGTAAATAAATATACAGTCGAGTCGCGATAAGCTGATAACTCGAAAAACTTGTCAACTCGATTTTATTTTTATTTCTCTAAAAATACAAATTAATATAAATTCGAGTTAGGTATTTCGAAGCGAATTTTTATCTCCCTTCAACTTCGAGTTATCGTAACTCGACTGCTGTATATAATAAATAAACTGGACTTTCTTTCGTCGGACTTTTGTTAGTACATTATCACTCGATATAATATGGCTTCCGGTTATTTTTTTAAATTTATGTAATAAATTATTTTAGATGTACCTACCAGCCGTCCGCGATGTACCAGCCGCAGGCATATCAAAAAATAACAATTATTCATTCAACTTTAGTTAATATAATGTACCAAGATTTTAATTTTAATTATAATTGATTACAGAATATCAAATATGTAACCATATTTCAATTCTATGAAAAAAACCATAGAACTACAAGTATAAATATATTTAATAATGTAAGTTTTAAAATACAAAATATTTATTTTTTTAAACGTGATTTCATAAATTGTTTTTGACTTTTAGAATTAAGCAATTATTTAAGAAGAATGCCAATATTTGATATAAGTTGGTAATTAGAAAATTTTAAATTAACCAATGTTGGACCAAGACCTAGACCTAACATAATGTTAGCAATAAATATTGCTAATTGGTCTAGACATTTTTTAATTGGACTTACATTTTCTTCTGTCAACCTTATTTTCAAACAATACTTTTTTCTACTATTCATCAAATTCACCATATTTTCAACTATAGGTATTTACATGAATAGTATTTAAAACTAATTAGTATACATTATATTATCTATCATATTAAGTATTGATTATAAAAATTATGCATGTATTCATATCATATTACATTTTAATGGCAATTATAAAAACATCAGAGGAACTCTGAATTATACTTTCAATCCTTAATTATATAAAATAAAAAACATATTAATATTATTTTTTTGAATTTTGTCATTATTTGAACTTAATATATTATATATTATAATAATATATTTATTTGGCCATAAAAAAAATTTGAACATGTAATAATAAAAATGTAGGTAACAAAAGCACACATAATTACTGAAATAGTATCTGTTTATAGTTTATATAATAAATAATAATAAAAGTATTTTGCCAACTTTGTACTTACATATTACAAGTAGATCACCAAAATATGTTGAAAATTAAAATAGGTAGGTACTTATGTAAAGAAAAAACTAATTCAACCGTTTATAAAAGTTTCAAGTTTCTACTTCTAGGTACCTAGTACTTTTTTAATAATAACATAAATCTAAAATCGTTTAAATACTAAATTGTTATTTTACGTGTACATTTTTTATTTAATTAAAATTAATATTTTAGACGCTCATAAAAATGTTTTATTTGACATATTATGCTCGAATTATCTTATAATTATTGTACGAAAAACTTATGGACAACCTTGTATTACATTTTAAATTCTTAGCTTTTTTTACGAAATTGTTATTTGTTAATATATTTTTTAACTACAAAATAATAAACATATATTTGTGTTTTTCACTAACTTTAATTTTAAAATCGAATATTTCAAACGCCTATCACAGTATCACTAACAAAAATTAGTGAAATATTTTGAAAAACAAATTATGTAAGAAAATGCCAATTTCAACTGCTTCTGAAAGTATCAGGTTGCTACGACTTATTTTTTTAATAACCAAAAATATATTAAATCGGTTTAAGATATACGTTATTTTACGCGATTTCGTAAAAAATTAAATTTCATACGCTCACAAAATGTTTTCTATATTAACGCTGAGTTTTCTTGACTGCGTTGAACCTTGAAAACATCAATTCGATACGACCAATATTGAAGAAGTTAATATAATAATATTACATAACTTGTCAGCCGATGTACCTTGTATTTCAATATTTACGGCCGGCTTTCGTAAGCTCTTGCCAATGAATTTTCCTCGAGGAAGCACCACGTTCTGATTGCATATTAGGTAGGTATTATTATTCTCGTCAACACCGAAATTTCCATACCACGAGCACGAGCTCGGCAAAATAATTGTGTAAGTATTTTTAAAAAAATTACCAAACTCGTTGTAATTTGTTCAAGTTTGTGAAGGGGGGATGAACGTTTTTAAATTTTACTTATAAACCCCCTCTTTCATATTAAAAAAAAAAAAAATAAATGTAGGTACCTATTTATCACAAGCATCTCTTTTCAGTGCAATAAATTTATGTACGCTGTACACATGTGACACGGCCACACGGGGACAAATAATTATAAAATATTCAGTAATATACTTATACAATAATATTTATTGTTAAATAAGTAAATGTAGTTAACCAGTCTTTTTTTTTTTAAAAATAAGGTGACTAAGGTGAGGAGGGAATTCCTTCCCCTTCACCACATTTACGCCCCTGTCTACATAGGCGTAAACTGGGGGGGGAGAGGGGGCAACTTCCCCCTCTCTAAAAATGTAACGGGGCAATGCCCCCCTTGGTATTTTGTAAATTATGGAATTAGAAAAGTATTGCCTAAAAGACATTTTAGAAGGAATAATTTTATCAAAAAAACTAAAAAGTATAATATTTTAAATGATTAAGAAAAATAAAAATAAATATTAATAATTGATAAATCAAAATGTTATCGTTGATTACCAATACGCGCGGATAGTATAACGCTTATTTACTATTTAGTCTCTATAAGTACCTATACGGTGCCATGGTGTGGCGTAGGGATTGACCGCAGACAGAACAAATGCTGCGTTGTTAAATTAAGTCAAGCGTCGCTAGCTACCGGATAGGTGACCATCTGGGATTTTTAGCGAAAAAGCCATGGCATACATGTCACATACACATACGTGTTAACCCCCCCCCCGTTTAATCCCTACCGTTTTCACCCTTACCGTCAATGGCCATAACTGCCGGGGTTTAATCTAATAAAATAATTAAAAAAAGTGCCTAGGTATACCTATGTAAAATAAAGTTTGCCCCCCTATAAAAATTGCCCAAGTTACGCCCATGCCTGTCTACTTTAAATAAAAATTGGTTGCACAATTTTCAACAAATATATTATGATGAATTGATGATGACAGTCTACAGCACGATTAAAGATATATAATCGTGGTCTACAGATAAAAGAAAGTTGATAGCAAAAGATTAGTTTTATCACAGAATAATAAATTTACAAATATAAAAAAAAAGGTGAGTAAACTAGGTATTATAAGTATATATACTTATAATAAATATTATCAAAACTTTATTTTGTGAACTTGATTGATCAGCGATTAAAAATATAATATATTAATATGTTAATCTATAAAATTGCTTGGTTATTTAAAACTGGTGCAAATTACATAATATACTTATTTATTATTATTTTTTGTTTCTTTTTGGCCCCTAAGTGTCTACACCCACCTACTTAAATTGCCCATGATCTTTGTCACAATTGAATTATAGAATCAACACAGCTTACCCTAACTTTAACAATTGCCAATTTGATTATTAATAACACATAAGTAATAACAAAACACTCAAAACTAGTCAAGTGTTTATTTTTTCATTTAATTTTTAGGTTTTGAGCAAAGCGATACATGCAGAATGCATTACTTTGTAAGTTTTCTAAGCACTTCCGTTGATAATTTACATTGAAATGTGTTGTATTATTTTACCATTAGCTTATAGTTAAAGAATAATGAAAACTCTTCCAAAACAGAATATCTTAAGCACTCAAACACTTTAACTATTAGCTGATCTAATTCAGGACCTTTTTCCCCTCTATATAAATACTATAATATAATATACAAATATAAATTATAATATATTGTTACATACATGTATAAAATATCAAATAATTGATAAAAATAAACAAAATTATGATGAAACATGTTCTTATTGTTCAAATTACTTTATAAAACAATGTTAATAACAACTAGACAACTAAATGATATATTCTAATTAGAAAAAAATATATACTGTATTTGTACATGTTTATGTGAATTAAAAAATTAACTGAACACAAATATTAGTTTATTGTCTGGACTCGCAGTTTTTGAGAGCTTGTTCCTGTAGTTGGTTCGTGTGGACTATTACCTTTGATAATATTACCAGCTAAATCTAAAGCATATTTGTGATCAACCACATTATCTAATGCTTTTTCAATAGCTTCATCTATGTTGTCAATGGTAATATAAGTTTTTGATTTTTCCTAAATAAAAAGTAAATACATTTAAGTATAATAATCATATTCTCACAATTATTAAATTATAAGTGCATATTATATACCTTTTCCAATCTGATAATTTCCTCAACCGCTTCCAGTTTTTTCTTTTTTTCTTCTTCTTTTTCTATAAGTTGTGCTAAAATTTCTTCTCGCCGAGCCTCACGTTCATTTGCCAACCTCTGTTCCCTTTCTAAGGCCACTTCAGCATTCCAATTATCGTTGATATCCATACATTTTGCCCATAAGAGCTCTTCCTTATTAGCGATTTCTTGCAACACCTCTTGACCTGTAAACGATGTCTCCAGTTCATATTCCAGTTGTTTCCTGAAACAGAAATGTAAAACGGATTACTAAGAAAAGTTCCATGTATAGTATACAAGTTGAGCGAATTACTTTGAACACACTCACTGTATCGATTTCATGGTAGTCCTGTAATTGGTGAACAGTTGAAAGAGTTCATTCTTCTCATCGGTGGAAATCTGTGGTCGAACGGGTACGCGGAACATTTTAGACGGAGCTTTTGGCAACCATCTAGGTTTTCTAGTGTACCTAACCGGTTGTTGGTTTATGGCCTTAGTCTTGCACAACAATTTGCCGTACAGTAATTCAACTTTGCACAAATTTTGCATGATTTAGAGAATTGGGAAAATATTAAATAATAAAAACCGAGTAACAAAAGACGATAATATACTCGATATAACGCCGGGAACAACCAAACACGATTCAATAAAACTTTGATAGTTTGATTTTGATATAATATTAAATTCGAACTCTGTTTGAGATATCAATCAGCACATCGTGATCATATCACAGAATTTATTCTGTGATTATATTTTGTTACCAACCGCATGTTTGTTTGATAACTGCAAATAGTGAAAATGTGTGTTCTATTTTCTATTGTTCTATAATATACATTTAATATAGCTATTAGGTATTAAGCTTAGTTTATACATAGAATTAAGAATACTACTGTTTAATGATTTATATCACGGTGACACGGTCTTAGAAGATATGAAAAATATTAAATACTTGAAAATGCTCATAATTCACTTAAAAATTAAAATATCGTTAATAACCAACAACTAACAAGAGAACACAGATAATGTTTTTACCTGAAATTTGACAATAGGTCAATTCACTCTTATATTAAAACTAAAAGCACACTATTGAAACTGAATACTGATTAACGAAAATGTACTATGTCGTAGGTACGTGTTAAGAAGAATCTTGGAAAAAAAGCCTCGTATCAACTAAATACATTATTCGTTATTTTATTATGATTTGCATAATTAAATATAATCACTACATTTATCTATGTAACATTTTTTTAACTTCTTTATAAGTATAGCTGCAATCTGCATTTAACATTGTCAATAATTGTCATTTGTACCTACACAGTACACATATAATTAAAAAAATATTTAAGGGTAAAAATTTAAAGTAATTATGATTTGTCATTTGTACTATATAATTTAAAAAATATTAAATAAATTATTTAAATTATATACAAATGACTATTAATTTGTATTTTTTGATTGTTTTAAATTTTTACTCTTAAACATTTTTAGATTCTGAACGGAGTGATGAATGTATTGCTTTTACAATGATGTGTTTTTTTTTTTTTTTTTTTTATTTGTGTCTGACGACAACATTTGGAGCAGTAATAATGCTCCGATTTTTAACTTCAGCCCCTCTTTGAATAGGAAATTGAATCTAGTTGGTACTTTGGGGGGGTCAAAATTAAAATTTTCAAATAGTTTTCAAAAAAATCTAGAAAAACAAAAAAAAATGACAGAAAAATGGCAATTTTACGAAAAACCACTTTTCGACAAAATCGTTTTTTTGATTTAGCTGTAACTCAAAAACAAATTATTGTAAATACTTGAAATTTTCACCAAATGTTTATATTATGGTTATCTTTTTACAGTTAAATTTTCAAAATATTTTGACCATTTTTAAGCTACTTATAGACAATTGAAATTTTCGACTTTTCTAAGTTTTTTTTCTTCAAATGCCGATAAAAATTTTTTGGGTGGCCAGAAAATCTTGAAAATTTAATACAAGGTTTCTTATAAGTTTTTCTTATAGTGATAAAAAAAAATCCAAAATCGTTAGTCACAATTTTTTTTTATAAGGGCTTAAAGTTCAAATTTATACGAAATATGTCAAAATTTAAATTAAATTTCATACTCTCATTATGTGTATGTTGCCAAATATTTTTTTTATTAATAAACAGATATT
Organism: Schizaphis graminum; assembly: GCA_020882235.1. Lineage (NCBI taxonomy): Eukaryota > Metazoa > Arthropoda > Insecta > Hemiptera > Aphididae > Schizaphis > Schizaphis graminum. The sequence goes on from CM037034.1 coordinate 43,864,455, forward strand.
ATAAAGTAACTATAGTAACATAATATAGTAACTATACTATTTGTTTCAAAATAGAATATATGACAATATTTAAATATAATATATCCTAGACTGACAAATCATCTCCGTTCAGAATCGTTTTTCGTATACAATGATACCTATCATTGCATTCAAATTTAACCTACCCTAGTCCGAGGTCCACCCCACCCCCTAATGTACAGCAAAGCGATACTCACTTACCAACTTTTATAATTATGTAAGTACAAATGACAAATTACAATTATTGACAATGTTAAATGCAGATTGTAGCTGTAATTATAAATATGTTTAAAAAATATTACATAAATAAATGTAATGATTATATTTAATTATGTTAATAATAATAAAATAATCAATAATGAATAATGTAATTAGTTGATATGGGGCTATTTCTTTTTATTAATGTTAGGGACCATTTTTTCCAATTACTGTTAAGACAGAGACAACACATGTGGGTGCTACGTCCTTTACTGTACTGTTTAATCTAGACATTTAGGTATTTTAAAACAGAGTAAATCAAACAAGTCTGTTTGAAAATGCTTAAAGAAAAAAAAACATTGTATTTAACTATTATTAATAGTATACTTAGGTATATTTTATTTATTCACATTAATATATCAAGTTATTACATGCTTTTAAATAATGTTTAGCCTTGATAAACTATATATTACAATTGACAAGTTGTTAATAAAATAATTGAATATTATTCTTATTTAACTCATCACCGTTAAAATTTAAATAAAAAATATGACCCTAAAAAGTTAAAATAAAAAGTCCAATTATTTCGCCTTAAGAATGATAAGAAAAAAATCTTATTATTGAGTTCTTCAAATAATCTTATGTTTTATATTTATAATGTCAAAGAAAATTAAACATGGATCATGAATTAGTCAAGCAGAATGTTAAAAGAAAACCAAATTTTTAATTAAAAATTTCTAAAATAAATAACTCTTTTTAAATTAATAATTTACATTTTTTATTTTTGTACAATGTACATACATACAGGTAAAATTTGTGTTTATACTAAGATAATACAACATTAAAAAAAAAAAAAAATAATGAATATAAAACATTTTTTATGCGTTGGACCTTGGACATTTAAAATGAATTATCATTATCTACAATTAAACGAAAAGATGGATAGACCAAAAAGTCTAATCCAAATAAAGTACAAAATACGTAAAATTTCAAAATCATACATAATAAATTTGTATATTATCACAGTTTATGTATTACTCCATTTTTAAAAATTTATCTTACAGGAACTACACTTAACAAATTATGTTTATATAATATACTATATAATTACAATGCAATGTTTTTTCTTTAAAGTTAAGATGGTACAAGTATACAAAAAAAATAAATATAATATTTACTTTCTTCTAAATTCACATTAATATAAACAACAATTAATATATAGTTAGCGTGGTGAATAAACCCTGTCTGAAAATAACAAAAAATCAATGTATTTATACATATGTATGTAAAATGCATATGGTTTGAAATACAAAACTATATAATGTCTTAATATTACACATTATAATACAATGTAAAGGTTAAGTAGAAGTAGAACTATTCATAGCTATAATATTTTTTCCAATAGTTGTAACTCCTAGACTTGGATTTATAATTTTCATCGCCTCTATAATCTCTGTAATCTTTGTAGTCTCTGTAAGTAGGTACTAATCTGAAAAATAATAAGTTGAAAAAAATGTCTTATTAGTCATGCACAATAATGAATATTTGTGTCTTATAAAAACATAAATATATAACATTGTATAAGTATATACCATTGAAAAGTAACATGAGTAACTTATTTAATTATCATTGGCTCATCATATTTCATACAATTTAAAAAATCCATAAAAATATTTTTTATTATAAAAAGTACTGTGATATTATTACATTTAACTTACCTACAAACTAGGTTCAATTTGCTAACCGAAAAATCATAAGCGCAACTTGAAGGGGGCTTACATGCAAATTATAATAGCCCCCTCCCCCAAATTTAAAACTCAAATTGCGCCTATAAAAAATATCCCACTAGTTGATGATTGGAGCATTTTATATACCCGATAAAATGATAACCGATATAAAATTTCAAAGTAAATATCATTACATTAATTTCCCATTTCAAAATCTACAAAGTGATCAGGGAAAAGTGAAAAATTATAAGTCTCAGATTAAATTTATAAGGAACCTCTAACCTCTAGTAACCTGATTTGAATCTTGTTATACATACAAAATTATAAAGTTGTTAACATACTTGTTATTGGTTGATGATTTATGACGACGATATCCCGAAGAACTAGATGAACCAGAGGATGAACTTGAATATCGTTTACGGCTTTTATTTGATTTTCTGTGATGTTTATGAGTTCTTCTATCAGATATTGATTTGGAACGAGATCGCTCATGACTAATCAATACAAAACAAAATAATAAATTATCGTTTTAAACACAACTAAATAATATTTTTCTTACTTTCTTTTTTTGGATTTTTTTAAATGTCTTGGACTTCTACTACCAGACTTAGTTTCCGAAGGTGTTCTACTTCTACTCCTTTTTTTAATTGGTTTTCTATAAGAATTTAATATAATTAACATAATAACACATACATTTTAGCAAGAACATGAAAGTAAATAAACATACTTATTTGGAGTGGTTGAGCTAATATTTTCAGGGACAACAGTAGTAATTCCATTACTAGGTGGAGGTACGACAACTTCTGTTTGTACAACAGGATGAACAATAGCTGCTCTAGCTTTTTCCTTAGCATGATCATATTCTTTCTTTAACTCTTCCACTCTCCTTTCTAAGTCTTCTGTGATAACCTGAAAATGATTATAAACAAATATGGTTATACTGAACATAAAAACTATGACTCTCTACTCACTTTAGGTCTGATATAAAGTTTGAGTATTTTGCGACAGATGTCCTGGATGTCCGTTTCATTCGAATTGAATAAAGAGTACCATGCTGGACTTTTTGGTAATGGTATTTGTAATTTCCTGGCCGACAAATATATACAGGCACAAGCAATAGTTTCTGGATCAAATTGAACAAAAACATCGGTTTGTAATGAGTCATTCATGTAGTTCCAGGACATCTGCATTAATGACTGGTGTTTCTCAAATCCAAGTGCCTGTAGGTACATGACAATGAGTTTATGTGGGTGTTTAACATGCACGCAAAAGCCAAGCTCCTTGAGCACGCGTCGTTCCGCTTTTATTACCTGCGTCTTTTTTTGTACATAATTTTGATCAAGAACCAACGGCGTAATCAATCTGCAACAGGGGCGGGGTATTTTTGGGTCTTGTTTTGGACTAGTGATCACATGGAAATACCATGGGTGAGACAAAATAAAGAATGATAGTATGATCAACCACAACTGACTATTTTTTTTTATATTAAAATGAGGTATTTAAATAAAATCTTTCAATTAATGTTTATATTTACATTTATTTACTGTTAGTGGCATTTAATCCTATTTATGTTTGTTATTTAAATGTAATATTCTTACAAAAATTCTTAAATTATAAATAGTAATCTTATATTTACTAAATAATAAATTAAGTACATTGTACTCAAATCTATTATAATTTATTGTTACATTATTTTGATGTTTTTAATAGTAATGAATAATGATTGTTATATAGTCATATTTTTCATCGAAAATTTAATGATTAATTTAAACGAATATCATATTATTATTTATACCAATATAAGTAGATAATAGAATGTTGTAATAACATAATATTATTTTCATTAAAAAATAATTAAGTTCCTGGTAGATACCACGAATAAAAAATTGTATAATATAAATAATGCATTGTTTAAATGCCATATAAATCCTTAATCCAAAACACATTTATTATCTTGAAACATAAAAATATTAATTATCAAACCATCAAGTAATTCAACAATTATTAAATTTGTCCTGTTAATTAAATGCTTTGAATTCTTGGCTTGATTCCACGCGCATTTAAAAGTTTACTAATTTAAATATTTAAAGCATGGTTTGTCCATATTTCATTAATTGTTTAAAACAATTAACATTCACCTTCAAACAAAAATATGAAAAAAAAAAAAAACAAAGTTCACTTCAACTTCTGATTTAATCCAAGTCCGTTTAAACGTCTACAAATAGAGTAGGTACCTTATGAGATGTAGAAAAACCATCATGTGGCACATATGATATCTTCACACATGATTTGCTATCTTGAATTCCGTTGTGTTTGCCATTGTGTAAAAAAGAGTTCTTAATTATCTGTGAAATTCTTTGTTGCTTGATACAAAACTTTTATGGTTAAGTATAATCACTAAATTAGAGCACATTATGTTACAATGTTATGCACATTGGTTTTATACTATACCTCTCTTTTTGATAAATACATATATACATATATATTTTTAATTTTTTTTTTTGGACAGACCCTAACACTTTTTTTTTGAGAGAAACCATATAGCTTATTTTTGGTTAAATCATGTTACAATATAATTTTTTAAGGGGTCCAACAGTGTTCTTGACGTGACGACCATCAATTTCAACGTGAATCCACCACGTTCGCTTTCCTCTCCACAATTCAAACCGAGGGCAACTCACCCGGCGGTCAGCTGTGGAAAGTATCTGCGAAAACGCAAGTTATAAAATAAATTTGTGCTTTATATTTGCACTTGGATTAACATTAACAACCACTGACTTTGTTGCATTAGACAATTTACAAATAAAAATAAATAAGAACAAAACAATTGCAACAAAAACAATGGATTTCTGTGCACCCTACAGTTATCGCATAAAGTCAACACATTGTAATTTTAACTAAATAATAATAAAAAAAATAGTTAATATTAGATATAAATAAATAACAGAATAAAATGAATAGGCATTAACATTTAATATGAGTACAAGTTAAATTAATATTTTTCTATATACAGGTACAGTATGCGTACTCGTACATTACTAATGTTTTGTTTTTTAATTTTGTAGATTAACACAATTAAACTGCCCTAGTATTTATATACTTAATATCAGTGGTGTATTGGGGGGTATACGGGGGTATACGGCGTATACTTACTCCTCTAGTTTTTTTTTTAGCGTATACTCTCTAAATAAACGACGATACGCGGGTATACGACCGTATAGCTCCGTATACCTGTTAAGAATTTTCAAAAATGAATAAATGCACTAAAAATACTACAAAAATGACCTTAAAGAATAAAATTCCCTAAAAATGCAAAATAATAACTGCTGTACCATAAAATTCTATATTTCATGAATTAAATTTCTATAAAAACGAGCCTCAAATGTAATCATTAGAAAAAAAGATGCAAATGCATCAAGTTCCGGGCCCTAGCAATCATGATTAGTATTTAGTGCACTAATCACTAAGTTATTAGCAGTTAGTAAAATTAAAATAGTAACCATTCTAATTTCTTAGACTGTACTAATTGTTTAAAGTTTTTCTCTGGTCAATACTGATAATTAGAATAAATGTTGTTAGTGAATTCGAGCGAAGCGAGAAAAAATTTTTTTTTTATTCAATGTTATAGGTATATCTTTCAATCTTTGACACCTAAGATCTAGAAGGCGTATACCCACGAATATTTTTAGCAATACACCACTGCTTAATATTTAATATATATATTAAATATTAATTCGCCCATATATAGCTACTACTATGTATTAAATTCGAACTGCCATGCAAGATTTAGAAAAAACAATTAAATGATAAAATACAAGAATAAATGTTATGCTGATATCCATTTATAACTATAAAATGTATTGACATGGGAGCAATGCTTAAGTTCTCTATTATTCAACCGAGACACTTTTAACAAGTAAATTAAAATAAACAAAGATTCTTTTCATCAATATACACCAAAGTACTTTATAATAGCATTAAAATTTGTTATAGAAAATATATTGTTCCTTTTCTCAAATATATAAATATTTTTTGTTAACAAAACTTGTACAAATATAAAATGTCATCTGTAAATCTATCTTTTATTTTGTATTTATCATATCTATAGAAATATTAAAATATTTAATGAATGTGCATTTTGCGACTGCTGTAGGATATCTGAAAGTAATTAAACAACTAAATAAATTTAAATAATCTTAAATTAAGTGGACACCACACTCCAATAAAAACTTAATTAAAAACCTTTTGAGCGGACAAAGACCACTTGGTCTATAGTCCTAGTTTAAACTTAATTTTCACCATAAAAAGAGAAGAACTTTAAAGGTGCTGTGTGATTTTTTTTCAATAACCCTAAATGATAAAAGTTAATATTATTTTAAAATTTGACAAACTTGATAGAAAAAATTTGTTTCTTACTATAACTGTAGTGTACACGGTATATCCCACTCAAAATCAGTTTTGATTTTTAAATGATTCTATAATCATGTAATATATTCCATAATGTAGTACCATAGTAGCACTAGTTAAGTTTTTTGAAATAAGTATTAAATTACAGTGAATCCGCCTTATAACAATATCGAAAAAGATTTAAAATTATGGTTTTTATTAACATTACCTACATTTAAATCTTAAAAAAGCAAATGAGTGACGATCTCTTATTATTTAAAAAGTAAAATGTAATTAAATTATGAGGTGAAAAAAATATGTATGAATATAGAATGTTTAAAAAGTTGAAATTATGGATACCTATTCATTCCATCAATCTTCCATCAAAATGAATGTTCATACATTAACATACTCAACTATATGCGTAGTTATACATAGGATTCGGAACAATAAATAATTCAAATTATGCTAACAATATAATTTTAAAGTCAATAAATAGAAGATTGAATGAAATAAAAATGATAACTATGAATTATTGGTATACATATTTAAACTGGGTTAAAACTTAAGATTTACTTAAGTGTATATGCTAAGTTTATACCTAGATTAATATAAATTGGTAAGACAAAACACGCCTTATAAGATAGACAGGCAAATATTATATATTTTTTAAATTAAATTTGACACTAACTTACCTTAAACTAAAGTTAATCAATTAATATATCTACTTTTTATTTAAAGATATATTGAATAGGATTTAAAGAATATTGATAAAATTTACATATTTACTTTCTGGGTTAAAAGAAGTGTTGTTACAGGTTTACCTAATTTGAGTAATTTAAAAAATTAAAATTGGAAAATATAACATTTATATTATCTTTGTCTAAATAAAAATGGAAATTTAAATATGGAAACATAAGCTAGCAGATTAGTCAGTTGTGATTAAAAATATTTAAACAAGATTCAAATGAAAAAAAAATATTAATTATGAAAAATAAAACCACTTCAACTTACTTTTGATTTAAAACTTGACGGATATGATGATAAACATTAATAACATCACGAATACGTCTAGGAGATTCTTCAACTTTAGAGGCCAAACATGTGCATGCCATTGCAGTTATTTCCATTGGGTGACGAACAAAGGATTTTGTGTAGTAAAACCGCTGAAACAACACCTGCCCAGTTGCCATTGCAACCTGAAAAATCAAAATCATGTTGCAATTTTTAGTATACAAAAAAATTAGTGACTCAAATTAAAAACTTAAATTGTTTACATAATAGGTAAGCAGTGCATGAGTGTAATGATTTTGCATATAGATTTATTTTATTGTAAATTCAAAGTAATTGATACACAAATTGGATTCAAGGCATACCAATTCTAAAAGGTGTGTATTTAGGGTTTTTAGTAGTTTTTTTTAGTTATTAATACTCAACATACAGGATATAAAAATGAATTAATATTTTTATTTTTATTTTAATTACATAATGTAGATATTTGAATAGATGTTATAATAATGAAGACAATAATCTGTCATAAAAATTATGATTCAACATGTTGATACATTTATATTCCTTAACATACATTGAATTATTTAAATATAGTAAAACTAGCTCAAGACGCTTTCCTGTATAAGACGCTATTTTCCGTCGATCCCTAGGGCCTAGACATTTCCTAACTAGATCAAGAAGAAAAAAACATTAAAATTCAATAACAAAAAAAAATATATGTATGTTATGATAATTAATTTATAAGTGTATTAATTGCCCATTAAATTATGTTCAATGATAAAAAAAATTAACTCCATACTTCGATCCCCCTTTTTTTTTCATTTCCGTTAAAGACGCTTGTCTCTTATCAAGTGCCTTAAGCAAGATTTACTGTGTTTATGTATGTAGATTATAGGTAGTCATACCACTTAATATATTCTTATTTTTAGTAGCTCATATTTGAAAAAATATTGAATAGAAGTAAAATAATAATTGTGAATTAATGTTTATAAACATATATTTATTTATCATAGTTTTATACTATTAGTTATATTATGAAAAATGTTGGCAAGTCAAATACAAAATATTTAAATTGTTGATAGGTTAATCTCAAAATATAGGGTATAAATTATTTTTATTGTGTCAAGATATTAGCTAAAAATAAAAATAAGATATATTTTCTTTTGGAATGAACAAAAAAAAAAAAAAAAAATAGTTTATTCAATGTTTTTAAATTTGCCTCATTACTAGTACTTATATAACAATATTATTAACATAATTGATAGATGAAATCACAAAATTAATTATAAAACTAGTCTAAAAGGGTCTGATTTTTTCAGAGGTTTAAATAGTTAGATAAAGTACCACAATAAGCATCAAAGAATGTGACAAAGTATCAATAGCAACAATTTAAAAAGGTAAAATTTAAGCCTATACCTACCTAAATACTACAAACAATAATGCTGGATCTAATATTTTTATCTTGGGCAAAATATAAAATTAGTTCCCTCTCATAATTTAGCCCACTCTCCCTATTATTATACTTTAATACCAGTTACTACATATGTACAATATATATATATATAATATATGAATAACATTCCGTGATAATTGTTAGTGTGACTATGTTGAATTAAAACTATATAATTTGTAAATATTTATGTAATAATAATCTGATTTGTTTTGAAAAAAAATAAATGTAATAAAAAAGTATGAGTTTAAAATTTGTGCCTGGGGCATGAGCACATTCGAGTACTGATTAACAACATATAAACCACAATACTGCAATGTTGATGTATGTTATCTAGTTATCTAAGTAATTAAATTATGGATTAAATAACATGGTAATTTATTGGAATCAAAAACAAAGGGAAAAAAATCGTGAAAAATAAAAGTTGACATAAGGTGGGGGTCTTAGACCTTGGCGCACGACGCGGGATATGGTCTATAGTTTAATAATAACATTATCATAATATCCGTCTCGGTGGTCGTCCTCCGACTACCATTATAATTGGCAATAAGAAAACCATGCCAGAACATGGACCCGATGGGTGTTATTGTTACGATAACAATTTTGCGTGGCTGAAAGTTGGGACAAGTGTATACGTTATGCAGTAACTGCACCCGTCAATATAAGATGTCCATTATGGGTACATACGATTTACAATTTCTTACCTGGGGCAGTTTAAGTAGAATGCCAGCGGTTTGAATCCATTCACAGCCAACAATTCTCAGGTCGACTTCGGTTTCGAAATCTAACCCATCGATCATCGACGGTGTGGACGTGAGTTTTTCCTTGGGTAACAGTACGTTGCTAAGTGTCAATAGTACCTTGGTGGGTTGTTTTAATACATGGCGGTCGTGGTTTACGTCCGCACCCGTTGTCGTAGCAGCAGTTTCCATTTTACACATCACCCACTACGCGAAGAAAAAGCGTAAATTCTTCGTCACAGGGTTTTGAGGGAGAACACTAAACACGTTCTGGACGGAGGAGAATTAGGAGCATAGAAAAGAGATTGCAACTTGTGACGATTGAATGAAAGTTACTTCTTATTTCGCATTTGCGAAAAAGAGCAGAAGGTAGGTTACTTTACTTACCAGACGAGCGTGAAGTGTAAACAACAAACATGGCTGCTACGACGTTATGGCGGTTGCTCAGTGTTGCCAATATATGAGTCATAAATATTATCTAAATAATTGTGGTCATGGTCATATCTGTGATTACTGACAAATGATTACAGATTAAGTATCAATGGGTTAATGACTTACTAGTTACTTACTAGTTTGTACTTTTGTAGTTACTAGTTACTACTGTAACTAGTTAGTACAACAGGCCGTGCCACAGGGGCGAAATTTCAATGAAAAAACTGGGGTTCTGAGCTCCTCTATCTTTTTTTTATGATGTTATCTTAAGGTTATGGATACCTGTGTTGTAACCATGAAGACTAGAGATATCTCTAGTCTTCATGGTTGTAACTTATGTGGATGGTGGTCACTCTGACCGATTCCCTCTCCAATTATAGTGTGTGAGTGTGACTACTGTGGTCTGTGACTCAGTGACTGTTTCTTATTCTTTTAGTTAGTAGTCAACGGATAGTGTAAGACGCTGTAATGTCCGCCTGAGTGATAAATTGTAATTGTTTGACGTTCCTAATACAGTCTTGTTTAAAGAATAATATGTTGAACTAAAGTTATAAAACGATCTTGTTGAGTTACTTAATTTTATTGGATTTACCAAACAATGTCTTCAGCGTCTTCTAACATTTCAGAAGTGGGATCAGAACGTGCGTGTATCGTGGTTTTCGTAAAGTTATAAACACGGGAAAGTGAGGTTATACGCCATTACCCATTCGACGTTTCGGTAAAGTGTCGCACGATGTAAAGTGTTCGTCGATCACCGTGGTAACGTCGGTTATTGGTAACCGTAATCGCTTATCTCGCATTCAACGTTGTCACTGTTGTTGATACCCTATCACTAGACGTTGTCGTTTGTCATTGTTGTTGACAAACGCAATTACACGAACTCGTGCGCGAAATAACTTACGACGAAGTCATGAGTGATGACGCGAACGGTTCGACGGGTAGATCGACCACTGACTCGATCGGCAATGACCCAACGCTGCAGTCATTATTAGCTTTACTAGTCAACAATGTCATTCAAGCGCCGAGTATCAACAACGCTTATCAAATTATGCCGGACTTATCTCACACTGTCGGTGATTTCGACGGCGAGTGTGAACTCGGCGGAGAAGCTACCTCGTGGCTGAATAATCTGAATGCCACCGCGGGATTTCACAAATGGCCCAGTCCTCTGAAGTTGCAAATGGCCCGACGGCATATGATCGGGGCAGCGCGCGACTGGTTTCTGAGCAATATCGACGAAATTACTACGTAGGCAGAATTTGAATCGCTATTCAACAAAACTTTTCGTGCGGACACAAGTTTCTCGCAACGATATGCACAGATGCAAGCCAGAGTGCAGATAAAAGGCGAATCGAACACCGCCTACTTTCACAATAAAGTGAGGCGATGCAAGCTAGTTAACCTCACATTCGCAGACACCAAAGAACAAGTATTATTAGGATTGTGGTCGGACGAACTATCGCGGACACACTTAACCACCAGGCATACGAACACGAACGAACTCCTTGCAGATATCTTGGCATACGAGCGTGTGAAAAAGGGACGTGCAGAAAATAGTTGCATAGACAAAACTCCGTGGCGCCTAAAAACTGTCAGAGAAGTCGACAAACGTATTAGTGCGAAGCTGCCCAACGTCGCTACAGCTGGTACTGTCGCATCTGAGGACAAGAAAAAAAGCGTAGTACCTAGTGAAATTAAGTTACGCTGTTGGAATTGTCAAATGACGGGGCACAGCCGACGTGACTGTCCTTCGCCTCGACGCAATAGCGATAAGTGCATTTCATGTCACTGGTTCGGCGGTAAGCACCACAAAACCTGTACGGTAGAGGATAAGGAAGAGGGAAGGCCAAACGTGGACAAGAACACAATGTGTACTTCAATAGGACCTGATCGACGCAGTGGTGGCACTTTGCATGAGAAACAAGTAAATTAAAATGGTATGTACACGATTACCGGTCTTATTGATTCAGGTTCTTCGGTATGTATTATACGAGAAAGTGCTGGACGGTGTAATGATTGAGAAACAAGAGTGCTTATAAGTTAATCAGAGATTATTATATATTTCTAAATCATTACTTGTTGAATAATTATTACTTGATGATATTACCTCTCTGATTCCTGTGTCGATTTGTTTATTGCAATCGCAGTTCGTATTCAAGATATGATGTGTTATGATTGATTTATATATTAAAATAATAACACTTTTTTTTAAACTAACTTTTTATTTATATTTAACTTTATTTTATAAACACATGAATTATATTTTAACAAATATTACACAATTAGATGCGGTCTAATTTGGGAGCCTGACAATACAACACTCTTCTTTGGTTTTTTATGGGCTCAGTTTTCTAGCCCAGGCTGGACGATGGAGAGGAAAGAGAAACCTTACATATGGTAATAGCATCAAAGTTCTTTACTATCATGTCAATATCACTTCTTTCCTCAATCCTATTTTCAACATTAACATTTATCTCTTCAATTTTATCGTTAATTAATTTTAGAGCATAGACTCCTTTAAAAGAAGAACCCACGCAGCTGTCGCTGACATAAAAGATGTTTACTGATATTCTTGAATTCATTCTGCAAATTTGGGACCTCTTTTAAAAGAGTTTTCAGGTACATCGGTATGCATTATACGAGAAAGTGCTGGACGGCGATGCGGTCTAATTTGAGATACGACACTCTTCTTTCGATTTTTCATGGGCTCAGTTTTCTTGCCCAGGCTGGACGATGGAGAGGAAAGAGAAACCTTCGACTTAGTAGACGTCGAAAACATTCCACTCTCTCTCTCTTCCCGTCTGCGTCTTCTCTGGTCATACCTCTGGTCTATCTCCTCTCTTATCATAGCGATAGCGAAACTAGGTATCAATATCTCTCCAACCGCATTATCATTCTCAGACCCAATAAACCTCGTTCCAGAATATAATGTCGCGTCCACTCCACCGAATAGACTTAATCTTACCATTTCATAATTTAATTTAACCCTCTTGATCTACGCATCGGAATAATTTTAATGCTGTTGTTAGTTAGACGTAAAATTATCTCTTTTTCGATTATACATATGGTAATAGCATCAAAGTTCTTTATTATCATGTCAATATCACTTCTTTCCTCAATCCTATTTTCAACATTAACATTTATCTCTTCAATTTTATCGTTAATTAATTTTAGAGCATAGACTCCTTTAAAAGAAGAACCCACGCAGCTGTCACTGACATAAAAGATGTTTACTGATATTCTTGAATTCATTCTGCAAATTTGGGACCTCTTTTAAAAGAGTTTTCAGGTACATCGGTATGCATTATACGAGAAAGTGCTGGACGGCGATGCGGTCTAATTTGAGATACGACACTCTTCTTTCGATTTTTCATGGGCTCAGTTTTCTTGCCCAGGCTGGACGATGGAGAGGAAAGAGAAACCTTCGACTTAGTAGACGTCGAAAACATTCCACTCTCTCTCTCTTCCCGTCTGCGTCTTCTCTCGTCATACCTCTGGTCTATCTCCTCTCTTATCATAGCGATAGCGAAACTAGGTATCAATATCTCTCCAACCGCATTATCATTCTCAGACCCAATAAACCTCGTTCCAGAATATAATGTCGCGTCCACTCCACCGAATAGACTTAATCTTACCATTTCATAATTTAATTTAACCCTCTTGATCTACGCATCGGAATAATTTTAATGCTGTTGTTAGTTAGACGTAAAATTATCTCTTTTTCGATTATACATATGGTAATAACATCAAAGTTCTTTACTATTATGTCAATATCACTTCTTTCCTCAATCCTATTTTCAACATTAACATTTATCTCTTCAATTTTATCGTTAATTAATTTTAGAGCATAGACTCCTTTAAAAGATGAACCCACGCAGCTGTCGCTGACATAAAAGATGTTTACTGATATTCTTGAATTCATTCTGCAAATTTGGGACCTCTTTTAAAAGAGTTTTCAGGTACATCGGTATGCATTATACGAGAAAGTGCTGGACGGCGATGCGGTCTAATTTGAGAGCCTGACAATACGACACTCTTCTTTCGATTTTTCATGGGCTCAGTTTTCTTGCCCAGGCTGGACGATGGAGAGGAAAGAGAAACCTTCGACTTAGTAGACGTCGAAAACATTCCACTCTCTCTCTCTTCCCGTCTGCGTCTTCTCTATATCAATATCTCTCCAACCGCATTATCATTCTCAGACCCAATAAACTTCGTTCCAGAATATAATGTCGCGTCCACTCCACCGAATAGACTTAATCTTACCATTTCATAATTTAACCCTCTTGATCTACGCATCGGAATAATTTTAATGCTGTTGTTAGTTAGACGTAAAATTATCTCTTTTTCGATTATACATATGGTAATAGCATCAAAGTTCTTTACTATCATGTCAATATCACTTCTTTCCTCAATCCTATTTTCAACAATAACATTTATCTCTTCAATTTTATCGTTAATTAATTTTAGAGCATAGACTCCTTTAAAAGAAGAACCCACGCAGCTGTCGCTGACATAAAAGATGTTTACTGATATTCTTGAATTCATTCTGCAAATTTGGGACCTCTTTTAAAAGAGTTTTCAGGTACATCGGTATGCATTATACGAGAAAGTGCTGGACGGCGATGCGGTCTAATTTGAGATACGACACTCTTCTTTCGATTTTTCATGGGCTCAGTTTTCTTGCCCAGGCTGGACGATGGAGAGGAAAGAGAAACCTTCGAGTAGACGTCGAAAACTTTCCACTCTCTCTCTCTTCCCGTCTGCGTCTTCTCTCGTCATACCTCTGGTCTATCTCTTCTCTTATCATAGCGATAGCGAAACTAGGTATCAATATCTCTCTAACCGCATTATCATTCTCAGTCCCAATAAACCTCGTTCCAGAATATAATGTCACGTCCACTCCACCGAATAGACTTAATCTTACTATTTCATAATTTAACCCTCTTGATCTACGCATCGGAATAATTTTAATGCTGTTGTTAGTTAGACGTAAAATTATCTCTTTTTCGATTATACATATTTGTGCATTCGGGGGACATCGGTTTTTTACCATCTTTACCGATAGCAATTGCACTGCCGTTCCCGCGTATATGAACATAGAGACACCGCGCAACTAGAGCACTATAGTCTATAATAGTTCCTTAGCACCATAGTAAATTAAATATACAAATATTTTTATATTTGCTACTATAATTAAACTTATTTTACATTTTATATATCTTATCTTATTGTATATTTCAATAATAATATCTCTGTTGTTTTATTGTATATGTTACCAGCAGTATGGATAATCCGGTGTTTTGTGAAATGCCTAGGCCTAATACCTGAATTGTCTATATTGCCGGTGACATATACATTAAAATGTTATGATTTGCTGTGTATTAACCTGTCTGTAATTGTCAAAGAGAAATAAAAATATTCTAAATTCACAAAACTGGTGTTATTTATTCATTCCTTACGTACCTACTCTAGAATCCTCTTTTATTTTTAATTAGCTATTCAAGTGGTTTTTGAACACTATACATATACATATATTTAAAATAATGCCTGCATGTGCAGTTCATAATTGGAGGGCAAAATCAAATGGTAAAGTTATTGTCATTCATATCATAATAAAATAAATATTTAAAATTCAATTTTAAATATAACCACTTAGTGTTGTTGTTTTACACTTTTACAAATTAGTAGTCAATGGGCAGTGTAAGACGTCGTAATGTCCGCCTGAGTGATAAATTGTAATTGTTTAACGTTCCTAATACAGTCTTGTTTAAAGAATAATATATTGAACTAAAGTTATATACGATCTTGTTGTGTTATTTAATTTTATTGGATTTACCAAACAACGTCTTCAGCGTCTTCTAACACCTGTTACTATTGAAATCTAAATTAACATGAAACAATTTGGAGGGGAGGGTGCTAAGCACACCCAAGCACTCCCTCGAATTACACCTGTGGAGTACAGAATATAGTGTCATCGAAGTTCGTGTTATTATTTTACAATGATTCCGGAAATCGTTTGGAAAGACTTTAGGAAGGGTTATCGGTTGTGATCTTAGAAAATAATTTTTAAAATAATGGTAAAAAAACAATCAAATTTGATTTTGTTTTTGCCAAAAAGAATTATACCCAGAAAATATAAACACCAAATGTTTTCTAAACATTAAATTTTTTTTTTTATTACTTTTGATCTTTCTGCTAAATAAATTAATATATTTTAATTTTCTTTAACAACGAAATTCATTCAAAAAACTAGAAAAAAAATCGTTATTTGAACTATCAGTAATCAGAAAAAATTAGAACAAGTAAAATTATATTTTTAGGGAGAATACGAGATCACGCTAGGCACGTATATTATCAGGTTTTACATAATATGATGCAACAATAAAAATCTTTATCCTACTTAAAGGTTAAATGATGTCACTGATCAAGAATAGTTCAAACTGAATTAAAAACCTTTAGTTTAGATAGGTATTTAATAGAATTAAAGAAATAATCTGTATCAAATTATTATTTCTCTTTATACTAGTTTTTAAAAGTAAAAATTGATAAGAAAAATCAATGTTTTATAGTAGATTGTTAATTTCAGTTATTGTTAACTTATAGGTCTAATACTTATATTTGGATAATAATAAGGATTTAAATTGGAAGTAACCTCTAATCCCCATTCCCTATTATGAAATTATAGTATATAATTACAGTACTTATGAAATTATGCTTATAAGTTATAGGTACCGAAAATCACATAGAGGATTATACATATTTTAGAATTATAATACGTATTTATAGATCTTGATAAATATTACTAGATTAGTTACAGTGAAATGCTGAAAACGTATTGAATCTATTGTTGACTTGTATGAGTTATTAAAAGGGATAAGAGAAGTTTTTATTAAGAGAAGCCAGCATTGACATTTTGACAATATCTCTCATCAATCTTAAAAAATGTTACTAAATAGTAAATTTATCAGCATGGTTCTTATTAAAAATTTTAAGTAGGTTAGTAGGTCATTGTCAAATCATTTTTCTTCATATCCACCTCATACTCATTGAGAATTCGTTGAATGCTTACGAGCATAAGCTTTACTTCTGTATTACTCTAAAAACATCATCAAAATAATTTCATTAGCACAGTGGCTATAAATATTTATGTCATATCAAATAAATACAATTTATATCATTATGGTTGTAATTAATTTTGAGTTGAAAAATAAGGATAATGAGTAGTATCAACTATTCAGTATTATTACATAATATATGGTAAAAATGTAAAATGATATACAGGAGTCAGGAAGTATTTTTGATGAGTAATTTGGTGTTTCTGTAAACAATGTAAGTACGAGTCATTTGGTATTTACTCCAAATATGAACTTATCATATGTGTTATGAATTAATGATGTATGATTAATTAGCAATAATCTATTATTTAATCATAATTTCTAGTAATGACAGTATATAAGTGAACGAGAATAAGTACTTAAAAAGAATCAACATTAGATTGTGTAGTTTTCGTTAAAGATGTGTTTGGAACAAAATTAATTAGAAAATTAATTACTAGATCTAAATTTTGAAAACAAGGGGAATTCAATAGTGCATACATTTAATTACAGAGAGAAAACCAGAAACTTTAATTTCTATTTGTTATGGTAATTCAGAGTATAAAAAAATTTAGAAAATTATAATAAATAAATGATGTTGGAAGAAAATTTCCAAATTTTTAGAACTGAGAGACAAAACATGTATAGAAATCTACTTTTGATTCAACAATTGGTTAAATGAATATGAAACTAACTATCATAATTAGGTTGAAATATGTATAAAAAGCATGTTTACCAATTATTAATAATTGCATAACTGAAATAATTTATAACTGAATGAATAAAAATAACTAAAAATAAATAACTAATACATTTAGTAATGAAAATGAGATTATCTTTGTTGAGATTCTTCTAATAAATTTGTCAGCTTTTGTCGTAACCGTTTATTGTTTTGACACACACAGTTTATGACAGCTAATAGTTGTTTATGTGTGTATTCCTAAAATTTAAATGCACACAATTAGTTATTTATATAGTTATTTTATATATACTTAGTTTATTAATTAAATACATTAATAAATTATTATAACCTGATGATCTCTTGTCCATGTCTCCAATGATGTTTCAGGTAAATAATAAGCCTTGATATACACTTCAACTAGTTCTTTATGTGGTAATGGATTGATAGGGCAAATTGAGTTTATTTGTGACATGAACTGTGTGAAATCAAGTTGCATTAATGCTCTACCAGCATTTGAACATTTTTTGGCTAATGAAAATCTATAATAACAATAACATTGAATATAACAAAATATTTGGATAATTATATTAGACAATTTTACCCTTCAATAAAAACAGACGATACTAGAACAGCTATAGCTTCCCAAATAGAATGTAATACCTGCTCATTTAAGTAAATATTTGATGTTGATGTCTTAAGAGTTTTAAAAAATACTCGTAATTCCTAAAAACATTATTAATTATTGAATAAGAAAAAATGTTGATTCTCATAACCAATATAACATACTTGGAGGAAATAATCAACATATTTGCTGTGTTCACACATGATATCTTTTACCTCCCAATTGACTTTGGTCATCATGCTAAGTACTTGATTATAATCAATAGATTTACACACCACACGACCATATACTGGCTTTCGTAAATCTACAGCTACTGCTACAGTCTTAAACAAATATTAAATACAATTTGTCTTTGTAACCACTCAATAAACAAATGTTAGAAATTAGAATTAATAACTATTTGTACTTGATTATAAAATTGCTGCAGTGAATAACTGCTGGTATCCGATGTTAATAATGTATTTAAATAAGTATGTAATAGCTTGTATTGCTCTCCTAAAAATATTAATGATTCTACAGCAACAATTCGTTCAGAAACACTATATAAATTATTTGCATCTGATAGACTTAACACGTGAAGTGCTACAGGTTCACGGATCTGAAATCAAACACAAATATTAATATACATAATATTTAACATTTTCCTGTACAGAAAACATTTTTTATTTTTATCTACTTAATAACAAACAATAATAAACAAGAAAAACTACAATAATATGATTGTCTATCTTGTTCTATGCATTCTAACAGATACATTGTAATTCCAGTATGTGCTTTACCTCAAAATATTTAAAATATGTTTTATAAAATTCCCTTTTTTCATATATTTTTTTTTGTCTAATTTTACTTCATTTTCAGAATTATCTAAGAGATTTTCTCTGATTTAAAATTAGTTATGATTCTTCATTATGAATAAAGTATTAAATTCTTAAACATGTTCATATCTTAAAATGACACTTACTAATCCGAGCAATGTCAACAATTTATTAAATATAACCAAAAATAATAATATGAGTTACAATTGATGGACAGCTTATCATAGATAAAGTATAGCAATCAGTTAAAGGTGTGACTAATTTAATCTGAAATTATAAATAATAATTAATTGTCTATCTGTTTTAAAATATAATATGCAGCCATAATAGTTGATAAATTGCTATCAGAAGAAAAGTACTAGAGTACATAAAACAAATAATCATATTAAAAATATGCATGTTATTAAAAAATATATCATGGCCTAACCAGACAAAAATTTTTGAGATAGTATAAAATATAAATAAATAATAATAATAATATGATTATTAACAAAAAAAAAAAATATATTTTTATTGACACAGATACTTTGCTATTTATAAGCTTAATTGTAATTTGTTTCTAAAAAATATATTTTAATATTTTATATTAATTTTTAAGATTGGACATTACTAGAGGTCGGATTTATATTCTCTTAAAATCCTTAAAATATGATGTTTTTATGTCACATAAAATAGGCAATATATTCTCTTAATATTCTTTTAAAATACCAGATATATGATGTTTTATGTCTTTAAATATGCAAAATATTCTTTAAATATTAAAAAAAAAAATTCAGTTTAAATTTATTTTTTATTAATTTGGTTTTAAATATTATGTACCTATGCAATAATAATATATCGCACTCAGATATCAACACTCGACGCGACGGACGACTATTAGAGTAGTAGACGACGAGAATAGTCGTGACAGCTAACGAAATAACCGATGTGCTATCGCAATCGATAAGGAATACATGGAGATTAATTTTTATTAAAACCCAGAAATAAATCATTTAGTGAACATTATATTTATCAAAGTGCTGATATAAGTGAATTTTGTTCATTATATGCCGATGTTAGAAAAATATTCTCAAATATTCTCTAACGTCTAACCCCTAAAATATGCTTTTTTATGCAAAATAAATTTTTTCCTTTGAATTCTGTGTTTCATGAATCGTAAAGATTTCTCACTCCCATTTAACTGCATAAACTAGAAACAAATATGTAAAATTATAAAAATCCGACCTCTAGACATTACGCATTAGCCATTAGTAAGCTTAAAAATTCAATTATTTTTAACTAGGTTATACAAAAATTATTTATTTTTTTTTAAATATCTAATATCTAATTTAATTAATTTGTCTGGGTCCCATAAATGCAATAACTAATTAGTTAGATTTATAGTAAATTGTTTTCTTAATATGAATTAATATTATGGAATTACATGGATTTAACAAGTATATTTTTTCTGTTGTATAAATGAATATTTTTATATGTTTATGTATAAAAAAAACCAAATTAATAAATAATTATAAAAATTATTTATTATAGTATTATTATGAATATTGTAAATTTTAGATTATAAAAGTGTTTAATGCATTAATTCTAGGTTTAAAAAAGTATCAAAATAACAAATATAAAATACAAATACTTTAAATAAATATCCATAGATTACAGTTTCATCTAAACATATTCATTAATCTCTTAATAATAACATTATTAGATAACATTAAAAGAAATAATGATGCCGTTTGGTTCCTTAAAAATTAACCTAAATATCTAATAACTTCCGTTAATAGGGCCTATAATATTGGATTTTTCTAAAATATATTATTTTTATTCATATTTTTTTTGTTTTAATACTTTATTAGTTTTACAAACAGTGGTTTAGTATGGATTATAAATATTTAGTTTAAAAAATAAATGCTACTAATTTGTAAATTTTATAAGTTAAAAATAGTTACTTTTGTGTATTTAGTATTGACTTAAATTACGAATTAAAAATATTAGTTAATTTGCTCAGGAATGATTTACTGCAAATCAAAATGTAAATACTTACAAATGGATCTTGATTTTCAGAATTACATTGGATCAGAGTGTTCCATATTCTTGTTATTACTGATTGAAGCTTTACACTATTTACACCACTACATATTTGAGGCTAAAAACCACATATAAAGTAATTATTTAGTAATTTCTTGATTAAAATTTAGTTTATTATAAATATTTCGTATGGCAACAATAACATAGTAACATTTAAAATAAAATAAAATTTAGCTTATGCTTTTTTAACTTACCAAAATGTCTGATGTGAATAACAAATGGACAGAATACAAATAATATTCAAACAGTTGACATAAGCAAGTGACTACATCTTCTGATATTGATTTTAATATATTACATATTTTTAAGTACTTTCCACAATGTCTCATCACTGTTAATGTTGTATTTGTAAGCAAAGGTGGTTTTTCATAGTTATCTGCTGTTATATTATAATTATCTGTGTCTTCATAGCTGTTATTAGTATCATCACTACAAACACTATTTCCATCCATCTAGAGAATACAAATAAACAACATTAATACATTACAAAAATTGTAAAAAATATATTTTAATATTAATGACACACTTAACACGTTGACTGCCTGCAGCCGCCGGAGTCCATTTAAAAATAATTAGGTATTGATAATTTTTAAACCATCGGCTGCCACACCATATCATTAGTAGGAGGCCATATAGCCGTAAATTAATTTAGATTTATATTAGAAACTTTTCTGTGGCGCTACAATAATGATCTAGAAAATGCGCTGTGGCGTAGGAATAATTGCAATTTTTTTGATGTAATAAACATAATTTTAACATTTTTTTTTCAAACTCAATAGTATACATATACGAGTACAAATTTAAAATGAAACTGAAAAATATCCTTGGCGTACCCATGATAAATATTCTTGTGACCACTGGCGGCCGCATGGCAGTTAATGTATTAAAAACAAAATTTGTTATTACTTCTGTATCCAATATATCTTCACAATATGTAGAATTTAAATCATTATCAAATGGTGATTTTTCTGATGAGAAATGAAAATATTCACATGTACTAATAGAGTTACTGTCCATAGATGAATTTCTACTATGAGTTAGACGTGATGAATCACTTTTTTGGATATGATTTTTAATTGTTCTAAATTCCTTATGATAAAAATAAATTTAATAAAATATATTAATAAAATCATTAAAATTAAATATTTTATTATTTTCTTACTTGTAGTTGAAATAACTTAAATTCACGTTTTACTGGACAAGGAGTCCAACTTTCATTTTCAAAAAATATTGTTAGCTCATCCAGACAATTTTTATGATAGGTATGAAAATAACTGATACAAGACTTTTTGGTATCATTTTGTAATTGTTCTGATTTACTATTGCAAAATTCTTCACCAATTTTTATATGCCTAAAATATAATATAATAAAAATAATAGATACATATGAATTATTGCTTTATCGTTATAATATAACTTGGTATAACTGTTATCGTGTTGAGATGATATATTTTAAGTAAAAACATAAAACTAAATAAAGGGTATTAATAAAAAAGAAAAATTGATTAATATTCATAATTAAAATGACTATCATTTCTTAAAGTAATTAATTTAAGTATAAATTAATGTTTAAACCTATGTAAATTCAAATAATTTATAATACTTGTTTAATATAGATAACACTTGAAGAAAGTCGTCAAATTTGAATTTTGTCATATTGGAATTGAATACTAAATTAGATATTTTAGTAACAATGTCACCCCATAATCGTGTTGGACCTATTTCAAATTTTTTACTTATATATTCTTGATTAACACATTCTTCAATATCATCTAAAACACACATATTGGTAAATATTATAACAATAAGTAATTACCATTATTCAAATTGTATTGCAATATTTATTCAACCAAAAAAAGGTTTAAAAAGTTATGTACACAATACCAATATTTATACCTTCAATATCTGTACTAATATCTTTAAATTCTCTATGCCAATCTGCCGCTTTCTTATAGCTTTGTAAAATATTCCAAAATATTTTACTCAATGCAATAAGACACGGAATTAACTGTTCATCAGGAACACACTATTTCAACAATATTATAACATTATTTCAATATTAATAAATAGTTAAAGAAATAAAATATAATGGATAACCTGACACAAAAGGGCAAATGAATTTTTATTGTTTTCCACCTTATCTGCATTCACAAATAAATTTATTGTATCAAACGAAGCACTATGGACTGCTGATGTATAATGCATATGCAATTGGTCAATAGCAATTCTTGTTTTACCCAGACGTCTATAAGCTTCTTGAACAGCTGAATACTTTTCATTATCAAAATTGAAACACATCTGAAAATATATTTATATAATTTAATCACTTTTAGCCAATATGAAAAACACTATAATAATTTTAGTTAGTAACAATTATCACAATTATTACTATTTTTAAATATTGTCTAAGTAATTATTTGATCCAACATACATTTGACAAGACAATGTCTAATTGCTCTTCGGTCATAATTAATGCATCTTGGAGTTTAATAGATAATGCAGCAATGCAAGTAAATTGTTTAAAAGCAGAAGCACCTTGTGTGCATTCTAAAAGTAATGCTATTCCTTTAGCATAATTAGCTTGAGAAACTAATTCTTCAAGTTTTTTTTCAGTTTGTAACTAAAAACAAACATTATTTTTAAGAAAATATAAGAACAAACTGATGTGTTATCTTACCAGCATTTTGATATTATTTAAAGAATTTAATAAATCGAGGATTAAAGATTTTTTTCTGCAATTACCCAAAAGGCCTAAACCAGCTGTAGTGATTTGTCTTTTAGCTAGTTTTAAGCGATTCTTAGCATGTTCACAGTTTTCTAAACTAGATTTTAAATTATTTTGTAACATGCCAATTCTGTAAAAACAAAAAAAAATTATAATAATATAAATAATTTACATATATTATAAAAATTAGTATACTTGTCTAATTCATCATCACACGCAGCTTGATTTTCAAGAATTAACTGTAGCAATTGTTTCTCAACAATTTCATGTTGAACTCTTAGTTTTTTTATATCATTGGCAATCAATTTTTTATCAAGGACTCTTGGTAATTTCTAGAATTAGTAATACATTTATTTAATATATAAATAACATAAATAGCATGCAAAATAATTGGTTCACTGAGAAAAAATAATGATAATTAATAAACAATGTACTTTCAAAGAGAGCACATTTACAATTGTTTTCTTAATGAACTGATTTTATATAATATATTATTTTTAACAATAGTGTACAACATACTTCTAGTTCAAATTTAGTAAAATCGAAATCAGAACTGTTAAAATATACTTGATCTATATTTGATACAAGTTCAGCATCACATTTCTCGACAAAATTTTCATTATTTACTGCTTTTAATAAAAGTGAGTCACTTTTTTTTTCAGGAATGTCCCAAAAGTCTTGTGATCCTATTAGTGGAACTTTCACAGCAGTCTATACAAATATAAACAAAATATAGGTAATTTATTATTATATAAAATACATAGTAAAAAAATATTGACAGTATATATGAAATAAACAAAATACAATTTTGTTTTGTTCAATTAATTTATTCTAATTAAATTGTAAAATTAAATTATAATATTGTAATTTATCATATAAGTGCAGAAAATTAATAAAAATAATTTATTATATTCAAAAAATATATTTTATTTTAATATTATTAATAGAAATAATCCTAAACTTTCCATGACTTTTGTTTGAAGTTTTGTTTTGTAAATAATTACAAACATTTAAGTTTACGAAAAGAAGCATAAAAGAATATATACAATATGTTTTGGTTCAATGAATAAGTATGATTTAATATCTGTAAACTAACTATAATACATTTTATGTAATTAGTGTATTCAAAAATAAATAACTATAGATTTGAATTATTCACAAAATATTAAGATTTATTTGATATGATAATAAAATTTTTGCTTCAATTTATATTTAATACAATTTTTAATTAAAAGTAAAAAAGCTTGAAAATATAATTCAAGATTCTTCAATTGACTTAATTGGATTTTGCTGAAATGACAAAGTGACAAGTGATGTATATATATATAAATTATATTTTTAGATAGAAGCAGATATATGGTTCCCGATCAGTATAATTTTTCTGTATCATTGAATTCAAATTTAATATATACATTGCAATGACCTTCTATATACCATAAGATGTATAGAGAAGAGTGACTTTTTCACAGTATTTTAGTATAATAAGTAATACCTATACCTAAAATTATGTTTACTAAATAGATATTTCAACATAATATACAAGAATACAGATATTAGTGATTAAATTCATAAACACACCTTAGTATCTAAGAGATTCTTTAGTTTTTGTTTGAATTCTGCCATGCTGCTCTGGTTTTAATAGAAAAAAATTGAGATTCTTCTTTATTTTTTTTAATTCTATTAACATTTTTTATTGTAAATACATAATATTAAAAATATTTTAGATTATATTATTACACACATATGTATGCATATATATAAATATATCACATAACGCTTTATATACCAGTGGGTATACATTTTTAATAATATAAAAATAATTAAACAATAATATGAATTTAAATCATGATTAAAAAAATTCTTATAAAATATAACATAAATATTAAATTATGATACGTATTACATATCTCCACATATTATTCGTGCATATCTCTTTAATCTTGCTTAGAAATTGTACTGATAAAAATGACTGATTATAATTGATAAGTCACTCATTCATGGAATAAAATTAATAATAAAAAATATCGAGATTTTAGAACAAGTACGTCCCGTGTCCCGTCAAAAAGTACCTATCGTCGATATGTTGTTTACGGTAGCGAAAACAACCACGGTCGTGGTTCAAACGTTATATTCACAGAATAACGTATATTGGTCACTAATCTTATCTTTAAAAGTCTAAACTTGTTTAGACTTGAAATACCTTGTTATTACATGCTTCACAATTACCCGGAATTCCAAACTTTTAAACTTGTAACAATTTTTCGTATTTTAAACAGTCACAATTATTCCAAGTGCTATATATGTAATGGATACTATTAAATTTGAAAAAGAGGATGTAAGTGAGGTGAGTTATTATTTACATTTATCTACACATGTATTTTTTTTAGCTTAATCAAAAAGTTATTTACCTATAATTATAATTTAAATTTTATTAGGCTAATATATTAACTTTTTACGTACTGCAAATGACTATTTATAGGTGGACAATAGTGAAGCTGAGACTGAATCACCATCTTTCAGTGAAGAATCAGAATCTAGTTACCAACATTTAAGACAAACTGGCTTACAAATTTGTACAGAAGATTATCCTGGACAATTTAATTTTAATTTTTATTTAGATGTTACAGAAATGTCTAAAAGACATTGGATGGTAAGTATTGTTTTTAACAATAAATATTTGTTGCTTTTGATGAATTAAATTTAAAAAATATTTTTATTCATACTATCATTCGATTACCACTTCACTCATTTAAATCTCAAATAATTATAAGTTATTACTCATTGACTAATCATCCAATACAATTTTTGTATATCTAAGTATTTTAAAAATTATTTTACTTTGAAATAAGAATTTAAAACTGTATAATAGTGTAGTCTATGTATATTAGTATTGTCATTAAATACAAGTAGTAATAAATATAAGATTCTTTCAAAAATGTTTTGTTACTTCTTAAAATTATGTAAAAAAAAATATTTCCAATAACATTGATAGTTTTTCAAACAATGTATGTTCATGGATAAAAGTATTACTTGGTATAAAATAATGCATGATTTGTGATTTTTCTGTAAAAGTTTTTAATTTTAAAAACATTCAGGTAATTATTTATTTAGATATCATTATAAAATGTATATTTAATATGAATATAATTTTTTAACTCCTTTTGTAATTGTTGAAGTATATTTATTTGAATATTTAAAAAAGATACATTATTAAATCCATTTCTGATATTATTTTGAATAACAAAAATAATGTAGAAATTTAATTATAATATACATAAAAATATGTTTATATCAAACTTTTTTTTTTGTTTATTGTTTTATGTGTTAGTTTATAATTGTTGTTTTTTCAAGCTAGGAATTTATCTGATCAATTATCTATGTTTTAGTATTCTGAAATTTTGAATAAAGTATACATTGATATGAATAGAGTACTGCCCATCCAGTTCCAATGGCAATTTGATGATATTGGATTAGTAGGACTAAAAAGTCTTCAAATTCGTGCTTTACCAATTTTTGCAGATTCTGAATTTCAACAGTTATCCGTCAAACGTTGCCCTATACATATTATGCAGGATAAATTATGTGGTATAAAATAAATTAAATAATATTTGGCTGTACATTTATGCATTCAAAGTTAATTTTACTAAATTAATTTGTTTTAAATCTGATTTTAGATAGAAAAAAAAAGGAACATATACTTTGGTGTGAACAAAATGATGCCATATATGAACAAAATCACATAAGTCAAAGGCATAGTGTTATTGCCATTGTTCATAATTTTGTTCCTTGTTCAGATTTTAAAACTTACAATGTATTATACAAATTTATGTGCAAATCTAGTTGTAGTTTGAGTCTTGGTCGAAGACCCATTTATATAATTTTTACTTTAGAAACATTAAAGTAAGATGTTTGCTATGCAATAATGGCTTTTTGAACAATTTATGTAATACTTTTTTTCATTTTGTTTTAGTGGACAAGTGTTAGGTAGAAAAAGAATTGGTGTAAAAGTTTGTAGTTGTCCAAGGAGAGACATGTTAAAAGAAGAAGAAATAGAAAAAAAAAGAATAGCAGGAGTAAAAATTTTTAAAAAACGTACATTGTTCACTGATAATAATGAAATTCCAGTAAAAATACTGAAAACTAATAATGATAATACCGAAGATAAAATTTATGAACTACCACCAGTATGCATTTTTATTATATCAATAAATTTTAATATTAAAATTATTAAAATGAAAATTAATTTATATAATGATTTTTAGTTACCTATTCTAGGAAAACGGTTATATTTAAGCACTTTAGAATTATTACATGGTCATTTTTTGGGTAGTGCTGTTCGAGAAGATTGCTTAATAGACTCACATCCTTTGATTAGCATGCTTTCTGATCTTATATCCCAAGTGAAATCTGAAAATAATAATCATGTAAGTTATTAGATATTGCTTGAAAATTTATAAAAAGTTAAAATAATTTTTATTTTCTTTAGAATAAAGCTGAGTCAGAAAACCCATTAACACAAACAAATTAAAAAAAAAAAAAAACATTGATGTGATAATAATGACAGCATTATAAAAGTAATTTAATTAAGTTAAGACAATTTAATTGTTTTTTCTAGAATGTAAAAAAAATATTTTCATCTTCTATAATTATTAATTTTCATTTTGGATTGTGATTGTTATCTGTATAGCCTTCATATTTTACAACCGTAGAAATAATCTAAAATTAAAAGTATAATAATTTAACTGTTAATATATTTATAACAATAGAATTATATACACTTATATTTGTATAAATTTATTGTAATATAATATGTAAAAGTTTTGGAAGAATTCTATAAATTATAATTACCGTCTACCTATAACTGAAAACTAATTCATTTAATTTATTAACTGTTATATGCAAACAAATTATATTATTCAAATTGACAATTCAAAAATAAAGTGATGTTACAAAAAGTAAATTTTATTGTTGTACCCACTTCATTATTAAAATGTTTTTACAATTATTTTACTATTTAAATCACTTTAATTATTATTACCTGAATGACCAATACAGCATAAAAA
This sequence comes from Schizaphis graminum, assembly GCA_020882235.1. NCBI lineage: Eukaryota > Metazoa > Arthropoda > Insecta > Hemiptera > Aphididae > Schizaphis > Schizaphis graminum. Next base: position 43,893,500 of record CM037034.1, read on the forward strand.
AAGTATGTTGTGGATGCAATAGAGTTAATTTTATTAACTATTATTGACGAACAACTATTTTTATAATATTTTTCTGGATCTGGTAGTTCACAATCTGTGAATGTATTGCAAATAGCGTTAGGTAAACAGCAACTTATTGGTGCAGCAGGTACAATGAATTTTTTGTTTTTTTGTGTGTATCTTGAATAACATTTTAAATAATATCAATCTAATTCAAAAAATATTATTTTGTACTTTTTTAATAGAGAAAATGAAGATAAAATAATTGGTGAAACCCAAGCTGTTTGGAACCAATCTGTATTTTTGGAACTGCCACAGCAATAATAATGTTGTTGAAATTGATCCCAAAATAATTGCCAAGCTCTATTTGTGGAATATTTACTGAGACTAGCAGTCAAAATGTTTTCTACCTCTCCAGAAATTATTTGTAAAGTAAATTGTAAATTGGCACAATAAGAAATAAGTACTATGGCTTCGACCGTAGTTATCACAACATAAGATCTCAATTTTAGATTTTTCTTTGTTAATGTAATTTTCCTGAAAATTAAAAGACAATTATTGATTATTCAAAATTTGTACGTTTTACAAATGAAAATTTAGTTTTAATATACTATTGTGGGGAATCTATTACTGGCTAAATTTATTTAAAACCCTGGCTAATGGAAATTATATTAAATTTTGATTTAAGGCCATATGGCTTTATTATTATTTATGTTCACATTTATACAACATTATTATACGTTCTCTCTTAGTGGTCTGATCAGACAAAAAAGCAATGTGTAGATTTTTTGCAATTTTGAATATTTCATCATTATTATTGTTGTCTGTATTGTAAATCTGAGTATATTTATTTATCACAATGAAAGTTTATATACCTACACATGTTATTTGTTAAATTATAATTGTGTTTTATTAATATCAAGATCAGCTTTTTTTTTTATGAGAGTTTATTTATTGACTCAAGTAAGATTTAGCTAATATTATGAAAGGCTAGTTAGAAGTAGTTTTAGTATTTATTATTATTTAGTCCAAACAAATTGAGTTTTAGAGTAATAATTTTAAATGATTATTTTATTCTTGTTGATCTTGTACTATTACCCTTGTCCCTTTATAACTAGATTCATTTTTGTATTTTCTACTGATTGATGATTAGTATGGATTATATTTCTACCTTCTATATCTTTTTATTTTAGACCTTTATTAGAATATAATATTAGATATTTATTTAAGTTTAATCGCGATTCGTTTTCAAAATATTTTCTGTGTCTAGTAAAACCATAGACCTTATACTTAGTATAAGCCTGAGCCATTAGGTCTATAAGTAAAACCATTGAGTATACATAGTATATATACTATAGTATACTATATATACTCAATGGTAAAACTGTGTGTCAGGCGTCACACCTTCACTACATTACGAATTTACGATAAAACGCAACGGCTTTTAGTGGCGGCACTGGCACCAAAACGCTTACAAGGCACGTGTATGGTTGATGAATGTTGGTACCTCTGAAAATTATGTACAGGCTCAACATGAGTACTAGAGCAGTAATAATAATACAATTGTTTACAGAATAATAATCATCATATTATTTATACAGAATCCTGGTTATCACGATAGAATTTAATATTAATGGAGCGTTATTTGTATTACTTGTTACGAATTTAATTATTATTGTTCGTTTATAGTAAATCATCGTCATCTGAAGCGGTTCATAGCAGTGTTCGTCGTTCTCTGCGGTCCATCTACCGCCCGAACCGGACCATCGTGCCATGCACCGGCAGTAGACGTATTCGTCCGCGCAGATCGAGTAGCGAATACCGTCCCCCAAAACCGAGGTAATAACTTAGTAGTAAACATTTAAGCTAGTTTAGTGTAATTATTTAATAAATATCATTCTCTGGGCTGTTTCGGAATCATATCGGTTGCGTACAATTTTTCTAAAACAGTCCCGTTTGTGGTAAACGCGTATTTGTGCGCGTTGCCGGCACTAAGCCACCAATGCCGCCCCCAATGAGTGACACTGTCAAACGATCTCTATGATTTGTTCGTAGCACCGTTTTAATGATATTTATTATTTTTTTCAGTAGCAACTTGTTTGATAATAATATGAAGTTTTTATACACCATGTGTACAACAATGATTATATATATATATTATAATAAATATTTGTGGACTCGTGGTCGTGATTGTTAATATTATGTGGTCCGACGTCGATAATAACAAATAATAAATGTAGAAAATGTAGTAAATATTCTGTGGTAAATGGTAATGTTGTTGAATGTTGTATTGTTGTTTTCAGAGGGTAGAAGTGGGGGATATGTAATCAACAGGGAGAAATTGAAAAACCTGATAAGCGTATACCAATATTACCAAATACCTATTTGACTTACCGCAATTGAAAATAGATAACCATTAACCTACCGCCTGTAGTGTCTGTATTCAGTGTATTTTGTAGTTTGTTTAGTCTGGCGTTTGTATAGTGTTTACTTACGGCATGTATTGTTTCTGTTTGGTTCTTATTTTGTAGTTTTTATTATGCTGCGACAACTTTCGAATCAGTTACTTTTTAAATACTTAAGAAAGTGCGTAGACAGCTTAAAGTTCCAAAAATAATATGACCCAATAGATATTTCATACTATTCAAGGCCAGTTCTATAATATATTTTTAACATTGATCTCCTTGATGTTGTCCTCATTGCGTTCAAATCGAATAAAATATTAAAATAATATTGAAATTATTTAAATTAAGTAAGTTTTGTTTACTTTTATTTACAAATTATTTCTATTTAATTGGTTAATTTGGTAGTATTAACTTTTTGAATTGATTCAGTAATATTAAATTAAGTAATTTTTCTTAGCTTTATATTTATGACAGTAAATGCTCCTGATGGTACCAATTGTTTTGTGAGACTAAATTTATCTTCCCCTTCTACTATATTATAAGTTAGTCATCATTTTATTAATTATGAATTATTATTTTATCAATAAAAAAAAAAAATTAATTTGGAGTTGGATTCTCTCACATATAAAAAGTGCTGTCACAAGTGTTGTCTTACATCTGCGTTCAGCAGAAACACATTTGGGAACAAGTCTAGTTTACCGGGCACCTTTTTCTTTTTAAATTTTTTTTTTTTGAAAAAGGTTGTTTTGACGAGTTAAGAACGATGGTGCAAAAAAAAAATTTGTGGAAATGACTATTTTGGAAGTTATAGCCTCCCAAAGTTAACGATTTTACGTTTATACGCATGCGTGCAACACTACTATATTACCCACTGAACTGTATACCGTTCAGTGATATTACCGCGTGGAGGACTTCGAGATTTTTATTTTAAAAGTTACAAGTCAGTAGTCACATTTTGTTTTATTATTATATATATTATTTTATTATGTTTTATTATGTTTAATTTTTATTAACTATTCAAAGCATTCATTTTCATCAGTTTCACATTCATTTTCATCAGTTTCACAGTCATTTTCATCTTCATCTTCATCTAATTATAAAATATCCTTGTATGGTTTTCAATGTAAAAAAAAACGAAAAAATATCCCTTGACTTGCTATGCAACACAACCTCAAGTAGGCCACAGGGTAAGTTATGACTTATGTTGTATAGTATGGGCAGTGATGCCTTGTTAGCGGCACTCGTCGCTACGCTCCTCGGCGCCGTCGCTCCGCTCCGCAAATCGAAAATATCCCCCAACTTGCTATGCAACACCACCTTAAGTAGGTTACAGGGTAATTTATGTCGTAGTATATGGGCATAAAAACAATTAAAAAAGTCCTTCGGTCGCCAAACTCGAGGTCCTCGCGCAGCATTAGTATGTTGCGCGCATGCGTATAAATGTAAAATCGTTAACTTTGGGAGGCTATAACTTCCAAAATAATCATTTCCGCAAATTTTTTTTTGCACCATCATTCTTAACTCGTCAAAACAACCCTTTCCAAAAAAAAAAAATTTCTAAAAAAAAGGTGTCTGGTAAACTAGACTTATACCCAGATTTGCACTGTTGTTTATAATACTATAATAAATTTAATTAACCTATTTTCAAACTTAAATATTAGTATATTATTTGTGTTTATACATGGGATTTTTACTCAATAAAGTTGTCGATGCCAAACGTCCAGCATTTTATTATCTACGAATAAAGTGATAAATGAAGAAACACAACTATAATCATATAAATATAAACTAAAAAATAAAATAAAAGGATACAAAGGGGGAGATATATTTTTTTAATCTCCCCCGTATATATGCTACTGTACGTACTTGTATAACTTGTTAATAAATTGAAATATTAATATAATTGATATACAAACACAGATAATGTGTTTATCTTTAATTTTTGACTAGATATTTACTTCAATTTACTAATATTAAAGCAAATAACTCAAAACTGATCCGGTAATTTACTTTGTTGTAATTTCTTAAGACAGAGACATATATATGTAAAGTTCTCTTAAGTCAAGCTTATTAAAGTTGATTCAACAAAATTTGAGTTTCTTTTAAAATAATATTACAACTGATTGCTGAATCATTTAGAAAATTATTTTTAATGTATAGAAATTCTACGACGTACTAGAATTTAAAATTAATAACATATGTATGATAATTAAAACAAGACAAAATAAAATAGTTCTCACCTAAGTAGTAGTTTGTTTATTTAAACACGGCTGTCCTGTATTATTATTGTAAAACTGCTCACTTGATATTTATTTTATAATTTTTTTATTTTTACAATGAAATTTGTCTTATTTATATTTATTATATTTTTAATGTATACTTCTGGCATACATTTATTAATTAAGAATTATTGAATAAAATTTATAACAGCTATAACAATTAATTCTGTTGTACTTTTAGTATAAAGAATAATTAAAATAGTATACATTTTTCCCAATCATTTCATATCAATTAGTATAAAATATACTCTGTCTAGCGAGAAAGAATGCGTCACAGACCGACTAAAATAAGTTGTTGATAACCAATGATACCCAGCCATAAGTGAACCAATCTTGATAGCATGGTGATGTGAAGGGTTGCACAGAATCGGCGCATTCTCTCACTAGACAGAGTATAGAAATGTATTAGGTTCAAGCAGGTAATTAATGCCATTGATGAATTCATCATTTTATAATTTATATGTTTGTATAGTTATTATTGAGAATTAATATTTTTAATTACTATATTTTGAAAATGTTTGTTTTCAGAAATATTGATATTTGTTTGAACTTCTCCCAAATTAATCATGGCAGATACAAAAAGATCTAATTTAACGGCATTGAATGGTCTGTCATTAAATGCATCATTAAAATCCAATCCTACAAAAAAACTAATAGTGAAAAATCTCAGAGATAAACCAATGTTACCGGACAATTATCAGGAACAAACATGGAAGAAGTTACGCGAAGCTGTTATTGCCATACAAACTTCAACTGCTATTCAATATACCATGGAAGAGCTGTATCAAGCTGTAGAAAATATGTGTAACAATAATTTAGCAGCAGCGTTGTACAATAATCTTATTGAGCTTAGTGAAGCACATGTTAAAAAGTTATTATTGAATTTTACTGAAATAACAAATGATAAAATTATATTTTTAAAAAAAGTAAACCATCATTGGTCATCACATTGTCAACAAATGTTAATGATACGCAGTATTTTTCTATATTTAGATCGAACTTATGTACTTCAAAATCCTAATGTTAATTCTATTTGGGATATGGGTTTGAATTTGTTCCGTCATCATATTATGCTAAATACTAATGTTCAAAACCGAGCAGTTGATGGTTTGCTTCTACTCATAGAAAAAGAAAGACAAGGTGATATGGTAGATAAAACATTACTCAAATCATTGCTTAGAATGCTTTCAGATTTAAAAATATACCAAGATGCTTTTGAAGGAAAGTTCCTACAGGCCACTGAACGACTATATGCTACTGAAGGTTCACGATTAATGCTTGAACTTGAAGTTTCCGAGTACTTGTATCATGTTGAGAAACGTTTAAGTGAAGAAAATGAACGTCTCATTCATTATTTAGATACATCTACGAAGTGGTCATTAATACACACAGTTGAAAAACAGTTGATAAGTGAACACGTTAGTTCCATATTACAAAAAGGATTGGAACAATTGCTCAATGAGAATAGACTGGATGATCTAAAGTTAATGTATAGCTTACTGACTCGTGTAAAAAAAGGACTTACAGAACTTTGTATAACTTTTAATGGTTACATAAAAAAATATGGACGAACTATTGTTATAGATCCAGAAAAGGATAAAACTATGGTACAGGAATTATTAGATTTCAAAGATAAAATGGATATTATTGTAAAAAAATGTTTTCAAGCAAATGAAAAATTTGGCAACAGTTTAAAAGAAGCTTTTGAACATTTCGTTAACCAACGAACAAACAAACCTGCTGAGCTTATTGCCAAATTTGTTGACTCTAAACTTAAAGTTGGTAATAAAGAATCTACAGAAGAAGAGTTGGAGAAACTTTTGGATAAAATTATGGTTCTGTTTCGGTTCATTCATGGTAAAGATGTTTTTGAAGCTTTTTATAAAAAAGATTTAGCTAAAAGATTGTTACTTGGGAAGTCTGCAAGCGTGGATGCTGAAAAAAGTATGTTGTCCAAATTAAAACAAGAATGTGGTGGAGGGTTTACATCTAAACTTGAAGGTATGTTTAAGGATATGGAGATTAGTAAAGACATAAATGTGGCTTACAAACAGTATTTGGCGCATGTTAAAGATATCCAACTCTCTGTTATTGACATGACTGTTAATATATTGACTATGGGACACTGGCCAACTTATGCCGTAACTGAAGTAGCTATGCCCAATGAAATTATTGAATATCAAGACTGTTTTAATAAGTTTTACCTAGCCAAACACAATGGTAGAAAATTACAGTGGCAGCCAACTTTAGGTCATTGTGTATTGCGTTCTCAGTTCAAGCAGGGTAATAAAGAGCTACAGGTTAGCTTGTTCCAAGCAATGGTGCTGTTATTATTTAATGAATATCAAATGCTCCCCTTTAAAGATGTAAAATCTTTGACTAACATGGAAGATACTGAATTGAGGAGAACATTGCAGTCATTGGCATGTGGTAAAGCAAGAGTGTTGATAAAGTCTCCCAAAGGACGGGATATAGGTGATCTTGATCAGTTTTCAGTCAACAATGATTTTTGTAATAAGCTATATAGAATTAAAATCAACCAAGTGCAAATGAAGGAGACAAATGAAGAACAGAAGGCAACTGAAGAACGAGTATATCAGGATAGACAGTACCAAATGGACGCAGCTATTGTGAGAATCATGAAAATGCGCAAGTCACTCATGCATAATCTTTTGATCAGTGAACTATTCAATCAGCTCAAGTTTCCTGCCAAGCCAGCCGATTTAAAAAAACGTATAGAGTCTCTTATTGATCGAGACTATATGGAAAGAGATAAAGATAATCCTAATCAATATAATTATATTGCATAAATTTTTATATTTGCAAATATGTTGGTTTCTTTATATTTTTTTAAATATTTCAATGTATATTTTCAAATTTATATGTGTGTATATAATGTATTTGTTTATAGAGAAATTACTGGTAAGACATAGATGGTTTTCTTCCAATATATTAGTGATGTGATTGCGTTATGATAGCAGTCTGGCTGTTAGATTATAGTACTCATCTTGTTTTTATATTAGTAATTTAATACAATATGTTTTTTCTTATGGAATATGTTTTCTTTTTTTCCATTCTATTTTAGTATCTTATCCATGTGTCAACTTGTTTAATTTGGATGTTTTATTTTTGCATAGTTCACTTATTTACTGTGTTTACCTCTGATATAATGAATACATTTTATTAATGTAAGGAAATCATGTATGTTTGTGAATATTATATTTTATATTGTTAAAATTAAAAAAAAAAGTAATTAATTGCTTTTTGTATGAATATTGTAAAGTTGTAAAAATATGAAAAATTCATAGTTGATTGTATTGTTTTTTTTATATTTATCATATCTTATTAAAGGTAGGAGCCTCTTTTTGGTATAATATCAAGGAAAAAAGTACAATATTTGTAGTAACTAGTAAGTACCTATTTAGTTTAATATTTTATATTGTCGTTATAAATGTTGTGTTCATTTAAATATACTAAAAATAAATGTAATATTATACATTATATATAATATAATATCAACTATCAAGGTTGGGCAAACCAAAGCCAATGATTATTTCTTCTTCAACTTGCAAACTATGAAAAAATAGAGTAAAATATTCAACATTTTAAACAAATGTTCTTTCTAGTTTGAACTTTGTTTATTTTTAAAAACTATCTTAGTATTATTTTTTTCCCAATATTATATTATTTCTGTATTTGAATATTGGAATTGGTGATCATTAATTTTAATTTTAATGACTCAATGACTGCAAAATCTTAGTAGGTAATTTATAATGATAAATATTTTTGTTTATCGAGAAATGGTTAGGTATTTACTCTATATTAGGTAATGAAGATCTAAGTATTATAATCAGCATTAACTATGTTCTAATTCCAAGAAATATTTCAATGTAACTTCTTGTCAAAATTATTTTCAGTTAATCCAGGACTGGTTACCATTATACAATGTCTATTGACTGTATTTAAACATATTTATCTGTATTAGGTTTAGGTATCTATTTGTTGAATAATTGCTTCAATATTCTGGTATTTAATAAAATAAATACACCAGTGGCGGCAATCCTATGGTCTATGTGTTGCTTGAGCAACACATGCAAAATTATCTCCTAAATTTGTTGGCAAGGGAATTTGTGGTGGCATATGATGTAAATTGGACATAAAACTAGAATAAGTAGGTTGTAGATACTTACCTACCTAACGTACATACGAAACGAGCTCAATTATCAATTGAATAAATTTTGTCTGAACCATCCTTCAATAAATCTATAATACGTATATATAAATAGGTACCAGTAATTAAGTATCGTCTTCTCTCTGTCAAGGACTGAGGAGGAAAGGCCAAGCACAATAGCAAGTGGTGTGTTATCATGAGGTGGTTAGGTAGTTTTTAAGACATAGGTAATTAGTAAAACATAAACTTTTTCAGGACTCATAATACTATGTCATAATCGTGGTCATTATAGTGAGTAGCTAGGATTAGGTTAACCTAATCACGGCTCACGTGGATTCCATAAGTACAATACAATCATACCTATTCCAAAATTCGTCGCAAGAACACAATATATAGGTAACTAGGTATCTAGGTAAGTGTATAACCTTAATATATTTATGTGGGTACCAATATACCTATGGTTGAACCATAGAATTTTGGACGATATTTACCTAAATATGTATCATTATTGTATGTATTATTGTTTATATATGTAGTATATATACTCAGGCGTGGATCTAGAAATTAAATAAGGCGGACTAAATTAAAAAAATTACTTCAACCACATAAAAGAGTGTAGACATTAAGTTTAAGTTTTGAAATATTTTAAGTAGGTAGGTAGGTACTTAAGGCATAAGGTAGCGGCTTTAGCCCCTATAGCCCCCCCTTGTATCTGTGCCTGTACGCTTTCTCCTACTATCGTATCGACCATTTTTTTAGCAAAGTTACTTACGTCTACGTTAAGTATTTATTTTGGGGAGATTTAGTTGATCCTGTCAATTATGAATATTTCAACTCTTGACTCAGTATATGTGTCTAAAAATTAAATCCCTCTTCTAAAAAAATATGCTAGGTACTATGTTATTATCGAAAAAAAAACTTATTTTAATAATAAACAATAAAATATAAAATAGGTAGGTACACTAACATTGTTATTACTTAGTATTATAATGTGATAATTAATAATATAAACACGCTTCCTAAATAACAATATTGCTTCACTGAAGACTGAACACAATTGTGTATGATATTGATATTTATTATTCATATACAAGCGCGAACGCAGGAAAAAAAATTTCGTGAGGGGGGGGGGGTTGAAAAAATGTTTAAAAATATTATACTTTTCATTTGTAGGTCGGGTAATTTATTTTTTGTTTCTAATATTTCGTGGGGTTAAATACCCAAAAACCCCCTGCGTTCGCGGCTATTTATGTACTTTGTTGCTTACTTGAACCGGTGTATGTTTTTTTCCGTGTAGTCTGCTGAGTTGACGACGGTCACCGAGAGCACGAAAAAAGAGGACACAATCGAATAGAAAATTATGTCAGATAGCCATTCTCGGAGTGGACTGATCAATCGGTTTTTCATGTCTATTACCAAAACTAACTGGACGATTGTGCTAAACGCTAATAGGCATCTAAACGCCGCAACAAAAGTTCCGAAACGAATAAATGCTATTTTGTCCATTTTTCGCATTCGTTCCTAAAATGATGAATAGGTATCTTTATGTTGTTCAGTATAATTACCTAATTAAATAGTATTAAAGTATATTTTATTTGTATGTTCGTGTATTTTGAAAACTCGACAGAACAGAGTCGACTGAATTAGATCGAATATTAAAGTCACATCATAGGAGGAGACTATTTTATTGTTAATTGTTATATTTTATAGATGGCGATCATATAGCGTAGTAACACTATAGTAACCAGGTAACCCACGATCATAGTTACTTACCAGTCACCACTTCACCAGCTATGTCAGCTGTCTTAAAAATGCAATGCAATACTATACCTCCTTTTTATATTTTGTAATAAAGGTTAAAACCTAAATCTAGAGCCCGTGTAACGGTTAAATTTGATTTATTTGTTGTATATAGCTAAGTCCTAAATGTTTTTATTGTCTTTAATTTTTACCATTAATAAGAATACAAATAATAATTAATTAAGCTTCTGTTTTACCAATAACTCTTACAAATTATAGTTAAATTAAATTAAATATTTGATTGGAAATTTAGAAGTAGTATTATATTCAATTTTGTATCTGCAGTATTTTGATGGAATATAATGGTGTCAAGATGGAGTTTAGGAAAAAAAAGAAAATGAATAATAAGCAAAGGAAAAAAAAGCAAGCAAAAAAGCGGGTAAGTGAGTATCGCTCTGCTGTACATAAGGGGGTGGGATATAGGACTAGGGTAGGTTAAATTTGAATGCAATGATGGGTATCATTGTATATTTGTATACGAAAAAAGATTCTGAACGGAGATGATTAGTCAGTCTAGGATATTATATTATATTTAAATATTGTCATATATTCTATTTTGAAACAAATTCAAACATTTAAGTAAAAGTTTCAAGATCTTACGTTTAGTAATTTTTTAAAAATAACAAAAATCGAAAATTATTTATTAGTAAAACGTTATTTTACACGTGCATTTTTGATTTCAAATTAAAATTAAAACTTTAAACACTCGTAAAATTTTTTAAATTGAATAATCCTCAAACTTTTTTATAATTATTCTAAGCTTAACTTATGGATAGCATAGTATTAAATTTTCAATTCTTAGCTTTTGATAGTAAAATATTTATAAATTTTTAACTACCAAATAGTGAAAAATATTCATGATTTTGACGAATTTTTGTCAATATTTGAATTTCAAATGCTAATAAAAAAAAATTGTGCCTATATATTTTTATAATTTTTGAATGAGAGTTAGAACAAGTTATGTGGACCTTTCAATAAAATTTTCAAGTAATTTGTCCCAGATAAATTTTTTTTATCTACATTTATAAAAAAAAAATAAAAAAAAAATGAAAATGTCAATTGTCTATAAATAGCTCAAAAAAAGTCAAAATATTTTGAAAATCAAATCACGTAAAGAAAATGGCAGTCTGAATAACTGGTAAAATTTTCAAGTATTTACGACTTATACTATTTGAATAACAACAAATATCAAAAATCGTTTGAGGCTAAACCGTTATTATTTAACGCGGTTTTGTAAAAATTTAAATTTCAAACACTCATAAAATTTTTTGTCTTAGTCCGGTAGAGTTTTTATTATAGATATTTGAAAAAAAATTTATGGAGAACCTTTTATCAAATTTTCAAAACTTAGTTATAAAAGAAAAAGTTTTTACGACAACCACAAAATTACTTGCAAATTTTCGCAATTTTGACATATTTCGTATAAATTCGAACTTTAAGCACTTATAAAAAAAATTGTGACTAACGATTTTTGATTTTTTTTTATCACTTTAAGAACAACTTATAAGAAACTTTGTATTAAATTTTCAAGATTTTCTGGCCAGCCAAAAAATTTTTATCGTTATTTAAAAAAAAAACACTAAAAAAATTTAAAATTTCAATTGTCTATAAGACTATAAATAACTCAAAAAAAGCTTTTGATAGTAAAATATTTATAAATTTTTAACTACCAAATAGTGAAAAATATTCATGATTTTGACGAATTTTTGTCAATATTTGAATTTCAAATGCTAATAAAAAAAAATTGTGCCTATATATTTTTATAATTTTTGAATGAGAGTTAGAACAAGTTATGTGGACCTTTCAATAAAATTTTCAAGTAATTTGTCCCAGATAAATTTTTTTTATCTACATTTATAAAAAAAAAATAAAAAAAAAATGAAAATGTCAATTGTCTATAAATAGCTCAAAAAAAGTCAAAATATTTTGAAAATCAAATCACGTAAAGAAAATGGCAGTCTGAATAACTGGTAAAATTTTCAAGTATTTACGACTTATACTATTTGAATAACAACAAATATCAAAAATCGTTTGAGGCTAAACCGTTATTATTTAACGCGGTTTTGTAAAAATTTAAATTTCAAACACTCATAAAATTTTTTGTCTTAGTCCGGTAGAGTTTTTATTATAGATATTTGAAAAAAAATTTATGGAGAACCTTTTATCAAATTTTCAAAACTTAGTTATAAAAGAAAAAGTTTTTACGACAACCACAAAATTACTTGCAAATTTTCGCAATTTTGACATATTTCGTATAAATTCGAACTTTAAGCACTTATAAAAAAAATTGTGACTAACGATTTTTAATTTTTTTTTATCACTTTAAGAACAACTTATAAGAAACTTTGTATTAAATTTTCAAGATTTTCTGGCCAGCCAAAAAATTTTTATCGTTATTTAAAAAAAAAACACTAAAAAAATTTAAAATTTCAATTGTCTATAAGACTATAAATAACTCAAAAAAAGTCAAAATATTTTGAAAATTTAACTGTATACAGATAACCCTAATATAAAAATTTGGTGAAAATTTCAAGTATTTACAGTGGCTAGTTTTTGAATTACAACCATATAAAAAAATCGATTTGGTCGAAAACTGTTTTTGCGTAAAAATTCTCGTTTTTCTATAATTTTTTTTTTGTTTTTCACGATTTTTTTGAAAACTGTTGGAAATGTTTACTTTTCACCTCTATAATGCACCATGGAATCCATGGTTAGGCATGGATATCCACTTTGCCATCGGAAAAACCACCCCCAAAGTTTGAAATTGAAGCATTATTTCGACTAGTTATGCTGTAGTACAGCACAGACACAAAAACAAAAAACAAAAAAAAAACACACATCATTGTAAAATCAATACATTCATCACTCCATTCAGAATCTAAAAAAGCATATGAAAAAAAAGCAAATTGAAAAAAAAGCATATGGAAATAAGGCGTATGGAAAAGAAAGCAAAATTAAATTATTATTATTATAGGTATAAATTATTACAAATAGTTTTAAAAAAAAAGTCAAACAAATTTATTTATTTAAAACGTATATGATGGGTTACAGTGTTTAAGATTTGTGATTTGGAAACACATTGCTGCCGTAAGCCGTTATCTGAGCTGCAGCAATAACAAGAACATTGACCTATAGATACATCGTACATAATTATGGTATAGAATAGGTTATAATTAGAGCGCGGATTAACATGCATTAAAAACCAACCAAATTTGCGCTAAAAAAATAATAACTTATAATCAATAGTAGTAATTTTTTTATATTATATAGGTACTAGGCGATGCTCTATAAAATGTTTAACTTTTTTTTTTTTAGCTTTTCCATAATAGTAAATTTTAATACACTTTTTAACAAAATATTTTTAATAATTTATACCTATAATAATTGGTTTTCGCTTTATTTTCCATTATGCTTTTTTCCATATGCTTTTTTTTCCTTTGCTTTTTATTTACTTGCTTTTTTTCCTAACCCCGTCAAGATGAAGCCGGGTATGGCCAATAAAAAGTTTATAAGGATTTTTGTCTAAAGTAGGTTAGTAGATACCTTTATAAATCTATATATTTTAATTAAGGAAAATTCAGTATTTCATATTGAGATCAATCAAACTTGAGAAATGATACTGACGTCGAACCATATAACTATTCTACGTACCTATCTATAGTATATAAAGTTCGAAAACAAATACAAATTATGTTATAACGCATAACAATGTAGGTATCTGTTTTTATTAACAAACAACAAATAATTGAATTAAAAAATTGTTTCTCTTCAACGAACAGAGTTTCAACTTTCAAGTTGAGGTACTCCCCCTAATTGGAATAATAATGCATTTAATTATTTTAAAGTAGGTACACACAAAATAATATTTGAAATTAATTTACCATATAACACAAAATATTTTTCTCCGTTAAATGGATTCAGAATGTATACATACTGTTAAAAATAACATAAGAAATCTTGGGAAATAGTAGCCAGCTATTTATTATGGTGCAAAGATACAAGTAATTTCTAGTTACCTAGCGCATGCAGTATGTAGCTTCTCAATAAATCGCATTTTTTTTAAAAAATCAAATCTTGTAATTTGCCGTTATTTTAGTATTCTAATATTGTTCTCAATTAATGTTATCATTTTCTGATTGAGCAATATAATTATTTGTATAGTTGTTTGATAAGATGATTGATGAATAGACGTTATGTATCAATTTAATTTATTTTTTATATTTATAAAATTGAATACTTGTTGTGGTGAGGATTATTAAATTAAGAAGTAAAATGAATAATACGATTACGGCCGAAATTGGTCTATTAAAAAGGTATAACGTCGAAAATCAGATTCACTATTGGGTATTATGGCGTTATGACATTCTTAAATATATTATAGAGAATTGCCTATATCAAACTCCTTAAAAATGGTTCTTTAAAATTATAATTATGTTGAATAATAATTCTATATAATTCACTGTTGGGTTTTATAAGTTTCATTAAAGTAATAATTAATTATAGCTAGGATAAGACTACAGAACAGACTAAACCATAAACACAATACCAATAATATGAAAAGATTTACACAGAAAATTCACTGTAACGTGTTTTATCAAGAATTTGTTAATATGGTGTACTTGGTCAAAGTCGAAAGTCTCTAGGGGTATACCTAACGGGTTAGGTATTATATTGCTTAGATATTCTGAACTCTAAATTCGCATCCTAAACTTGTAAACTTGTTTAATTCAAACGATTCCTATCATAAGAAACTCAGAATACGAAACTCTAGTAAAGATCTACCTCTAATTTATGTTTTAATCTGAGTTTAACAGAATTGATAAATATAGCTTATAAACTTATTATAACTAATATAAAAAAGCGGGTAAGTGAGAAGTGCTCTGCTGTACATTAGGGGGTGGGATGGACCTCGGACTAGGGTAGGTTAAATTTGAATGCAATGATAGGTATCATTGTATATTTGTATACGAAAAAAGATTCTGAACGGAGATGATTTGTCAGTCTAGGATATATTATATTTAAATATTGTCATATATTCTACTTTGAAACAAATTCAAACATTTAAGTAAAAGTTTCAAGATCTTACGTCAAGTAATTTTTTAAAAATAACAAAAATCGAAAATTATTTATTAGTAAAACGTTATTTTACACGTGTATTTTTCATTTCAAATTAAAATTAAAACTTTAAATACTTGTAAAATTTTTTAAATTGAATAATCATCAAACTTTTTTATAATTATTTTAAGCTTAACTTATGGACAGCATAGTATTAAATTTTCAATTCTTAGATTTTGATAGTAAAATATTTATAAATTTTTAACTACCAAATAGTGAAAAATATTCAGGATTTCGACGAATTTTTGTCAATATTTGAACTTCAAATACTAATAAAAAAAAATTGTGCCTATGTATTTTTATAATTTTTGAATGAGAGTTAGAAAAAGTTATGTGGACCCTTCAATTAAATTTTCAAGTAATTTGTCCCAGCTAAATTTTTTTATCAACATTTATAAAAAAAAAATTTAAAAAAAATGAAAATATCAATTGTCAAATCACGTAAAGAAAATGCCAATCTTAATAACTGGTGAAATTTTCAAGTATCTACGACTTATACTATTTAAATAACAACAAATATCAAAAATCGTTTGAGGCTATAATTTAACGCGGTTTTGTAACAATTTAAATTTTAAACACTCATAAAATTTTTTTGTCTGAATCCGGTAGAGTTTATTTTACAGATATTTGAAGAAAAATGTATGGAGAACCTTGTACCAAATTTTTAAAACTTAGTTTTAAAATAAAACATTTTTACGATTTTTCAACCACAAAATTACTTGCAAATTTTCGCAATTTTGACATATTTCATATAAATTCGAACTTTAAGCAATTATAAAAAAAAATTGTGACTAACGATTTCGGATTTTTTTTTATCACTTTAAGAACAACTTATAAGAAATCTTGTATTAAATTTTCAAGATTTTCTGGTCGCCCAAAAAATTTTTATCGTTATTTTAAAAAAAAATACTAAAAAAAATTTAAAATTTTAATTGCCTATAAATAGCTTAAAAAAGGTTAAAATTCTTTAAAAATTTAACTGTGTATATATAACGCTAATATATACATTTGGTTAAAAAAAAAAATACAAGTATTTACATCGTTTAATTTTTGAGTTATAGCAAAATAAAAATTCGATTTTGTCGAAAACTGGTTTTGCGTAATAATTCTCGTTTTTCTGTTACTTTTTTTTTTGTTTTTCTCGATTTTTTTGAAAACTGTTGGAAAATGTTTACTTTTCACCTTTATAATGCACCAAGGATATCCACTTTTCCATTGGAAATCACCCTCAAAGTTTGAAATTGAAGCATTATATCGACTAGTTATGCTGTACACAGACACAAAAAAAAAAAAAAAAAATACACATGATTGTAAAATCAATACATTCATCACTCCGTTCAGAATCTAAAAAAATGTGAACATTATAAAAATCAAAAATTTAGACAATAATAATATTATGATTCTTTAAAAGGAAAACAAAGTACTACTCATAAGTATTTATAAGTTTTGATAGGTAGAATGACATTGGTATCTAGACATGTTGAACTATTTATACTCCGTTTATATAAATCTTTAAATTATTCATATAATTGATTAACTAGACTTTGAAATTTGAATTTGATATATTTAAACAATTAGAAAAATATAATGCTTTGGAACATTAATTAAACAAACGTATGCTGTTGTTCACAAAAATAAAAAATTTAAACTATTAACGATAAAAAATAGTAAAAATATTATTTTATAATATTTGTATCTACTATCTAATTAATTCAAACTATGTTGTAGAAAAAATATTTTGATAAACGTTAATACTTTTCATATTGCGTGTTAACCAATAAAATAATAATCATTTGTATGGATTATATAGGTACATAATATTATATATTATATACATACAGGGAATATTTAATTATTTATCTTTTAGATTCTGAGCGATGAATGTATTGATTTTACTGCAATGGTGTGTTTAAACACAATATACATAGTGGTAGTTTAATTCTCAATCGGAAATGTCAACGTTATATTATGTTGTATCAATTGTATTTTCTGTGGTCCTACCAAATAATGGCTATGCCGATTAAAAATTAACTAAAGGTATATAACTATTATAATTAATATAACCATATAATTCGTGTTTGTTTTCCTTACAATGGCGTAGTTACTATATAGTCTATATAGACTATTCTGCTGATTATTTATTTATATAATGGTCGATTATAATTTAATATCATTGCCAGGTTTTCAAGCCAGTAGGTACGTGTTGTACTTTGTATTATCATTTAAATGATTAATACGATAAAATTATAATAATTAAAATGAATTTGGAAGAGTTTTCAGATATTTGTATGACCATCGACCATAACTGAGGTACTTACTTGAATACCTAACTAACATTATCAAATAATCTAATATATTTAAAAGTAGTTTATTATTAATTAGTATTGTGCGTGTGCCTACTTGCCTACATGTAAAACGTATAACTGATTTTATTTTATTATACCATGTACTTACGTCTTTATAAAGTTATATTAAACACATGAAATGTGAGAACTTAAAATTTCATAATTTTTTTTTTGTTAAAATGTTCAAAAAAAAAAAAAAAAAATGAAAGAAAGCCAGAAACACATAAATAAGAGACTATAGAAGTAAAAAAGAATAAAGAACAGTGTTTAATGAAATTAATTAGGATTATTAAGAGTAAAACAGACTTTATAATTTTCTATTTTTTGTTTAAGTTGTTTCTATAATAAATGTCCTTAAAAATATTAATTTGGTTAAAAAGCTTAAAAATTCAATATGAAATAAGGTTCATCATAAAATATTTTTAATGACATTTAATAGTATTAAATATACACAAGCATGATTTTTTTTTTATATAAGTGTGAAGTTCAAATTTTGATAAAAGTTATGAAAATTTGCAAATTATTTTGTAGTTAAAAATTTATATAATGTTCAATTTGTATAAACACTAAATAGGTTTGAAAATAGGTTTCTCAAAGGAATTTATCATAAAACAAAAAATTCTTTATTGTTTTATAATCTCATCTTATTTATTATTTAATATTAATAATTATTATTGTAAATAGTGTAATATGTATATGATTAATAGTATCGATTAGTAATTAATACAATTATCAATAACTTTTTATAGGAACATAATTAACATGTTTGATACTATATATGAGCTAGAAAAATTAAAATTAAATATTTATCCACCAACATACCTACAGGAAAATTCTATTTATTTTTTTATTATGTAATAGTTTTTAAAATATTATTAAAAGCATAATTATTTCGTAGACAGTTTGTTATAGGTTTCAGTTATTTTTAATTATTTTACTAAAATAATTTGAATACCGTATTAAATATGTATCATTGAATTATCTATAAACGATATCTTTCGTGATTTTCATCTCATGACTTTGTTATTATGGTGAAATATTGAAATTAATTATACGTTCAGGTATACAAAATTTAATTACTATTCATTAAATATAAACAATTTGCAGTATTATCGAATTGGTACTAAGTTGCTTAATTTTTTTAAATATTCAAAATACTATTACAATAGAATATAGATTGTTGAACATTTAAATACTCGACACAGTTTTATCGATAATTTAGATTTTATTATTAGATTGACTCATTCAGGTTGCACAAGTATAATCAAACATGGTTTTGAGATACCTAAGTATAAGTTTACGATAATGACGTATTGCTATGTTTGATGCTTATCAAAATATGTTATCTATAAAACACCTTTTAAATTTCTTGTAACTATTTAATATAATATTATATATAAATATATGAATATTTTATGCACCTATATTATTATAAATGTATATCCATATTAGTTGTTATTTTATCTCCATTTTTTAATCAACTATATGACGAAAAATATTAAGTTCGTGACCGGTTATATTAAAATTACACAGAAATGTTTAATAAAAGCTTAAAAAATAATTTTAATTTTTATGATTTATAATAATATTAATAGTATTGTATATTTATGAGTATATACATAATATAATATATGAAATACTTGATATTGGGAAATTATTGATGTTAATTCATCTATTCTGATTTTAGTTTTTGACCGAAGACAGTTTGATATGTTTGATAGGTTAGTAATATATAGTATTCTAGTGTATCCTAGACCCTAGTACTTATATGTATTATATATAATAACAGTTACAGTAGGTAGATGAAGTAGATAGCTGGGTAATTTTTATATATGAGCAGGGCAAATTTAATTTGTACAACGCGTGTAATATCAGTAATAAAAATAATGATATAATTTATGAGTATCATACTCTCATAATTTTTATGAATTTATGAAATTCTTCCCCGGCCAATAAATTTAAATAGGTACCTAATATAGGAAAAAAATATCATAAAATCCATTTATTACGTGATATAGTATGTGTAGAGGACGAAAAAAAATGTACCCACAGGATACAGATTTGCATAAGTAGATGAAGAGTATAAGGACTAAGGATCTGTATACAAGTTAATATTTTTATTATTGTAGACCACGGTGTCACGGCCAGATATGGTCCTTAGATACGCAATTATACCTATTGGATTTGGGTTATTTTACTGATCTAAGGTCCATTCCGCAAAATTGAAGGACAAATAATATTCATTCCTGTTTCTTAAACAGTTTTCAAAAGAAACATTAGAAATTTAAAAATGTCTATTATAAGTGTCATATATATTATCGGAGAGTTTATTATACTTCCTAGTCATAAAAAATATAAGTGGGTTTTTAAATAATTATACATATCCTTGTATACTATATATTTGTAGATCTATTTTAAGTGACTATTCGGATGATGGTAAAATATTATTGATCACTTTCTGTTTTTATCTTCGAACGTACATAATATATATCACACGCTATTGTAGCACACAAGATTATAACTTTAATGAAATATGAAAACAAAACAAAATAGACTGATAATCTTCTATATAATAAACTTACAATATTATGACATAATGCAGTATGCAAGTAACCATATTAGTCATAACTCATAAATCATTGCTTATTATTCATTAGTCACACATCCACATATCAAGGATATAATAACAATAAGATATATTATAATTTATAACTGGTAAATTTTTAATGATTTAATGTTAAGTAGGTACCTATTTATATGACACATATGCGTAACATTATTATTATTTTACGTATATTAACACACAATAATAATACATTCCGAACATTTTTAATTTTAATATCTATAGCCTGAAAAAGTATCAAGATTCTTAAGTATGAAAATATTTTCTTTGCGTTCAGGGTGGTTAAAAAAAATGTAAAGATATAATAATAGAGTATTTGAAAACATTTTTCTTCTTTTTAATTGACAACTGAAATTCCCTGCACAATACATTATATTGTTTGTGTGATTTTGGTTTTTATCCATGTTTTGATATTTTTTTAATATCAGGTGTATAGTTTGTTGGTTTTAATGAAACATCATTTTATCCATCAATGTATTCTTTTGTTTTGATTTGGTGGTATTCATCGTAAAAAATCTCACAAACTAGATGTTGATTCATTTGGAAGTAACTTCCCAACATTCAACGTTTTATAATTAATAATAATTTTATTATTTATAAATAATAAAAGAAACATTTTTACTATTATTGTTCATTAAATGCAAGATTGAACAATAAAATATGAGTATTTTTGTGTGCTACTAAAATTTGGTACGCTATGTCAATGTGCTATCATATTCGTTTGTTACCTCTGAAATAGATACCATGGTATGCATGCTCCGGATCTCATCACATCACTCAAAATCGGCCATCCGCTATCATAAAGTTAGGTATGTAACGATTTATATATTAAATATGATTTGTGTACAATAATCTATAGCTTAACGACGAGGTACGCTTTAAGTCTATTATAATATAGCCAAATGATCAAATGATTTTACCAGATTTTTCTTTTATACAGAAATTTCGGTGAATTATAGACTTCTCATTTAAACACAAGGTTATTATTTTTAAAGCTTTTATGCTTATAATATACCTACTCATATTTTTTTTATGAGTATTTAACATTTAAGAAACGTCTTATAATAATAGTATGATGAGCTCTTTAATATAGTATGGCACGACCTCCGTTTAGATTTCAGTATCATTTTTCGCGTGTAATGATTTATCTTTACTTTCAAATATATAATAACACAATAACACTGACTTGCTGACGTGTAACGACTGTTCACTGTACACAATTTTTGAAAACCTCTGTACCTACATGTTAATGCACTGGTACATATCTTACATCTTATTTAGGATAACCGTGTTTACTAATCTAAGCAAATATCTCTTTTAAAAGGTATATTATGTAAACAGTAATACTACGTATAGTACATATAACATAATATAGGTAGTTTAATATAATAGTTTGGTATTTATGCAACACAATGATTAGAGTTTTAAACTAATTTTACACCGGATAAAGTGTGAAGAGTCCTCATAGTTAAATACCTAACGTATTAGTAAAAAAGGGTCAGTGATCATTTTTTTTTAAACTGTTCAAAGGAAAATATCATATGGTTACTCGCTCGTGAATAACATAATTAATTACAATAACGTATTGATGGCGATCTATTAGACTGGTCGGTTCGACGGTATAAATTTGGTGATCAAGTCGGTCGGGATAATCTACATTGTAGACGAGATATTCACGAGCTGTTGGTATATTTACGATATTTTCCGTCGTCAGTAAGTGAAATTTAGATAAACACGGTATTCACCGACCTTTTTTTTCACGTCTGTCGTTCCATTCGATTATCGATTAATTCATTTTCGAGTTTTCGTCGTTCGCGAGTACATATTAATATGTATTACAGCATTTTAAGTAGTGTGCAGTACGACGGAATTTCAGAAGAGCGATTCCTGCAAACGCGTATCTTTGCGAGCCTCATTAATCCTTATTGTCGGTCCAACAAAACGCGTCGCCTGTTATTCGAAGATTGCGAGTCGACAACGGAATACGAACGCACACAATATATGTCATCTACATTATTCGCATGTAATCCTTGTCAATTGTAGAGATATTATTTTTATTGTTTTTTTTTTATGGCTGTTATAGTACAACCTTAAATTACGGTTTATCTTTTTTGTATTTAAAACAATGGAGCAATCTGTAGTCTGTACACTGCGTAGATCATATTTTAATATTATATTTCACTGCACGATGAAAAAACTATATTCGTTAATATTACGACCACTATAATATATTATGAATTATGATCAATGATCATAAATGGTTAAATGATACAGTAAATTCCCGTTACAATGGATACCAATACAACGAAAAATCTTGTTATAACGAAAGTTATAGAAGTCCTCTGCCGAAAATCAGGGCTTATAATTTATAAAGAGCTTATTCGAATTTTCGTTATAACGGAAAAAAAATTCGGTCTCCTGGAGTTCATTGTAACGGGATTTTACTGTATTTGTGTTTATGTTTAATTTACAATAACTTTTTCCTGCAAAAGTATTGCATAATATACAGAAGTCTCAAGTCGGAGTGTATAACAGTAATAATATATTATAGTATTGCAAAATTACAGTATTATTTTATTATTACCTTCAGTATTTAATATTATAAATACATTTACATTCGCACGGCCCGATACTAAAATCGATATAGCGTTGCGTTTGATATTAGGACGTCCTCAGTGCAGAGTGGGTTGTCTGTAAATAATTATTCGGAACAATGTACCTATATAGTAATATAGTATATATTATGTACGCGAAATCGTTGTACCTGTACCTATCGGCGGCGAACGTATCACACGTATTATTATACGACGTACACGAGCGTTGAATGAGATATAATATTACATCGGTACACCACCTATACACACATATACTTAGAATATTTAATAAAAAAGAAAAACGTGACAAATAAAACCGTTAGGTTCTACTCGGGATTTTGTTTCGGCGTACATGTTATTACTTATTAAAATTCGGCTAACGATATAATATATCGCCGAGTTGTCGCATACAGCACACGTTCGACTGCATTTTTATTATTAAACGCGTATTGCGTCAAAAATTGTGCATGTACGCATACACCCACGACCTACGATATAGATATATACGAACTGCACAATCGATCAACCTATATATATATATAAAGGTAATTTTATATTTGAACCCACGTGTGTGGTCACATTTGTATTTGATGGCGCTCCGTATAGGTATGCGCTATACAGACATAATATAGCTCTGAGATTGCACATATACGCAACCATAATAGGCGCACGTATATTATAATATACGCAAACACTGTAAATACAATAATATATGTATTGACGCGCATAGATATACGATTTTAGCAATAACGCGAAGCGCTCTAACAATACCGAGTATAATGGTATTTATCATTGGCGATTCATTAAACACAATAATAATATCTATAAAATATCTCTTCTGAAAGTCGAAATAGAAAGTTTCGTCAGTTGATATTTAAACCTCATTAGTGCATGTAGCAGCTACCTATATATTATAATATACTATATAGGTACATTCAATATCATGCTATATGTTTTAATCTGTATACTCGGTGCTTATAAGTTAGATACCTAGTATGCCAGTAGTATCTATATATTATATGTTGTATACACATTTGGATTCACTGATGCGCTAATATCTTAACAATAACATAGTACGGTGAATTAGTAAGGATTTTTGTTTGTTTGGTTATATAATAATTATTTTGTATATAGTTTTAATTATTCTATAGATGCTTTCCATGTAAAGCGTGTGAAAGCCGAAAGGTAAATGTGATAAAAGTTTTAAGGACGTTATAGATCAGATCGTATTTATAACATTATTATACACGGAGTCGATTTGTTTGGTACTACTTGTATTTTGTTTTCATGGTTTATAGGCACCGGGCGGTCTTTTAATATTCCGTACTCACGTGTGATTATTTTTTGAACAGGAATGTTGTAGATTTTTGCCATACAATAAATGTATTGTATAAAACATAAAAGGTATAAGATAATTGGTTGAAAGTTACCTGTTTAATTTGTTTCGCGTTCTTTTTGAAATAGTACATAGATATATGTTATTTTTAAAAATTTTTGGAAATTCTATTTGATACGACTTGAAATAATTTTATTGGTGTAGGTATACTATAGAATTTTGACTTACAAAATTCGTTTTTAATTGCTTGTTGATTATTTTAAATAACCAAAGTATACCCTTTAAAATAGCTTTACTTTATATTATTTTTATTGAATACAATTCAAAACGTAAAAGTTAAATATTTAATATTTACGTATTATATAGGTACGTATGTTTTATACGTTCTTACAGCAGACCACAAGGTGTTTCACTATGTTTATTCCCTACATTCTATCTGCGTACTTAAGGAATAATTCACCAAGCTTATTCACCTCTTTTATATTCTTTATTACTTTAGTAATATATTTATTTAAATTATACTTTTTAAAATTTAAAAATTTATTTGATGATCATATTTAAATGTCCTAGATTTTTTAGGGAGTGTTCTGTGGCGATACAAACTTCTTTTTTTTCAAATGAGTACTGTCCTTTTCTACAATAAATTGTTAAGCAGATAGCTTTTTTTTTTAAATGGGATGAATCTAAATGGAAATTTAAACAAACAATCTCGGGCATGTACCCTTGTTTCCACCAATTTAAAAAAGGTTCAATTCCTGTTTTCTTTAATATATTTGATATGATAAAATTATAATACTTATATATTTTTAGAGAATATTTTGTACTTTCATTTACATAAGTGTATATTTGATAATATTATTATTATTTTCCTGTATTATGGATTTAAAAAAAAAATCTACCATAATTATTAATTATATTATAACTTAATATTGAATTATCGTATGATTGATAATATTGAAATTACTGTAAGACACTCATCAACAAGAGTCTAACGTTTAATGGATTATATATCGATATATATACATATATTATATACACATAAAAATTATATTGTTCATGTAATATATTTAAACTTTATAATTTTAAAATTTAGTATATTTAGCTTAGAAATAATAACATTATTCTTAAAATCCCAAATACTACAAAATAATAATTATTATAATTATATCAAATATAGGTATACATTACACTTATGCAAATGTAAATATAAATTTTCCTCTAAAAATATAAAAGTATTATAATTTTACCATAGCAGGAATATAGGTAGAAACGGAAATCAAACTTTTTTTTTAAATCGGCGGAAATGGGTAATTTCCGTAATCTTCAAGTTGTTAAACTTTGCAGTATACCTATTAGGTAAGGATAATAGTTTTTAATATAACGGTTTTTTATAAAATATAAAATTTGCCTAATACAGTATCAGCTTATTATATTTAGATACATTTTATAAATTACAAAAATATCAATAATATAGTTAAATAAAATATAGTCAATAACTATAATATTCAAACTATTATAGCCCACAAGTTTTCTAAACATTTTATGTATTATTGTCGTTTGTTATTATTAGTATGTACACGCTTACACAAAATATCTTCGAAACTATTCTTTAAAATTTCAATTTAAATGTACATAAATTTAAAAAATAAAAACATCTGCTTAACAATTTACAGTGAAAAAAGGCGGTTTTTCATTTGTAAATAACAAGTGTATATTGTATATAATATGGCATTTAAGTATATTTAAAAATTATAAACATTTAAATAGATGCCTGATTAAATAAAAAACAAGGGTATAATGTGATCATTGAATCGTCCTGTATATATTCCTTGACCAACATCTACCTAAAACTTATCTCGTTATTTCAATATTTAATGGAAATAAGATACTCAACTTTGAAACAACAACAAACAGACCGAAAATAATATGGAAAGTTATAATTATTATTATCTAATATAGTAATAATTTGCATAGGCGTGCGCACAGGGGTGCCGGGTGGGCCGCGGCCCCCCCTGCGGGCTCTTGCTTTTTCTTTAATAAATGCATGAATATCTATATTACACTAGATAGCGAACATTTCTACATTTTACATGAAAAAATCGAAGTTAGTTTTAATCCAATGATTAATAGCACAGATAAAGATAATAAACTAGATTGCTAACTGTTGTTATCGGTAATTTAAAAAATATGTATGTCTTAATTTATAAAAAATAGGTATATTATAAAAGTTTACATATTATTAAATAAAATTGTTTTGTTTAATTTGTGTCTCTTGCTTACAACAGCTTTCATTAGTGAACAGGTCAAGATCTGACTATATGAATTGAGTCTTTTTGTAGGTATAGTTATATTCAAATATGTTCAGTTAATTAATGCAGTTATTTTTATTTTATGCGGAGTGCAATATAAATTAAAATATTCAAAACATTTGTCATATTGAGGTAATATTGATAAATCTCAGCCTAACAAATATAGGCGGACATCAGGGGGGACTTAGGGGGCTCAGCTCTCCTAAATATATCAATAGACCCATAAAAATCGAAGGTAATATGTTACACTTCTGTATAAAAAGGTGGGGCGGAGTCACTTTACATTGGATTATTATAGCCCCACTAAAAATTCAATCAAATGTCAACCTATGGCCTATGCTAACAAATTTTGGACAGTTAATAAATAATAATATAATCTTTTGATCAATATTTTTTATTAATAAAGTATGTTTATTATTATTAATAATAAAATTTTTTAAATATTGTTCAGTAACTTAAACAATTTTTAGAGTGCTTTAGATGCATGGTTACTGTTTTTAGGTTCTCCTCTATCTTTAATATCTCGATAAAAATGCTTGGCAATATATCCACAAATAAATAATAGGTACAATATATTGTCAATAATCGCATTATAAAAACTATCATTAGATACCTACAATCAAGGCTGGGCAGTATCTTAGATACTACCTATAGTATTTAAGAAACGTATCTGATATACAATTGTATGTTGTATCTTGCATTGAGATACATTATTTTAATGTATCTTGTATCGTGAATTTAAATACCTACTTTTTTTACTTGTATCATATAAATTATAATTATATCCACAAGTAATTGAACATTTATCTGATATCAGCTAGCAGTCTATTTTTTTATCACTGTGTATCTGTCAACTACTTTATTTATGTTATTTCACTATTTTTTATAGGTATTATTATACTGTTTCAGTTTCAGTTTAAAATTATTATTATTATTCATTTTTATATATTTTAATACCTTTATATTTTATTTTTATTTATTTTTATATTTGCATATTGAATTAAATAAATGCTTTATAAAATTAACAATTAAATATTAATTATACTAGTATTCATTAATACAAGAATCTTTAAGGGCCCCCCCTGCGGTCAAAGTCTGCGCACGCCTATGATAATTTGACGAAATAATATTTCATAAATATAAATTGGATAAAAATGAATTGACTGATTGACTGCGGAGACAATTATGGCGAGACTCTTTGTGTAATTTTATGTGTTTCAGAAACGGGTATAATTTTTAGGCTTTAAAAGAGGTTAATAATAATTAATAATGTATACTTGATGTTTATATTATAACTTGTGTGATATTATATTGAAAATCTTTATAATGGTGTTATAATCTATAGGATCAACGACGAAGCCATTAACGCTATATGCAGGTTTTAAACTTTTAACTACCTTTTAATAATTTCTCAAATTTAAATATTATTAATAAGTTGTACTTGAATAATAAATTGTACACACTTAAGATTACAACTGCATATAGTTGTATATTGATAATATGGTTGGTTCAATTAGTTGTTTATAAAATTGTATTATTTAATCACTTTTTTATTGAAAAATTAGGATATCCTATCTACAATTACAAGTAACTAAATAAAACAAAAAACCATGTAACACTTATCAAAAAAGGATAACTTTATTTTGAGGTGGATTAAAACCATTTTAAAATATATCACAATGTATTTGGTAAAATACGATCGAGCACGGGTGCTCATTAGTTATTGGAGCTTTATTTTTGGTATTTTTGGTACCACCCTCTTTTAACGTTAGTTAATTCAATATTTTTTATAATATAGATTAAAGAGGATTTGTTTTACTGATGCATACGAATTGTTATGTGAACGCGAGGGGGAGGTTGCTATAGGTTGCCTGGTTTATGTATATAAATATAAATTGAAAAACAATTAAATTATTAATATCTAAATATTTATAATAATTTACTTAACTTTTTATAAGAGGTCTTAAATAAAGAAAGAGTGCTAAAAAATGTTGTAATAGGCATCATCAAAAATTCAGGCTTACACATGACTATATCTAGTATATCTATATTTTGTGTCAACACAATAATATGTTATAGTTTGCCATTTGAAATTTATTTTTGTTTTTTGTATAATTTATGTATATAATATGATGTTACTGTATATATTAATAATTAAACAAATAATTATTATTGTACATCAAATAATATTTTTAAACCAACATTTTAATACATTTCAATGTTCATACTTTTGATTTTTAGTGATGATTCGCATACTATATATTTTTCTCATTAACATTGTATTCGAACAGCAGAGTCATTATTTTCTTAGTAGAATAAACGAAAATAATTAAGTAACTTGTAACTTTAGATGTGACTAAGTTACTGATTACTGAGTTACTGTCACTTGTAACCAATTACAAATTTCCAAATTACAGTCCAAGCAACACTAAGGTGTTGTAACTTTTAAATAGTTAAAATTAATTGATTAATATGCCCATTACCACTTATTGTAAACCAAAAATATAAATAAAAAGATTCTTATAAATTGATGAAGTTTGACCTGTGAAATTTTCATAAATTGTATGGCAACGTTGCACTACATATTGTGCTCAGACTTTTTATTCGTTTTTTGGGTATACGCCGAGTTCTTTGTGAAATTTTAAGCACATGCTCAATTTATTGTTTGACTAAAAAGGTATAACTTACTCAATCACTTGAATTTTCGATTAGCCAGTATTTTTATTTTGATATACATAATATGTAGTTACAATTCAAAATGGTAAAGGTGCGGTAGCATTATTAGTATTTTGAAATTAAAATTGAATAATAAATTATAACATGTAAATTTTAAAACTTATTCTATAATAATGTGACCTACATTAATATAATATAATAAAATAAATATCTTTTTGTTAAGGAATGGATCAAATTAAATTTTACAGTGTAATATATATCTATTTTATAATGTTGGATTAATTCTATATAATTCTATAATACGATTACGTCTTTAGTTATAGTATATTATGATTGAAATAAAAGTAGCTCTCCAAGTGGTTTGTTTTTATTTTAATGCGATTATAAACAATCATAAGTATTTATACAATCTCAGAATAAAACTTATTTTTTCGAATAATATTAATATGAATATATATTATAAGGATTTTTAATTTTTAATGACGACTAGACGAATTCCGAAGAGTGTTCAACACTTAACACATTCCTACACGGATCCTCTTGTGTTTTTTGATATGTATAAATCTGACACCTTTATTCATACTTAAGCTAATAATAATTATTGATTTCCTGCTAGTTACATAATTATTATAATATTTCCGAGGTCTTCTATTGTGTTTATTTAATCATTTCACGGTACCTTTGTGGCTGTGTCAGTAAAGATATGACAGAATAGCATTATTTTTTTCTCTACCTACACTAACAATAGCTATTAGTTGTTTATTGTGACGAAACATGTGAGTCTCTGGTTTTTAAAAAATACGTTTATAATAATTTAAAATCGATTTTGTTATATAATATTGTTACTGAATAAATTAAATTTATTTCTGAAAAAAAAATGGTCACTATTTGTATGAATTTCATTCACATTGATATTTAAAGTATAATGTGTATAATATTACCTAATAAGATGATACTCGAATATACCGTAGACTGTACAGGTTTCATCCGACATTTCACTGAGCGATAAAAAAAAATGCGTTCATTTTGGAGGACGACGTCTTTAATAACATAAATACACCGCGATGTTGTTTTTTATCTTTAGTATTTTTCACGATCTTGCAACATAACATACTTACTACTTTTTTTCATTATCTCAAAATCAGAACTAAAATAAACTACATTAAACAAAAACATTACGAACGTATATTTTATTTATTGGACATAATATAATATGTATACTACTTGCAATTATTCATCGCATCATCCAATCATTCGTTGTTAAATTTTCATTACGGTTTTTTCAAGTTAATGAAACATGTTTGAATGTAAGTCTATAGAGTATAGAATTCATGAGTTACAACGATTTTTTTGTATTTGTTCTAAATTAACTTTGAACGTTATTTAGAATTTTCGTCCATACTATAGACTATACTTTGAGTATAACTTATGTGGGCCGCCACTTTCGGAGAATTCTTGACCTTCGTCACTGAACTGAACTCGATTCGCTCATCATTCTTTGTGTATTCATATTATTTTCCGGAAACTAATTTCCGGTTCATTTCCGATGATATCATGTATGACAAACTGTCAACGATTGCAAGAGGCTCGGTGACGAGTCATTTGATTGGCCTGTTTGCTTATTAGCTGTTATTATCAGATCTATGCTCCTTGATTAATTTTAGATTTTTGTTTTATTAATGTTATTATATTTATTGCTTTAAAACTTCAGAAAATGATAAAATGTTTATGAACGAAATTTTATAGTTTTAAAATGTTAGGTGTTTCCTTTTTTTCATGCCTTTATGCTTATTTTAAAATATAAATCCTTCTTATTTATACCTCCTGATAAAGCATGAAACTTACACAACAATTTGAATAATTAATAGAACTTAATTAATTACCAATCAAATATTTATATTTATGTTAAATTTTCAGTATCAGATTTTTAAATACATGTAAACAAGCATTTTAAATTAAATGTAGGTATACACTATACTTAAATTCTTTGTCAAATTTTCAGTTTTCACTAATCTGTACTAACTATAATATTAGTTTTAAATTATAAAATGCACAATAATGATTTATTATTACATAAATATAACTCATTATGTTTACGCCTACTAAAATTTGAACAAAAATATACTCTTCTCGTGTTGATACGTCGTTATTCACAAATGTCGCAAACCTAAGGAAGTACAAGTCCACGAACCCGAAACTTCTTAATAAAAGATTTCCTGAAGGCAGGGGGGTTTTGGGTGATTAACCCCCTCCGAAATATCAGGAACAAAAAATAAATTACCTGACCTACAAATGAATAGTATGATATTTATGTAAATTTTTTCAATCTCTCTCCACCCCCCCCCCCCCCGAAATTTTTTCCTGCGTTCGCGCCTGCTGTCTTATAATTAGTTAATACTTGCATGAACGATGTCAATTTTAAAACTATGTCGCTATAATCGTATTAGTCAAAGTCCATGGCTAACATCAATATTATCCCATTGATAACATTAGTATTACTGGTAACATATTGTACAACTCTTAAATCACAAACGTACTCGTCGGTCGAGTTACTATATACTATATAGGTACTACATATAGATGTCACATTTAAAATACTTTATTGTTTACCCTCAAGTTACGACGAACATGGTAAATATATAATTGGTGATTGGTATAAGACTTGGTGTGTAACACGAGTGTTTAAAATTAAAACTATAATATAAAAGAGGTTTTCACGCGACCAATGATTATAATTGTTGCAGAAATATTGTTTCGCCATATTAATATATTATTATAGAATGTAACTTAAAGTTCTATCATCGGAATTTATTATCTCTGATGTATCAGCGGTAACGACATATTACTGTATTAGGTATATTCTTGCAGATTAAGTGAAAATATTGTTGATCATTATGATCAGTAGTGGTGAAGAATACGTATGAAAATATGGAATAGACCAAACCATTAGATTTTTGATAAGGATTACGTCATTATACATTCAATAATTGACAATATGTTTATAATACAAAAATATGACATTTATTACACATTATTATATTATTATATTAAAATATTACATATAAATTATATTACAAAACAATATTGGTTATAGTAGAGATAAAAACAATTATTTTTAAGAGGTAAAAAATGTATAACATTTTATTTTAATTACATATAATATATGCATATACATGACATGGCAAACACTTTTGACGATGAGAGAATTAGAACACTCATCAGTTCGATGGAAAGTAATTTGGTTGTGGGATGTTTGAATAATATTTCCGTCTCATATTTTCATTTTTGATAAGCTTCTGATACTTAGTTGCGGTGAGTGGGTATTTTTCATACTTCGAATAAGGTTTTTGGAACTTAATTTTCATTGGTACCTGAAACGTATGTACATATTATATTAGCCATTGGGTAAGTATGTATAATGTAATAAAAGATGAATTTTGTTAAGGAAGTAGGTACCTGTATTGTAATCAATATCTTTAATTAGTTTTAAATATAGTAAGTATAGAATTTAAAATTAGTTGAAAGGTAGAAATATTAATACAATTGGCCATTGGGTCATAGTAAAATTTTTCTAATACATGATTATTATTAAAGGTACAATAGATACATATTACATAACATAAAGGTCGAATATTATATTATTTAATAAATACTATTTAATTAAACTTGAATTAATTATAATGATGATAGTAAGAAAAATAATAGGTTGCATAATATTTAATGACATTTCTATAGGTATTTACGGAAAAATTAGAACACCAAAATACTCTCTAAAATGGATACATTTAAAAATATAGTAAAATAATATAAAAATCGCTTGTAAATTTATCTATCCTTAAAATGAACACTTTCTTATAACTGTTTATTTTTTACTTAAATGAAAGT
Organism: Schizaphis graminum; assembly: GCA_020882235.1. Lineage (NCBI taxonomy): Eukaryota > Metazoa > Arthropoda > Insecta > Hemiptera > Aphididae > Schizaphis > Schizaphis graminum. The sequence continues at coordinate 43,927,038 of CM037034.1, forward strand.
TATGGCTATTTGTTTTTATTGAAAATAAATTGTCAGTGTTCAATGAGTTTCATTTCCGCCTTATGTGGTGAATTTAAAATTATTATTTCTGTATAATTTTTAGTAATCAATTCATTAAAACTATTGTAATTAGATTCACATTTTTTTTATTATTTCTAACATAAAGCTAGTCTATTTTTAAATATTTACAACATATATTTAATGTATCATAGTAAATAAAAGTAAATTTGATAAAAGAGATAGAAAAAGTAAAAAAAATGTTGTATGGTGAAAGGAAATTATATCCATTATTAATTACTAGTTACATTTAAAACTAGCTAATATTGTAAAAAAAATAAATGATAATATGTAATTTAAGGAATTTTTTAGTTAATTTTTTTTCAGCTTTACATTGTATCCTAAAATTCGATTTTTTTTTATCCGAAATGTCATTCCTTTAAGCTTGATGGTACTTACTAATGGGAAAATTTAACCGTAAGTGTATGATAAATAAATTTGCATTTAAAATAGTTGTGTGGCGTGTAATATATATTATAATATATAGATAAGTTGGTTAAAATTGTTATTGTGCAATATTATCATAGATATTGATTGAAAATGCATAAACAAGATTCGCTATAAGATCATTATAATAAATCGTAATCAATTATAATATGTCATAAGTTATGACTCATAACGTTTTCAAACTGCTCTAAATTAATTATTGCGTTACCATGTATCGCAGTAAAAATAAAATAGTTATTAATTATCATTACCAGTATAAGACTTTGAGGTGCCAAATATTCGATGAAGTTGTATGGGATTGGCACATAAGACGGATCCAATGGTGGTGGTTCGGGCCTTTCTTCCGAGTACTCATGTACGGGAGCCGGTGGCGCTAGATAGGAACCAGGAACCGGAATTATTTTTGGCTCGGGCACAGCGGGTTCAATGGGCGTCGTCTTGCCCGTTGGCACTGATATCGCCGTTCCCAAATCCATCATGCACAGGCACTGTGTGTAATAAAATATTGGAATATAATTTAAAATATAGTATAGAAATAATAAAATAAAATATGTCCTGTACGTGTTGTCCTAGACTTAAAATGAAATGAAAAAAAAAAACCTATTCAAGAAGTGTTGTCACGGAAAGTAATTTATTCTTGTACACAACTTATTTATAAACACACGTAAAATAATTTAACACCAAAAATGTAATATCATTTTAATTAAATATCTATAGAGATCGCTAAAATATCTTCCTTTCCGAGAACAGTGCGATTTAAACGGTGACCGTCTGAAAATACGTAGTCAACGTTCGTCGAGAGATCTTCTTATTCACATAATGCTACTGTCGAAGCAACAGACTCCAAAAATTATTTTTAAAAAAAGCAGGTAAGTGAGTATCGCTCTGCTGTACATTAGGGGGTATCGGGTGGGGTGGACCTCGGACTAGGGTAGGTTAAATTTGAATGCAATGATAGGTATCATTGTATACGAAAAACGATTCTGAACGAAGATGATTTGTCAGTCTAGGACAGGGACGACCAAACTGTCGATCACGATCTACCGGTCGATCGCAAACAATTTTAAAGTCGATCGTGTTAGAATTTATTTTTAGGCTACTCACACGAAAATTAATCATGGTGGTTAGATTTTTTATGGAAGTCGATCCTCAAAGGTCAAGTAGTTTAACTTATGCATAGCATAGTATTAAATTTTCAATTCATAGCTTTTGATAATAAAATATTTATAAATTTTTAACTACCAAATAGTTAAAAATATTTATGATTTTGACGAATTTTTGTCAATATTTGAACTTCAAATGCTAATAAAAAAAAAATTGTGCCCATGTATTATTATAATTTTTGAATGAGAGTTAGAAAAAATTATGTGGCTTCTATTAAATTTTCAAGTAATTTGTCCCAGCTAAATTTTTTTTATCAACATTTATAAAAAAAAAACAAAAAAAATTGATTATTTCAAATGCCTATAAATAGCTCAAAAAAAGTCAAAATGTTTTGAAAATTAAATCACGTAAAGAAAATGGCAATCTAAATAACTGGTAAAATTTTCAAGTATTTACGACTTATACTATTTGAATAACAACAAATATCAAAAATCGTTTGAGGCTAAACCGTTATTATTTAACGCGGTTTTGTAAAAATTTAAATTTCAAACACTCATAAAATTTTTTTGTCTTAGTCCGGTAGAGTTTTTATTACAGATATTTAAAGAAAAATTTATGGAGAACCTTGTATCAAATTTTCAAAACTTAGTTATAAAAGAAAAAATTTTTACGATTTTTCAACCACAAAATTACTTGCAAATTTTCGCAATTTTGACATATTTCGTATAAATTCGAACTTTAAGCACTTATAAAAAAAATTGTGACTAACGATCTCGGATTTTTTTTTAACACGTTAAGAACAACTTATAAGAAACCTTATATTAAATTTTCAAGATTTTCTGGTCGGCCAAAAATTTTTTATCGTTATTTTAAAAAAAAAATACTAAAAAAATTTAAAATTTCAATTGCCTATAAATAGCTCAAAAAAGGTCAAAATTCTTTAAAAATGTAACTGTGTATAGATAACGCTAATATAAACATTTGGTGAAAATTACAAATATTTACATCGTTTAGTTTTTGAGTTATAAATAAAGATTTTGTCAAAAAAAGTTTTGCGTAAAAATTCCCGTTTTTCTGTCATTTTTTTTTTTGTTTTTCTCGATTTTTTTGAAAACTGTTGGAAAATTTTTATCTTTTGACCCCCCAAAGTACCAATTAAATTCAATTTCATTTTTAAAGAGGGGCTGAAGTCAAAAATCGAAGCATTTTTACTGCTCTAAATGTTGTCGTCAGACACAAAAAAAAAAAAATAAATAAAAAAAAAAACACACATCATTATAAAATCAATACATTCATCACTTCGTTCAGAATCTAATTCCGGTTTTTTTAGAATTTGTTATATTTATATAGTAAACTTATAATGTTGAATTCGTACGAAAATGGGTGATTTTTAAATTGATATTTATTCATTGTTTTTATCGTTAAAAAATAAATGTGCGATTCCAAGAAAATTGTTATCCGTACTGAACTACTTATAGGTACATGTTTTTAAAGTAGGTACAGTGTAAATTAATAATACGTTTGGTTTATCCATGACGCATTTAATTATTTATTGATGCCCAAAGTTGAAAATAGCACGCAAATAAGCAAGGTCAATAAAAACGTTGAATATAGTAAATTGTTTTTCGTACTAACTATACAATCAACTTTTTTTGTAAACTAATTAAGAATGTAATATGTAGTTTTAATTGAGTTTAACAAAATGTGTTTGAAAGTTGATATAATAATATATTATATTACGGTATATAATGATAGTATAGTTTTAATAAATATTTATGGTTGAAAGTGTAAGTGTAAAATTAAGTTTTAATATAAACTATTTTTTTATAATAAGAGTTCTTTATAGTGCTGGTGATTGGTGTGTCAAATTAAGAACATATATAAAATGAAAATTTAAAAACAAAATTTTTCGTTTCAATTTTTCGTGTTTTTAATAATTGTTATAAATTAACAATAGTTAATGAAACAAATAAAAAATGTTTTTCATATAGGATTGAAGTGTAAGTGTTCAAATTTAACTTCAAGTATTTTTTTTTTTTTTATATAGACTTATTATAATGGAGACTGAAATAGACAAAAAATATTTTTTTTTGTATGTAATATACGTATATGTATACATAATATAATAATCTTCTTGAGATTTCTTTTCAACAACAATATTAATTATCTTTTGATATCCAATTGAAAAATTAAAATAGTATAGGTTAGGTATGTGCAACCAATATTTTTGGAACAGTTGTCAATATAATATTGAATAATAGTATGTATACTGTCTGTGCTGTTGTAAGTCTATGAACTATGAAGATTTATTTAGGTATAATAAGTTTTTTGTTTAATAAATAGACAATAGATAATAGTATAATACATTCAAGTTTTCGTACCTAATACGTTTTCATCAATACCTACTATTGTAAATTTGTATGGTTGTAACTATAGGGGCTATAGAAGTAACTCATTTCCAAAATATAAAATTTTTCTTTTCACAAAAATGCAAGTTAACATTATTATCAAGATTTTGTGATTGTGTTAGAATGACGTATTTTAGATATTTATGCTTCTCATGAATCATTTTTTTTTAATTTCATATTTTGGATATACTCGGTTAAAATATTAAAATACGTTAAATTGTCTGTTTATGATAGGTACTGTAAAATATTATTCTCATGCGGTGTTGACGGTTGCATCTACTTACTGGTAATCACGGTCGTTTGGCAATCTAGATAATATTTGTATTCATCACCAACGACGTTAAACTGTAGTCAATATAATATATTATTTTATCGATGGTATAATTTATACATTAAATAAAACACGCGCGCGTGCGTACACATACACACACACAAGCGTGCACATTGTGTACAAAAATTATTTCTGCATTAATTGGCAAGGTTAATTTATTGTATATTGTTCAATAGATATTGCATTATAGAATTATTGTTTAGGTAAGGTATAGATAGTTTAAGCGCTGTAAATATACAAACATTTAAATAGTGCGCCAAATAAAAATGTACTATCTATTCATAAATGATATGTCCATGCATTTTTTATGTGTAGCAATGGTTTGACATTGTTGATGGTATAACTATTAAAATACGCTACCTAGTATGCAATATTTTGTCGTGGATATAGGTAGTTTAAATTTCAATAATTTTATAAAAATAGTCTTTGATAATAACTGATTTTTTTTTTTAATACGTTATTATGGAACATCAAAAATTTGATTATCGTTTCCTCGGTTTATTGCAGTAAAATATTTAAGAATTAAACAACAATCTAAAGTGGTGTTGTAAGTTATTATGAAAATATGGGATCAGATTTTATTTGCATAACTTAACAATTCTGGTATGATTTATTGATACAAAATGTGAAAAATTAATGGAGCATTTTTTTACCTACAGTGGTTACCGCGGATAAACTATACATTTTAATAGTGTTTATTATAGATTTTAGTGTATGCAATTAATTATTGAGTTATTGACATTTCAAATGGTAATTAGATATTAAAACTTGAAGTAATTATAAATTCCTTGATATATACATTGTTCAATTTGGTATTACTATGTGTTTATCGATATAATATGTCTATTTTATGTCATGATTAATAATATCACAATATTAATTAATAATTATGGTAGGTCATTGTTTAAATATAGACGTCTCGTTTGTGATCGCATGCGTACCTGAATACATTTGCGTGATTTTAACAATAATTATTATGTATCGAAGGTAACAGTTGATATTTCACCGAATTTCGGCGATATCATAATTGTACCTAACCAGTAGTCGAAAATAAAGTGTTCTTCATCAAGTATTCGTGAATATCATTTTTGTCTGGAACAATACAATATACCTAGAAATATCTAATTTATTTTCTATAATAAACACTAAAACCTATTAAATTGTATCTGATTTGTTAGCGTACGTACATGTAGGCGCCATACATACATTTTGTCTGGCAGTTGTTACTTAAAAAATAACCCAGTTATTATAGGTACAAAGTACCTACTATTATGAATTATATACTAATATAAAATAAATATTTGAATATAGACGAGTAATTTAATTTTAAAATAACAAATTTACATTTTTTATCAAATTATTTAGTTATAATTTGCATACTTAAAATACACAATGTGTTGTGGGATTCTGAACTACTTAAGAGGACGCTTCACTTACGTTCGTTGTATTTGTCTTACAAACGTATAACACGGCAAATTGAACGTTCTATAGGTCATTTAACTTTGTTATGTTTTATACTAGAGTGAATTGACTTATTACAACATTTTAAATGAAGAATATCATCTAGTGAATCATATATATATATTTAAGTTTTAAAGCGAATTATGAGCATTTTGAAACGTACAAACTACTAACAGATAAAAAAATTGGAATGTTTGTAATATCCTCTCAAGAAAACTAAGAAGTCACTATAAAAAGGAGACTAACTAATCAGCCACACCACTACACCAGTGTAATGTGTACATGGTAATTGGATTTTTAGATACCACACAACAACAGTTATCACTATTACTTATGATAATTCAAACAATATGATTGTATTAGATTTTTGGAAAAATATACGAAACCAATATTCAACGCAAAAAAAAAAAAATACATTTTTATACATGATACGTTCACATGTGTATAAAATAAAAAAATTGTCGTAATAAATAGGTAACTGATGTGAATGTTATTAAGACTTGACACTTTATATAGGTAGGTAGGTAGTATACGATGTGTTAATATGATGGAATGTCAAAAAAGAAAAATAATTAGTTAACAGTTATTAAATGTTATAATAAGTAGTACACGTAATTGTATAGTATACAAATATACAATATGTGTATATTATATGTCTATATCTATAGTAAACACATTGCAGATATCGTGTGGTTACAAATAACTATACAATTAAATGTAATCACTAAATATGTACAACTGTTTACAATTTATTGATGTCAATATGCCTCTAGAAATATAATATGAATGGTACATTTTTCCTATACTGACATAATGACAACGGTAAACTTGAATGGAACGACGTTTATGTATCAACATTGAACATGTTATAGTGAATTATTCGAGCCAGCGTGTAACATCAGTCTAACAGTACTAACTACAAACTGCTTGGTTATACAATTTTCACTATAACTAATCGCGCGAAATTACTTTACGACTTGTAACAATAGATTTGGAGATTTGAATCACAGGCATTCCATCGTATTATTATTGTCAGTAAAAAATATAGAAAATAAGTTTATACTTTAAGCTCTAAATCGTGTGTCAAGCTATACACTTGGATAAATTGCCGATATGCACTTGAATTATTATTAATGTATACAGTTGCGACTTGTTGACCATATATTAAATATCAGCTATTCGTTTATTTTTAACCTACCAAACATGTTTCAAGACGTGTTACAATTTTTTGTCTTCTTGAATTCTATCTCACTTTTAAATTTCAATATGTGAGTGATCAACACTATTTCGAGTACTTACACATTTTGCAGTGTTATTTTATCACGTATCATGAACTGTTATTATAAGTCTTCAAGTGCTTACACTGCATGTACTATGTACAATATGTACATTTTACACAGTTTTTAATATTTTGGTTTTTACCTTCATTCTTGAATATAAAACGTTTCCTGTTACAGTTTTAGAATCTCTTTTCTATCAGCCAATTATAGTGAATTTAATTAAAACTGACATTGACGACTAGTCGAACTGCTAAAACCCCAATAACAAGTTCTATCATTATTTATCAATTTATTACGTGCCTATGAAGGACTGCTACTACGTAACAAATCTGAGATCTCCTTTAATTTAATCATAATATTGTTTTATAAAAAATATTTCACGAATTTGAAAAATAGGTCAAATCATACTTGAATTAAAGTGTAAAAAACCATTTGAATTTAATAAGCCAATGATATATTAATTGTAAAATAAAAGAGGATTATTTTTGTATTGTTTTTCTGCAAAATATTAAATACATTTTTAGTTATATTAGGTTTATCAATAGTATTAAGTATCTACTATCCTATTAATAGACATTAAATTTTATCGTACATTATTAAATATAAAATATATACATAGTTTTTATTTATAATTCAGACTTTTTTTAAACTCAAGTTTTATTTTATGATAATAATAATCGCATTATTATTTTGATCAAAGTCGTTGTAGAATTGACAATTATTCCACTAATGACTATATTATTATATTAATAATATTTAATATATTATTTTTATTATATGTTTACATAAAATTTTATTATCACCTTCAAGTGAGTATAATACATAATTTTAAGTATAGACAGTACAGTATGTATAATCTAAATCTGAAATTTATATTCTATTTTCATAATTTATCACAATATTAATCTATCAATACTTCCTTCAATTGTTGTTTAGGTAAATTAAATAGGTACGGTGAACCTGGACACCAGGTAAATGCTTTTTTCAACTATTATTATTTGAGGTGTCGTCACTGAGCGATTCCTTCTCTCGTGAAATGTAATTATTATACGCATTGTATATTTTATATAGATTGTAATTTTTTTATATTTTAAAAATAATAAAAGAAAGCTTTTATCATATTTTAACTTAGTTATAGAATTTCTATCAGCATGTTACAATATGCAACAAAAAAAAGTTATGGAGCTATATACATTTTAGAAAAAAATGTATTATGTTTAAATTTTTATAATAATAAGGTTATTATTCAAAGCCTGAATAGAGTAGGTGAATAAAATAAAATAATTTTCATGTGATGAAGAGATATTAAATTATTAAATTGTATGAAAACACGTAGCTATTAATTTACCCAAAAATGTACATAATCGTTGTTTTATACACCTACTTGATTTTGAATTTAAATTATGTGGAATGATTGTTGTATAATAAATTATTAATTATTTAATAAGTAACAATATTATTATTCATTATATTGTTGTCTATGATAAATAATATCAGATGTTTAAAATATAATGATTTCATGTCTTTATCCTTAATCTTACATTCACGTATACGCATTATCTTTCGATATTGAGTAGGTATCTATAATAATAATTTGACGTTTTATGCCCAATAGATTTTAAGCAGGACGAGAACTTCATAAAGAAATTATGACTATTAAATATCGCAGAAGCAAGGCCGGTATGATAGTGCGTCTATCACTATAATATAAACATAAATATCATTAATAACGATAATAATACTATTATTAATATTTTAAAAATAATATAATAACATGTGTATTATAATATCCTCTCGGCTTATTCATATCATCAACTCCACATTTTGTGTGTAATATGTTTTCCCTCAAGTACCTATCATAAATTCGTTTCCACCGGAGAGGTCACGACAAACGATGACGAGGTCGTGTACATCACATACCGGAACGTATTTATATCATCCAGTAAGAACTTCCGTAGCTCATTATATTATATAAATATACTTATATATATATATATATGTACTCGTACTAACCAATATCGTGAGAGTATAATGTACCTACATAGGTGTACATTGTATGCACAACTAAAATCGTGTATCTATTTGTGATTTTTTACATCACGTTGTTTTTTTTATGGTCAACGGATAAAACTATGAATTTAGTCATCCCGAAGGGTTAATGCTGATTTTTAACGTCTTCTAGAGTCCATGAACATAATATTATGTTTATAGTTTAGCGTAAATTATTGTTATTATACATAAATTATGTGATATTTTATTATTCTATTGTATTGTCTATCAAAATCTCGTGACTTCTAGAAAATCCTCATGATTTTATAGTTACATAAGTCTAAGGTAATCCTTATTAACCTCATAAAAAAAATCCGTACGTGAGAGTACCTTCATAATATTAAAGGTCGGTACATTTACTTTAATTATTTTTCTGATTCAATGAAGAAAACAATTATAGAAAAAATATAACTCATTCAAAATATTTATCAAACTTTGAAAATAATAGAAAATTAATACTAGGTAAGCTAATTTTTAAAATTTAATATTTTTGTGATTCTTTTGAAAATTAACTCTCAAGAACTAAAAATTATTAGAAATTCAATTTGTACGTATTGGAGGTCTTAGAAAGATATTTTGTATTGGTATATGAAATTAAAAATGTATGCTCAAATTTAATTTTTCGTAATAATTTTTAATATTTTCAAGAACCTAAACAATACTTTTCATGATAGGTAGACTGTTAAAAAATCTATTGTGTTTGCTCGTAAGAGTAATAATAATTATTGTTTTAAACAAACATTTATAGTATTATTTTTCTTTTTAGCACAATTGTATTATTGTATCATAGTTATGTAATGATTATTTCCGGATAATCAATAAATATATACATTATTTTTAGATTCTGAGAGGAGCGATAAACGTATTGATTTTATCATGGTGTGTTTTTTGTGATGAGTACAAGACAAGTTGTTGATAAAATTCTTTGATTTTAAAAACTGAGGTGGTTTTAGATACAAAATTGGAAATGATTTATACTTTCGACAGATTAAACTTAAAATTCCCAGTACTCATTTTTTAAATTTTTTTTGATCGGGAAAAATAAAAATAAAATTAAGGAAAAACTAGAATTTTTACGCAAATCAAATTTTCGCAAAATTTATTTTATTTTTTTATGTAACTCGAAACGAATAACCATTAACCGTAGAATCACAAAATATCACCAACTATTTTACAGCTAAAAAATGATAAATTTTTTATTTTTATATTTAAGTTTTAAAAATGTAATACAAGATTCATTATTATAATGAACTGCTTATAAGTTGCTCACATTAAAACTATAAAATCTAAAAGAATTATTAAGACTATTATCTTTTATAGATATTTTAAGTTCCAATTATTTGGACATTAATAAACGATAAATATATAAATATAAATATATTTTCATGAATTGTATTATACGAAATAACATATTTGATTTATTTTAAAATAATACCTATTAATATAATCTACTATGAATCCTTTTTTACTATTTTAAGGTATTTACAGAACGATGTCATTAAATTTTGAGTTATATATAACTATGTAAGTTGATATAATATGGTATAAATGTATATTACTATAATAATAAAATATTAATAAATAATTAGATATTAAATGCAATATTTTCGAAAAACATTATATTAACCTACTATAATATTAAAAGTAAAATAAATGACTAATAGCTATATTAAAAAAAAAAAAAACATATCACCAAGTGATAATATGGGCTGATGTAAATTGTTTCCGCTTAGAATCGTCTTCAGTATTCAATGATATATCATTCAGATTTTTGAGACTTATGTATTGAAATATTAAAGTATTAAATCTGTCTATTTTTAGATAGTATAAAAATTGTATTCATTATTCACGTGTCAACAAATAATATGATTTTACAAGACAGTAAGAAACAATCTCACACGGTTCAATTATACAAAATTTACCACGGTGACTTGTAGACCTCGATGGTTATTTTATGAATTTATGTTTACTGCACCGTGAATAGTTTTTAAATTTAACAGTCAGACTTCTGAAAGGTCATTTAATGTTTCATACATTTTTAACGTAGAAATGTAATACCTACACGTGTAAGAACTAAAAGATTGGGATTTAATGGAAAAGAGATGATGAGATGTATATTGTGTAATAGCTAATAATTAATAAATGAACGTATTCATCTATATAAAATACAACTATTAACACATACTAAATAATTATTACGGTAGGTATACTATCATGGAACTAATAATAAAATAAATTATAATAGTAAGGCTGAATTAATCGATATTTTATCGAGCTGTGGTTTCGTTGTATAAATTAGTCAATATAATTACTTATACTTGACTAAATAATCACCCTTGATATTTATAATAGCTACTTATTTATTTTTAATTCAATCATTAAATTAAAAATAGTTTAATCTGCAGTATTATATTTTATGTACTTACATATGATATAATTAAACTCAATGGTGTATCAATAAAAAAAAATGAAAAAAAAAATGATATAATAAAAAAATATACATATAAATTGCGTAAAGTGAATACAAATAATTACTTTAGATTTCTAATTTTGTTGTCTTATACTACAGCCATATTGAACATGCAATGTTGTTGGACAAACTCTAAAGACAGCATTTTTGATTTTTCTTATTTTATTAATACTTATTTGTTTATTGGAGTTAAAGTATTATGAACTTTTTATGAAATACAAATAAAATCGTTAGTGTTTTTCCCGTCTATGTATTTATAAAAATATAAAATATAGGTAATATTTGTGTAGTGCTTTAGTGAATGGAATTCTGCAGTATGGTAGTTAAGCTGATAATATGTTCTGTGCAAAACGACTGTGGAGTAATGATAAGCTTTAAGTGGATATTTATGGAAGTTTTAGTTTAAAATGCATTTGTATTTTATTTTTATATAAACCGACATGTGTTGTGCGAAATTGCTAGAGTAATAATTAGGTTTAACTGCATATATTATAAATGAAAGATTTACTTAAAATTTTAAAATATTCATCATCATATCCAATAGGAAATGCCCCAAAGGATACCTCTGAACTAAAGTTTTAATATTAGTATAGATAATTGCTATTTCGTTTCGAAATTTAGTAATTATGAATAAGAAATTGTATTTCGACATAATCGATAAGTATCCGAGTAAGGTCAGATTTTTATGTATTGATATTATATAATCTTCAACTATATGTTTACCGTTCCGTAAACATGCGTTCCGCAGCGTTTTACTTATCCCGAATGTGTATACAAATATTTAAAAAGCTGTTGAAGTAAAATAAACAAGGGATTTTTAATATCCTGACAAGACTTGGTTTGGAAAAAATCACAATTGCTAAATCCACATAAAATATATTATTTAGGATGTGGGTATGCATTTTAAATCTATATCTGGTAGTTTGTCTAACAGAGCATGACATTGGTTGCAGATCATTTTACTAAATAAATGAAATATGACGCTTTAGATTACTTACTTTTTAGACTTATGTTCTGTTTAGTATTTACTGTTTCAATTACAATATTATACAAGTGAGTTTTTGATTCAATAAATTTGTAATGTAATCATATTTAGCATTGAAACGTCAGAATATAAAGAAATACAACTTACTGTACTATTTCTACTAATGTTCAAAAGTATCGTGTGAATAAAATAAATAAGTGTTTGATGTTTTTACTTGTGTAACACGAGTGATAAAATACTAAGAAAATTTGATAAAATTAGTAATAACCACATAATTTATTTCAAATTACTTTTACTAATTAAATAGTAATTTATTCAGACCGTTAGTTATAAAATAAGTTTGAAAATAATTTTATAATTAAAAACTTATGCCATTATAATACAAAATGTATTTAATTATAATAATTACATTGTTTTTGAAAGATATTTGAAATATTTACTTTGTTTGAAATATAAAAATATATTAAATTCGACACAATGTAATAATAATTTAGCAAATTAAAACTACCTATTCTAGTTGACTGAGTAGATAATTAAAAATATTATTTTCAATTTTTGTATTAGTTTTACTTAAATATTTTACATATTTTAATAATAATTAGAGATAGGTACTTACAGATATGACGGTAGTCAGAAGCATCAACATTTTGCTAAGGGCTCGTTTGATCTTTGATATTGTTACTTTACGTTACCTGTGATTATATAAAAAAAAAAATATATATAATCAATGGAGTCTAAGTCATGAAAAAAAAAATTAGTACGATGTTCTAAACCAACACTTATTGCTTATATTTATATTTAATATGTTATATTGCTCGCGCAGAGGTTCCTGAACGTTTGAACTGGAAAAAATAATGAAAAAAATAACATCATAGAAGAAGATTGTGACAATGTGTTTGTGTGCATCAAAAGAACGTATAACTCAAGGCCGTTAACTGTCGACCTTCAACTCGATCAAGCAAAAATTGAAAAACATCAGCGACTACACTGGAGGAGGGGACTAACTATATAGCCCTTGGCAGAACAGTAAGCACGTCTGCTGCTGCATCGTGTTTATTTGGTATATTTCAATCCCAATACTCGTTTAATATATAATATCTTATTTTAAACACAATATATCTTATAATCTAAATTAATAACAATAAATTATTAATATTATATAACCAAAATAATATTTTTGTTTACACTTGTATCATGCATACATACAAATATTTACAAGTTTAGAATATGTACGTAATTCATACTATATTATATATTATTATATTATACGCTAATAGAATCCTTAAATTTGAGAAGGTTTATTTTTACGATTCAATACGCAGACAAAATAAATAAATTGATATTATTTATTATTAGCGTGAGTGTGATTAAATTTTGCAATTTATTCTTAATTTTTAAAATCCTTGAAATTGAAAAATGTACATAAAACTAATGCACTGATCTCTGATTTGTATTGAAATTCTGAGAAATTAAAAAAAATATATTTAATTTTTATGCTACTATTATTTGTCTGAAAAAATATTACATGCTGGGTAAAAAATATTCAATATTTTTCGATTTATTAAAGAACTTATTACTAAAAAATTTAATTTACCATATATTTTTATTTCATACAGTTAATTCATAATCTTTTTACTATAATTATTGCAAGTTAAATATCGATTAAAAATTATTTGTAAAACTTCTTTAAATTACGTATTTCATATTTTTTTTACTCGGATAATAAATACATTTTTTTTTAATTATAAAAGCTGTATGTTAAGTTTCGCATCATGATTATTTGCACAATTTAATTTTTGCTAATGTATTATGTATTTTTTACAAGATCAATGATATTAAACAGATACTTAATGTACAGAACATAATATAATAATAATATTATTATTATTATTATTATCGGAGTTGTTTAAGAAACTGCGTACTTTGACTCAAATGAAATTATTATATAACATTATGGGTAACAGCTTCACATTTTTAATTTCTTAAACATTTTCATAATTATTATTAAAACTATTGAAAGAAAAAATTGATTTTAATTCCGTTGTTTTAAATATTATTGAACATAAGATTATTATATGTATTCAATATTTATATTTAATAATTCGTTATTTAATTTTTGTTGTCGAAACATAATGATTCGTTTAAAAATTCTTTTAAAGAATTAAATATGAATATTATTTGTTTAATTAGCATCATTATATGTTAATTAAAAAAAAAAACAGTAGGTTATTAGAACTTTATCAAGTTAAACATATTTATTAGAGTAATTTATATACAAATTAAACTATTGTAATGATTACTAAATAAAAGAAACAATAAATAAGTTTAATATTATATAATATATTATTATGGGTAATGGTTGACTTGATGATAATGTTTATTAGAGTCATCACGAGTCTAGCTTTTCGACACTGATTAATAGTGTTATTATAATAATTATAATAGATGATTAATTAGATATAGGTATTGTTTTCTTATCGATTTCATATTATAGATTAAAGCAAATATTATAATTTGAACCATTGCATATCAAAAAGTACATACTATAAGGTATTATATAGAATATGCTTGTAGGATAATATGGTGTCCTCGAATACCTATACGTGTTAGTGTAAATGACACATTATATCCTGTCAATTTTTGACTTGTCATAATAACACGTATTTCAAATTGTACCTATGCTAGCTATTAGAAATAAATACAAGAATAAAATTATTAATTTTTCGTTTCAAAAATATTCAAAGATTTATTGATTGCAATATTTTTTTGGTCACTAAATAGTATTTTTAACTTAATGAATTAAATTATTCGAAGATCGTTACTCTTAGAAAATATTTATCATAATTTTCTACTTTTTAAAAAAATTAAAAAGTCATTTGATCTTTCAGCAATAGGTAATTAAAGTTATTTTTTACTATTTGAACAGTTTATCGTAATAAAAATTTAATATAACACAAGGATGTGTTAATAGTTTTATAATTTGTATATTGTATACTTAATTATTATTTTAATAATTTTATTAATCCCGCTAAAAAAAGGAAAGTGTTCTTTTGTTTAAATAATATATTATGATGTAGTTACATATGTTTTAGTTATTCATATAATACTCGTATTTGGCATGACTAAATTCAGTTATTATCCTAAAAAAAAAATCTTTAAAAAAAAAATTACTGGCTTAAAGTTATATATATGTCTTCATAAGTACCTATATTTTGAAAATAAATACTTTTAGCTTTCGTTCACGTTCACGATGATTACAATAACCCATAGACCTTATAAGTAATAATATATGTGATGGCGTTAAAGAGTATATTTAGATAGGATAGTATGGCACATTATATTATAAATTATATATTAAAATATATAATATTATACAACATTGAGTAGCATATATGTTCAGGTTTTACTTTGATTATGATACTGTATTTAAAACGCCGTGTGTATTGTCGAATTACGTTGTACTCGTGTAACATAATGCAACCAAAAATTATATATTTGCGAGGTTTGGTTCGTTTGAAATAATAATTATATAATACTGTTATATTATTACAAGTATGAAACTCGAGAATTGAGTAAAGTGTAATGCGATGTTTACAAATGAATGAAGAAACATTGTATTTGGAAAGGAGTTTGTGCGAAACGGTGAAAAAAAAGGAGTATAAAACATAAATGACTAATAATGGTCTTTAGATATTATTAATAATATATTGTAATGATAATAATAATAAATATTATGAATGGAAGATATATGGCGAAAAGGAAATCAGAAGAATCAAAAATGCGCGTATGGAAATGAAAAACAGTAATTTTCTTCTTTGCGGGATCATTTATTATTATCGGGCATAGATTTGAAGAATCGGAAGACCCTCAAAATAGTCTGTATGAATGCAGGCCCAGAGTATAGATATATATGAAAAAAAAGCATTGGTCTTTAGTTGTGCATTCATCGGGACTGCGAGGCTCATAGACATGTTTTAATATAATGCGCTAAGCATAATGGGGAATGATCATGGGACGACTTGGGTTATAAGCTGCAATTATACACGATTGTACGATCTCTTAACCTCAATGACGGTATTTTAATTAAACTCTAAGAATATATTGAATATTTATAATCCTATTGTATACGAATATGAGAAAAAATGTAATTTTATTTTTCGTAGGTCACGTTGACAAGTTCTCCGGCGGTATGTTACAAAGTAAATTAGTAAAGTATCTTTAAAACACTCAAATTATATCTTGTTCTGTTGTGCAAAGATTAAAAATGCGAATCTTACATAGGTGCAATTTGGATTAAATTTGTGGGAGTGCTGTATTTAAGTTCATAGTTACCTATATAGATTATAATTCATAAGTTATAGTATCAATCTGTTGTTAATAATAGCGTCGTAAACACATGACTTTTCAACAGCACATAAATATAAACCATATTTTATACCTACTGAAACGTTTGACGCGCACCTTGATAGATAATTTATCATCAATGAACATATAAATATATGAATATAATATATTATGGAAAATTTTCGTTCGGTTTTCATTCAGCCTGTATTATTATGATGATAAGCTAAATATGAAATTTAAAATGGAGCAAGTAATTCGTTTTTGTTTATATTCACGAACCGCGTGTGACGAAATGGATTCACGTCATTCTTACACCCACTTATACATATTATTGTTGTTATTATAGGTATTAAAGATACCTACGTACAATATGCTGATGATGTAGGACGCATACACTGAACATAGTTATACGTACAAATATGGTCAATTCATTCTATACTACGATTTAGAATATAACAACGTATAAGACGGTGTAAGCGATTAATTATTGTTCAAATATCTAATGCACATTAATTAATTAGTTATAAAGTGCTCGTTGAATAATATTATGATATTACGTACAACAATGCTTTTATTCTGCTCTATTTTTGTAAAATGAAGACCAATTTATGTTATTTAATACAACTCTGTAAATATATTATGTTACATTGTTGCTAAATATTTGAACATTATATTATACTACTATGTACCACTGTAAAAAATAATTCAAAATTTTAAATTATGGAATACGTATGAAAAGTCATTATTTAAATATTATTTATAACTGAAGAAAAGTTAATGCCGAAATTGTTCATTGTCAAACATAATAAAAATAATAAAATAAAAAAAAATGTTAAATTATTAATACATTCATTCGGAATATCAAATATTTAAATTATATGGTTTTTAATTCAAAGATATGTATATATACCTAAATCAATTATACATATTTTTAATTTATAATTGCCTACATATATATTTATAAATAAAAATGTTTAAATAATTTATTTTAATTAAGTAGGCACGGACTCACATAGTCCTTATAAAAATATATCGTGATACAAATTGTTTATTAAATATTAAGTTGTATTTAAAATGTCACATCATATTGATCTTATTACCTACTCATCCAAACCATATATTACTTGTTTTTATTTTAATGAAATTCCGTACTGCACACAGCCAACTATAGACACAAAATGTAAAATGTATACGTTAATAATTATTTAACGTACAATTATCAAAAAAGCTCGTAATATACGTATAAGTAGTTACCTACACTTTAAATGTGTATCTATGCCTAGCCTAGTATACGTTCGTATAAATTTTAGTGCTATATAGCAGCGGTTCCCAAACTTTTACGACCACGGCACCCTTAAGAAATAATTTGTGTTTTGCGGAACCCCCTTCTTTAAATAATAATTTTTAATAATATAAATATTCTAAATATAATATAAAATAATTTCCTCAATAATCACATACATCTGGCGGAACCCTTGAAATTGTCCCACCGAACCCAAAGGTTCCGCGGAACACACTTTGGGAAACGCTGCTATATTGTATACATATGCCGTACTTTAGTAGTACAATTAATGATTGATTGTTCAATGGCAATAATATCGACCATAGCACACAATGTAAGTAACTATAAAAAGATCCGATAACCCATTAGATTTTAAGAGGAGAGCGAAATTATTTTTATAATTTATTAAATTCTTATAAAGTTATAATATACTATTACTATCGCATTTTGATTTTAATTAATATTTTACTTGCTTGTTATTTAAAAACGACATTCAAACTATTTACCAATCTCCAACCACTCGGTAGGTAACAGAATAGTCAATAGGTATTATACCTATTTCTGTTACGATTAATGCGATATAATATTATTTGCATATGTTCAGAAATATATGGTATGGATTACGATCATATAATAAAATAATGTGTAGTGTGTACCATTGTCCACTACATAATAGCAAGCTACGTATGTATTCAGTATTATAGAAGTGACAATTTAAAAATTATTAAAAAGAATTCGACAACAGTTACGTACCTAAATTTAACGTATGAGACGTGAGTGCATATACCTACACATTATAATATAAATACAGAATGTATAATATAATATACATATTAAAAGTATTCTATAGTACAATACAAATAATATTATATATTATTATTATGTTATTACATATTTTCCGTTGTATTCGTGTGTCCGACTGAAACTGAGAAGTGACAAATTAATAAAAAATATTGTTTACATTATTGTGTAATACACAAGTCGAGTAAGCATAACCAAATATATATAATTCTCGAAAAATCAAAAACTGCAATGATAATATTAAATGTCTGTATAATACGCACACACACACATATAGATATATAACAACGTAATATCGACAATTATACAACACCTATAAAACCGGTATTTGTGTGTGTGTCGCTAAAACCTATTTTCTGAAGACAATAAATATTAAATATATATAATATATATATATAAATATACAAACACACACACACACACACACACACACACACACACACACACATACACACTAGCAGCAGTACCTACTGGTTTTCATTTATTTATTTTCCGTGAAAGGTACTTATTATGTACTCGTGATTAAATCGTTTTATGTAAGTATATAACAGTATAGGCACACATAATGTTAATGGCGATCCCAAATATTATACTTGAAATCTGTATAATTTACTGTTACAAGCACCTGTAATGTCATTTTATAATTGATAGAGGATCAACCGCGTGCGTAATACGCGATGTCCAGTGCGTTTTTGAACGGTCATAAACACCAACATTTCTTATAATGATTATACATATAATATTTTGAAATAAAATTACAATCCGTCAGTGTCACGAGACGTTAGTCCGGTCGTCCGACCACTGTCCACGAAGCATATAAATTGCACAATAATAGTTTTAAATTAGACATAGCACTTTTATAATATATTAAATGCTTTAGGCAATTATTATAATTATCATTACATTTATTTATTTATTTTTTATTTTTACCAACGATTTAGTTTGATAATAATAGCTGTGCGTCGTAACATCATCATTTTTAAAGGTTATTTCATTTTTATAGTACCTAATAGATATATAATAGTTAACATTTATAGTGAACCGGTTTTAAAAAATTGCTTAGGTACCTACAAAAAAACGACATAATTAACCCATTTATGAGTATTACCAATGTGTATCGAATACTGCACATCACAACAAAAACCGCATATTTATACGACTATAAATATTATGTATTATTTATTTTCACTTATTAATGGGATTAATATTTTTGTTTAAAATCGTATCCATAATAAGCTATGAAAAAAATATTCTAAACTAAAAATGGATAAACGAGTCTTCGCAGAGCCGTGTCAAGCTATTCAGCGCCCCGGGGCAAAATTTTTTCGCGCCCCTTCCCTACAATTTAACTATTAATCGTTTTCTTATTATATAAATCTCCATATTATCAAATATCACGAAAACTAACTAAAATATAATATACAATATTTAATATATATTTTTAGTTTATTTTAACGCGTTTAAATAAAACGCGCACAACGTATAATAACTTATAACTAGGTAATGTCTAATAGGCAATACTAAATAACTGAGCACTGTGTACAGACGTCAGATAGTAACGGTTAGAACAGACATATTGTTCAATGGTAAGATAAAATATTAATAATATTATAGTATATAAGTATATTATACTAATAAGTTATTAGTATAATATACTTATATAGGTAATTTTTTTAGGACATTTTTTGCCATTTTTATGGTCATTTTTTATTGTTTTTAAGTTCATCAACTTCCGAGCCCTACTAATAACGGTTATCCACTGTAGTAGATAGGATAACTTTGATACTATTAATATCAATTTAATAATATTTAGCTGTATAATCGGTAAATAATATCTAAATACGGAGAAATGGGTTTTTCTTTATCACCGTAGCCGTCACCAAGCCAACCTATTTGTCACAAACAGTACCATATTATACATGATTCTAAAATAGACCTTAAAATACTAAAATATATATAATAATAAAATTATAACATATTTGGTTCTCGAGGCCACATGTAGTATATTAAGCGCAAATAAAGGCGCCCCATTATTTTTACAAAACTACGGCGCCCGGGGGCAATTGCCCCCTTTGCCCCCCCCCTTAACACGGCTCTGAGTCTTCGTTATTTAGTGGATTTAATATCAAATATTTTAAACACAATAGTAAAATAATTTGTTATTGGGGATTAAATATAATTAAATACAATTAATTAAAATTTATAATGTTATTTTGCATTTGGAAGAATTTTTTTTCATTGATTTTATGTAAATTAGTCTTATAATAAATTATATTTAATGTATGTAGAAAATATAGGTTATATTAAATATTTATAATAAAATTACACTTAACAAAGTAAATATATAGCACAAAAATAACTTATAATAATCATTAAAAAGTAATTTAATTTTTTTTATAAGCTTTTTAGTATGTTGTAAGTAATGTTGATTTATTAAGTATTTTAAATAAAATGTTTTATGAGTTATACATTTTAACATATATTATTTAATTTAAATTATGTATAACTCGTAATTATGTCTGTACCAAGAATTAACGATATAACTGATATAGCCTAAAAACATTTGATTTTTATAAAAAAAAAAATGTATTTTTTTAAGTTTATATTTTTTTTGTTTTACATGTTTTATCTTTACATCGCAAAGAAAAGTATTTTGAATTATTAAATTAATATATTTAAGTTGAATAATTAATATTTCCATAAGTACCAAACAATTTTTACCACAAATACCTTTGGTACTTGCAATAAAATTTATAAAATTACAATTATTATTGAATTTATAATTACTATTGTTGTATAAATAAGAAGCCTATATGTTTTATATTTTATGGATTAGAGTAAAAAATAAATTATCGATAAATAGGAATGGCTGTGTGAGTGTGCGTCTTTTTTTTTAAGAGTTATTATCTTCAAAATCATTTTATACATTTATAGTGTTACAGTGTTTTGTATTGTGACTGCAGGTATTTCACGCATAATACGCGACTATACCTACCGTTGTTTAGTAATTTCACAGTTCATGAATAAATTATACGTATTTGCGTGATATGATAATAATATGTATAATGATAATATTCAAAATTCCTAATGAATAGCAAATGTACACTTTTTATCTGTACTATATAATAGTACCTTACTCTACATCTTTATGCAACGGATAACTAAATGGTTCATAATCAAATTAAAATTGTTTGTTTGACGTGTCCCACTATACTTTGCTACATAACATGCCGTACGCACCGATTCCTATGCAAATTATTAATATACCTAACATATTATTTATTGACTTTTGCTGTGTTAATGATGGACCTTATATTGTCCGTGAAATAGAAAGCGAGTAAACCATACTATGGGAACAAAAATCGTTTACTTATTACATCAAGATAATCGTGACTACTTTCGAGAAAAAGATAGTAGGTAATATTATGAAATCTAGTCTAGATTGATAAAACTGTAACGATGTAAATGTTAAATCTAAAGAGCGTAGGTTGTAAGATTGTCCGAAGAAATGAAACCAAAACTGTTTTTAATAATTTAAAAAAGTCCTAAAAAGTGTTTTAAATCAACGTACCTAACAACAGAAGCCGTTCTTGTTTGGATATGATACTTTCGAATCGTGACTACACAATATACATAGATAGGTAAGTATAGTCTCGCGGCAGAAAAAACCATAACATTATAATAAGGTGTATTACATTAAAAAAAAAATCATATTAAAATAATGAACATTATTTTAGATAACTTATTATTGTTTCATTTATTTTTTCAAATACCTATAATATACATTCTATTAATTGCGTTATAACTAATACTCACTAAAAACTTGTTAATATAGATAATAATATATGATTATGGTTTTTAAAAATTGGAAGGCAATAGCAATCATCAAGTAATGAAAGGGCAGAAATACGTTATTATTAATAATTGTATAATTTAAACCAGTTTGTAAGAACGCAACGATAGTAATTTTGCATCGTGCATGAAATAGATTGTTAAGTGCTTAATAAGCTTTCAGCAACAGTGATGATGGGTATTTAATGGCTAAATAAAGGTATAATATTATGTATTGCAGACTGCAGTTGCTTAAGACGATACTCGAATAATATTTTATTACGACATTAAACTAAAAAAAGTTGATTATTGGCTTAGCTTTCTACATAAATATCGTAGTTTTTAAAAAGGTTTTTTTTACATTGTATACAATATACGAATACAAGCTATATTAGTTGATTTTTATAAACAGTTATAAAAATCCGATAGGATTATACGATAATACGCCATGAGGAGCTATGATTATTTATTATTATTATTTTGTTATTAATTAATTGATGGTAAAAATTTTTGTATAGTACCGGTTGGCATGAACATATCTAGAAGTCCATTGTCAATTAGTAATTCGCTAACAGTCTATGGAATCTGAAAATGTCATCGAATGCCATTCACCAGCATCATAGAAGTAACTATAGGGTGATTTTTTTTATATCCAAAGGACTAAAAATCTGTACATTAGTTAAAGTGAAGTTAATTTGAAGTTGATTTTTTTCAGTGAAGTCTTACAAACCTAGTAGTCAATTCCATATATGGTCAACGATTAACAGCTAATAATCAATAATTTTCATAACTTAGAAGTATTCAAAATATTGATAAAAGTATAAAACTATTACTATTATATTATTTACCTTATTATTATTTTATATTCGACACTCGTGTATGACAAGTGTTTTTTTTCCAGAACTTAGTTTGAATCCTATAGGTTGGGGTCTCAAATCGTCTATTGAGGACTAATTTTCCCACTTGATGAAGTATTTATTAAAAATTCGGAAATGATTAGGGTAAATCATAGAATTAATTCATACAAAGTATTTTGTTTTTACTAAACCGATCAAGAATCAATAATAATAAGTGGAATATTCTATCATCATGTATCATTATATTACACACCTGTTGATTCTGTATTATTAAATAGAAATAATTCATAAGTTTATTTGCCTAGAAAATCAATTAAAATATTCTATGGATATCCGAGAT
The DNA here is from genome assembly GCA_020882235.1 of Schizaphis graminum. Classification (NCBI taxonomy): domain Eukaryota; kingdom Metazoa; phylum Arthropoda; class Insecta; order Hemiptera; family Aphididae; genus Schizaphis; species Schizaphis graminum. Next base: position 43,951,085 of record CM037034.1, read on the forward strand.
TGGCGAGATAATATAAGTACTACACTGATAATATAAGTCGTACATGATCAACCTTACAATGTGCATATAAATTATAATGTTCATTCTATTCGAAATTGTGATGGTCGTAATTTTTATTCTTGAATTTTGATAAGTAGGTTATGTTTTTGATAAACCGACAATATAGAGAAAAAATTAGTGTATAAAAATTTGTCGTTGCTGGCGCCAATCTGTTAATTGCATAGTCGAACAAGTTAGCTGCGCCTCAGGCTCGACTGTTCAGCGAATTTTGTAGGCACGAGTCAATACCGTCCGAACCAGCGAAAGAGAACCATCCCGGAACGGGTTTTGCAAGAATTTTTCAATTGTGCCGCTGTATACATGAATATTAGTTAATTTTGATGATTTTCTGGTAGGAAAATAAAACAAAAAAATATATATATAACAGCCATTTTACTAAAAAATCACAAATACGCTACGTTATTAATCAATCTCATATTAATTGATTATTATTATTTTTTAATCTAATTTAAAATGATGAATTTTTAATAGATACTTTCAAGTATTTTTTAGTTTTTTAGTTACAATCTCATGTTGTACAAATGAATTAAAACATTGATTGGGTGGGTGGAAGGGGTACTACAGAACACTAATTTTTAGATTACGTTAGAATTCCCGACATTGATAATTTTTAAAATGAAAAAAAAAAATTATTTGTTTAAATATATTTAAGTACAGCAGAATTTTAAGTTTTTGAGTAATAAATCAAAACGTATGTAAAGAATAAGCTAACGGTTTGAAGTTTTTAAAATTTTTGATTCGTGAAATAAATACTACCTTTTGAAATCGATTAAATAATATTAAAATAGATTACCCTTGGTAATATCTTAATATATTTATGAAAATAAATAGGTCATTGAACTATCGTGACATGGTTATTGATCAAAAGTTTACATTTTTAAGTTCTTTTAATGCGAAGGGCATTAATTTGTAATTTGTTATTCCATAAAGTTTTACAAACTATAGTTTATCTTATATTAAATAATATAGATAGGCAGTCATGTGAATTGGTCATCATAATAAATTCAAAAATAAATCACGTGAGGCAAAGATAAATATAATTTAACTGTTATTTTTATTACATAGGAACAATGTTATACAATAGTAATCATCGTACAATTATTTTAACAATACCTATAATATATAAATGTACTAAATTAATTTTGCAAAATCATAATTAAAAAGTTATTATGATTCACGAGTTTATACTTTATAAACAAGTTAAAAAAATATATGATTCATTTAGGATCAAGTAATTTAGGTAAAAAATGTTGTTGTGAATCTACTATTGAAAAAAATGTTTATATTGTTCTGTTATTTATTAAAATATTATAATTTTAAAACACTTATAAGATACAAAATACTTATAACGGTGGTGTAAGTTAGTAATCGTGACATGAGTCATCATAATGTAAAGAAAACAATAATTTGTAGATTATGGATTGTTGACACGAGTAGCACAATACAAATAATACGATCAAGAAGAGAATCAAACAATAGCTGGTTGGCAATCACGAGTGGACACTTTCTCTTCAAGGACGAGTATCGTGCCAGATTGCAAAATATAATATAATACAGCATAACATTATTAGAATCTTAAAGAATTAATTATTAAACGGTGTAGTAGGCTTATTCCGATTAAGAATAATGATATCTACAGTATATCGTAGTAGGTATTTTACAATGTATAGTTATAATAGGTAGTTAAAAATATAAAAATATTATAAAATTCAATGTAAGTAGAGAATATTTTTTAATGTTATTCTGTTCGCAAGTTATTATAAGTTATTTTATATTGAAATTCTTAAGTTCAACAATAATTTGATTATAATATGAGTTGTAGTAATCAATTTATAAATTGCAAAAATATTTAAAAATCTGAAAATAAAATAAGATAAAAGTATTCACCTACACATAAAATATTACCACAGAAATAATAAATACTATAAGCATATTTTTCCATTATCAAAATATGTAAATACCTAGTGTACTTATATATTCATAAATGTTTGGAATAATAATTTTAAATTTGTTTCTTCTCAAAAGTTTTATTGACTGGCTTATTAATTATCATAATATACATCAATAAGCGTAATTATTAAAAAAAATGTACCTATTTTTTACATACATATATGTGATATACATTACTTAGTTCAAAAAATAATATATTTTTCAGTTAATAAGATATGATCTAAATCGGTTTCATCAATTCAAAATTGTCTTGTTCAATAAGATACATAGAATTCATCGAAACATAATAATATAAATTGAATAAAACGTTATGCACAATTTTAAAAATCAAAATATTTTTTTTTTGCTTAATAAAAATTTATTTTATAAATAACTACTGACTAAATTTAAAAGCTAAAAAATTTTCCTATCGATAAATAGATTACCAAATAATAAATATCAAAAGTATGAAAATATTAAAATTATATAAAAAAATATACAATATTATATAATAACAATTGTTACGACTTCGTTAATAATCTAAGTCAATTATCTTTAAATGACTTATAATTTTTCAATTTGGTAAAGAAAATACTGATACTTTGATCAATTATTAATTAATTTAAAATAATAAATGCGCTTCCAAAGAAATACAATATACTAGTATATGACGTATGTTAAAATAAATATAATTACAGGTGCTCTCCGAGGATTTTTTAACGTGTAAAATTTGTTTTGTATAAATTGCCTCGTGTTTTCGTGACTTCTATATCGGTTTTAGTTATTCAGAAATGATCTCCAGTATATCCACAAACGTGACTGTTTTTTAGAGCAGGTTACAATAATATAACCACGATTATGCTTTAAATTATCCTTGTGACGGATACCTTCGATTTATGAGAAATTATTGCGTTTAATTGAAATTAATTGTTGTCTTCAGTCAGCCTAAACTGTTTTTCGTGTAATCGTGAAGATCACGGTTGTAATTTAAAGTAAAGCAGATCTTTATTACGATTCATTTAACGATCGTAATTATTTATGATATACAAGATACATTAATACAACTGTAAATTTAAGGAAAGCAAATATTCATCCTTCAATATTAACATATCTACTGTAAATCCTTGATAACTTCCGAAAATATATTATTATACATATTATAATATGAATTCAAAATGTGATAGCTTGGAAATTAATATAATATACATTATATACCTATTAATATGTATAATAATTTAATGGTTTGATTTATTAATAATATCCATTTGTATTACTTATAATAAACACTAAAATATTTAATCCTAACAAGTAAAAACTATATATTTTTATATGAACATGACATTTTGATACTTTCAAATGTGTACTGTGCCGAATCAAAAATAAATAAATAAATAAATAAATATATTTCCAAAGTGATATTATAATTTAATATTATACTAATATTTGACGTATTTGGTATTTAGATGAATATTTTTGATTAATATAAGCGTTATTGTTAGAAACGATTATTATAAGTTTATATAATATTTTTTAACATCAATTACTCTATTTGAGTTTTGTTGTACAACGCTAAACATAATATCAATCATATCACATATTTTTGCTATCGACCAAACAATCATAATAAATCGATTTGATATCTGAAACATACTTGCATATGCAATTTAGAGTGTTTACGACTCAGCAATAACAGTGGCATTATTATCATCGATATTTTATAAAAAAAAAAAATCGTAAGCCACAGGACATGCCCTAGGACATGATATTACCTATGTCATAATATATTGTATAATATGTATTTTAAATGAATAATGATTGATGTGATGATTAATAGAATGGACGAATCATTTGTTTCCTCCTGGTCAGTAAATCGGTCAAAGTTTCACACCGATAGAATCTAGTTTATACTAATACAGAGAACAATAATATACTTTTATATTTATATATATATGACCGCCGGTGGCTTACTTTCATTTTATTATTTATCATTATTTGTGCTCCGAGGGGTAACACGTAACATAAAAAAAAGATGAACACAAATAAGTGTATATAACATTTATTTACTATTTTACTATTATAACTTAGACATGGACTCATAATCGATATTATTATTACGCGTTTCGCATCGCTGAATGTATTAAATATCATGAATTTTTTTAAAAATACTGAGAGAATTGTAATTAACAATACTTGATTTCAAATTGTTTAAGAAAGCATTGTTGTTTTTTTAATATATAGTTTAATTTATATTATTTTTAGTTTTTTATAATGTGCCTATACGTTTTTGACATTCACTATTAAATGGCGTATTTTTTGTTTACATTTTTTATTCTATAAATTAGCTTATTAAAATTCTAGTTCACTGCAAATTCAAATTTTATTTTTACTTAAAGATAAATATCAGTGAACTGTTTAAGTCTGCAAACGTTTATCTGCAGTTAAAATATTTTTTACGCATGTTTACATTTTTTAGTTTTTGAAACCGTTAGAAGATCAAAGTTTATAATAAATAATTTAGCTATTATAAACAATTGTTCATCATACATTTTTTACTTTTTATGATTACAATATATTATATGTACAAATAATATTATGTACATTGATAACGCTAGTTATTTTTGACACAGTTATATGAAAAAGTGTATTTTTGTTTTAGAAAAAAACTTTTGAAAATATTTAATTAAATTATGTGTTATCGTGTATGTATGAAGTATTTTTAAAATCAAAAACGATTAAAATTTAAATGTTTAAACTTGAATAGAATTTATCATAATTGCAATGCCACTACTCGTCAGTATTGATATGAAAAAAATATTTATTATACCTAAGTTATAAAATCAATATAGTGATATAATATCGATCATGACGTGTAATAAATAGATCATTGTTCATTTATCTTTCTTGAAATTATAAATTATAAACTATGGAGGAGAAAGTTGTGAAGGAATTATTTGATATTTCAGCAATGGCAAGTCGCGAGCTAGTTAAATATATTTCAAATAATTCTTTATGTCAACATTAGAGTATTGAAAAGATTAATATTATATTTGTTCATAATATTGCTCATATTACACATAATATAGTTTTTTTTTATATATATTTAGAGTCAAGCTATTCTGCAATACCTACTATTTACACTACATATCTATTAATATTTTTAGAAAAACATAAAATTATATAGAATTATTAGTTTTAAAAATACAAGTAAAATAGTATATTTATTATTTCAACTATAGGTACCTATTACACGATGATGTATTTTAACAATATTTCACTTTATTAAGTAACAGGGATATTGTTTTGCATTTTCAATATTTAATTTGCTAATAATAAGTATATGAGCCAATTGCGAACTAGTATAACTACTATAATCAAGGAACAACTATGCTAATATTATAGTAACATTATGATTATAAATCATTCCAAAGATTAATATCTATGAATAATATGTTTGGTGTATATTTTTAGTAAAATTGTTGAAAACTATTGAGGATGAACAAATGTCTAAGAATAAAAGATTTAGATATTGCAATTTTAATTTAGGCAAAGAATTGATTATTTTATATTCGAATCTAATTAAAATCTGAAATTTATAATTTTTTTATGATCTATAATAGAAAAATTATATAATAATGTTACTATTATAATATGAATAATAAGTAACATAAACTTCGAAGAAAATTACCTAAATTGTTGGTTATAATAGATCATATACGTGTTTGTCAGCTTATTATTTACTCGGTAGATTTATTTATCTAAACATTCAACTGAAATATCGATCGGTATTTAAACCATTGAAATGTATCCCAAGGAAATTTACATCGTTTTGTATGTATTAAAAATAGCACATTATTTAAAACACATTCGTTATAATAATTTCGGTTGTATTATATTATATTCAGTCATAACAAAGACATTGAGAAATATACATAAATAAGTTATACATCTAACGATTTTCGTCATTTAAATTTTAATAATAATGATAACTGTTGATAATATGACATTGGGCTTGCACAGTCTCTCACTTCCCCTACAATAGCTAGCTATCCAATTTCTGCTGCCAATCCCATGAGCGTTCTTGAATAAATGTCACATTGTATTCCACGAGGATAGCATATAAAATACACCATACCATATTATGATATATATTATTATTATTAAGTTATATATAAATATACATATATAATGTAAATTTTAATATTAACACACACGCCCGTTGGTATAATGATAGTTCGAAAATATTATACGTTCTAATATCCATTTCTAACACCGTATTAATTCACGCATGCATCAATGCTCATGTATTATATGTTTGAATGTACTGTAATTTGCAATAATTCGACGGTTATATATTTATGGCTATAAGTACACCTGTAAGCATGTATAATAAATAATGATGCATACCTAGGTATATTATGTTTGGACACAATGTAACCACATTATTAGGATGAAAATATTATGTTCGGAATTGTCAACCGGTTGAACGTGTGAAATTACTTGAATATTCTCAAAAAATCATTAATTAATGGTGATAGTGAATAGCGATAGTGATCATAGTGATAGCAAGAAGTCAAGAACTAGGTGTATCATTACATCAATATATGGTGTATTATTATATCAATTGAACATCACATTTGTACATCTTAAATTCTTAACTAATACGGAATAGAAATAATACATTTAAAAAATTTGAGCACTTATGTTGTTTGTAAATGATTTGTTTTTTTTTATTTAAATTTAATTGTCTGTACTTTTTATTTAAATGCATAGCTTATATAATATATACTTAGTTTTTTAAATATTTATGACTGAAAAACATTCGTATTAAAATTAATTAAAAATATATATATATTATATCCATTTCAAATTGTAAAATAAATAATTGTTCTTGCAGCAATATCATTAATAAAACAGAATATACGAAATACTTAGGAATAACTATTGAACAACACTTAAAATGGGACACACACATAAGCACCATAGTCATGAAATTACGAAAATTGCAATACCTATATATTAATGCAAGAAAATTATTAATTATACAAACACTACGCATGATCTATTTCGCCATGACACAGTCAATCCTTCAATATGGTATATCTGCGTGGGGTGGTTTAGATATTGCTGCAAGCAATAAAATACTTAGAGCTCGAAAAAGCATAATAAAAATAATATTAAATAAACCTAAAACATATCCTTCTTCACAATTATTTAAAGAATTTAACGTTTTCTCAGTACAAAAATTATTCCAAAGAAATTCCCTTTGTTTCGTATATAAAATGAATCTAATTAATTTAAAACCAACTTACTATAATTAATACAAGGCAATAATAAGATATAGAGATCCTTATTACCCGCTCGATTAAAGCAAGTCTATGTTTTTCTCGTGTAGGTCTTAATCACTAAATAAAGCACCATTTCATATCATGAATTGTAAATCCTATAATCAATACAAAAAGCATGTTAAAATTTGGATAATAAATTCATAACCAAAAACACTTGAAGCAAAGTATATATGATGTGAATCTAATTAACTTCAACTAAATTATAATAACAATCTATTGATTTTTTTCTTCTTTCTTATATATTTATATATATTTTTTCTTTCATATTAATTTTTATAGTTTGTCTTTTAATGTTTCATTATTATTCTTAATTTGTTAATGTTTATACTATTTTAATTACTTAGAGTCTTAGAATATTAGTATTCTAATTTCACCAACAAAATATTTCCTCAGTAGTGAGGAGTATGGGAGCAGTGCCGGCCCAAGATACGGGCGAACCGGGCAGTTGCCCGGGGCGCTACTTTTTTAGGGGCGCTTTTAATATACGAATATTTTATAAATTTTAGCGTAATATTTATTCGAATTGAGTATTGACAATATTATAGCTAAATGACTAAATTATCCATGACAGAATATTCTGTTATATATTTTTTTTTATAGATTTTACTTCACTTTCCAGTTTTTATTGTTACCTACATTACAAATAATTAAAAAATAATATAGGTACAAATGTACAATAATATATAATCATTAAGTCGGGAAAACCAAAAAAGTTTGTGTTACAGCCGATACGTCTGAGATATAAAATAGTCGCTATTGGACTGTGTTGGTTATTATTATAGTTATTAATCGTACATTTATCGCCTTTTATTGTCGTTATCTGTAATAATGTTCGTATTTATGAATACGATGTACAATTATTTCTCATTTTTGTTTTGCTGGTGAAGTTGAACAGTTGTTAGTGGTATCGCCGGTATCGGTCAAAAATATGTAAGTATTTTTAAATAATTGTAGCAATTTTGAATCTACGCTTTTGTATAATAAATTATTATAAACAGCGCTCATAAATTAATGCGATTTTATTTAATATATTAATTGGTAGACAAAAAATGGCACCAAAAAAAGCTAGTGGTTATCAAAATCGTAAAAGGAAACTAGAACAGCAATTACAAGTTGAAAAATGTCCAAAAATTTCATCATTTTTCAAATCTAATATGAACGAACAAAACCCTAATGTGACATTTGAGAGTGAATTAGAAGATCGTTTTAATGAATAAATGATTTTAATAATAGCTCTAGTAATGACGAAGAATGTAGTAATATTCCTAATATACTCCCGAATGTTCCAAAAAATATCGATGAATCTTTTGACGTAATAATTAGTTCAAAAAATTTCAATGAAATAGCATATTGGCCTGAACAATTAACATCTACTGACAAAGATTATTTGATAACAACAGGACCCAAAATGTCTATTGATTATATGAAAAATTTTAATTTTCCTAAAGATAATAATAACCGTAGTTTTTCATATTCGTTATTTTTTCGAACTATAAGTAACGGAGAAAAATATTTAAGAAAATGGCTAGTGTACTCCGAAACAGTTAATGCAGTATTTTGTTTTTTTTGTAAAATATTTGATCCCACGAGTCGATCTAATTTAGCCAAAGATGGGTTAAAAGACTGGAAACATGTACACGAGTATTTAAAAACACACGAGAATTCGCCTCATCATATCAAATGTGCTAGTATGTGGTTGGAAACTAATATAAGACTTAAAGAAAACAAATCAATCGACGCAGGCTTACAAAAACAAATAGTTGCTGAAAGAGAACATTGGAAAAAAGTTTTAGAACGATTAGTTGAAATTACAATTTTTCTTGGGAAAAATAATTTAGCATTTCGAGGTTCTTCGGACAAGTTATTTACACATCATAATGGAAATTTTTTGGGTCTTGTCGAGTTGTTAGGAAAATTTGATTTAGTAATGAATGAACACGTTCGTCGTGTCATGTCTCGTGAAACTCATGTACATTATTGTGGAAAAACTATTCAAAATGAAATTATTAATATAATTGGGAACTTAACACGTGACAATATACTAAGTCGAGTTCGCAAAGCTAAATATTATAGTATTATGTTAGATTGTACTCCAGATATTAATCATGTTGAACAACTTTCTTTGACTTTGAGAATTTTTGATATCGACGAAATGTGCATTAAAGAACATTTTATAGAATTTGAACCAATATTCAACTCGTCTGGTGAAGGAATTTATGAGTCTATATTAAGTATGTTGAAAAGTTGTAAACTAGAACTAAATGACTGTAGAGGTCAGGGATATGACAATGGGGCAAACATGAAGGGCAAAAATAAAGGCGTTCAAGCACGAATATTAAGAGCAAATCCTCGAGCTTTTTTTTATGCCATGTGGTTGCCATTCACTGAATTTAGTAGTCGGAGACAGTGTTTCTTGTTCTATTGAGTCAAAGAACTTTTTTGGGACGATTCAAAGAATTTATGTTTTATTCTCTGCATCTGTTGGACGTTGGCATATCTTAAAAAAACATGTAAAATCTTTAACTGTTAAGCCACTTTGCGAAACTCGATGGGAATGTAGAATAGATTGTATTAATGCTATTAAAAATGAAATCTCACAAATAATAGATGCACTGATAGAGTTAACCGAATTAAATACTGCTGATCATTTAGTTATTTCTGAAGCTAATTCATTAATTCAATTTATAGAGAGATTCGATTTTTTAGTTTTGTTATGTTTTTGGCAAGATATTTTATCAAAAGTTAACCTCGTTAGTAAGTCAATGCAAAGTTCAAAAATGGATATTAGGACCGCAGTTTTACTTTTGGATAATTGTACAAAGTTTTTACATGATTATAGAATAACTGGACATACAGAAGCTATAAAATCTGCTGAAAAATTAGCTTTACAATTAAATGTTGAACCGAAATTTAGAGTCACTCGTGTAATACGTAGAAAAAAACAATTTGATTATGAATCTAGGGACGAAGCTTCAGAACCCCAAAACCCAGAATTATATTTCAAACAGCATGTATTTAATAACATACTAGACCAAGCAATATCTTCTATTTCTGAACGTTTTGAAAAAATTAAAGAATTTAATGATACTTGGGGATTTTTGTACAATATAAAAGAAAATAAAAGCCACGAAGATCTATTAAAATCGTGTAAGGATCTACATTTAAAACTTAACGATCAGAATAAAGATAAGACAGAGTGCGATTTGAATGGTATAGATTTGTGTAATGAAATTGAGATTGTAAGATCATTATACTCTAAAAAAGATAGCTGTCCATTGGAAATCTTAAGATTTATTAATGATAACAAATTACAAGATACCTTACCAAACTTATGGGTGGCTTTAAGAATTATGATGACAATTCCTGTAACTACTGCAAGCTGCGAGAGAAGTTTCAGCAAATTGAAGTTAATAAAAACGTACTTGAGATCAACAATGACAGAAGAACGTCTCAACAATTTAGCATTAATCAGTATAGAAAATGATATAGTTTCTAAATTAGATCTAAACGAAGCAATACAAAATTTTGCTGATTTAAAATCTAGAAAAAAATGTTTATTTTAAAAAAATTATTATTAATAATATTTATTACATTGTATACGATTAAAGAAATAATCTGAATTCATATTAATTATAAAAAATAAAAATAAATTGTATCCAAATTAGTTTTGCAATTCTTTACCTCTCCATAAATATAAGAATTTAAAACAAAATATGTAGGTATAAAAAGTATAAAAGTATAAAAATGTATAAAAAGTATTAAATGTAGGTACTATAGAGCATTTGATTAAGGGCGCCTTTCAAAAAATTGCCCGGGGCGTCAAAATACCTTGGGCCGGCCCTGTATGGGAGTGGGGCCATATACTCGACAATTTTGTTTAAACTACTGTTATGCAATTACATAAACATATTTATTTATTAGCCGAAGCCTAGCAGTTGTACTCTAGATCATAAATGTAGTGTAGCTTTATCGGGATTGTAGTGTTAGATTAGTTATCTATTAACAATGGTTCATAAGGAGACATTTTTTTTTTTTAAGAACCTTTGTATCAACATTATGATTAGAAATAATATATAAACCTTAGGAAATTTAAACAAATGCTGTAAGTACATGTAAGTATCTATAATTACAGTACCATCCAAATTCTCGTGTAACTGGCGTTCGACCGCACAATACTTAGCGATTTTAACATGCAAACACTTGTGTGTTGAACCAACTGCGAGAAATTATTCTCGCACATTCAACATTATGTGTGTCGCATTAACTAGTGGATAGAAATAACATGAACGACCGTCTCGGAACCATCGTTTGCGCTTATTTAGATGTAAGATATCGTAATCATAATATTGCGAAATCTTATTAAAATTATTCTACTCATGTGTGTATTAAAGTATTAAACACGTATATTCAGACAATATTGTGATATGTCTATCTATGTTATTTTACACTTTGTATTGAATACCAGTTTATATATTTTATACAATGTGTATAATTCTATTTGTAAAAGGACATTCCGATTAGATTATTGTATTGGCTTCATTGCCCGGTTTTTTAGCACACATTTTTGTATATATTTTTTTTTTATAACTTTTTCCTATCGTTTAACAACAAATGTGTATTATAGTGTTCCTATTATTTATTACAATAAGTGTAAATATACTATATAAGACAAAATTAAATTACATTTCAACTATATGACGTAAAAAAATTACTATTATGTAACGAAGTACATGGTAGGTACCAACAATATCATAAATAGAAAAATAAGTATAAACGTACATTTAATTTAAATAGTTGACTTATAAATTATACAACGATGTCGTATTGTTTTGATATGAAAACTAAAGACTATATTTTACACTGATTTAATTATAATACGAATGACTATATTAATTTTAATAAGCATATCCTTGTTCAGAAAATATATTTTTTTAAATAATATAAATGTTATATATTAAAAACAATCTAATTAATTCTATAAGTTTTGAAATTAGGTGGAAAATGAAACATCTCTAGTATTTTTGTACAAGTCATGTATATACATTTAATAAAAATACAAGTATATATATATATTAAATATTGTCTTGAAAAATAAAATGCGACATACAAAGCATATAAGAATATTGTTACCTATTTACATTTTACAAATTTTAGGATGAAATGAAAGAATAAAGTTTAATTAATACTAAAAAAAACTATTATAATAATTGTATAAGTATTTATGATACGCATATATTTTAATAATCTGTGACTTGTATAATGGTGTATCTACCTAGTTGAACAGAGAATATTTATGTATAATTAATATACAACCGCTGTGCGGCTCTGTGCCTAGGATACTTAAAACCATGAGTATTTTTCGACATACTGGATGCTAATACTATTATGCACCAGAACAATGATGTTCGTTGGAGATTATTGTGTAGGATAATATGGGTTCGGTTTCAGATGGCATTCAGATATCAAGGAAACGGCTCATAGTTAAACATCTATTGAACATGAGGAATTGACGGTTATGTCCGTATAATCCTGAACAATGGTGGCGGATATCGATAGCAATGGTTAATTATTTATAGCTAAAAGTTGAATTTCCAAATTAAATAATATTCATATTTAGATACATTTATTATTTATTATGTGATTAAACTTATAATCTTGTAAAAATTGAAATAACATTGTTATTATAATATTATTATAGTCTCCATGGCTTATAAAAATTCAATGATGAAATTATTAATTAACGTATAGTGTTATAAAGATAGATTTTATTAATAATAAATAGTTCTTATCTCTAAAAATATTTACGTTAAAAAAAATATTGTTTATTCATTTATAATTTGTTTATAGTTATAGGTAGTAGATATTAGGTACTATGTCGCATCCATATTTGCAATAGTATCATTGTCTTTAGTTTTTTTTTTACTCTCATAGTTAAAATGTTAAATTATTTCCACAAATATAATATATACCAATGTGATTTTGTCATTTAATTTTTAAGTTAATTTTACAGATAACTATTGAGGAAATCGTCTTTTAAATGTAATAATTACAACATAGGTTTATAGATAATTAGTTTGAAATTCGAGTCGTCTTTCATAATTTAATTATTTATCAGTAATTTAGTGATTTACACAATGCGCAAAGAATATTATTAACTTTTTATTTTTTTAACAAGTTAATATTTTAGTATTTAAAATCATAAAAAGTTAATATAACTAGAGTATTATTAGTTATTAATAAAAATTACACTGATTTTTATTGTGCGCAACTTATGTTATAACTTTTTAAAAATGTAAGAACAAAATTAACAGCTTTCACAGATATTTTTGATTTTAATTTATTTAATTTTAAAGCACTATAACTTAAAAATCACTATACACTACCAAACGGCAAACACCACTAGGTAATTATTATTTACCTTTATTTATTTAATAAATCATGAATAACCTAAATGTAATAATATACACAAAATATTGTATTATACATAATATTAAGTTTAAAATTAATTTGATTCATTTTCAGAATTTAGTGACACCTTAGCAGAATCCACAATTAGATATTCTATAGAATAGAGGTATACAAGTTGCATGTAAGTTACACAAAACAAATCATTAATTTATTCTGTTATATATAATAATAGTCAATATTTTATTACAGAATTGTATTTAAAAAATATTCAATTAAAATAGTATTTTAATGGAGTTTTAAGTAATTGTTAAACGACTGCATTCAAATTAGGTTTGGTAAGTAAAAAAAAAAAATAAGCATGCTATTTTGTCACAACCTAGTTGCAAACTTATCAATTTATCAAATAGAAACCAGTTTTGTACTTGTTTAGTTATAGACCATAGAAAATGGTCAATATATTAATATATTATAGGTATTAATATATTTGTTACGGCAGGCTCGGGCGGTAGCCTTGGCTTTTATTATATCATGCATTTATTTTAAAAAGATGTTCAAAATGGGCATTTCAAGCTAAAAAAATGAACTATAGAAATATATTGAAAACAATTTTTATAAAAGATGCTATACCGTCTATACCTAAATAAGTTAAGTGATACCTACGTCAAAATACGGTTCGAATTATTGAAATGTTGGTATACGAAATTTTAATTAAAATTTTCAATTAAAATTCTGAAATTACCTATATTATTGTGTTTATTTTATTATATTTTATAAGAATTTATAAAATTTTAATAATTAAAAAAAAAAAAACAGGAGCATAATTCGAATGTATTTCTTAAGTTAATCACGTACAATTCTATCTACTGAAACATTAAAATACCTAACTACCTATAAAGTACACGTAATTTAATTTGTACTTAAGAAGACGTACACATACCTGTGTTGTCTCCGTCTTACAAATGTAAAAAATAGTAAAAACTGTTTTGCGCAGTAACCACTCAGGCTGTAGTGATAATTGAAACTTCAAATTAATATACAATATAGTTGAAAATATTATATGTGAAATATTGTTTTTATTTTTTAGAAATTATTTATAGGAAAAAAGTTTTTATTGTTTCAAAATCCAATATTTTTGTGTTTTTCAAATTTGAATATCTTTTTTTTATAGTTCCGATATTGAAAAAATAAAGACAATATTTCCTAGCCAAAGTTTTCCTCTTTAGGTGGTGAAAATTGTATTTCATAGTTATGACTGTAGTTTTCTTGGTTTGTAAAGACGGTTTGTTTACTTAAATGTTGTTGAGTAGTAAAATGTTAAACAAGTAAACAACAAAATAAAGATTTAGACAAAATATAGAAAATAAATAAGCAATACAATGCTTGGTATAAATAAACAACAATTAATACTAATTACACATATTATAAACACTGAGAATATAATCTACATATGAGGTATATATTGTTTTAGCGTTTAGCCCATTGTCAGTTATAAATAATAAATAAATAGATTTTGAATCAAAACATTATTAATAATACAATTTACGCTTAAATATAAGTTCATAATAAAGTACGTCTTATTCAACATTTACTTAATTATGGTTACCAAAATATATTTTATACCTAAATATTTTAAAATTATTTGTGTTAATACAATAAAATGTATTGATTACCGAGAATAGCATGTGTAAATATAACCTAAATAAGTTATATATTTTATTATATTATTTTTTATAATTATTTTTTTCTCTGGTATAAGCTTATTAAATATTAAACATAAGCATGAAATATCTTAATTATAATCAATATTAGATGTATCATTACTATAGTATTTTAATATATATTTAAACATCATTCTATATTCTTCAATGGGAGAAAGTAGTTAGTAAACACTCTACATTTTACACACATACAAAACAATAAGTGTTTTAACCGTCTGGTTTGTTTGTTATTTATTTATGAAAATAATTGTTCACATTGTTCTTCATTAAATTACGAACATTGCATACCTTATAGATTTTAGAGGTTAAATTTATAAAGGATAATTACCTTTTTTGATTTAGTTAAGCGTAATCGTAACAAGAAAATGTGGAAATTTTATCAAATTGTCATAACTAAATGCACATAATAATAATAGTGTGTAAATAGATTATTTACAAAATATTTTATGTATAATAAACTAAGAAAATACAATTAAAGTTTTCCATCTATCGTAATGTTTTTAAGATAATTTTATGAACATTAATTTTATTATGTAAACATAAAATATGTCAAATTTTTTATATTATAATATTAAAAATTTATGTTTACTACATTCTTACATATATTATGCCTAGTAAATTTAGTAAGTAGTTTGAAAGCAATGTAGTGTTTACGCAATAATCAGGTTTGAAAATAAACTTCCGACAACAAGTTAACTCCCCCGCTTGGCTGACTCTATGCATACTCTACTGACTTGTCCTCTATCGCTGTACAGTAGGACATACTCACAATTTTATACGCATATTTCTCATGGAAAAAATATGGTTATAATTGTTACTTGTATAAAGCTATACGGTAATGTGTTCTACTGGAGATGTTTATCCGAGTTTCAGAAACAAACACGTGGGTAATGATTATTAAATAACAACTTGTTTCGGACATAAAACCGTCAACGAGTCACGATAGATACGTCAGGTTCATTACAATAAAATTCGTGTATCCAGAAAAATATGGAATTAATAATAATATAACTTAAATCCATAAGGACGAGTTGGAAAATGTTTTATCGTGACTTATCTAAATATCGCTATGATTATTTTTTTTCAAGTATTATGCACACTTTTGAACGATGCTGATGTATATTGTCTTTAAATACGTTTGAAGAGGATCATCGTAAATAAAACAATACAACACAACGAACTGATCATTGTTTGGTGAATTGCAAATATATGACAATAGTGATAATCGTTAAGTGAGATTAACATGAACACTTGACCCATTCTTGATTATCGCACAATATGAGGATAACACTAAGACAGTTATATAATTCCTACATGTTACATATAACAATGTGAACAAATTACACGTAAAGACGATATGAATAAATACTTATATATAAGGTGCCTGAATAAGCTATTTGTTAAGGACATCTAAATAATAATCCTTTACCATTACCGACTCAATTGTACCCCAATGTAATGTTCTCATAAAATGAAAAAAAAATATACATTAATTGTAGGCATTAAAAAATAAATAAATAAAAAAAGAATGCACCTGAAATACGTTATCAAATATTTTCATCGAGTGTAATACTATATATTATTAAATTAGTAAATTAAAGTAAAATATATAAAGCTTATATTATATTGTAAGGAATCTTAGATTTATTTTATACTGATTGATGGAATGACTTGCATTATGAGCATTTCAAGTTCATAAGTTGATATTCTAATAAGTATTGAACTGAAATAAGATTTTTTTAAATTAAATTGCAGTCAAAGTTTTCTCGCTTAATATATTTAATAAAAACGATGGGCCTATATATATATATATAAAAAAAAAATAGCTGCAGAAATCCTAACTGCACCTTTGTAGTCCGTCTGCCTTGGCCACTTGCCAGACTGTAGTTGATTTATTATAAAGTCGTTTAGAAATTATAATATAATTTAAGAAACTAAGAAAAACTTATAGAGAGAATAATCGTGTTTGATATATAAATGTTTATCAAATTGTATTGTGTTTATTTGATGAAAATGATAATAATAACTATTTTTTAACAATATTATAATAACCTATTAATTACTTGGGCGTAAAATAAATTACGATAATGCCACGGCTGTCAGCACAAGGTTCTCAAGACCTCTGTACTCAAGGTGTTGATGTTAAACTAAATTACATACGTTTACTAAGCTTGCAGTGACCGATCGTCAAGGGAATACGACGGAATATGGATGATTCGGGCCACTGATAACATATAATATTATGGTCATTCAGTACATCAACGTACAGACCGAGGTCAAGGGATTTTTACTTAACGAGAATCAGTGATGTACATTACCTTAAAAAGTATTCACACAATTATTATTTTACGCAGAGGTCTAAATGAATTCATAAATCGCGTGTATCAATCTTAATCGTTCTTACAGCTTATGTAATAATTTTTTGTTTCACACAACAGTATCGAGAGATTTAATATATTATGTTACCAACATTTATGTACCTAGACATAAAATTATAGAAGGGAACTAAATCCGTGGTATACATCCATATTATATATTATGTATATTAGTGTATAATAATATAAATATATTCGTGTTATTTAATTAATTATACTTCAATGAAGCACTTCATAAACGGAACGTATGATATAAATAAATAGATAACTATCCGGAGAATATTTACTCAATATGTACCTATTGAGAAACAACGTTTCAGATAACAAAAACATGCTCTGTCAAATTCGTGCACAAAATTATTGAGATAATCTTATATAACTCATAAACGATTTGATGAAAGTCGTTCATCGTTATTTGTTATAAATATGTTGTAAATTATT
Source organism: Schizaphis graminum (assembly GCA_020882235.1). Lineage (NCBI taxonomy): Eukaryota > Metazoa > Arthropoda > Insecta > Hemiptera > Aphididae > Schizaphis > Schizaphis graminum. Next base: position 43,969,361 of record CM037034.1, read on the forward strand.
ATACAAGTATCTATATAAAATCGTATATAAATTTTCATTTTAAAATATATTACTTATTTATTATTTTGACAACATAAATTATTAGCCAAAAATTGTATAACCTCCTACAACAACTAGGTACATGAAAGAGTTAAATGTATAATAAATTATATAATTCAAAACATTATTTAAATTATTCACGCTCAAAACGTATATGTATCATATAGATTTTATTATAATATGTTATATTATAAGATTAATAAATGTATTTAAATAGTTTTTTCTTCGAAATTTCGAAATCAAAATCTCGAATGCTATATGTACATTATTCTGTATTTTTAAACACGTTTTGTGGTTTCATTTTTAAGTCCTAGTATAGTTGGTATATTAAAGTAAATATTATAGTTAAGTTAACTGTTCGTACACATAGAAGACATTAGATTGCAGCATCAAATATAAAGCATGAGCTACATATTTCAAACAAGAAAATATGTAATAAAAATAATAATATGGTTTTAAGCTTAAATAAAATTTGAATAAGCTAATTGGACTCAAATATTATAGTGAATGACAAGATATTTTTTAATGAAATAAAGTTATATCATTATACCCTTTACCCTTTCAACGAGATGACATACTTATTGTTCCGTAATAATGTTAAATGTAGGTATGTACTTATGGGACATATATTTTATAGTTCTTAATAAAAAAAGTTATTTCATGTCAATCACATCATATATAAATCAAAATCTAACAATGCAATTGTTCATTATAATATGTACATATAGGTAAATTACAAGTTAGGTGTAATTACAGCTAGTTTATTTAGGGCTTTTATACTAATTATATTTATTATTATTTAAAATTATTAAATTAAAAAAATTAAAATTAGTAGTTATATTATAAATTATAGCTATTAATAATAAATATTTTTATTTATTCATAATTAATGTCTATACAAAAATATACAATGATTAATGTACATAATTAATAAGTAATAAAACTAATCGACGAAACTATTTTTAATTCTAATACGTATCTACATAATATAAGAATGCTTAATATATTTCAATATTTGAATGGCTCCTCACATTTATATAAAAATGTAACTGAGATTTATATTATTTATAAATAATATTATTTTGACATTAAAATATAAACGTAAAAACTCAAAATTTTCAATATTCTATGTAATTAACTTATGATTAAAAAAGTTGTTCATGTCAACATGTAATATTTTAGTTAAATATGATCAGACCATTTTTTATATTTTATTTATGTAATTTTACAATGATTTTCTAAAAAATTATTTAAGCACGAAAAAAAAGAATATATAATATACATTCATAATCTACTTAAATGTGATATTCATTATTCAGTCATAGTGGCCATAGGTGCACCGCACACATAATATAATAATACGGTAAAGTAAACTACTTATAATATTATAAGTTATTACATAATAAGGATTAGTATGCAAACAGTATGTTATATTATAATTTACGAAACGTAGACTCTCACTATAGTTACTATTGATCAAAAATCAAAATATAATTATAATAATACAATGTAACGGTCATACCAATGTCCGAGCCAAACAATAACACTACGTTAGATACGATGTATAATAATATATAAATATATATATATATTTATGGTGTAAAGAAATACTGATTGAATTAGACTAAAATAGTAAATATAATCATAGACATCGTGATCTAGTGTAACCGTATAGTAACTAGTACTGTATAATTATATGAATTTTGTTAATTAAATTTAGAAAACACGAAATTAAAATATCTTCAACATAATTTTGTGCTTTAATAACTGGTAACTTGGATAATTCAAATGTATTCGTAATATTCGTATGCTTTTTAATAAATTAATTTTGAAATAACTGTAGCGTATCACGTATCAAGATCACCAAACCCGATCCTGCAGTAGTATTGCATAGTATACATCATATTACTTAAATGTTTATTGTTATTTCTTGTAAACACTCATACGCCGCATACTAGCAGTATTTGTAATATGATAAAATAATAATTCATAGTTTCCTATTACAGTGTCTTACTCGGATAAATATAAATAAAATTAATAAAAAATATAACTACTTAGTTTAATAAACGAAAAAATAATCTCATATGGTTCTCGGAGGACTTGTCGATTTTTTTTTCAAAAACGTAGTTGTCGTTTTTCCTCGTGCATCACAAAATTATTGAAAAAATCGAAAACTACAATTTAATGAACAGACAATAGAAACCAATTTATTATTTGTTATATTGTTGAATCATGTGCAATTTTCAGAGTACACCTTAAATCCGGAAAAGTGAAGAGAGCAGAGAATGATATTATATAATACAAAATAATAACACACAAGTACGTATAATACGTATTATACGGTACTAATATATACGTATACCGGCTGGCGGCTATACCCAATACCCATAGGTGTGAACCGTTTATAAATGGATATTTAAGGAGCAAGTAACATGTTCGGCTGTTCGAGCATAAGTATAATATCAGCTGTACTTTAAATGCTCATTCATAAAAAAAAAATTTAAATACAATTTTATATTATTATCTATACTATATTTTGTACGCCGAAAAGTATTATGCTTTAGAGTTTAGAAAACGGAATTAAAAATATAGATTGTATGATCTAAAAGTAAAGAGATGTTTGTATGTATGTATATGTATGTGAAAAAATCTGGATAATAATACGAACTATACACCAATATTGCTCGTAACTTATAATTTTCAAAAAATATGTTACAAGCGTATATAGTCATATATAATTGACGGTTCGCGAAATAATTGTCGTCGCAAACTGAAAATATATAACCGACTGATACAGTAACGATATTAATATGATAATATATCAATTCTATTATCGCAATTACGGTGTTAGCAGCTCTAAAATCCAGAGTGCTAACCTTGGCGATTTGAGCCTATAGCCGTATAATATAATACTCTATGTTACAGGGGAACACGGGCACACGTTACAATGGGTCTGAGACGTGTGTATCGATATGATACACACATATATATTATATATTAACTCGATTGTACAATACAGTTTACTCTCGATTATCCGCTGTCTTCCACGGAATTGTCTACATATGTATGATGCACAGTAAGAGATATCTACACATCTATATGTATACAAAAAACTTGTGACTGATTATTTTTTGCACATAAATAATTTATAATTTTTATTAATTTTTCATTATACATGTACATTCATTGTACATACTTGTGTGTCTTTTTTAATAATACATATGTAATAATAATTTTCAATTTCAATTTCCAATTTAGTTTTTATTATAAAATTTAATTTTGCGGATTATCCGCGGAATTCGTTTATCCGTGGATGTCCTGCCACCCTATTCCGCGGATAATCGGGAGTAGACTGTATAACAATAAGGGTATCTCAAATCGCATGTACCACTGACAAATAGATTATAATTGTACAACCCTTGTCCGCTGACCCGTGTTTTTTGCCGTTTCAATAACGATAACAATAACGTAACAATACACCGCAACCCGACCGACTGCGGTATATATATATATAATATATTATATGTTTACCAAATACAACGACGTATATATGATATTATTATTATTATATTATGAAAAACCAAAATAAAAATAAAAAAAACCGCTATAGAAATTCCGAAACGGCTCGGCGGCCACACTTACTTTGAGTATCGAGTCGAGTCTTGCGTACAACGCGCGCGTGTGCGTGTGTGGGCGGTATCCGGCGTGTGTGTGCGCGCGTGCGCCGGCCAAAAGACGATGACGACGACGCTTTTTATCTTATTTTTCTGCCAAAGTAGCGTCGACGGTATTCGCGACCGGCGAGGAGCTATTGTCCAGACGTGATATCGTTACGGACTGCGGCGAATCGGACTGAGCGGCTTAGCGTGTGACACGCGCCCGGCACAGCGCACGCACACTACGTGCGGTTAAGAGGCGGCAGTGTGTACACGCGTTATTGCGATTCGTCCGGCGGCAGTGGACGCCGTCTGTCCGTCCGTCCGACTGTCTGCACGACGTAAACGTCACGGCGTTGTTGCGTGCCGGTTACGCGCGGTGGCGGCACCTTCCTATACAGGGTGATTTGCCGGCCGTTCGTCTTCGGCGGCGACGCATGCAGTGCGCGCGACAACCACCCTACCCACCCCATTTGGTGGATAATTATTTTTCTGAAAACGCCCGCGTGTCAAAAATCGCGATTCTGACGAGTACCTATATTATATAAGCGGTGGTTTTAAATGTGTGTATAGGACAATATAGATCCGCGATAATGGGTTTGGGAGATATTATGTCCTGCAAGTATTGTATGCATTAGATCCGATAATATACACATATAATATTTTATGTTTTTATAAATCCAATTTTAAGGACTACCGTCCTTAATATTTAATTACATTAATAATTGAAGAACATAATATACTAGTTTGAAATGTTTGAATTTTAATTAGGTATATATATTACAATTAAAAAAAAAATATTGTGATATACAGTAAAAGAGGGGGTAACAGAAATTTGTATCAACATAACAAATTCCTCTGCAAGTATTACGAACAGTCCCACGCATTTTAAAATACGGTATAAGTATATTTTAAAATTAAAAAAAAATAAAATTTGAATAAATAAATAATTTAATAATAAAATGGTGGGGAGCATGCTTGTTGAATCACCGTGTATAATATTTTATCTTATACGGAACATTTATGGCTAATGGCTTATCGTCTATATAATTATATAGTGGACCCTTAGGCGAAAATCCGCTGACGTTTGCCAGCAGGGACTGAAAATATATTTCGGTCAAGCACTTCACATCGTCAAAAGTCTGTAAAAATTAACCACTGCAATTCGAAACGCGCAACGAAGTTTTCGACCGTCATCGATATGTCCAAAGATTGGCGCTGTGGGGTTACCAATTGCTCGAGTAATGTCAAGCTAACAAAATGTGCATGCTAATATGCTATGTAATAACATTATGTCGGGCACGACCACTCCTCATTCGCAGTTTTATTAAGTACTTGAGTAAAAGTTTTCAAATACTTTTTAAGTACTCCGATACGTATTTAAATACTTTATAAAAATATCTGCATATTTAAATTCAAAAACTTTTTCTTTTTTGTATATGTACCTATATATTTCCTAATTTAAATTCACGTAGAATAAAAAAAATATCGATAATATAATAATATACACTCATATTTTTTATGTGACTTATGACCAACAGAAAATTCAAGTACTTTGACAGAGAAAGTATAGATGAATAATTTATAGTTACACCGAATAATATGCTGTTAAAGACTCTATAAAATTAATACATAACATACAAATGTTAAAAAAATTGGTACAATTGATTTATTAGGTAAACATTGAAAAGTATTTTAAAGTGTCTAAATATATTGTATACTTTTTCAAAGTATTTATATTTGTATAATCAAATATTTTTTAGTTTTTTAACCAAGTAGTTAAATACTTTTAAAAAATTAGTATATGCCCTTTACAAAATTTCCAATTCGTTCGACGAGACAGTCAGACCCGTGCCTAAAATATCGTGTGTTTTACTATGATGAGCACGCCATCCCGACGATGCCTATTGTGTCATAACCTCGCCGAAGAAGTAGGGTTACGATAGGTCTGGGGTGGTTGACCGGACAAAAATAACTCATCAAACGATGTTGGCAATATAATATGATGTTTATTATGTAATATTGTAATTAGAAATATATTAATATCATTAGCCCTTACGATTAATATTATAACAATTGTTACTATATTTTAAGGTTGTATTAACCACTTTTTTCTAGTAAAATATTTTTGATTATATTTATAGTTGAATAAGATAAAATATTTCAACTAATTATAGTTCGTTAATTTGACTAATGTATTTGGTAAAAATGTAGTAAATGCAACTAAAATATGTTTGTTTTAACTATAATATTTCTACCTATAATTATTTAGTTATAATTTTTTTCCGTGTATGTTTATATATAGTATTAAAACTAATTTAAAAAAATATTACAATACGCGGTCATTATAGTTTGTTACACAAATATGTATCATCTCAGGAATTTATTATTGTTTTGAAAACAAGTTTCTTATAATGTCAATGATTTTATCTTTAAGCCCACGCTTTAAACAAAAGTAATTTGACCACATTGTTAAAGTGCATCCCACTGCAGTGTATCTTCGAATCCTCCGAATATACGTAATGTTATTTGGCATACTGGCGTAATAATAATAATAATAATAATAATTAATATTCTATGTTACCATATCTATTTTAAAAATATTGCGAAGATGCTGAATTCTATGTTAGATGAAATAGGAGTAATCAAAGTAAAATATACTATAGAAAAATATAAAACACTATCAGCACAAAGGTGCTAATTTATCATACACATTAATATCTAAACTGTGTGCCTCATAAATTTCAGGTAAAATAAATAATAAAGAAAAACGAACAGAAATTTATTGATAACGACGTTACACGATAAATAAAATGGTGGGGAGAGGATATTTTCCAATTTATTGGTAACGTTATCTGTCTCAAGAAAATAAGTACTCGGCTATTTTATTTTTGTGTTGACAATTATTACTCGTGGAGCCTCAAAGGGATCAATATACCATTCGCAAGCCAAAAGATAATTCCAGTAAGTTATTATTTATTTACACTTCTTTGAAAAAATGTAATGTAAATAAATAATTTTTAAAATTATTAAATTATGACATTGGATCAATAATATATCGTGATTACGAAAACAAATATTTGTATAAGGTATTTTTTTTTTTTAAAACATAATATAGTCAAAGTTGTCTAATTTGTATACCAATAGTATATGAAGTTTCCGTTTTATTTTATTTTTCCTATATCTTTTTTTTTATAAATTAATTTTATAGACAAATATTTTAATTAGACTCTTTCATATTATTTTGACTATTCGTCCAATCCGTATAATAATATAATAACGAAGACTGTTGTACTTAAAAGCACCAGTTCATCCACAAGAGTACAGAACATTTTCCGAATAGTACGAAAAAATCTCAAGAATTCGAAAATATGGTATTTTTTTAAAAGATAGTACGAATAGAGTTGAAAATCCAAAAATCAGGTTTTGAACAACTGAATTATCGAAGAAAAAGGGTAGGGGGCGAGCGTGACTGGTGAATCACTCTGTACACATCATAATATGTCATTTATTATATAAATAAATGACCTATTGCGATAGGTTATACGTATATTATTATTTAGAAAAAAAAAACACGACTATACGTGCCCGACAAATTATTATCGTAGTTGTTGTCGCGTTCTCGTCGATTGGACAATACGCCGCGTGCATTTTAAATATGACGACAGCCGCCGAAGCCCGAAGGAGACAGTCGCGAGTCGCCGTCCGATTTGGTATTCGACTCTGTAAACTCGCACGCGTTTCGTTATTACTTATTGTATTATCATTATTACAACGACCATTACAACTATTACTATTAACAACTGTTATTAATACACGGCCGGAGAACGTGTGCAGTGTTATAAATACGTATTATATATATATATATATACGAATACGAGTATATTATATAGGTACACATATGACTTACTGGTTGACGTAGGTACTTATATATCGACGTTTACGTAACGATACAATATATTATAGGGGTGTGGATGTATAACTATAATAATAATATAATAGTGTCATTATTATATTATTGAAGTGTCTAGTGCGCATAACGCGGATTTGCGTTTTGAAACGGTTCATATTTTGTTCTATTTCCTAAGCATAATGTCACTGTTGTACACGTATAGTTAACATGGTAAACATGCGAACCGATAAATGGCAATTTTATAAATAATATAATATAATAAATTATAATAAGATATTAGGAGGGTAACATTTATACAATTCGATAATCGCGCGTACCTAACATTTACCTTGCAGGTTTTACATATTATTATTCAGATTCAAATCGTTCTTTAAACGAAATGCGTATGCTTAATTTACGAACAGTAACCATATATAATTAAATTGTATATTAAATATTATTTTGTACACAAAATGGATTATCGTTTTTATCCGCATGCTCCATATACTTTATGCATATTAGTTTTGTACACTTTAGTAGTTTTCAAACTGTTTTTAAACACTGTGCTCTTCACGACAATTTAAAATAAATGCATATTAAACTAACTACTTAACGATTTTTTTTTTGTTCAATGTTTAATTTTTTTAACAAATATCGCAGGATACCTAGATAATGCACACGGCAACCAGTTTCAAATAACTGCTTCATGGAAATTTTTTTTTTTTTGGATAAAATGAGACTACTTTTCATGATTGTTTTAATTTTTTTATTTTATTGCTTACTAATAATTTTTAGAATGATAAAACTCGTATTTAAGAAAGTAATACAAAAATAGTAGGTATTGAATATTATATAATAATCAAAATAGGTTTATTATATAAAAAAAATCACTCAATACCAGATATTAGAGTAAAATTGAATAAATAATAAGAAGAGGTAGTTGTTTAGCATATTAATTAAGTAGTGTAAAATCATTCAATCTATTTTAACTTATAGGATTTCTCAAATATATTTTGACACACTTAACATTAATGGAGTTTCTTTCACTTGAAACTGTTGTCATATTTAAAATTAAGTATCTTCCTATATTTTTAATAATGTTTTAAAATTAGGATTAGGAAATATATTTTCCAGATAAAATATTAGTGCATTCTAGAGGATTAGCTGCTACTACTTTTTCTCTTTTCCATTTAATTTGTAGTAAAAGGTACTTAACCCAGATATTCCTTTTAATATGAATATATGATGTATATATAATTGTATTTAGATTCTCTTTATAAAACCATAATATATTATCAAATGTACTATATACAATTGTATTTGTATACTTTATAAAGTAACAAGCATGGGAGTGAAGTTAAAATATCTGAATTTCATTTAAACTGTTTATTAAAAGGATATAGTATATCATATAAATGTAGTATATTATGTACAAACAAACGGAATCTCCGTTCTAATTATAATTGATGTTACCTATGACCGTAGATGAGGTGATAATTTATTTATTGTTTATTATATTTTTTATAATCTTAGGTTATATTATAGTTATTATTACAATAAAAATAGCAATATAATCATTATATTATAATGAATAATTAAAAAAAAAAATGTCGAGTAGGTGGGATCCTATACTGCTTCTCCCTAGCTACAGTACTGTAACAACATTATTATACGTGTACCAATTTTTTTTATTATATTATTCTGTTACTTTCTGCGTTTCGCGAAACAATGCTGAACAGTGAGCACCCATTACGTCGGGCATCATATGACGTACATTATGCGCGTTTACCAACTACCCCCCCCCCCCCCCAGCCGCCGCCGCCGCCGCCAGTTTACTGCAAGCACGTTCTAGATACCTATCTTGCGATAAAACACCGACAAACGAAGACATTGAATCCTTACACGCGTATTATAATACGTAAGTATAGATATTTTATTCTCATGCAACGAGTAGAGAGCAATGTGTAACCCAAACGAGACGGTATCCACTATCGCAGGTTTAATGAAATCGAGCGGGTCGGATAATGGACGATTTATGATGCGTATAATGACTGCCGTTCGGCCGTGGAGTTTGCGTGCGTATTTATCACGCAGATATTGAATTACTACGAAGATACGAGTACGTTATATTTTAATCCGACAGACGGTTTTGAACGCGGTAAAAACGATACGTTAATTGATTTATTACGTTGGAAAATAATTTTGCGCTAACCGTCGTACGTCAGCTGCAATCGTGTAAAATATTAAAACATACAGTTATAATAGTGTTCGTCATAGTAATATCTAAGTACAAATTGTAAGGTATATACGCTATACAGACGGCCAAATAATAATCGCACCTTGGATAATAAAATAATAATATGATAAATGGTAACATAATCCCTAAATGGTACAGCAAAGCAATGTTCTCTCATCATTTTTCAGAATTTTTATTTTTATTTCTATTTATTATATGATACTATTTTTTAAACTAATTTGCTCATAAATACAGATAATAAACTAAGCTTAGCTTATAAGTTCATTACATAAGTTACGTGATAAAAGATTGGTTATTTTTTTAACAAATTTAAGTTATTAATATAATTTATCTTCTGTATCATTACTAATTATTTTGTTGTAAAACAATAATAATTAATTCTTAAGTACTATTCAAATTAAATTTTCATAATATCTATTATCTTCTGTTTAAAGAACTATTTTTTTTTATTTAATGGTGTGATACATTGATGTAATTTTATAAATTAGTTATTTGTTCATAATGGCTGAAAATAGATAAAATGTGTCGTCACTAGTTACTATTTCAATCTTTATTGTGAAAAAGGGAGTCATAAAAGTGTAAGTATTTTGTAAGAATAAAAAATATTTACTTAACAGTTAACATACTAACAAAACTTGACGAAATAGGTCATTACACGTGATTGGGATTTGTGATACAATTGATACAATACATAGCCCATGTACGAAATCAGAAAAAATACTATTATAAATCATCTTCACAGAATGAAGATAATTAAGTTGTTCAATGAACACTGAATATTCAACCTAATAAATTTTAGATAGAACATATAAATAACATTTGTTTTAATTGATGTAATTTATGCCAATTAATAATTTCTGATTTAATACACACACACACACACACACACACACACACATATATATATATATATTAAAAAATGGTTGTTAATTGTTCAAATAATAATGTATATTTTAGTATCTTAAACTAAAACTATGTGTATTATCAAATCCTGAGTGTTTATTAAAAAAAAAAAATCACAACCAATATTTAACATAATTTAGTAGCATGACGTTCTAAAAATATATTAGTTATAACTAAAAGTACGTGTTTATAACTATTTTAATTTATTTTATGAGTATAATTTTAATAATTAATATGTATTTTGATAGAACCAAAGCAAGTTTTTATATAAAATATATTATATTTTAAATATTTAATATAAGCTATTCTAGGAAACTTAAAAGTTGTAAAATATAATTTTATAATATGTCACAACTACATTTTGTATATATTGTGATATAAGTATAAAAACTAAAATAATTTTAGAAACAGTCTCTCTGATAAGTCGAGTATAAAAATCAAATTATTAAAAATAACATAATTAACCAAGCATATTGAAAAATTTAACTATTAATATATTAACACGCTATTAATATTTTAGCCGTGGTATCGAGTTTAAATTAAAAAAAAAAAATCAAAATCAAAATGTTTAATTATTTTTGAGAATTGACATTCTCTCCATAAAAATGAACACGATAAACTTAACGAATATTGTTTAATAATACGTTGCAAGTAGTTTTGGTCAAATCACGCTTAGTAATTAGATTTTACTAATTAATCTGACGTTGTGTTTTAATTAGATAACTGACATTGACCTTATTAAATATGATACAGGCATCCGTATGTTTCCCAAATTGCAATTAGCTTGTATTATGATACGTAATTATTTATTCCAGTGGTAGCTCGTGATTGTTATACATATTATCATTCTTAATATACATATTAGTTATTATTTAGTACAATTTTTCATTAAAACCAATTATTTTATTTAATATTTAACATTAATATTGTTCGTTTTATTGTATGTAATATTATTTTGTACACCACCCTAGTTCTAATAAGTAATTACAAAATAAGTAGCTACTGATATATTGAGAAAAATCGAACCACTTAACGTCCAACTGTTGGAATCTAAGATTTAGCCGATTGACAAGATTCTCATATTTATACATATCTCATACATATTTTTCTGTTAATTAGATATTAAGGTTAATTAAAGTTACGGACAGAAATACTTTTATTCGATAGAATATAATAAGATTAAAATAATAACGTATTAAAAACCTTGCTACAATAAATAAATAAGTAATCAAACCACTATTTATGCTATTAATGACCAAAACAAACATATTTTGTCTTAACGTTGTTATATTTTAAAAACAAATTAATATAACATTTATTATTACTAGACACAACATATAATATATCTATGTGCTTTTTATGCGATTAACGAAAACAGCCACGTAGCTAAAAATTTGGTTTAACAAGTATCTAAGAACCCTAGGGAAAAATATGTTTACATCATGATAGATGTTTTTATTACATAATAGTTTTAATTTTTTTATCCTGATAAATATTATAATTTTATTGACTTCATAATTACACTAAAAACATTATTATTAAAACGTCCATTGGGTACAACTAAAAAGTAGAAAAATCGAGTCATGCGATTGAATACATTAATTACCAATATTATTATTACGTAAAAATGTGAATTTAATGGCAAGTAACTACCTTAATGTTTTTATTATCTGTATGAAATTATAATATAATTTTTAAGTACAGTGGAAATAAAATAGAATTTATAAAATTTATCGAAAAAAAAACTGTTGACCGAAAGCTTGTGACAATTAAAAATAACAGATTTGCACGCATTCTTTAAGTAGTATAAAAACATGAACAATTTGAAATAGGAATCTTAAAAATCCTACAATTCAAAATTTGAATTAATTTTATATTATATACATGGAGATGAGCTTTCTTGGTGGATTTCATTATTGGCGATTTCTACTGTATATATATATATATATATATATACTCGTACAGTAGAAATCGCTAAAAAGAATATTCTTATACTATAGATGTTACTATAATAAAATTATATTTATAAAAAGTCTGTTATCTAGCATATTTTGTATTTTTATCGCAGCAAATATTATATGTATAGTAATTGTATACAATATTTACATGACTAATGTACAAATAATACGTATACATATATAACTTAAAACGTTTGATTCCATTATATACTTATATTTATTAAATTTCGTAAACATTTAAATATTTGTTCAAGATTTAATAAGATGTTTATTATCAGTACGGTTATACGCACGAGTATAATCCTTCAATATTGTTATTATAATATTAATGATATTCATTATAATTGTTTCAGATTTAGTAACAATATTATTATCTTCAAAACGTATAACTATTTTAACATCAATATAATTTTCATTAAATGAGTAGTATAGATGGTTTTCGATTGAATAAATAGTATTATAATAATTGTGTTAAGACTTTAGAGGCAGTCACATTCGTATGTGTTGTCTCCGTCGACCGTCTTACAAACATAGCAAATTTTCATTTTGCAGAACCAAATTTGTGGTGTAAAGAGTTTGAATATTTAATTGAAATGATCTTTTTCAAAATTAAAGGTAAGAACACACACACATATTATTTTGCTACAAAATTAAAATATCGATATGTTTAATCACTGTTCTTATCTTTAAGTTTAATAATAAGTAATTTTAATCTAATATTTATGCATTATGATAAACACACAAAATTGGTCCTACTGAACGAACATTTGTCATGTACGTTTGTAAGACGGAGACAACAATAAAGGTGTGGCATCCTCTTGAGAGAATTATAGGATACAATTTCTCCACTGAGATATCAGTTCTTTATGAACTCCATCAAGGAATAAGCTTGAATTCAAAATTTTTCATATTTCATTAAAATGCTACCATTTAGCAATAAACAGGGTACTATAAAGTGTAATTTTGACTTTAATTTAAATTTGCTGACAGTTGTCAAATTTTGATGTATTATTTTGTATGATAAATAATAAAATTCATAAAAAATACAAGTTAATCAATTTAATTACTAAAAGAAACTCGGAAAAGTATGTATTTTTCTCAAATACGAATCACAAACGTCCACAATCATAATCACCATAATAGTTATATCTTATATATTATTTGCCTACTATTTTTCAATATTATCGAAAATATATTTCTAGAACATTTTAAATATTTAGTTTATTACGCAGGATTAAAATATTTAAACCTGATTTTTCACTTGAAATGAAAATGAAAAATATCAATATACGATATTGTACATTTAAAAATAACGATATTATAATACTGTTTGGCGAGTAACGTCTAAAAAACATAAACACATTTCGATAACGTAATGTATTATATTCAGACTAAATGTCAGAATCCATTTACTTTCGTTCATAATACATTTTTTGCGAGCCCCTTAAGTATACTCCTGTGGCTGATTTAAACTGAATTTAACGTCTTTGGCCTAGTGTATAGGCATGTTGCGACTATATATTTTGTATATATTTTCCCCATCGACTAGGTACATTTTTGAAGAAATTCAAAAAGGCATAAAAGCAATAGTATGTACCATGTTGATTATTGTCTTCGTTGATCCATGAAGTCATTGGAATGCGATGTCATTCATTGAACGAGAGACGCTTTTGATAATATATTATCATCAATACTTTCTATGGAATTTATTTATTATGAAGGATCCAATTCGTTTGTTTTTGTGATATATTCAATATTTTGAGATAATTTGACTACTATTAATATAATGTATTTGATTTGAATAAAAAATTGGAAAACAATAGTTTTATTGTTTGTTATTATCAAGATTGAAAACATTTGTTTTTGAATCTATAAAGTCAGATAAATACATTGCATTTCTTAAGCTTGAAATTATTAAAGTTGAGCTTATTGTTTTATAAACACTGTCGATACATCACTACCCTCAGTTTGAAATTAATAAATTTATTTGTTATATGCTTTTAGCCGTTAATGTAAAATTATTTCTTGTAAGTTACTGATATGATTACCAAAAATAAATAGTTTTGTATAAGAATTTTAACTGAAAAATATAAGGACAAAAACAACTGATATCTGACAATTACCATACATGCGTATTGCGTATACATTAGTAACATTTTTTAAGTATTTTTATTTATTTTAGTTTGATAGGTATGCTTTTATATCTAATTTGGATAAAAATATTCACATAATTGTTTTATACGTTTTGAATCTATAGACGCTTAAAATATTTTTATTATAATTTAAAATAAATAAACGTTATACTTAAACTATATTATGTGCTATTCAAGAAACACAGGTGCACAAGTACTTACAACAATAAAATGCATTGTTTATTAAGAAGTACAAGTCAGTGACCATTTGTGGTTGTGCGATGTCATAAATTCTTATTCTATTATTTGGCTTATGGACAAACAAGTTTTATTATTTTTACTTTTGTGTACGTATTTGCACAAGCCTTTGGCGTTTTGACACCAGATTGTACGATGCCTATAAAACACTTTAAATAACCCGTTTTAAATCAATGAACTAAATTGGATTTTTTTTATATAGTACATAGGGTATAATTATTGTATTAAAGTATTGATGATAGCGTAATATTATAAAAATAGATAAGTATGAAAATCAAATCAAATAAAATTACTTAAAATATTTGCAAATTATAGAGAATTCAATTTTATTTTTATCTATGATCGAAAAATCAATTACTTTATTTTTTTTTATGTCATATAAATATTTGTATAACACTTAAACGATATTAAGTTACAAAGTTCCATATTTTACATTAGAAAGTTAAGAACCATAATGTAATTGTCTATATTGTAATTTCTATTTAAGAAATAAAACAATAAAAATAAAATGTTATTATTGCGCATATCATCACCCATTGTTTATAATGAAAGTTGTATAATGTACGATAAAATTACGTGGTGTATTAAGAATTGTTCTTTACATATGATATTATCTACCTATCCTAATTTCGGGAAGTGTTATATTTTCGGTACCTATCATGACTTGTAAGCCTCGCAGAAAACACGATGTTAATAATATTACACCAAAATAGATCAAAATACAGTTTAATGGACTTTTCGTAAGTCGTTGGTTAATATATTATATAATTACATAGTTTATAATAATTTTATTGAACAAAACCTCTGTATTTTTGAACGTGTGAAACACATTTACGTTGCGTTTATAACATCCCGAAGCTAATTGACGGCTTACTTTTATTTTCTTCAAATGATGGCCACTTTATAATAACAATTATTAATAAAACCGCATTAGCTGTCAGAAAATAATAACACAATCACGAACTCGTAGCTGAAATTAAAATCCATAATGTAACGCAATACTATCGATTAACAAGAGTTTCAGAAACCTTGTATTCGCCAATGTATGCTGTAATCATTGTATCAGTAAGTAAAATAAGTTAATTTGAAGTCTAAATGCTTTCCTGTTTTAACTTATTGGAAAAACTGGAATATAACGGGGGCCCTGTTTATCAATAGTATCTATATGGCATAAATATTGTCATGTATATAACTATTGAGCCACTATTACTTCGGTTGTGATAATAATAATATTATTAGAGTTAGACATTTGAGGGTTAAGTATCAAAGCTGTATATAGCTGTATTGATGTTTTTATTTTATAATATAAGATTATATAAATTAAATTCTGAATTGAGTGATGAATGTATTGTTTTTATAATGATGTGTAAACAATTTTGTGTCTGTCATCACCTTTTGGGACCTTAAAAATACTTTAATTTTCAACTTTTGGAGTGGTTCTTTTAGAAAAATTAACTTAGGTTTTTCTAAGAGTAACCAAAAAATCTTAAAATATAAATAATATTTTTTTTATAGGTATTTAAATTAAATTTTTGTCGAAATTTATAGTTAAACGATGAATTATGATACTATAGTTCAAAAAAAGCATTATTTGAGGAGATTTAGAATTTTGACATCAATCATGAATTTTTCTATACGCAATGATATTCAAATGCAATGTTTTTGGCAAAAATTAATTCAGCCGTCTGTATTATACTAAGTATAAAATAAATTATTTTAATAACAATATAAAAAACTGTATTATGAAATATTATAATTAGTGGTAGGTATTTGAGTAGACTGACAGACCGTCTCCGTTCAGAATTTTTTTTATCGTATATAATGATATATAATTTAATTTAAATTTATAATATATCTATTGCAGTGATCCACTCTATACTTGCACTACTACACAGTAGAATTGTATTCACTTGAACACCCTTCTTTTTTTTTATTAACCACGTAACTGTCAACTGAGAATGCATGTACAATGAATTTAATATTATGTTGTATGATACAATATTGTTGTATCATATTGTCAATTTTAGAAAACATGTTATGATAAAGTTAACTGTTGGGACTTACAGGAGATGTTTATTTTGTACTTACTTACATAACTTAGATCATAACAGAAAAGAATGTTTTACTTTGTAATTATTTTTATATCTTTAAAGGTTGACCATTACGAATTAGGCAATTTATGAGTAGGTATTATAGTATTAAAAAAAATGTATTAATTAAACCAAATTGATATCTTAAAACATAAAAAATTATCTTTGTAAGACTTCTTTGACAATATTGTACTACATTTTTTTGTTATTTAAATAGAACTCATATAAACAGCATTTTATTAAACTTCTATAAACTGTCGCTGTTTAGAAATAACGGAAGCAATTTACTGTCATATTTATATTATGTTAACACATATTCTTATTTGACTCTAGAGTATAAATGAAGATGATGTTTGTATGCTAATATTTACAAATTAAACGACGTAATTACAAAAACGCATGACAGTGCTTAACCATGCGTGTATTACACACTAGGAATATTTTAGATTTTAATGGGTTTTTGTAAATAAACAGTTTAATTATAAGAACGATGAATAATAAAAAATATATAATATATTTATTATATAAAAATTAAACATAGATTTTATCAAATATTATTATAAATATCAGTCGTGTGTACAGTGTGCAGTATCTACTATAATGTTTAGTTAAGGAAACACAGCATATTATAGTACAATTCCAAGCATTTTAAATTATCTGCAAACAAAAAGTGCTTTTATTCTTTTATTTTTCTGAAAATAAAAACAAATATACCTAATATTAACAAACACTAATGTTGTTAATGATCAACAAACATATTTTGACGACATAATACAAAATAGTTATTACATCAACCAATAATATGCGATAATTTAACAAATTTTTGTCTGAAATGTCAAAAAATAGATTGTTTATTTAATTATAGCTTGATAAAAATATATTGACGTATATGTTGTGTACAAAAAAAAACTTTATATCTGTGCAAAATTAAATTAAGTTTGAATATATATTGGGTATATTAAAAAAAATCAATTATATTTTTATATAGGTACCATAAAGTTTTTTTGGCCGAAACTTTATTAAAATATGAGTAATTAATATTCAATGAATCTACAGGTGTATATATGCATATCATAGATATCTGTATTAAAATAATTACTTGAAAAAATTTAAATTCAAATAATAGGTGTTACCTAGGAATTCACTCTTTAATAATTTTAACAAATAAGAGATAATTATTATTATTATAATTTTAGTAAAAATAAAATGTCATATAAAAAAATGTTGTGTAATAATAGATATCATTTAATATAAGCATAATATACTTACCAAAATTTTATTAAAACATTTAACTTTTAATAATTTCCGAGTTTTGCAGCATAATATTAATATAATAATTTGTGACATTTATTTAAAGAATAAAATAAAATAAATTATAAACTTGTTTTAATTTCTTCGATAAATTCAACCAAAGTGAAGATTAATAATTTAATTTAATGTAATGTGGTTTAATTAATTTAAAAACTATTTTGATATCAAATCGTATCAATATTTTATTTGAATGAAAAATTAGAAAATTGTTATTGATACTATAAACTTGGTAAATATTGCATTGAAAAAAAATATAATAATTTATATTAATTTATTATAAGTAACTTTTATTATGCTTTTTATTCACATATTAAAATTATACATAATATTAAGTTTATTTAATGCTTTGTATTTTTTATAAAATATTATAATTATCTTAGTGAAAATACTTTTTATTTTTTATTTAATTACGATAAAAATAATCACATTGATTAATATATATATATAATTTATAATTATGTGTAAGCAGGATGATTTAAAAAAGCATGCTCATTGCATTATTATTTATTTATGTAATATTGCAATTATATTATAAAACCTGATTTTTTTAATTATTAAATAAACTTAAAAGTTAAAGACCGTATTTAATAAATTATTCAAATTTTTGAGATTCCATGTACAAATTAAAAAGTGTCCTGTGGAGATACAAACTTCCGTTTTTCAAATGAGGACTGCTGTTTTCTACAGTAAATTATTTGGTAAAAATATTGACACATCAAAATAAATATTCCAATTAGTAGCTTTTGAATTATTTGACTTTGTGTACTAAGGATAATAGTTAATAAATCTATGATAATGGGATTGAAATAATGGAGGCTATATTGCTATAATTATATATTTTTGGATATTTCAGTAATTTCAAATTTATATTTATCTATCATCATTTACAGTTGGTAAAATAGTATAACAACAAGTTCAATAACAAATGCAAATTGCATATTACAGATATTTTGTGTTTTTTTATAACCACATTTTATAACTACTATAATTATATTTTGTATATATAATATGTTAGCAACCTATAAACTGTTCCTTTAAAATTTGAATTTGGTATATTAACATTTTCAAAAAAATGTATCTATATAACAATATATAGTAAAAGATGGCGGGTTTTTGTTTGAAAAACAAAAGTTTGTATCTCCGCAAGACATTATAGTTTTAAGTATTTTACATACCTACTTTAAAATCTTAATAACTTTCAAATATGGATTTGAAGTATATTAATATATTTAAAAATCAGAATATGAATTAATTCATCAAAACAGTTTAAAAATTATAAGTTTGCTTGTTTAATAAATCATCCTTTATATTATACTAGTTGGTAGTTACATTCAATTCGACTTATGATTTTTAATGTAGTCATGACTGTATAGTGATCTATATTGACTATTCGAAACTGGTTTTCAAATATTGATAAATTGTAATTTTATTTATAGCTTTTAAGATACGTTTTAAATAATACATTTTTTTTTTTTTAGTTTTAATACAAAATGCACCAACGTTTTCAAAACAGACTTAATTTACATAAGCAAATTTCAGAAAAACAACGAAGTACATTAAATATGCAAATGTATTTAAAATATAACTTTTTATTGAGTTGTGTTCCATATCCAATCCATATCACAAATATCATAAATATGACTTATTTACTTTATATATATATATGTAATATGTATAATATGTAAAATCAAGAAGTTCTTCGAGCTCAAAACATGATTATGAAACGTTAGCCTTTCACACGCAATACTATAAAAATAATTTCAATTCTTTTTTACATTCTAGAAAAAATAAAATTAATATTAAGGCAATATGTAATTGATCATAATTTTGAAATATTGATTGAAATTATTTTTCGTTTACTTAACTTAATCTAACCTATTGGCTATTACGGACCCTTATTAACTCCATAAATTAACATAACGTGATGTTTATCACTCCAAACAAATTATTATATTTCGAATTTTTTTCATAAAAATAACCAAATTACCAAATTTTAAACATTCATAAATTAACTGTTACGCGTTTTCTTTCTGTTACTAAACAGAATAAATAGACTATAATTATCTACCCTCGAACAGACCATCAATATTGGAACTAGCACACGTGATTACATTGAATACATTCAAAAATATGAAAAACGTTTCGTGGGTTATATAAAATAAAATTCAATTATATTTACTATGTTAAACAAGTATTCGTTTTTATATAATGACAACGAACTAATTTAAGAGTTCACCTGTGAGCTGAACATTAACAGTAGCGCACTATGATATAGCACGCCTCGAAGGCCGCACGAAATCGTAATTTATTATTATTATATTAAATAGGTATTCCTATCATTTTAATTTTAAACATTTAATCAATGTTTATAATAATCACGAATTGAATTCATCACAATTCTTATGTTTGCTCTATTAAAAATTTAATAAGGTATTTAGTGAAAAGGAAACCATAACGTTTTATAACGAACCAAGATTGCAGTTCGTGTTTCGTAAACCCACACTTCAAATAATATTATAACATTTATTTTTTCTAACACAAGTGACAGGATTAAAATTTTCTGAT
Source organism: Schizaphis graminum (assembly GCA_020882235.1). NCBI lineage: Eukaryota > Metazoa > Arthropoda > Insecta > Hemiptera > Aphididae > Schizaphis > Schizaphis graminum. The sequence continues at coordinate 43,990,422 of CM037034.1, forward strand.
GTTAAATAATCCTGTCACTAGTGACCTCCCTCGCGTTTTAAATTTACACAATTTTAAACATTTATCGTGTAACGCAAGAAAACAAGATGAAAATGAAAAATCACACATTAATAAATACTGACAGGCAAATTACGACCCGGCGGACTTATAATAATTATTAAAAATACATAAATATTCGAGTAAATTTAAAATTTGTAATTATGTTACAAGAGTGAACGTACGAGTTTCACTTGAATTCGTAACAAAACGTAGTATGAATTTATTAACTGCCTTTAGTTATATATACATAGAATTATAGCAATAATAAATTGTTATAATAGATGATTTAGAAATTGTGTCAATATTTCATAAATTTATGTTAATTTGGTCGTATTTATATTTTTTTTAGCTTATTTATTACATAATTACACGGTGAGTTAATTTTTTTAAATCGTTATTAATATTTAGAAATTATTATTTGTAGGCATATGAAAATTACGCTGTTTTGAATTTCGTTGTTTTTTTATCAACTATATAAAAAAAAATAATATTCATTATATTATAGGGGTAGGGGTCTTTTATTTCCCTACAACAACTTTCTTATTGAATTCGACATAATATCGGATTATTATTACGTTATTATTTGTAAGGATATTGTCAATATATCCTTATTGCCTCATTCAATATATGTAGGTATACTATATGTATACTTATTATACATAGTCCGTAAAGTTTTAAGTTTTTATATTATTTAAAATTTTAAATACATTGGACAGAAATTAGTGTGCATCACCAAAATATGATTAATTATTTTAATTTTGTATCCAATAATTTGTAATTTTATAGTATTACCCGACAGTATTACGTTCAAAATGTTGAGGAGCATATCTTAAAATAATTTATGTTTGACATTCGTTTATTACTGTTTAAGTATTTATTTTACTATCTAAAAATTAGTTTAATAATAGCAGAAAACATTGCATAAGGCGGAATTTATTATTAAAACGTTATTACGTTTGTGTTAATTAAATGTTTATATAATAATATTCTATATAAATATTTGATACTAGATAATCATTTGAAAATAATTTTTTTGTATAGTTAAATGACAGAGATTTATTACATTTATATTTTATACTGAATAACTTTTATTCATTATATTGTTGGATTGTATCTTAGTTTTTCAATTTGCGTTCTTTTACTTATCTATATTTACAGGAATGTATTGTAAATGGAAGCAATTTAATTTAATATAAACATCTGTTTGGACTTCTTGTATTACAACGTAGGTACAACGTACCTATTAGTGTAGAATTACAATAAAAACTTTTATTATTCAACGAGTGAAATGACACAAACGCATTTAATTGTTATAACTTCCATAAAGATAAAGTCCATAAACATTGTTACATAAGTTATAGCATATTTTTTATTTATTCAACATATAATTACTACAGTACTTGGAACATTTGAAAATAATTTGAGTAAATAAAAATAAATATCAAATATACCAAAGCTCTGAGGTATTCTTCCCAAAATGTTGAACACGGATGAAAATAATGCAATTATTAGGTACTGTTCTAAAATAAGAAACTACTTTATCATAATAATTGGAGAAAAATAGTACAGACTAGAAATTAATGAAAAGTAAACGAAAATTTTATCGTTATTTTAGTTTTGCTGTAGCTTAGAAACTATAATAGATATTAGAGTTATATCTTATATTGGTTATATTTTTGGTTTGTCTATGTTTAGAGTAAAAAATTTTAAAATTACTAATATTGAGTTTTTTTTTTTAGTTCAAGATAACCAATTAACACAGCTAATTTACGAAAAAAATTTAATAACCATATTGTATATATTCAAATAGTTACGGAAGTTATGGTAGGAAGTAGATCATAGAAAAAGGAGTTAAGTAGCATTTTGGGTGATACCATATTCTTTAATCTGTCTTCTAAAATATGAATACATTTATAAAAGTTTAGCTAGAATACATCGAGTTTTATCAACTCATACGAAAGCTGTATTATATGCATCGCAATATGAGTACAATAATTATAATATAGGTGTAACGTGACTCTTGTAAGTATGAATATAATTGAATTTCGTCAAAAACTAGTTGAGTATATATAAAAATTAGGGATTAATGATGTTTTGGATCTACGAGCAAACGACTATATTGAATATTGAACACATCGTCAAAATATAGATAAAATTGATTTTAAAATTTGTTGGTATAATTAAATAATATCTTATTATATTTTATATAATATATTGTAATGTTTAAAAAAAATTGTTAAATGTGGTTGTTAGAAAAACCAAACCAGCATATTTTGCCACGAGCATTGTAAATCTTAGTTACGCCACTGTTAAATTATGATGTAGTTTTTCTTACATAGGTACATTCAACTTCTATATTATTATAGCTATGCTTTGGATTCAATAAATACGTAATATATTGTACATATCATAATCAGACAAATAATATTAACTTTTATATTAGTTATTTATTTACATTGATATGCACTTGCTACAGTAGATTTAATCGAAGACCTTTAATAGAGTAAAAAAATCTGTCAAGATCCTATCTAAAAAAATTAAGTATATATATATATATATATGTACATGCATTATAATATATGAATTATAATGATTTTTTTGTGTCAAACTTGCGTGAGGTTCTGAAGCTTTATATAGGTTTAATTTAACTAATTGTAAAGAAAGTAATTTTCAGTAAGATCTTTATCAATTTTGATCTATTCAAAATTTGAATCTCAAAAGGTTTTTTTCGGATAAAAATCTATCTATTTAAAATAGCTACTATACTAATAATAATATGTAATCTAATAAATTCTCCTATATTATACTAACTAGATACTAGTGATAATTCGGATAAGAATATTTTATAGTATGAAAAATAATTTGGTTAAACATAATAACATGTATTCAGTTTTTGTGTTTAACCTTTAGGGTGCCTATATTTGTTTCTATTTATTTTATTTTTGAAATAATTTAATTTATTATTTAGATATTAAATGCGTAAATGGCGTTGGGAAGGGTGGACGTCTCAGGCACCTATACCCACGAGTGCGCGTGGACCGCACTTCTGACTATCACACGTTAATACGTTATAGCGAAAATTTTTTCTTTACGTCGTGGACCGTAATGGACGTGTTAAATTTAAATTCAATGATATACCTATACGGCTATATGAACTATCATTGTATACAAAAAACAATTCTGAGCAGAGATGATATATCAGCCTACATTACTAAGTATATTCTACGATACGATTTATACAGTACCTTTTATATTATTTTTTTTTTATTTTTATTTTTTTATTGTACACTTTATCTGCTACGGTCATTAATTATATTATACAATTTATTTTTTTAATTTAGTATATGATATTATAATAAGTTTTTTAGTTAATAGGTTTTTTAGATTATAAATAATAGGCTTTGAAGTTCTAAGACTGAATTTCATATTCAAAAATCCAACAGTCCACATTTTTAAAGTAAATAAAATAATTATTTTAAAGTTTTATTATAATATATGCAATATCTCATATTAATCCTATCGTATTATGCTTATACCTTTCAATTAATATCATCCAATTATTATCCATTTAGCTAGGAACTAGGAATAAAAATAATAAAATACATCGAGTCACGTTCAACGCCTGGAAGACAACGCCAAGCCAACAATTAATGGTAAGATTAAAATGAAGCATGAGCTACATCTTTCTTTTCAATTTTATAACATCTATATAGGTGATATGGCCTAAGATTGAATCCATCCTAGCCTGTACTATAGAGTAGGTATTATAGACAACTGATTATAGATAAAGGATAAAGGGAAAGGATACAAAACTACTAACTGGGTGAATCTTGTTTTCATTTTTTTTTCTACAAGCAAATTATGCAGAAATTCCAGATTTTTTTTATAATCATTTAATTATTTTTACGAGTTTACAAACTAAGGTTATTTTACTTAAAAAAAAAATCGAGGTAGGTATATTTTCTAAATTTTTAATGTTTTTATACATACCTATGTAAGAACAACTAAGATATATTAAATCTTGTAATACATTTTCAAGAGTTTTGACTGAGCAAAAGAATTTGCGTAGATAATAATATAATATCATTTTTTTTTTAAATTACCACGTTTTGCAAAATTATTGTCGACCGTCATCCGAAGACGTAAATTTCTCAATTTTAACATTTCTTTGTTAATTATTGTACATTGTTTGTTTTTCTGTGTTGTTAAAATATCAAAGTACACGACGTATAAGTGGTTGAAATAAGCACATAAAGAATGAAACGACAGAATGAAAACAACAATAATGTAGCAAATATTTTAAGTCGTAGATTAAAAAATCAGCTAAATATTTATAAATTTTAATTATATTATTCATTTTGTAAATTTTTTACAGTTAATTTATTAATGAGTTAAGAACTAGGGTGCATACAAGTTAATTATAAGTATTCACAAATTATTATAGATAATTTGTTAATATTACAAATAATGGTAATTTTAAATTTCTCTTATGAGGATATAAAACAAAGATTATTAATCGAAAATACCACATAACGTCCATAAAAAAAAAAAATAAAACGTATAGAGGATTAAAAACCATTCAACCAATTGCTTCATCAATGGATCTATTAATTGAACCCATTAATTGAAAATGCATTATTATATAATAATTATATATTTTTTTTTGTTTAGTTAGTTATAAATAATAATTTAATTATACTTCAGAAGATGTCTACAGGGATTCAAGTATATAGAAGTTGCGCAAAAGTTCAAGTGTGTTTGAAAAATATGCCTCCAGTGTAACTATAAACAACGTTAAGTATGAACTGAGGGGTATATGATCACATAAATATATACGAGATGAGTAGATTAAGACATAGAATTGAACATTATCAATTGTACTGCAAGCAAAATCATACAAATAACCAGGAACTTGTAACTAGTAAACAACATAAAGTATGAACTGAGGGGTATATGATCACATATACACGAGATGAGTAGATTAAGCCATAGCATTGAACATTATCAATTTTACTGCAAGAAAAATCATACAAATAATCAGGAACTTTATGATGGCTTAAAATCTAAACCTATGCCAGTATAAGAAAATGTAAGTATACCTTTTGAATTTTTTTATGTACACAATATAATATTAAAAACATACAGGTTATTGACACAAGGATTAGATTTTATATAAATAAATGTTTTACATTTTAAATGCATTCATTTTTAAAACTAATAACATTTTTACCATACACATAGTGTATAAAAAATAATTAAAAGTACATTAAGTGAAAACTAAAAATTATCGTTAAATAATTAAATTATATTATGAAGAAAATTATTGAATATAATTAAATTCAAATCTTTAAAATTCCTTTAAAATCATGGTCTAAAAACTTAAAAATCCGAAAAGTCCAGATATTAAAGGATTTTTTAAAGAATTTTTAAAATAAAATAAATAATAACTTAAAAATTAATAGTCTAGGGACGTTGCTCTTGGTCTTATAAAATATACTCTGTCGAAAATTTGTTTTATGTTATACATATAGTGTAAACAATTCGAAGCCCTAGTTATCAAATGTAAAAATCATATTTCCTATTACAAAAGTTAAGCTCAAGTATATTTCAAATTTAAAACATCTAGAGGTTTTTACAAATAATATTAAAGTTATTTAGTTGTAAATAGAAACAAATATAAAGAGTAAAATGAAAGTGAGTTTGAGATGAGCTGACAAACACGTTTGTTTATTCATAAGTTTATTCATAGAATCAAATAATGAACTCAACACTCTTCAATACTAACTATTAACTAACTAAAAATAACGATAATTAAAAGGATAATGATAAAATATTATTATAATATAGTAATTTTATTATTCTTTTTAGTCAACATTTTGATTTGAGTACAGAAATTTCACAGACATGTTCAATGTTTCTGATCTTAGTAATTTAAATATTCTTTATAATAATTTGAGTGTTGTACGTAGCGTGGGTTGATTTCATAAGGGTGAATGGCTGTTGCGTCGTAGTATTCCTGGTATACCGGTGCAGTGATTGAAAAGTCTTCTTGTACATTCTTTGGGAAAGCTATAATGAAAGGAAAAATGTATAATTAAAAAAAGGTTTTAATCTATCGGGTATTGCATTTTTATTCTATAATATTAATTTGATTTACCATAGGAACGTTAAAATTAAAAAATACATAGATAGGTAACTATTAATTCATGAGTGCTTATTATTATTTAATAATAACTAATCAATTTCTTCTTATTAATCGAAATTTTAATTTTGAATTAAGACGTAGAGCGATTGTGTATTATATGTCAGAACTTATTTTAAATGCGAAAATATAAGCTAAACATGATAATTGTTTATAAATAATCGTGCATTAACCAACATTGCCCGTACATCCAAAATACGAAATTTTATATTTTAGTTTTGATGATTATTTCTTATTTAATAAATAAAATATAGGTTATTCTGGTATTTATATTTTTTTTATTTAATATGATTATATTGATAAAGTTGAGTTTTCAAATATTTACACGTCAGTCTAAATTTTTTCCTATCGTTGCGTAGTCATATTTTCAAATATTTATTTTTCAGTTTTCATATTAAACTAAATATTTTTAACGATTTAATTAATGATAAACATAATTGAAGTATCGTTATGATAAACAATTCATAGTTAACTAATATTTTACCATATACCAATTATTGTTTATATTAATGGTACTTGTATTATCATCATACACATTATTTAAATTGCGTATAATGTAGGTTCCTAGTGGCTACCTTATTTTTGACTGAAATACAACTTTTGTATCAATTAAGCTATTACATACCTACATTCTAATATTAATTTTTTTTTTAATTATTATTTTTAGTTTTTACCAATTAACACAGTTAAAATATAATTTCAAACACACAACGATGAGACTTGAAAGTGCTTGTCGACTTTCATTAATCAACATAATATTTTTATAACAATGAAAATAACATGATGTATTGTAAGCTTTAAATATAATAAAGATTGTAATAATTATCGTTCGTGTCATCAAATAATTTAAATGTCTTCAACATACAATTTAGTGAAATCAATTTATGTTGACGTTGTACATTTGAAACCAATAAAAATCTTTTGTCAATTAGAGTGTTCACGTCAAATCTAAACTAGCTTATGTATTTCAATGTCAGTAATTGTTAGAATTAAACAACCATGTGCTGAAATAATCCAATTTGTCCCAAAAATGCGAGTAAAATAATAATTATTATAGTATGCATTAAGGTAAAGGATGATAAATATCAGTTTCGTTATTAACTTGACTCATATTATTTTCAAACAGCATCCGGTCAATAAATAATAAATGATTATCAGTTAGCACTATACTATAACTCTGTACTGCTATTGTGAAACAACATTTTTTATAACATACCTTGTATTTTACTATTAATAATTATTTTAATATTATATTATACGTTATTATTGTTTACTTGTAAATCAATACTTCTATATCGTAGAATAGTATAAATAATAAGTTCGTGCCTTCCTGGAACAAAAAAATCTGAATAAATTAGTCAAAATATTTATAAAATTATACTATGTGTATAGAAAATTATAATTTTGGTAAAAGAAAAATATTTCGAAATATTAACGGTAATATTTTTTGAATTTCAAAAAAATAAGTAAATAATAAAATACATATGTGATGTTTTTAGAAAAGTTAGTTTAACATAGAGACTATTTAAAAAAAAACTATACATTAATTTTTAATTCAACACACCCATTAGAATGACCTTTATAATGATAAGATAGTAGTAACCTTAATTTTAACTTGCTATATCTACTATAAAGCAAAGCAACTTTTCCTATATATGTATTTTAAGTACTGGAAATTGTCTACTTTTGATCCTTCAAAGTACCAATTACATCAAATTGTCTATTAAAAAATCCCTTAAAGTTGAAGATTGAGCTATTTTTTCTTCTCTTAAACTTTTATTTTAATAAATGGTTAGCATGCATTTGCATAGTTGACCCTATAGTTTTATCCATTGCATTCGTTTGCAAAAACAATTTTCATAATATTCATATTATTTCCTCAGTCATTTCAAAAAAAAAAAAGCGGGTAAGTGAGTATCGCTCTGCTGTACATTAGGGGGTGGGATGGACCTCGGACTAGGGAAGGTTAAATTTGAATGCAATGATAGGTATCATTGTATACGAAAAACGATTCTGAACGGAGATGATTTGTCAGTCTAAGATATGTTAATATATTATATTAAAATATTGTCATATATTCTATTTTGAAACAAATTCAAACATTTAAGTAAAAGTTTCAAGATCTTACGTTTAGTAATTTTTTAAAAATAACAAAAATCGAAAATTATTTATTAGTAAAACGTTATTTTACACGTGTATTTTTGATTTCAAATTAAAATTAAAACTTTAAACACTCGTAAAATTTTTTAAATTGAATAATCCTCAAACTTTTTTATAATTATTCTAAGCTTAACTTATGGACAGCATAGTATTAAATTTTCAATTCTTAGCTTTTGATACTAAAATATTTATAAATTTTTAACTACCAAATAGTGAAAAATATTCATGATTTTGACGAATTTTTGTCAATATTTGAACTTCAAATGCTAATAAAAAAAAATTGTGCCTATGTATTTTTATAATTTTTGAATGAGAGTTAGAACAAGTTATGTAGACCCTTCAATTAAATTTTCAAGAAATTTGTCCCAGCTAAATTTTTTTTATCAACATTTATAAATAAAAAATAAAAAAAAATTGAAAATTTCAATTGTCTATAAATAGCTCAAAAAAAGTCAAAATATTTTGAAAATCAAATCACGTAAAGAAAATGCCAATATAAATATCTGGTAAAATTTTCAAGTATTTACGACTTATACAGTTTGAATTACAACAAATATCAAAAATCGTTTGAGGCTAAACCGTTATTTAACGCGGTTTTGTACAAATTTAAATTTCAAACACTCATAAAAATTTTTTGTCTGAATCCGGTCGAGTTTTTTTTACAGATAATTGAAGAAAAATTTATGGAGAACCTTGCAACAAATTTTCAAAACTTAGTTATAAAAGAAAAAAATTTTACGATTTTTCAACCACAAAATTACTCGCAAATTTTCGCAATTTTGACATATTTCGTATAAATTCGAACTTTAAGCACTTATAAAAAAAAATTGTGACTAACGATTTCGGATTTTTTTTTATCACTTTAAGAACAACTTATAAGAAACCTTGCATTAAATTTTCAAAATTTTCTGGCCGGCCAAAAAATTTTTATCGTTATTTTAAAAAAAAATAATAAAAAAAATTAAAAATTTCAATTGTCTATAAATAACTCAAAAAAAGTCTAAATTCTTTGAAAATTTAACTGTGTATGGAAAACGCTAATATAAACATTTGGTGAAAATTTCAAGTATTTACATTTATTAGTTTTTGAGTTATAGCAAAATAAAAAATTCGATTTTGTCGAAAACTAGTTTTGCGTAAAAATTCCCGTTTTTCTGTCATTTTTTTAGGGTTTTTCCCGACTCATTTAAAAAATATTGAAAATTTTTAACTTTTGACCCCCCAAAGTACCAACTAGATCCGATTTCCTTTTCAAAGAGGGTCTGAAGTCCAAAATCGAAGCATTTTTACTGCTCCAAATGTTGTCGTCAGACACAAAAATAAAAAAATAAAAAAGTAAAAAAAAAAAAAAAAAAAAACACACATCATTGTAAAATCAATACATTCTTCACTCCGTTCAGAATCTAAAAATAAAAATGGTAATTTAAGGTTTCTTAAGAAATAAATTGAAAATCAATTTAAGAAGATACTGATAACTGACAGTGACTAAACTTATCAGTGAATTGCCGAAATGTATCTTACTATTTTAAAATTATGTATATTTCCGTAATAGTGTTTTAAATAAATAAATTACCCACTGTCCATTGGCATCATAACTACTGACATCATCTAGTCATAACCTATATTGCTGGAGTTTTAACCATTTATAATAAAATATGTACAACGTATTACAATAAAATAATAATAATAAATATTCTTAAAAATTCTATATAAAAATTTGCAACGAAAGTGGACGGCTTAATACATAGTATAACAATCTTATTCATTCAAATACGCGTTGGCTTATTTATATATTTTTGAAATTATTGAATGCATTTAATTAATAATTTTTTCATTGATATTTTATTTTTGTGTACTCGAGTGCAAATTATTACGACGGCGTTAAGTATAGGCAAATACTTAAACGTTTATACCTTGTTCACAATTAAATTGAATTTTATATTGTTCCACGGCGTTTGTAGTGTTTGTCTTAATAGAGTATTTTAATTAAACTTACATAACAATATTATAATGGATATCGTAATGAAGTTGTACAAGTTTAAAATGAAATAGTCCTAAGTGTTCGATACAATTAAATATGTAAAGAAAATCACACTATATGATTTTTCTACCATCGAAATAATTGGTTTCAATACAACAAACGCCTTTATATACAAATCTGTGACAAATTTCACCTAATAATTTAGTAATTCATAATTGATTTGTATAATCCAATAATACAGTATACTTTTTATATTTAAGTTCACTAAAATAGTAAAATACCAATAGATACTTCATTCAGACAAACAGATGTATTCATATTAGCTGACTGCTTAAATTGTATGTTTTAATACAAAAATATAACTTTAAGTAATATCATTTACGGTGGATTGATTTTAGAGTTAAAACATTTTCTAAAATTATTGGGATTTCGATTTCAAAAACTGTATAATATTCTTTAATATGACGAAAAAGTAAAAGTCGAAACTCAAAAGAAGTGAAATTTATTTCTTACCGCATCACATATTCACATACCGATTTCTTACAGTACCGTTAGGTATATATATATATATAGTATATATATAGTATATATACTATTGGGCTGCATTTAGTACTCAATTTTAGAGACTTATCACTCTTTGAAAAAAATTGATGAGGCAGAGATTAGGGTAAACTACTGGGACGGGTTAATTTAAATTTAGGCATTTTGATTGAAATATTAAAATCACAGAATTTAAAAGCAGGAGTATATATTTTTATTTTTTTTATCACGGTATCCGAAAATATTATTAATATTATATCTAAAACGAGTGTTTGTTTACGTTTCTTAATATTGTTGTTTATTTAATTTTTCAATGAACTAATTGTAATATATTTTACTTTTACAACATACTTTCATAATAAATATATTATATAATATGTATATAAATGATTCATATTTATTTGTGATTTTGTCTCATCTAAGACCTATGTATGAATGATGCGGAATAATTTTGAAATAATCAACCGCATGCTCACTTGTTCCTAATTTGTTCCTTTATATACATAGACGATTGTATTGCACTATTACATATCAGAAAGTGACACGTTACATTTGTTTTGTTAGAATTTTTATTATTTTATTAAATATTAAAAACTATTATTATGAAATTTATAAATAGTATTAATATATCAGGTTAACAGATAAATATTATCATAAAAAAATTAATTTTTCGTTCAATATCATAAAGAATACTTAAGACATAAAAAATAAAAATTGATTAACTTCAAAAGAATGTTCTGTAAACAATCTACGCTTGTTACATCGTATTTACCATTGAAAATCTAACGAGATTGAAAGAAAAATAAAAACAAAAAAATAATGATTTATTATGAACTAAAAAAAAAATGAATGTTTTGATTATTTAGTTCTTTTAATATTTTTTTCTGAGATATCCTCACGCTCCTCTTTGATTCTGTTTATACTTGTAAATACCTACTTGGATGGTAAATGCATCTGTTTCAAAAACTATAATTTATATTAACTTTATTCTACTGTAGGTATTTTAAGTGTAAATTAATTTTTTTTTCATAGTTTTAAAACATGGGATAATATTTTTTCCAGAAAAATGATATGAACGTAAGTATAGGATGGTAAAACATCATATTAACGTCATACAAATATAAATAGCTAATGTTTATTATTTGTCATTATTTGAACAAGTTATAACATCACGGATAACAATAATAATATTACTATACTCCAAATCATTATTTAGGTGCACATAAAATCATTTATAGATGAGTTAAATATGATCAGATCAATTGAATACGTTATATTATTATCGGATTAATTTAATCGCGAAAAACAAAATAACAATAACTGTAACACAAATTGACTATTATATTATGTTTTCATATAAAATGAAGACATTTCTCGAATCCTCATCTGCAGATTAATTAAAAACGGAAGCTATGCTCAAACTTATGAAATATATTAAGCATTCGCCTGTATTTCCGCCATTAAGTTTGAACACTATACATAAATCTTATACAACATACAGTAGAGTCCCGCTAATCCGGTCATCGCTAATCCGGACATCTGGATAATACGGACAATTTATGTTTCGTATTTAGTATGTACTCATGTATAATATATAATATATTCGGGCATAAAAATAATAATGTGTACCTAATATAAATATAAATTATAAATCAATAAAATTTGAATTCGTATAAATACACGAGATGTTTTTTGACAGTATATTTATTGTGTTATTATTTATAGTGTTTATTAATTAGTAAGTTAAAAAAAAACGTCATTTCGTTTAATTCGGATTTTCGATAATCCGGAGAGTGTCCGGTCCCATCTAGTCCGGATTAGCGGGACTCTACTGTAGTAGTATACGCGTATTATATAGTGTAGGCGCATGTGATTACGCGGCGTGTACCTATACTTAATGCATCTTTGATTTCATTTGAATACATATGTACCAAATAGTTACTAAGAAATAACTTTACGTGGTACGAAACGAAGCCCGCGCTGAGTTTAATTCGTTGTGTGGTGGAGAGATATTGTTGAAAATAATAAATATGAACGTCACAAAAGAAAAGGCCGGGAATTTTTTGAAAGCGTATTTTGCTTATTCAAAAAAATCTATAGAGATGTGACGCTCGAACACGTCTAAAAGAGCAGTTTATACACGTTGGATCCGTGGGATAGATTTTCTAATTATATATAATTAATTAAAAAGTTTCGTGTACACATTTTATTAATTAACTAAATGGTGAAAATAACTAAGGAATTTCAATATAATAGTTTCAGCTGTGCATATTACAATATTTTTACAGAAAAAAAAACGTATCAAAGATATACTTTAAAACATCCCGATTTAATAATTAGTGTATGGAAATCCTCGTGGCTATGTTATGTTTTTGTGTAATTATATTAATAGTAGGATCGACAAAACCATAATTAAATGTTTGTAATAATTAGGCGATCGGTACTTTCACAATGCACTCGTTATTAATCGAACCGTTTTAAAGTTGAAAGGTATTCAAGTATCTATCATTATGGATATAACGTGGTCAGTAATTTCACGGTGGTATATTCACGATCCCAAGGGATTTATGCTTATAAAAAAAGACTGGAAAAAAATATCAGATCGTGGTCTGATTTTAATGCGAAATTGCAAAATATTATATGTATAACATCTATATATAAGTGTGGACTGAATGGTAGTACCAAATAAAATAAATTGTTATTGTTTTGATAATGTAAGTTGGTAATATAATATAATATTATACATTATTATATAATTAATGGTATTATATTATTATGTAATTTTAATTTTAGAAAATGTAAATTTGTATCGGTTTTCAATTAAGGATAATGAGTCGTGTTTAAATGTTTAAAATAATATAACTATGCGAGTGTCATTATTCATTCTTGAAATCTTAATTTATATAAATTGAATAAATATAATATCGCCCCCCCCCTGGAATATCTATAGATTTAATAATAATATAGTTATATAATATATTATGGAATATGGTTTATTGGTGATAGATATATATTATTATATCTGATATTAAAATGTTATGAGGGGATTTCGAGCATATGTAATATAAAATATAAATCACTGTAATATTATGTAATTATAATTAAGTTATAGGTACTTATTACTTTTCAAAACATTAATCACAAATTCACAAACTGTTCTTAATAATTTATTATTATTTCATTAAAATTTGAATAATTAGTAATGTATGTTTATAATTATTATTAAACATGATATTTATTAAATTCTGATAAACTTTATATTTACTAAATTTATTGTAATGTAATAAAAAATAACTAGAACAATTCGAGAAATCGCTATAATTACTCAATATAATCGAATATAAAAGTTTAAAAATTTCGAATTTGCAATTGTGTTAGTTTTTTTTTTTTTACTACTTATCATTATAAATGATGGTATGTAACAAAATTATATCGTGAAACAAGTTAATCAACCTTACACATAAAATATTGTTTGCATAATGGTGTACAATTAAATTTGATAAAAAAATGCAGCCTATTTTATGGATTTGATATTATTAATAAATCATTTGGTAAAGTGTATTCACGAATCAAATTATATGAGCCTGCAAAATACTGGATATGTCGCGCTAATATAGGTATTGTGTGTTTGTTATTGACTATACAATTTTAATAAACGTACATATTGTGTTAAATTTTAATTCGATGATAAACTATTTCATATAAAAAACGATCCTGTACAGGGACGATCTGTGTTTCTAAAATTATTTCTAAGGGCTTATTATAATACGAGTACCATATTATATTTTATATTGCCATAAGTAATTAATTTCTTTATTAATTGTATACTTACATAATAGGTTGGACTAATTTTTACAAAAAACAAAAAAATAATCGCATATATTATAATATTAGCAGCTATTAAAAATCAATACTGACATAAGTACTGTAAAATAGTGTAAGTAGATACATGGTATAAAAATAAATATCTTAAAATGCATGAAAATATTTTAATGTTCAATTGAGGATGGTAAATAATATTATACCTAGTTAAAAATATATATATATTTATGATTTTAATATTTTAATATACTTAATTTTTAAACTTAATTAAATTTTTTTATTGGTTGTTACAAGAAAACAAATTTTGACACATGAAATGAGTATACATATTATTGTAAAAATAATATATACAGCTATCACCTGTTTAGAATATAAATGCCAATTTCTATTAATTGAAACGACCGAAAAAAACTTCGTTTATAAAAATAATTTGTTTGAAGCGTGCATAGGTACTTATAGGATTTCGTATACCTATACATTATAGGATATCATTTGCTTAATTACTTATAAGAACATAAATGGATGTACTTTGTATAATCTTATAAATATCTCAAGAGACTCATAGGACGTAATTGTACTATGATTTTGAATATACGATGATGTGATATAATAATATATATTACATAACAATATAAAATGTATGAACTATTAAGTTGTATTATCATCACGCGAACATTTTATATTAGTCATTTAGCTAATCATAATGTAAGATTTATTATTACTAGTAAATCATATTTTATAAGCTACCTGCTACCATAAAAATAAAGTGCATAATTTAAGCAAATTTATAACAAAATATGGTTCCTATATCATAATATTATTGTAAATATTTAAAAAAATTATTAAATATTGTTGTTTATTATTAATGTATATAAGTCATACTTATCGATAATCGATATATATGAATGAAATTATTAACTAAACTATATTTATGGTTTCTGAGAGAACCTCGATCAAGATTTTTAAATCATAGACTAGTGAGCAGTGTCCAACATAATGTATGTGTGGTATGTTAACCCTAAGTCAAACCCAAATTAAAAAGCTTAACACAAACATTACATAGCGAAAAAATATGTTTGATGGTCAAATACAATTACGAATAATACCTATTTCAATTTTTTTTGAAAGACTAGGATTTATAATAAAGTAAGCATATATATTTATATTTATAGTAAATGGATATTTATTCATATATACTCATAGTTATAACTTATAATCATAATTTACAAAAAAATATTCTTGAAATAGCTCAGTCAAGATTAACTTCTCTATTCATCTTATTATAACTCGTTTCTGTAAAGCAACCACACTACAAATTAATAGATCAATATCGTTTTAGTAATTTATCCATACTAAGTATTAAAAGTATTGTAGAAATTCATCTTGAACAAAATTTTACAACAATCTATCTATAGTCATAAATTAAAAAAAAATGAAACTTGAATAATTATAAATACTATTTTTTGCTATAATATAAATATTATTAAAACTAATACCTATCGGTAGTTTTATAGTGATTTACATTTTAAAATGTGTGCTGATCACAACGGGTAATATTTGCTGTAGCCCTCCTGAGGGTTTTGTGCTACTACTCGTGATACATATAATACTAGATTAATATATATTTTCCATTATAATTTAAAATTTATCGAGACATTTTAATTAAACATCCTATTATTTAAATCATTATATAAAAACACAATTTTACCGAGCTGTCTACTCTAAATTAAAACTGTCAACTAAATATGATATCAGACAACAGTCATATAGGTATTTTTGAAAGTTTAAAAAAGCATAATATAACGTATTCAGATATACACGTGATAATGTAATATCAGTAATTATAATTAAATATCAGATGGCGGAAGACACAGCTATAAACTCATTACTACACATACTAAAAATACCATATTTGTTATTACTTTGGAACATATTATACTTAACATTTTGAAGTGTCATAAAATGCTAGTGCCTTTGATCACTAACCTGTATTTGAAATAAAATAACAGTCAATAAGATAATATTATTATAAATTAAACATTTATAAATTCTATTTAATTATCAATTTATCATAATTTTATTTATTATCAACTATCGAGGTGTGTGGTTAAAATTGAAACAAACTCTTTGGTTTATGTTTACACAGTTAAATATTATACACCCATATGATGTAGATGATTAGAACTAGGAACATCTTAAAATGATAGGTCAACACTTTTATCACAGCTCATTATTTCCAATCATCGATAATTTATATATCTTATTTTTCAAGATATTTATTCAATTATTATCACAGAGTACCAATGTTATTTTTAGATTTTTTTTATGATTCCTTGCAGGTAGCTATACAAAATCGAAAATCGTGACGCTTAGATCATAATAATATTTAATAATACGCAACTGCCTATTACATTCCAAGTTAAGTTAGGTTTTATTTCCAACAGGGCAAACGGGCAATGTTCACAAAATATCTCTATAAATAAGATATGTATATATACAATTGTAAACATTTTCTTATTATTGAAGTTTAACCAGCTGACTTCAATAATAATTTTCTGTAGTCAACCTATTTCAGATTGTTTTATATTTATACGTATATGTTTATAATAATCACAGCTCGGATCACAAGATTAGCATGCCCCTCTCATGTGCACATTTATATGTTACCGTAAATGCCCGATCACTAGGTAAACCTAGGTTTTACTGTTAGTATTCAGTAAATGCTGAAATTCTTAATTTTATTCGGGCTTTTACTAAACACGTTGTGTTCATCCTAGGATATACAAATTGACTTAGTAAAAGCGGATCAATACACGACACATAACATTTAAGCTGCGTAAAAATTATAATTATATATTATCAAAACAAACTACTAACAGTTATTTAAATTCTTTATTCAAAATAAAAATGAATTTTAAGTTGTACATTTTTCTGGCAATCACACCTCAAAAATGTTTGCTCGCATTGATTAATAACAATCATTTTGCGAAGATAAATTTACGACTACAATGTGTAGTTACAACATTATATGTGTAGATACTAGATATTAATAATTTACATTAGGACTTGCATTAAAAAAATAGTTTTACAATTTTAATATAAGTTATAAAATAAAGTATAATATAATAAAATAGCTATAAATTATAACTATTTTTTTGAACTAAGTATAAAACGATCACCATATGAGGCAAGGTTTGGGTGTACAATGAAAATGGGACTTGCTACTTCGAGCATACCGAAAAATGTGATAACAGAACTCATTAATGAAGATGACCTTATATCTGTCCTTGAATGTTTTAAAATTACAATTTCCAATGAGAATGAGGAGACGAATAATATTGAAAAAATCAATGGGGATATAGACATTACTAAGTTATATCATGATATAATTTATATAATATTAATTTTAAACCCGATAAAATGCAAGTCCTAAGGTAAATTATTAATATCTAGTATCTACACATATAATGTTGTAACTATAGATTGTATTCGTAAATTTATCTTCGCAAAATAATTGTTATTAATCGTTGCAAACAAAAATTTTTAAGGTGTGATTGCCAGAAAAAAGGTACAACTCAAAATTAATTTTTATTTTGGTTAAAGAATTTAAATAACTGTCAGTAATTTGTTTGAATAATATATAATTATAATTTTTACGCAGCTGAAATTTTATGTGTCATGTATTGATCAGCTTTTACTGACTCAATTTGTAATCCTGGATGTACACAACGTGTTTAGTAAAAGCCCGAATAAAATTAAGAATTTCAGCATTTACTGATTACTAACAGTAAAACCTAACATTAACTAGTAAAACGTAGGTTTACCTAGTGATCGAGCATTTACGGTAACATATATATAACTGCACTAGTGTGCGTGCCATTCGTCAGTGTCCAACTCACTTATTGGTCCTCTGGCCGAGTGCGGATCATCCGCGATGTCTACGACAGTAGCAGTGGTTGCAGGCACGGTCTTAACGACGTACCGTGGTTTCTTGGGCTTACCGGACTTGCTGACAACCGCGTTGAAACCGTTAACCGGATCGGCCGTGTAGTCGACCGTCCGCACGGTACCGTCGGGCTCCACAAGACTGTACTGACCGCGAACTACGTCGCCAGTCCGCTCTTCAGATTGGTGTTTGATGTCCCCCGTGGCGGGATCGTGGACGCCATATTTGTAAGCGTAGCTCACCGGCACCTACAAGTTAGGATAAGAATATTTTTGTTTGATACATGTAATTGGTTGTGATGAAATTATTATCGCTTTGGGGGACGAACATTATTCTGATGGGCAGATACACAAGCGTTTCGATGCCGTGTTTTGTATGCATATTTAGCAATTGTGTGTATTTATTATAGTCGGTGCTTTGGACGAATGAACCGTTTTTGTATTTCTCAAAAAAGTGCTTAAGAACTATAAAGAAATATGACGAAAATAAAGACACGTGGTTGTACCTATCAGAGCTTAGTTCGTAATACCAATAACGTTCTATCCTTCCTTGAAAATGCAATATCACATGTATAATAATAAACCCACTTTAGTAGGCTAGTCAATTTCTACATCAGCATTTTTTATTTGCGCGGTTCACTAGGAAAAGTGATTTGTCTATTTGCACAATACGTCATTCAACCCACCATATTTGATCTTTATCCTCCAAAGCATTATCGTAATATCATGAATACAAACATGTCTACGCAAATATTTCGAAAAAAAAGATTGTATACACATGACACATTTATACTTTTTAATAACATATATTATAATCCACTTAACGCGAAACAAAAAAAAAATTGTTTGTAAAAAAGAGTAAACAGAAAATGAAGAAAAACTGTTGAAAAACTTTTTATTTGAGTCTCTGGGGAAATTTAAGACAATAGACATTTGATTTGTAAATTAAATATTTTGTATTAGAACGGTTTTTTAAAATTAAAAAAATACAACGAATACCAAGTATTACGAAAAAATCTTATCAAATTATTTATATACATACCTATATATACATTATACAGTGATTCTGTAGTTATGTTGACAACTTTTTAAAGTTAATTCACTTACCAAGCAGTGTATTGAAGTTATTCGCTCACAAAAGAATCATTAATTGTTTTTTAAAACACTTCATAAGTTTACAAAGCACGTTGTTAATTATTAATGTTTTCAAACATATAAATGATTATTTTGACTTTAAAAAATTGATGTGATATTGTTTGACATTATAAACAGAACTTCTGAATCTGAATATATTATTAGTTGTATAACTATTATTGTATTGCACATGTATAAAAATATTATTTACAGTAGGTATCTGGTCAGACATTGTAGAATTAACTATATTATTATACGAGTTTTTGTGAACTGTGAAACAATCAAATGTACTTACGTAAAATGATAAATTACAAAATATTCTAAAACTATTAAAAGTCGATTACGATGTAGTAATGCCTATTATCCGTTCTTATTATTTCTGGAAACATTTATTAATCCTTAAGTTCAATTTATTAGGTATAATATAAATGTATTTTCATTTAGAAAAAAATGTCATAAATTATAAAAATCGTAAAACAAATAAACAATAATCATATAGTTTATGTTGAGCTATAATATTCTAACTGGACTATTTCCATCACCGCTTAATACATAATTTGGTATTCTTACGTAATAATCAATATCCGGTTGACCTGAATATCTTGACCTCGACAATGATATGCTTACCATTAATAATAAGCACGACAGCACCTGTAATTTTTTTTTTTAGTTATTATCTTAGTATTGCTACACATACTGCAGAAAAGTTCTGTTTACGAATAGCCAATATTTACGTTTTTTTTTTCAATTGTGAAGCACTCGCAATAATAATAGTAATCTATAAAGACTTTGTATACATTATCTTCATTATCAAGTATTTGTATTAATAATTGCTCATTTATTAAAATATTAAAATAATCGTGTTTTTTTAGCTAAAATATCCATATAAATAAATGCATGTTTTTCTATACATCCTTGTATATGATTTATTATAATAAATATAAAAATGTGCAATTAATTAACAAAATATAAAGCTATAAAACTAAAACCATCATCGTAATGTAATTAATGGAATAATCTTATAAATGTATTATATTATTATGCTTATATTTTGTTTTTGCATTAGCTAAAGTGTGTAAATATTTTTTAAGAATCATGAAAGAGTTACTAGTTTAAAAAATTTCGAATTATTATCATTTATTACACTGCGATTGGCATGCCATTTAAAAGCCTAGTCTCGATTAAAGAGGATGTGATACATTTTGTTTATATAATATTATTGTTTTTCGATATGTATACTCGTAGTAATTATAGTTTATTCAAATACAACTACGGTAAACTGTTGATTCTCTTTTCAATACAAAACATTGAATGGCAATCAAGAAATGAGATTCAAAATTTATATAAATAATATGTGTATTATATATTATTTATTGTATTATTTTTAAACTTTAATATTACGCATCTAATAGGTATATCAGCTAAATTAAGCCTCATATTAATTAGTTATTTATATGTTTATACACTCAGGCTATAATATAGGCAAATCAAATTACACATAGGTACCTATATATCTCACCGAAACATGTCTGTTAAATAAAAATTTTAATTTATTAAGGAGTATAAATCAAATAATACGAATGTTTTTGGTGCATTAAAATAAATACAGTTTATTATATTATACTTTGATTTGTAAAAAAACTGAAATTTTATAATAATTATTTATAATTATTAACCATTACATATAAGTAATAACGATCACAAAATCTTTAATTCATAATTTTTAAACGATAGTTACTAATATTAAATGGGCAAAACAAAAATAAAATTATTAACACTATTTTAATGATTATTTATTTACTTATGAAATTATGGTTACTAATATACAATATCTAATATAGGTAGGTACATTATTTATTTTACAACAATAATATAATATATTCTGACGATTTATCAAATGTAAAATGTACATTTACATAGATACAATAGGTCAATAATATATAGTAAACATTCATAAATTGCTTTAATTATAAGATTTAATTTTAAAAAAAAAAGTCTTCTTATAAATTAATTTACGAATTAAAAATAACTAAAATACTCTACGGTTAACTATATTAAAATAATAAAAGTAAAATTTAAATTTAAAATTTATGAGGAATGTTATCTATCTAATATAATAGTATTAAACTATATTAATTTCAGTAATGATGACATGTGTATACAATATAATTTTACCTAATATACTAGCAAAATATTATTTTATAATTTGTGGGAAAATGGTGATGAGTTTTTATGAATAGTGTGAGAAAAATGATTTCTGTATGGAGTATTGTTATTAAAATTATTAAGAAAAGACATCGAGATATGCGTAAATATTAGCAATAGTATGTTAAGAATTCGTTTGAAATGTTAATATTAATGTCATTATTTCTCATTAAAAAAAAAAACTAATCAGGACACATCTGCGCTATTTTATCATTTGTTATTCAGAACGTCTAGTTAAACAGGTACCAAAATTAAATTAATTACTATCACAAATATAACTTACACTGTTTGCTATTTTTCCAATGCATTTGTTATAAGTTATCAGTAAAAAACAGGAATTTTTGAGGTCTTGATATTAAATTTTAATTTATAACAATTTTATGGAGAAAATATGTTTAGAAATAGAATTAACTCACAATAGAGTCACAAGGTCGTCTAGAATGATTTCTTTTGAGTTAAATTATTAATACCTAGTTCTGGTTTAGTTTTTGTTCTGGATTAGATTAGAAGGCCATTTTACAAAAAGGGACAATGTAGAAGTGAAAGATAATTTTTGAACTGAATTAATAGAGATATTTTATGTTAATAAAATAATATAATAATGCTCATATTATGTTTCATACGATTAGCGTTATTATTATATAAATACATTTTTTTTATTTTTTGTGAAACTGTTGATATGGTTAACAATGTGTTAATCGACCGTGTAAATATGTCTATAGTCTGAATGTTTTTAAGGGGATTTTTTAAACAGATATAATATTTAGACGTATATTAGACATTATACATGATTAGCACGTATTATTATAGGTTTCAAAAATAATTTGACATTAGATTGGTAATAAACGATTAAAATATTACGCTTTTTTTTATAATAGTAATACATATTTTAGTTTTTTCATCAAGATAAAACGTGAATCATGTTTTAATTTATCCATAAAAAATATAAACTATACATTTATAAAAATTAAAGTATCTATTTAAAATGTATAAGTAATACTATTAAAACTTTATTTTAAATAAATTTACCTATCAACATTTTTTATATTTTCTAACAATTATTGTGGTGTATTAATATTTAAAAGTACGTATTATGTTTTTATATAAAATTATTTTCGAAAAAATAGTTAAGTAAATATTGTTGATATTAATAATATTTTATTAATATGTATTGTTGTAGGTATACTATAACATTTTTTTAGTTGAACTTATGACCTAAATTATTTTGTTCTCTTTTGTAATCATTTTTAATTTATTGCTTTTGTAGGTTTCTTAGAATATTTCAATATGTTTATTCACTGTGAATAAGGTACAAATGAAAATTATTTATTTAGAATTTAAAGTGTATACAAAGAAGTTTTAAACTTGGAGATAACTTAGAAGTTATATATTATTTATGTTATTGTGTAAATGCAAGACAAAATAATTAATAGACAATTAAAAACAAAATCATGAATTTTAAACAACTACTGTTATAAATTATGGTATACGCAGTAGGCGAATGCTGATGTTATCAATATATGTGGTATACACCAAAAACTGTAATAAATATTGTCAAAATTGCCTTTACGTAGACATACACCGGTGATTGTTGATATTTAAAATATTAGTGTTTTGTAAAAGTTGACCATATTTAAAGAACATTGTGTGCTATATGATATATTTTCGTTAATATCTATGTTGAAACGTTATCGCTCACAATATGCTGGAACTACATAATCTGTGTTAAAATTTAAAATTTATGTTAGGTTGTTATTAACATTATTACATGAGATAGTAAATTTAAAAATCTGAGTTTTTAACGTTTGATTGTTGGATATACGTCCTACCTTCATAAGTATCTACGCGCATATTTAAACCTAACGCAACAATATGTTTTTAATGGTAATATTTTAAATTTTGGAAATTAAACCTAAAAATGAAAAATAGTTTCTATAAAATGTGTAGTGCGCATTTTTAATTTAATAAATTAATGATAATTTTTAATTTAATTTTAACAAATGTAATACTGTTTAAGTGCGTGTTTCAAATATTGACCGAGGACGTATTATGAATTCTCAAAGTATCTCAACTGTAATAATGGACGTAGACAATTACTTCTACAAATTTAGAAACAAAACATGAGGTTTATCGCTGTAAACTATATACTCGTAATACATTTACAGTATAGAAAGGAAAATTGGTATCTAGTACTAAACGACGTTTTATTCAATTAGACGATTTCATAGAGACAAGTATCGATGGCTATTTTTGACAGTAGTTTAGTAACATAGAAAAAAAATTGAAATTCGCATTTAAAAGAAAAATGATGAATCATATTATATTATATTATGTTTTTAGGTTTTTCGCTATTATTTTTGAAATTGTAGGTATCTTAGGATAGATTAAATACTTAAAATCTTAAGTGTAACCAAAAATATAATACAGTCAGTGTAGATATAGGTTCTTACTATATTGAACGTCGATACCTCGAACTACATTTAAATCTACTTGTTGAAACTACCATTACACTTAATAGCGGTTTTTCTTTCGATAACTCGAAATAAAATTAATCGTTTATCGTTATCTCGAATACACAAATAATTTTCACGCGTTGGTAGTCAATATATTTTGTAGTCATTTGTATACAATATGCGATATATTATATGTATACAGCGAAATGGAAAATAAGAGTTAATTAAATGTTCCTTCTGCAGATATTTAGTAATATACTTATATTATGAAGTTATATTTAGGTTATAAACTAACGATTTATCTAGTTAGATTTAGTAAAAATATTTTAATAAATGTCCAAAATAAATCTAACTTCTTTAAATCAAATTATTTCTTAATTTAGTTCGATGATACAGGTGACATTATTATAAGCTTTAAGCATTTAATATTGCACAATTTTGTGTTTAAAAAATATGCTTTATACACGAAAATATTAATGGAATTTAGTAAATTTAATAATAACAAGATAAAATATATATAAATACATAATATTTAAATAGATTAAATAATAGGCAACTTCTCTTTTTAAACAAATTACATACTACGTATTAATATTTAATAATAACATATTAATTTGTAAGGAATCTAATGATATCTGTTAGTGACTTATTGTAATTACTATTTTACTATATATGTAACAATAACCGATGATCAAGTAAAAAAAATAAAATAATTATGAAGTTTATAAATACGACTTACTTGTAGTATAAATCTAAACATTTTGATATATTATAATGTTTACCGAATGGAATTATTAATTATTATACATAAACACATAGATGTACGAAAGTAAACGTTTTACAACTTCGTTCCATCAAGTCCGACGAGTACTAACCACAAAACAATACAAACGGTATTTTTACATATGTAAGTCGTATTTATATATTATGTTTACTTATTATGCAGTTTACAACAATTTAATATTGTGTCAAAAAAAAAACTTATGGTAGTCGAATATCATAACATTATGATCCCATGGTGAAAACTGAACAATCGGACAACGGCTACAAGGTTGACCCATGGGAACTAGAATAACCCAAGTTTCCAGCACTTTACGTGACATGATGTAATAATTAATATCTACATTATTGTACCATTTTGCATAATATACATGTATGTGCATGTGTTTGTTTTTTGTTCTCGATGTTATGTGGAAATCATTAACAGGTTAATTGGTGGTAATAAGTTCACGAATAAAATATATATTTTAACAGTTTCAAAACATTCTGACTTTAATTTATATATTACATGTGTGAAACTAAAATATTATTTTATGATGTTTATGTAGCCTTTATAGGGTTTCACAATACGAGGAGTTGATATATTTTTTTTGAACCTTTTCTTGCCACACAAAATTTCACTCACTATTAATTTTCTGACGTACATTATAGTTGTTTTTTTCCTCATTTATTTAGGCTGTATATCATGTAAAATTATTGAATAATGAACTTAATTGATAGATACTATCAGATAAAATAATAATAATAATAATAATAACAGTAAGTACTCAGTGAAAAAAACCTTTCAGAGGAAGTACTTCATCGTGAAATAGTTATACGCACATATTACAAATATATTTTAGTATTATTGTTATTACTATTACTTCCAGTAACTATACATTTTTAATCGTAATTTATTATCCTATAGTTTTGTTTTCTGTACAGAATCAGCTTTAAATAAGTATTAGATATATAAAATAATAGTTTTTATATAAATTCATCTTAGTTTAATTTTAAAATAAATAAATAAATAATTATGGTCTATTATACAGAATTACAGTGTAATAGGCAATAGCTTGCCGCACATGCCTACGTATTTTAGTGCTTACAATACTTATCTTAAATTATTTAAAGCAGCGCCAGGAGACTTTAATAAAATATTTGATGTTATACTGCTGTTAAGGCTCGAGATAATGTGTGCACTTTTGCAGTATAAGAAGCAAAAAATCAGTCGAAATTATCATAGAAATATAGAGCACAAATAATAGTATAATATACGAGTAATAACAAATAAAATAATATAATCATATCATTAAATTAAATATAACAGATTATACGTCTGAAATTTATCGTTTGAACATGTAGGTACTTACTACTTAGTGGTATCATGGGGAACTTATTTTTAACTTTAAGGACAATGTTTGTCTATTAGTTTAATATCTTATTATATCATGTTACATTTTTATATACTTTCTCAAATTTCTATACTTTTTGAGAACTTTCACATATATTTGAACATATATACGATGCGTAGTATAATTATTTACCATTTCATACATTATTATATTAATACTACAAGAACAGAATTACTTAAAAAATGTGTTTCTTTTTAATATTTTTATTTTTTAATATACAATATAAAAAAAATTTTATATATTATTTATCATTTTATTAAGTAGGTACCTATACTGTATAACACGTATCTTTTATTGTGAATCTTAAGTATACAAATATTATATAATAATAATATAATATAGTGATCGAGAAGTTTTTAATGATTAACACTCATCGTTGTTACATACAATACAATCATGCATTTTTCATATAATCAATCATTATTACTACTTTTTTAAATTAAAATTTGTTTATCTTTGTATTTCTCTCTTGTATAAGATTTGTTTCTTTTTAAAAACCAGAAAGTTTTCAACTAGGTACTTTCATATAGTATATGTAATGTTTTCAACAAACTTTTTTTATATATATATGAGATTTAAATTGAACATTTATATAGTGTCTTTTATTCTTAGTATCACGTCATTATTTATTTCTGGACAACAAAATTTATTTGTTTTTACACATTTATTATTTGTTATTTATATGTATATAATGAAAAGTAGGCAATATAATATCATTACTATTCGTGAAAATATATAGAACAAATATGTAATATTTTACTTCTCGAAAAAATGCATATTTTGAGATCAAAGAATATTTAGTAGATACAGTGTAGTATTTGATTTTTGAATATAAGTAATACCTTTGAAAAAAATATTAAAGATTCAAGAAAAAACTAAGAAAGTTCTTGAAAATTGTAGGACAAATTCTCAGAAAATATTAAAATAGAACTATGAATATCAAATAGAATTTCAAGATATTATTTCACCAACATTTTTTGGCTGATATGTTATTTTCTTCAGTTACATAGGTTAATCTCGAAAGGTTATTCAAGATTTACGAGTAAAACATCGTAAAATATAATAGTAACAGATCGGTGTACAAATATGTCTCCAAGCTATACGAAAAAAAATATTGTTATTTACTATAAAATAAAAGAAAAACGAATTATTATTTTTGTAAAATCGATTTGATCTATTTTTAATACATTTTGCATGTAAAATTTAACTACTATGTTTTTAATACATTTTTTGTTATTGGTTATAAATTTGTACGACTTTATAAAATTTCTAGTGATAACATACTCTAAAATTGAAATTAATTGTACTATTGTATTATCAAAACGTAATACCAGGTAACCCAATAATCTTTATAAAATAACAAAATATGTATATTTTTAATGTTGTCTGTAGTTAGTATTGTTTCATAAAGCCATAAAAAATAATAATTATTGAGCTTTAAACATACATAATATGTATGTTCTAATACACGCTAATGTTATAGATATTTTTAGTCATCATTATATATATTATATTCATAGATTTATAGAACGAACTCAAAAATATGATTTGAACATAAAAATATTTAAAAAAACAACATGGAAAAATATTTTAAATATATCGCTAGTTCAATTACTGCAATGAAACATAATAATTAAATTCCTAAGACATTCTAATTATATGTTCAACAAGCCAGAATATTTGTATGTTTTAACAATAAACTTGGCTTCTTATTAACCAAAAATAAATAACAAATTAGTATTACTCTGCTTTAGTTATTTTCAAGGCTGGGCATTAACGAGTTAAAAAGTTAAAGTCATGTTACTTTTATCTAAGTTACTTAACGAGTTACTTTTATTTTCATAAGTAATTTCTAACTTAACTAATTTCTTTTTTATAAGTCACTTCTAACTTAACGAAAAAACACAGAATAATTTTAACATATTAACTATTAAGCAATAAATTCGTTATGTCGTCAGCAATTATTATTTGTTCATAACATTTTGTTCGTATTGTTTCCTGTGACCTTTCATGTAATTTATTTTACACGAAAAAAAACCAACTTATTTTTAACTAAGGTAAGTTACTTTTTTCCAAATTAACTTTTAGTTAATATAGTTTAATAAATAAAGTAACTTTTAAACTTAACTTAAATTTTTCTGTGTTAACTTAACGTAACGAGTTAAAATAATTAGTTAACTTGCTTAGCCTTGGTTATTTTCAATACTTAATATAATAAGTATTAAGTCATAATAATATTAACGCTTTTGCGTCAGTTTTAACACACCTGTTTCAATCATTCGTTTCTGATTAATTTAAAAGAGTTGTGTTATATATATTAATGATATATATATATATTGTATAACCACTGTTAGTATAACATAATGTTATTACAGGGATAGGTAATATTCAAAAACAAAAATGCTAAATTAGATGAATATAAGTAAAAATATATTGTGTCATCTTATCATGAGCTCGTGTTGCTAACATGATGGTCTAACCTAAACCCTACAAACCACCTACGTAGAAATGGTTTTTAGTGAATATTATAATGGCATTATATTATAAAATTAAAACTATATTTTCGGTTTGGTACTTTAAGTCTTTATTATGGTTAGGTTAGGTTGAAACTACGTTGAACTATACGTTTTTCCCTCAGAGTGGTTTAGATATAAAATTACAAAATTGAAATATTTTTTTTTTGTTTTTTTTTTTTCGTGAGATTATTCGTACTCGAATTTTATCGTGAAACACTATCCAGTTATGCATATTTTGTTTTTTATTTCATTGCTCTAGGTTAATTTGAAACTATCTGGTTAAACAATAACTATTATTATTATTATGATAATAAGTAATAGACATTTTTACTCAGGCCTGTGAAAATGTCCATCTATCTTTTTTTTTTTTTACAAAAATCATAAATAAATAATAGCTTTTTTTAGCCTTAAAAGAAATGATAGTTTACAAATTTTACAAATCTAACAGTTAAGATTCATATTAATATTGTATTAAACATTTAAAAATAATA
The DNA here is from genome assembly GCA_020882235.1 of Schizaphis graminum. NCBI lineage: Eukaryota > Metazoa > Arthropoda > Insecta > Hemiptera > Aphididae > Schizaphis > Schizaphis graminum. The sequence goes on from CM037034.1 coordinate 44,020,084, forward strand.
TATAGATAATAATTTAACAATTTTTCAACATTAAAAATACATTTATTGATCTCATATGGTATCGATAACTAGTTAGGTATAGTTTAGAAAAACATAAAAATATATTACATAAATAGGTCTTGTAATATGATTTTAATACAATTTTTACATTTCTTTAACAACCGTACAGAATTCGGATGTAACTATTTTAGGCAATAATCATCATGTATATGGAATAATATGAATAATATATCAATGGTAACAATATAATAATATGTTATGGCATTTATTGTTTGTGATTTTTTTTCAATTGTATTTAATCGTAGACAGAAAATCACAAACGTATTGAATCGTAATCTTGTTTTATAATGCACCACTATATTATACAACACAGTCTAAATACGTGACCGGGTAACCAGTAAAACTTCTATTGTCGCATGATTTTGCACTTAATTGTGACGTTGACTTTAAACGTGAGAGAATTTCAAGATGAGTTACCTACAGGAAATAGAAATTTGAACAAAAGTACGTCAGTCCTAGTCAACTAAATTTTCTGAATGTTTGATGTATGATATTAAATTATACACAATATTTTATTTTAACTGTATACTTATTATATATATAAAAATATCGATTGGCCTGATTATAACTAATCAATATCCAAGGTTATACCAATAAGGAGTAAAGTAAATATTTAAAAAATTAAAATTATTAAAATAAAACGATATTTTTGTAAAAAACTTAAACATGGTAATTTAAAAACATATTTTATCACAATATTAACGAAGATAAGATCAATAATTCATCGGAACCTAACCTAACGATGTGACATCAACAAGAGCTGGTTTAATAGAAGCATTAAAAAAAAAATGAATCGTATACGGTAAAATTATACTCTCAGGTTACGTCACTGAGAAATAACACAATTTAATCATTAAAACTACCACTAACGTACGAGAAAAAAACTATTCTATGAATAAAAATGAAAAAATGATATAATAATTAATAATATATCTAATATACTAGTGCTTACCGAAAAAATAAATAATACATTTATTTATCAATATAAAATTGCGATGATTTTTAATTATTGTAATCTATCCGTACGATTAGCTTGATATTATGAAGTAGCTCAATGATCAAAATAGTTTTTTTTAACTCTATAAATACATTTTATTTCAATATGGTAAATAATACGGTTTACCATTGGCACAACCTAAAATTGACAAAAAAATAAACTATTTTTCAAATATTTATTTGTGTTGTCTCTCAATTCGTAGATACGCGAATATCTCCTGTACTTATCCCGCTACCGAAATATCATACTGAATCCAAAATTTAGTCTGCCCTATACAATTTTAAATTAAATACAATCTTATTGAATATAGTATGGGTAATCCACGTGTAGTTGACCATTATTAGTGTAGAAATACCTCTAATTAAAAATATAACGTATTATATTGTATAGTATATGTATATATTATAATTGATCTTATTGTTACAATAAAACATAAGAGTATTTATTTGGTTTTTACTTTTCAAAGCATAGTAAATTAAACGGTTATGTTTGTGTGTCTATATATTTGAGCGATCCACTGGTAAGTTTATCGCGTTTATGGTTCAGAAATGTTGTAAATTTAAAAGTAATTTTATATCCGAGGATGTGCACCTTGAAGCTATTCTTTTAGATTCTGAACGGAGTGATGAATGTATTGATTTTACAATGTTGTGTGTGTTTTTTTTTTGTGTCTGTCATCACGTTTTAGAGTAGTAATAATGCTCCGATTTTTGACTTCAGCCCCTCTTTGAATAGGAAAATTCATCTAGTTGGTACTTTGGGTCGTAAAAAGTAAGCATTTTCCAACAGTTTTCAAAAAAATCGATTTTTTGATTTTGTTGTAACTCAAAAACGAATCATTTTAAATACTTGATATTTTCACCAAATGTTTATATTATGGTTATCTATTTACGGTTAAATTTTCAAAATATTTTGACCTTTTTTAAGCTACTTCAAATGTCGACAAAAAATTTTAGCTATCCAAAAAATCTTTAAAATTTAATAGAAGGTTGTACTTATCATAGAAAAAAAAAATCAAAAATCGTTAGTCACAATTTTTATTTCTAAGCATTTAAAGTTCAAATGTTTACAAAATATATCAAAATTTAAATTAAATTTCATACGCTCATAATGCGTATGTTGGCCAAATACTTTTTTTATTATATAAACAGATACTATAAAGTAACTATAGTAACACATAGTAACTATACTATTTGTTTCAAAATAGAATATATGACAATATTTAAATATAATATATCTTAGACTGACAATATTAATTATCTTTGTTCAGAATCGTTTTTCGTATACAATGATACCTATTATTGTATTAAAATTTAACCTACCATACTCCTAGGTCCACCCCACCCCCTAATGTACAGGAGAGCGATACCCACTTACCTGCTTTTTTAATATTGCATTTAAAAAAAAGAAATCTCACAAAAATATTTTATTGTTTATATACTGTTGTCATTGGTTACAGAAAATAAAAAAAATAATTATAATTGGATATAATTTAGAATTGTATTTTATAATATTACAAGCCAAATCATTCAATGAATGTCTTAAAACACGTGCAATTTATATTTCAACGGAGTTTAAGACGGATAAATCCTTTGGCATTATTAAATATGTCACACGCAACACTGTGCAGAATTAGCTAGTAGTAAAATAAGATTAGCATTTAACGAACACGGTTATACTTAAGGCGTTATGACATAGGCAATTTTGTCGTTTATTGCGAGCTGATGTACAGTATTTGCGTATGTGAGAGAAGAACTATTATCAATTTTGTTATGCAACGCGCAGTTACATGAAATTAGTGTGAAAAAACAAAACCAGTTATCAAGAGCAAAAATATACATTCAATAAACTTCTGACGATAATTCGTTATTTCGATGATTTAGATTTTAAATACATAATATGATAAAGTGTACAAAAAAAATAATTAATTTGACAACAAGACTTTACAACCTACTTTATCAGACTGCTCACTCATTGTATTACTAAATTTTATTCAGTTATTATTTTCCATTGATAATGGTTATATTTTATTGCTTTATGAGATATTTATATTATCGTATAACAAAAAATAGGGTGGGCAAGTTCATATCAGTCTGCTGTATAGTAGAGTTGGAAAGTAGGTCACTATAATGTATATGTTAAACCTAACCGCCATTTGATGACCCATGGTCTAGGATAATTATATTATATTATTAGCTATATTAAAACTGTTATAGGTATATCGTTATTTTACACGATTTCGTAAAAAATTTAATTTCGTGCGTTCATACATTTTTTTCTATATTGACACTGCAGTTTAGTTATTTTTAAAAAAAAGTTATGGAGAACTTTGTAGTACTGAGTTTTTAACCTTAGGTATAAATCACAAAAATGTTATGAATTTTTAACTTCAAAATGACTTGTAAATTTTCCCAATTTTGACATATTTCGTAAACATTTGAACTTAAAATGTTTATAAACAAAAATTGTGACCTAACAATTTTTGATTTATTTTTACTACGATAAATACAACTTAAATTAAACTTTCTACTAAATTTTAAAGATTTTTTGGAATGCCAATTTTTTTTTAAACATTTCAAAAAAAAACTTAGAAGAATCAAAAATTTCAATTGTCTATAAATACTTTAAAAAAATTCAAACTTATTTTAAAAATTTAATAGTAAATAGATAACATTAATACAAATATAAACATTTGGTGAAAATTTCAAATATTTACAATGATTTGTTAGTTACAGCAAAATAAAAAAATCGATTTTGTCAAAAAATTGATTGTGTAAATATTCCCGTTTTTTTATTACTTTTTAGGGTTTTTTCTGACGCTTTTGAAAATTACTAGAATTTTTTTTACTTTTGACCCCCCCTCCCCCCCCCCCCCAAAAAAAAAAAAACACCAACAGATGAACTTTCCTTTTTAAAGAGGAGCTGAAGTAAAAAAATCAAAGCATTATTTCTACTTCAAAACGTGTGATAGACCTAAAAATAAAAATAATAAAAATATACATCATTTGTAAAATCAATACATTCTTCACTCCGTTCAGAATTTAAAACAAAGTATTTTAACAAAAATAACTTGTTTACAAATTACGATTTGAAATAAGTGAATTCTATAACTCGTCTCAACTCAGATATTTTCAGGGAGTAATATGATTTATTTAAATATTATAATATTATAGTTTACAGAGAAAAATTAACATTATATTACTAAATCAAAAAGAAAGGACATGAAATAGTTAAAAAGTTGAAGTTAAATCAACAATTTTACTCATTTACTTTTTATTTTATTAGTTAATAATTTTGTAATTAAGAACTTAAATAGTTTAGTTTACTTTTACAATAACTTACGTTTTTTCAGTTAATTTAAAAATAATACATTAAAAGTATTAATTTTTTATGTTTTAGGATTGTAAATTAATATAATATATAATACTGCGTATACGTGGTTTTAAATAAAAATAATGTGTAATAACTTCTGTTATGTTACTTGCTAAAATAATGTTATATAGAGATATACACAAAATACTCTTTATGTGATCCGTTACTAATTTTTTTTTCATTTATTTAAAATAATTTACTATCTACAAAATAATTAGTAGAGTATAATAAGCAAATTTGATAGTTAATAATAGTTAGCGACGGGAGATTAACATTTATGGACAGGCCTTCAGCAGTACCATCCGGCAGTGTACTAATTAAAAAAGTGGATTAAATTTGTATGCAGTTAAGTTAATATATTTTTCCACATTAACTTTAAACTTGGCGAGTTAATTTTATTATATTTTTTTACTATTAAATTCTAACTCAACGGTCTTGTGTCAATTTAACTTAATTTGAGTTAATCATTTTCATTAACTCGTTCGCCTTTGAATCGTCTACATCCGATGTGCGTATACATTGTATCCGTAGGATTTACTCCGGCCTATAATGTATGGCATTTATATACACCGTCGGTATATAATAGGTGGCACTTACCATGTTGATTTAGACTGAAACGAATGTCTTGTAAACGGTTTACGAAACACTGCGAGATGGCGAGGGCAGGCGGACGTAGGGGGAGGAGGAAAATAATGCAAATAATTCAAAAAATAGTGGCATTTTGAAATTGCCTGGACAATCAGCGCGCAATTAGACATGACCCAGTAAACACGAATCTTTGGCCCGTGATTATAATAGTCGGCTAGCGCCCCGGTAACCGGTGCAATTTTTTCCGACAATTTTGCAAACGACCCGTTGCCCGCGTTAACATAATCTGCAATGCAACAGCCATGTTTAGCGAACGGTTTTAGGCACAGACGCGTATTACGTGCTGGGGTCACGCACGGCACACGTGTTTTCCCGTCTTAACACGCCGTGTCCGTATAGACAATGCCGGTGGCGTGCCGACGATTAATCGACATTTAAATTCGCCGTGTACTCGCGGCGCGTGTATAAGTATAAAACTAAACGTCTAAACCATATTATAATATTATGATTATTATTATTATTATTCCCGAGACACGATCACGGGGAATCGTAATGTTACTGTTTGTACACACTTAAGTATCGGCCTACGGTTTACGACCGTACAACCGCGGTGTGCGATATGCGCCATCTCCGACATAGATTGACATGGTGGATAATGATCGCGTCGTTTGACAGTATACCTATAACAGGACATAATATTAAGACGATTTACTGTAAATACTTCGCGGGCGTGTATATTCGGGCACAATTTTTTTGTATACGAACAACATGATAATATTATTATGGATATTGACCAAACACGAAATACCGTATTTGTGTGATTGATTAACTGAACTCGGTTTAGTACGTTTTTCAACTATATTATGTATTATTGCTGCAACGAAAACAATACTTAATATTAATTAAATACGTGTGTACCGCCTTCAGACGAAGTTGACAGATTAAATTGTCTCTGCGTCCGATGTGTATTTTATTTAATTCTCGTTTTGTAATAAATCCTAAATTATCCAACCTACATACAATAATATGTATTGAAGTTTGTAAAACAAACAATTCGTTCAATGATTTGATTTTGAACTAATCGTGAATTAAATTGAATTGTTGAGCAACTGGTTACGCTGTTGTTCTTTTGTTTCTACGCTGACATTTCGAAATTATAACAATCAAAACAGTACAATATATTTGTATAATATATAACACACAACATGACATATATAAATACATATAGGTAATAGGTATACCTATTATGTATACATAATAATATGCATGTAACATATCAAATACTAAGACAATTTGACGTTTTTTTTTAACAATTTTTAGTTATTGTTGAAATGTATATCGTTTTTAATTATCTTTACTAATTATAAATGTATAAGTTAATAATTGTAATAATGAATAAAAAAAATAAATAAAGAAAGAAATCATATGAATAAATTTAAATATTGTAGGTATAAATATTTTATTACAAATTGTTATTAATTCATCTAGGTATTAGGTACATAAGTACTTTGATATATTATTAAGATGTGCCAATTTTGATTTATAAAATTCACATATTATTAAATATAAATATTCATTTAAAAATTATTGTTTCGCTAAATAGTAAAAACATTTTTGACGAACTATTTTTATAATTTTTAAGAGTATAAAATGTAGTAACTAATTAATATTTTCTCAAATGCCTTTTATTTATTTCTATACATCGAATGTAATTTTTTGTAATCCATCTTTTATTAGTTCAAACAAAACAATCTCTCTTAGTTATTTTATTTCGATGAAATCCATCTCTGCTTCCACAATCAGGCAGTTTGTTGTCATCTTAGCAATCAAGTGTATAATGAATACAGATACAGTTGATTCTTTTCCTTTTCCGAGTTTATTTTTTTTATCATAAAGTGTTGTTTTATTTTCCTTTATATTGTCTCTTTACAAGATTTAATATATTTTTTCATCAACCATTTCGCTTTTAATTTTCCACAGTAAAAACTCATACCTTTCCATAAACATTAAAAAAAAGTAAGATTCTTTTAAGTAAATGCATTGTACAATAGTAGCCGTAATTTGAAACTTTATAAATGCATTTTTGAAAATTAAATATTGGTAAATGTAGGTATCTACTTATTAAATATTTTTAGCTCATAAAACACGTCTTTTATTAGAACCACATTAAGACATTACACTGTAATCGCATTACAGTTCTTGCAGAAATACGGTATTTGACTATCCGCAATTTGATATTGTTTGTTAGTTAATTAAGTAGCGGCGTGTGTTGAATACTATTTATATCAATTTAACGCGGTACCGTAATATTCTTGGGCTACCGCAGTAGCCCAGCTAGGGTGCTCATCTTTTAATGTACATCATTACTCGTCATCAAGTAAATCATATTAAATGTTTTTTTTTTAATTATTAAATTCGTTAAACGTACTAAATATATCTGTTATTCTGCTGCGTTATCGCGCCTATCAATAATAATATCTAATAGTCATCATCGTTATTAGTCTGTATTATAGTAATGCAGCAATGCGTGCAGAAAACACGTACACAACTACACTACCGAGAGGTATAACATGACGTTCGCACATACATATAGGTAGATTATATATTTATAGATACATATATTATTATATTATTGTTATACCGTTCCGGAAAATCGATTTCATTAATAATATAATAATATTATATAGGCACATCTAGTACGGGAACACCTAGTAAACACCGTAACTATATATGATATCTACTAAGTATATTATATTATATTATTATGTTATGATATTCCTACAATGGGTAGACCAACCGACAGCGCACACGTTGGTAAAATAAAATATGTATGTAATAATATATTATTTATATATATAAATATATATATATTAAGCATATTATAGTAAGTGGAAATCTAGGATATTTATAACAATGTCAGAAGACGTAACTGCAGGATAATAATAATATAATATCACATACACGCGCGTATAACTCCCTCTACCTATAAATCTTAACTGCTGCTGTTTTTTTGTTATCCTTTCGGTTATTATGTCATGGCTTAGGTCTGGTGGCAGAGAAAAACTGTACTAACAGTGAAAAATGGAGGGAAACTAAGGCGATACATAATTAACGGTCTCGAGCCAGTGTCCGTCATAGACCACGCCACCATCATACCGGGAAATCGTAGTTGTTTATTAGATAAAGTACAGAGGTGCTGCATTATCATTATCATTATCGTTACTATTATTATACTTTTTATTTTTGTTATTAGTAGTACCTATATTATCGTTGTGGTCCATGTTATAAATATTATTATTGTCAGTTCCTCCGGACAGTTCAGTCGACGTCTACAAAAATTCGAACATTGGACCGTTTGCAGCTCTAATATCGTCGTCGTCACAGACAGAACTTCTAGAGATACACTATAAATTATAATATTTAAATATAAAGGAATTCTAAGGAAAAAAAACATTAGCCGATCTGCTTGCAAAACATGAACTCCGCACTACCAAACCGAGTAAGTTCCTGCATATTATACATAATATTATAATATTATATGCGTGCATAACAATAATATAATATTATAATCTCTTTTGAATATCGACTGCAGCTATACTGCGAGTTATAACTCGCTATCTAAGATATCGGGCTTTTTCCACGAAAATCATTTCTCAGCGAGTGTTTTGAATATATTTACGAACGATTTGTGAGACGTGGGTACCTAGTACGTGATACACAATAATATAATATGATTTTATGCCACATTTAGGATAAACTCTACAAAAAATACATCACTTTGAAACGTATATGTCTTTAACATCAGATAACAGTTAAGTGTTTGCAATACGTATCGTGTTTTTCATTATAAATTCAAGCACCCCCATTGCTGGGAAAATCGTAAATTCGCATGTAAGATAATCATTTTAGTTTATATAAGATATAGGTAAGTAGTTGTATTATATAATATAATATACATTATTTCGATACGTAGCAAATGACGTGAATGAAATTGGAGATATTTTACAACTACTGTTGTTTTAGTATATTATTACAAGGTCATATCGTATTACATTATACTAAGTAAATGTTTTAGAGTGATTTATTTGTATGTTTATTAATAAAATATTTAATATTTATACGTAATAATAGTATGTTATACTATCTAAATACAATATTTATTGTTAATAATATAGAATATATTAAATATATTTTTGGAACCAATTCTCGAGACCTTTTATATTTTTAAAAGATTCATTTAGAATTAAACCTTTCAATAAAATAATTTTTGCTAAATAAAATATATTTTCTATACATTTTTTTTAAAATGGAATAGTTAAGATTTATATAATTACTTATACGGGCCCTATATAGTTTAAAGCTTGATAGATTATAGATTAAAATATCGACACACCAGATAACATGTTAAGATTATTGTAGTTTAATGTTTAATCTGAATTTTGAAAAAAGTATTGATAGGTATCTAGTATTTAACACCGAGAACATTATACATAATAAATAGAACTTTTTCATATAATTTCAATTTTTTACGAATTATTAATGTTAGGTAAATAGAATTACTATATTAACATAATTTAAAAAAAAGATCTTGTATTATGATATACAGAGAGGTAGTTTCAAACATAATTTGTTCAGAGTAACTACCTACTTTAAGTATTGTCTTAAAATGTATACCTACAGTATAATCATACTAAATCGTTAGAAAATTTAATTTAAATTCATATTTTTTCTCATCACATATAATGGCATATAGAGGTGCAAGTAAAAATTACACTTTTGTATTATGTTTCTCTCTAGTCGATTTTCTCCTCTTACGTAGATTACGTTCACTATACAATAACTAAAGCAATGAATAATATTGTTATTGAAAAATTTTCCTATCTAAAACTCTCAACAATGTTTCGTTAGAGAGTGACCTAATTTATTTTAAGATCTTATGACACTTCCAACCCATTTAATTTTAACAATTTTAGTAAATTTTATTTTATTTGTGATTACGTTTTGAAAAAATAAAAATAAAATATGATAAACACGTTGGTAATTGCTGTAGATTATAATATATAGTTTTGTACAAACTTCCTGACTGATAATATTGGGGATATTAAATGTTAGACAAAGACTTATTTTGTATATGAATTTATTATATGATATATTATCTAATCTATTAAAATTAAAAACTTACGTTAAAGTTCGTATTATATAAATAATTATAAAATATGAAAAATTTCATTTATATCTTTTCAGTCTGACTTTATAATGGTATAATGGTTTTGAAGTTATTAAAAATCTTGTTTTTTTTCTTCTGAATTATTTAATATTTAAAACGAAGTCCACCAATCAACTAAATTATTCTCTATAGTAGAATTTATTTGCTTAAAAATATACAAATTATTTAAGAATTATTTATTATTTTTTTCATTTAAAATAAACTTTAATTAACATATTATGCGATATAACCTATCATAATATTGGGATTCTTTCATCATAAAGTCAACACTAAAATAAAATTGAAAATTGATTTACAGCTATTACTCGAGTGTTGTTCACTGATGAGTGACGTAACATTTGAATAATTAACCTCAACCTAAATAATATGGTACTCGGACGAGTTGTTTACATGGAAATAATGCACGACATATCCACACTCAAAAATTGCCATAAATATAAGTATTATACTCAATAAATATTTACTTACTAGGGTATAATGACAATTTATTTTGACCGATAAAATAAAAATACTTATACTTATACTGAAATTTCTAGGTAAGAAATACTCATTACATATATATTATATTGTTTTTTAATCTGACAGCCAGTGATTTTATTAAAGTTAGAAATTATATTAACATTAAACTTAGCCACAACTTGCAATATCTACCATAACAATGATATAAATAGGGCAAAAAATCATTACATCGTATCAAATTTATAATTTAAAAATAATATTGTACAGTGTACACTGTACCTACATATATGTATACGTGTATTGTGACTTGTGAGTACCGAATAGTAAGGGACACGGATATTTAGTTTCTAACAATAGCCGTAATAAAACACTATCATTGCAGATACTAATGTTTGAAAATTATTTTTAATTTTGAGCATTAAAAATTTGAATTTTTATAAATTAAAAACTAGTTGTTTTTTAAATAGGTCGTAAAAAAAAATATTTTGCTTATTGCTATTTATGGAATAAATAATAATATGATTTAGATCTGAATGAGTCGCTAACACAACTAAGCATTGTCTGTATTTCATCTAAAAATATTTGATTAAATATTAACTAAATTTAGTTTTTTTTATTTGTATATAAAATCTAAACAGCATACAAAATACAAATGTTAAAATAATCGATAGTAAGTAAGGCTGTAGATTGAATGCACTTAAAAACTATTAAATATGCATGCATATATGCGCTAAAACTGACAGATAATGCTCTAAAAATACTTAAAATATGTTCTTATTATTAAAAAATATGCAAAAATAAACTAATAAAATTTCATTTCTATTCTTATTAATTTTGCAATAAAACGAAGAAATCAACGCGAATAAGAATAATACTCGAACACACGCACGACGCACGTTGGTCAATGGATCCCACCAAACTAAAAACGATTGTCTAACGATTTTTTTCATCTGTATGTACGATTTGATATCAGTAAATTAATTTAATCTTGACTTCAATAGTATAATAGTCAATAATACACATTAAATAACTGACTAAAAATAAAATGGTACAAAATAAGCATATATACAAAAAAATCATTAAAACATGCATTTATGTGCCCTAACCCATGAAATATGTAAAAATATACAAATTAAGATTTTGTATTTGAACTACAAATAAGTCAAAACAAATTTTGGTCGAATCCATTTTATTATACGTTGTAGCAAAAAAACATGTAAATGCACTTAATTCACATTGATTAATACATTTGATTGGTTTGATTATAATATATTTAATCTAAACTTAATTGACTAAAATGTTATGTATAATAAAATTTTTAATTTTTTTAAAATAATCAAATTCCTTTTACGTGTTTAAGAAAAAAAATATGATACATTATGTGGGCTGATGATTTCAAATTTAACATTCAACGTAAACACTAAATTTAAATTATAATATGACTTTATTGGTTACAAAATAAGAATATATTAATTTTTAATATAGAATGCATTATTGTGTGTACCCATCAGTATAGTTTCTATGTACTTAAATATATAATGCTATTCAAACGTTTGTTTAATAACTAAGATAATTGAAGATCTTTTTCTCCTACACGTTAAATTATGTAAACATCTTTATACAAACCTGCTCGGCAGGAAATATTTATTGACACTATTAGATTTTTATGTCTGCTTACAGAAAATCAGCTAAAATAGAAATAAAATGTTATTATAATATTATACATATATGATATAACAGAGTTGTGTTTAATTCTTGAGAAAAGTGGAATATTCATTAATTTTTTATTTTTGCTAACTATCGATGTGTCATAAAGTGACATTCGTGACAATTCTGAGATGCATATTATAGGTACCTAGCATATTCGATCGTAATAACTAATAAGCCACTAATGATATTTAAAACATTGCGTCAACGAGAAAGACACCGTAAGAAAAACGTCAAAATAATTCGTAATAATAAAGACGTAGATAGACAAATATTGGTGTATTGTTTATAGGTCTTGAGAATTTGATCGTGAATTAAGATTCACGTGTTTATTTATTCACATATTATAGCGTGTTCAGCAGTATTATAGTAAAAAGACAAGACGGGTAAAGCAAATGAATCATGTTCAAAGTAAATAACTGATTACCGATTTTCGTTGTATAGAAACTAGAAACCATTAGAATATTATACTAAATGCATTGCAAATACAATTCCACATGTAATAATAAATGCGTATATTAATAAAATAAATATGAACGTGAAATAAATTCACAGATTTATGTGTAGTTAAATAGAAACAGTGCGTTAAGTTCGCGGGAGTAAAAATGTGTTATTTTTCGTATTTCAGAAAATAAAAAAGTAGATTTATTTTTTTAAACGTATCAAATTTCAGCTTATTACAACTTTTTATTAATTTATTGTTATTCATGAACTATCGTATGCAGTTATTGAGAATCCAAGCAGAACAGATAATACATATATATATATATATATATATATACAGTTAGCATATCAATATAATGTTATTTAACATTATTAACATAACCCACTTGTCTCCAATAAAATACTATAATTGAAATATGATTATAATTATTTATTTTCATGCCATGGTTTAATTACAATTGATGACCAAAACCAAAGTAAATGTAAACGACAAAAACATTTTGTTACGCAATTATTTACTGCACACAATTTTTATTCTGTAACAGACAAAGTGTATTATATTGTAAACTTTAGTTCCCGACTGCAATAATAATATGAGAAATCCGTTTTTAGGCGTTCAGAATACTAATTTTTGTGACATGGGCGCATAGAGTTGTGTGGTGTCAATATTTCGGTGAGCAGATAGGGGACGGACGTGGTCATAACGAAGAACATCATGAAGATCATCACGTAAGTAAATGAAAAACGAACTTTATATATTATTAATGGTGATAGTAACTGGTAGTTGTAGAAACAGCTTCACTGCTTTTCGTAAAAACTATGTAATGTGAATAATCGATTCAATATTGAATATTATATTAAAATAAAATGAGTAAACCGTGATTTTGAAAGGATAAAAATGTAATATCAAATTGGCAAACCAAAACAGAAATCAAATTCAGGGTACGCAACGGTATGCGCGGGTGTCAACATTATTTTTGAGTCTAAATTAAGTCTTTTATAAATTATTTTCTGCTCACACTTTTTATTTTTTTCATCTGACAATAATAAATTAATAACACTGTAATTGGTTTTTAACATAAATGTAACATTTTAAGCTCTATTTAAACTGATGTCGTTACTTAATTTAATCGGACAGCTAGTGTCGTCCATGACCGACAACACTGTGAATGAGTTTTGAATTCGAATTTTTGATCGGTTCGCAGGTGAAACCGTTGTACAAGTACGGGTATTGGGTGCACGATCCCAAAACCAAGGATGTCAAGAGCCACTGGGAACACCGGGACGGGGACACGGTGCACGGTTCGTACTCGTTTCTTCAACCGGACGGACATATGAGAGTGGTCGAGTACACGGCGGACAAGCACAACGGATTCAACGCTCATGTCAAGTACATGTACGAAGGACACGGAGAGGGTAGCGACGGAGGAGGCGGGGATGGCGGTGGATTCGGGGGGAGTGATGGTGGATTTGGGGGAGGCGGCGGTGGATTCGGCGGCGGCGGTGGCTTCGACCTCCATTTAGAGGACGCGTCGGGAAAACAGTCGGCGCATATCGGAGGTAGAGGTGGTGTAGCTAGTGGCAGACCGAAGCAGCCGTTGCAAAAGTTCTACAAGAAACCACGGACGGAAAAACAAGGCGGCCAACCGGGCCAGTACAAGAAGCCCCTTCAGTTCGACAGCCGTCCGAAATCGGTCGGCGGATACAAGAAACAGCGACTGTCGCCGGCGGCCGCGGAACAGTCGGCCGAACACCACGTCGGCGGCGGCAGACCCAACAGCCATTTCGATCAGTTTCCCAAATTCGGAGCGCCCGGACATCATCACGCCAATCCGCTGGGCGGCGGTAGTCCCGAACGTTATCAAGCGAATCAGCTGAGCGCGGGCGGTGGCAGTCCCGAACGTTATCAGGCGAACCATTTGGGCGGTAACAGTCCGTTCGGGTATTTGGCCGAGGACCAGGGCACCGAACAACCGGCCGAACACTTCTCCCGCAAGTACTCATCTCCGGCGACGGCCGACACGTCCGCTTATCTGACCGGCATCCAGCAACTTTCGTCCGAACACGACCCGGTGGTGCACCGTCAACCGGACGTCGCGCCCGCAGCGTCGACGGAACGCCAGCACCACAAGACTTCGTCGGAGGAACGACAGCAACCGGTGCCGGGCTCGGAGCTGGAGCCGCCCCGACTGCCACAGGAGGACGGGCTCAACGAAAGGTCTCGCGACGACGGCAACGCATCGGTGCAGTATGACGACGATGAAGACAACCGTTCGCGGGAACGGGACGACGGGGACTACCGGGACGATCACGCGGCCAATTCCGCAGACGAAGCACCGATAACGATAGAAAAGCAACCGTTACGAGAATACCGTTTCGAAGAGCCTTATCCGTTCGAAATTCCCGAAAACGTGCGGATCCCCGGCAAATACC
The DNA here is from genome assembly GCA_020882235.1 of Schizaphis graminum. Taxonomy (NCBI): domain Eukaryota; kingdom Metazoa; phylum Arthropoda; class Insecta; order Hemiptera; family Aphididae; genus Schizaphis; species Schizaphis graminum. The sequence goes on from CM037034.1 coordinate 44,035,371, forward strand.
AAAAGAGACACTTGCCGCAGCCCTCGCTAATAGACTCGCACCGGTATACGACCGCATCGTCGTACTTCCCCAGCTGGTACCGAGGCAGCGGCGACCTGCACGAGCACTACCATTAGAAGAGACAGTGACTGCGGGCAAAATTCGGGGCCGAGTTCCGTCAACGCCGGACGACCAGCATAGTATTAGTATCATAGTTGCGATTTGTTATATTATTTGTTATTATTGTTAAATCGTTTTAGTTTACTATATACCGATATTCCCACGGTGAGAACTGTAAATGGGGTATAACTGTCTACAAATGACTTATTGTTATACACGCATAGAGGTACTGTCGAATGATACAATTATAATGTATCGTCTTCGTCGAATCGATCCGAATAAATGTTTCATATTCGATACAGACTGTTATTATTGTTATACAGACGCACGTGTTCGGCGTTTAGCTACAAATTAAAAATAAACCACGGTTACCATATTTATGTGTTAGTAAATTTAATATTATTATATGCATGAAGTTACCCCTATTAAAACTCTACTGTCGCAACAACAGTAAAGCAAGTCATTATTAAACCTATGATACGCATCAAAGTTGCAGAAATTCAACGGCAACACAGTTAACGAACACGTTACTATAATATACGATAACGAAACTGTAGCAATTGTAGCAGTTATAGCGTTTCGTATCCATCTAAAGGTTTTGTGAACGTACTCGTGTCTTATTTGAATAATACTATTAAAAAAAAACGTTCAGCATCCGTCATCTACTAGGCAAAAACATATGTCTAGTAGTGGATTGAAAAGCATATCGGCATCGGAAAATCATTTTACTATTACAAACGAATATCATTCAGATAGTAGACAGTCGTTATTTGTATTGAAAAATCATGTAACTCGAACAAATCAAAAACAGTTTTCAAACCAGGAAAAACTTTTTATCAAACATGAAACTCAAATTACAATATTTTAAAGCCATTTTTGATTTATTACGTTCTTAACAATTTAATGTTTGATCCGCAGTGAATGATAACGGTCTAACAAGGACGTATCTTAAAAACTTCAAACGGGTATTTTCTACAAAATAAATATTTAAAGTGTCACTTTTTATTCATAAATACCACAGTAAAATGTTTATTGTATCAACTTCTTGCAAATATCTTGTGTTTAAAAACACTTTAATTTTTGCTTACTATCACATATTTATGATAATGTTTACTTACTTTTAAATTTTTTTTTTTCTAAATTTATCGTACGAGTATTGTTCAATTATACTTAATTTTTTAATTAATTCGATAAAAATTACAATCAATATATAATATTACTATGACTTTAAGTATAGTAAATAAAATATTAGATACAAAATAATTATTTAGGTACATTTTTAATTTGTAACTATATAAGATTATTAACTATAAATAATATTATGTAGGTTTATTAAGGTAATATTGTATATGTATATTTTGTATTATACTATTGTGTTAATTATTCCTAATAAAATATAATATATTATATTATATATTTAGTTCGTTATTCAAATAATTTAAAAAGTCATTTAAAAAAAGCGGGTAAGTGGATATCGCTCTGCTGTATATTAGGGGGTGGGTTGGACCTCAGACTATGGTAGGTTAAATTTGAATGCAATGATAGGTATCATTGTATACGAAAAACGATTCTGAACGAAGATGATTTGTCAGTTTAGGATATATTATATTTAAATATTGTCATATATTCTATTTTGAAACAAATAGTATAGTTTTTATATGTTACTATAGTTACTTTATAGTATCCGTTTATTAATAAAAAAAGTATTAGGCAACATACGCATAATGAGAGTATGAAATTTAATTTAAATTTTGAAATATTTCGTATAAATTCGAACTTTAAGCACTTATAAAAAAAAATTGTGACTAACGATTTCGGATTTTTTTTTATCACTTTAAGAAAAACTTATAAGAAACCTTGTATTAAATTTTCAAGATTTTCTGACCACCCAAAAAATTTGTATCGGCATTTGAAGAAAAAAAACTTAGAAAAGTCGAAAATTGCAATTGTCTATAAGTAGCTTAAAAATGGTCAAAATATTTTGAAAATTTAACTTTAATAAAGAGATAACCATAATATAAACATTTGGTGAAAATTTCAAGTATTTACAATAATTCGTTTTTGAGTTACAGCAAAATCAAAAAATCGATTTTGTCGAAAAGTGGTTTTTCGTAAAATTGCCATTTTTCTGTCACTTTATTTTGTTTTTCTCGATTTTTTTGAAAACTATTTGAAAATGTTTACTTTTGACCACCCAAAGTACCAACTAGATGAATTTTCCAATTCAAAGAGGGGCTGAAGTCAAAAATCTGATTATTCAAAATTTTATTTAAAATCTGAGCATTATTACTGCTCCAAATGTTGTCGTCAGACACAAAAAAAAAAAAAAAACACACATCATTGTAAAATCAATATATTCTTAACTCCGTTCAAAATCTAAAATATATAAATGTATAAAGCGAATCAGACATTTAAAATGCAAAAACAAATTAGGTAACAAAATAACTTTTTTTTTAATATTAATTTTCCTTTTTTAATAAAATTATAATTTATAGTTATATTTTATTATTTTAATATATTAGTATAACTATTTTAATGTTCTGTAATATTGAAAATTATTACTTTGAATAATTATACATTATTTTATGTATAAAACATTTAATAAATTTAACAATAGTTCATGCTTAGTTTTTTAAAATTTAAACTTAATATTACAATTTTATTACATCTTTCTTGACATCATACTAACATTTACATTATTATAGAGTACTTATTAAATAATTAAATTTCAAACTATAGATATTTTGTGACGTAAACTATGAATGACTAATGTAAAATAAATAAATAAATATTTCAATTTTAAAATTTAAAATATATTAATTCGATGAATATAACATCAAATTCACTGTTTAAACAAGAAAAAAATGTAATAATATAATTCTCATTTTTATCAACAAATACCAATTAATTGAAAGAGTAACTCGTTTTGAAATTAATTTCTTAAAATTGTATTTAAACAAAATGAACTCTGTTTTTAACTTTTTTCTATATGTATAAATTGGCTACTAGTTTTCAGTGATTACACACATAAATATTTATAAATACTTTAGTATTAAATATATAATTATTTAAGTATACCTATGACAATGGTTTTATTAATTTATTATAAACTATTAACTTATATTAGTTTTATTAGTAATGAAATTACTTTGTTAAAGCTTATAGAAAAAAACATGGATATTCTTATGCCCGCATTTTTACTGCAAAAAAGTATTTATTACACGTGTTATAAAACAGAACGTTATATTCTAACTTGGAAAAAAGGAAATTATCATCAATTGTCTGAATGTCTACTGCATCTAGAAAGCTGTTTTTTTTTGTTTCTCTGATGTGCCTTTGTAAACTTCTTCGACTTTATCTGCGGATATTATTTGTACTAAATATGTGTATGTGTGGTCTATATTATAATGAACAAACTAAAATAATACTATAAAGTTTAATCGGAAAATAAGATAAGGACGCCATATTTTAATTAAATTATATTATATATGAATCATAACTTAAAATACCGACGTATACGATAGCATATCGTAAAAATTAAAGATAAACAACAAAACTCTTCAGTTTTTCTACCAAACTTCTAAGACAATTTTGGTGTATTTCGAAAAAAGCTACTGCTGCATGCGTTCAAGCGCTAGCAGATTGTTCAAATTTCTAAAATAAAAATGTGTACACTTAAAAGTAGTCAAATATTTACCAACAGTACAATCTACATCTAAACACAGCAAGAACCAATTTGAATCCCAAATATACGAATAATTTTCTGAGCTAAAACGTTACCCAAAATTATCTACATTATTTATTATTATTATTTTGTTTTGTAAAAAATATTCAGTCAGTCACATTCGTAACAAGTCTATATATAGTAAAAAAAGGCGTTATATATTACAAGTATTTGTCTTTAGCAATGGTGCAATCCTCCGTGGACTTTACATAAGTGCATCTTAGAATTTTGATACTTGAAAATAATTTTACACCGATGACGTATGCAATTTTTTGTTCAGTGAGCCGTGTAAGCAATTAAGATTTTATAAATGAATAAGTATATTTTTCTCTCACAGTGAAATCATGCTGAACAATTTTTAATATGATGCTCATTGCAGTGATAAATGCAACTTATAAAAATGCGTAAGTACCACAACAAATTAAAAATTAAAAAAATATGAAACTTAATCAACTATCGTCATAGTTTAAACATTTCTGATGAGATTTAATTAATTTTAAAAATAACTTTAAAAAAATATTTTAACAAATATTCATGAATTAACTCCACAGCAGCTTGCAATACATTGCACTAATTATTAAAACCTTATATAAAATCAGAATACGTAGACACAATCGAATTATATAATTATATTAGTTCTATTTTATTTATTTAAAATCTATAACTTACGAATATAGAAGAAGCAAATAATTTTATCCATATAATAATACTTATCTGTTATTTTTATACATATAATATATTATTTTAATTTCCTTAAGTTAATCGGAACTGTTTTATTAATTGTAAAAAAGCTAATTATTTTATTTGCGTCTTGACATCGGTCAATAGTACTGACTCTGGCTAATTTATAACATTTTCTTTCAGACGAACTATCTAATATAAGATATGCCAATTAGGTTCAACTTTCTAGATGCGTCCTAAATAAATATACGTATTTATTTAACCAGTTATTTCATTTTATATCACACTAAGGTCACAATTCTACATCGAAATAAAAATAAATATTTATAAATAATTGGACAAACTTTAAGGAAAGAAAACACTCATTAATGACACCCACAAAGACCAAAATGTAAATACGAGAATAGGTATAATACTAATTGTATCCCGGTTTTTCTTTTTTAGTAAGTATATCCAAGTTACATCCCAAGTTACCCATCATACATGACTTAACTGAAAATCCGTAACATACTTACTATAGATACGAAATATGAATTTTTATAATTATTATATATAATATTAAGAAAAAAAAATAATGAGTAGTAGAGATATACATTTTACAGTAAAAAATGTCTTTTGTTGAGTTTTGAGCTTTGGATTTATAGAAAGTGTATTCATGTTATAAAAAAAGTACCTGTATTATAACGGTGTATTACGAGTATTTCAGTAATGTTATGTTAAATAATGATATTAATTAAAATCAACTCTAGAAATAATTGCTGCTAATGAGGTAAAAAATATCATGGTTTTATACTCCGAGATGTATTGTAGTTTCGTACAAAAAAAAAACTGAATTATTAACAAATAAATGCTCTGGTCTTAGACCTTATAGTACCATAACTCATAAGCCTTGACCGAAAAATTTCTATTGACGCTGTGAACTACAAATCGTAATGAATAATCAATTATTAATATAATGCTTTTTTTATGGAAAGATATTAAAATATTGTAAAATATAATAGTCGAGTACATTTATATAACATAAAAATAATATAATATTATTTACATCAGAATAGCGTTCTGATAAATATCTATTTAGATATGAGGTACCTGTACGATATATTTACGTATATACATATATTACAGATTAAATGCTGTGATAGTATAAGAAGTTGTAGTACATTCAGTATTGTTTTGAAATTTTTCATTACAAAATAAAATATAATACCATATACCTATAATATACTAATCGTGTTATTATATATTATCTATTCATTAATAATGCCACCGGTATCATATTTTATAGAATTTTAATACCACTGTTGTACCTATATCCATTTATTTTTTTTGTTTCACAGGAATTTTTAAATTTTTCTTTGCTGAAGGCTTTTTTTAGACTTTAAAAATGTTTTCAATATTTTATTGATGTAGTCTACTTTGAACTTCTATTTTAGTTGGTATCTGCTTTATAATATTTGAAAACTATTTGTATTTTTGTGCATACAAAATACGAATAATTATTTACCATTGATGTTTGTACCTAATTAATTAAATTATTATTATTATTATTTTTTTTTTTTACATTTATGTTAAAATTAGCTATATAGACATATAGTAAATATTGAATAGTAAGAACAATAATAATGTTACAGATTATACAATAAGCTAATTAATTTATAAATTGAAAAAATGTTCAACATGACGTTTGAATTTCGAACTTTATTTGCAAACGACGAACGGCGGTCGTAAAATTATTTATGAGTAGGTATGTCCATGATATTGTGTTCGTGAGTGGATAGGTACTTTTAGAATAACGATATGTATTCAATTATTATAACGTTACTGAATTCTATTTAAATAGATACATAACAATACCCTCAATGCTAATAATACGTGCATTCTATACGATTTACAAACACAAGATAGTTAGACTCAGACGAGGTTATCGTTACATGATAAGTGTTCTATGTATAAATACATAACTAGGTACCATATGCCATATTTTAGTAAATACGTCTGCAAATATGAACTAATATTAAATGTTATTGGCACACATGCACTGTTCCCGGCTAGAATTATAAAGAGAAATCTGAGAAATCAGTTTTTACATGTACACATCACTCGATAATATAAATTGTAATGCAAACTACCCCACAACCATGCGTATATTATAATATACCTTTATAATATTATATATTACTATATAATGACGGTCCTCGGACGACTAGTACTTGTTTTACATTATAACTCAACGATAACACACTCACGTACATACATACATACATACGTATAGATATAATACGTATATAAAATATTATTATATTCTATACGTTTACATAAATTACTTACAGCATCATAATTTTATTGTTTGAGCCAAGGTGTATTTAGACATTTTTATGGAGTCAGATAATTTTTCAAAGACAGTACCGTAAGATATTTTGTCCCCTTCCACAGACTCAACTTCAAAACTTGGAACAGACCAAGCCGTACAGATATTTCCATAGCACCTTCTTATTGGACAATAAGAAAAAATAAGTAGAACTTCTTTTCTTTAATGCATATGACATTAGCTTAAAACGAGTAGAAATGCTGTGATACTGTAAAACTCTTTCTTATATTTAACTTTTTTAAATATATATATATTAAGTATGACGATACAATATTATTAGAAATATATGATTTAAATATTTCGAAAAATATGTTTGAATAAAATTTATTGATTAAAGTATAATATTATATATTTATGTGAGGTATAAAATAAAAGACATTTTTATACAGATTTAAAAATAAAAATCCTGGAAGGTTCTATGTTCAATCGCTGAATGACTTCCCTCATCATGTACTTCTTATGTTACTTATTATGCTATATATATTTTTATGTATTAACTATCGCTTTTGTAATTTTTTTTGAATATAAATTAAAAAATAAATAAAAATATGATTTATAACCTTGCCCCTTCTCCAACAAAAATAATTTTAATACATAAAAGTTTCCCATCAATAACAATTTACTTTATGCTCTCTGTTTTTATTTTTATTTTTTGATTTTAGATAGCAAAAGCTCCAAATATTCCACGTGTTATTGCTTTATAAACAAAGCACGATTATAAATCTATCAACTATAATCGTAATACACATGTATGCACATGGATGTAATAAATATTTTTTAAAAGATGTTATTTTTATTGTTTTTATTATTATCCTTTAAAATATAGCTGAATACAATTTACTGCTACCACGCTGGGAAAATATAATTTTAAAAGAATCAATACACCTTTTTTATTTATTAATTATCATCTATAATGCACGAAACTATGTATGATATTAACTACTGTATATATTACATTAAATATGGTCTATGATTTGTGGTATATAACACAATATTATTATGATACAAAAAATAATATTTTGTGTGTATTACACATATATTTCTTTTTTAAATTAACACACAAAAATACAAATATTAATTTAGCTGTGTTGAATATCAATTTGTGAGTGGGGTCTGTCAAGACTTCCTTCTCTCTAATCGTGTCACTGTGGTTCGTGTAACAATAAATCACGCACTTATTGTGTGGCGGATGTAATTATTGGTTTATTATAAAGGTAAAAGTATATAAATAGTACAGTTTAAGTACAAAAATATCCATTCGTAGTGGATACCATATGTGTACCATTGGCTTTGACATGATACCATAATATTATAATTAGGGTTAGAATGTTTATGCACTAAAAAATATATGAATATGTATGCACTTATGCACTAAAAACAGCTAAATATGCATGTACAATTTGAAAAATATGCGTTAAAAAAAGCGGGTAAGTAGGTATCGCTCTGCTGTATATTAGGGGGTGGGGTGGACCTCAGACTATGGTAGGTTAAATTTGAATGCAATGATAGGTATCATTGTATACGAAAAACGATTCTGAACGAAGATGATTTGTCAGTTTAGGATATATTATATTTAAATATTGTCAAATATTCTATTTTGAAACAAATAGTATAGTTTTTATATGTTACTATGGTTACTATGGCCAACATTCGCATTATGAGCGTATGAAATTTAATTTAAATTTTGACATATTTCGTATAAATTCGAACTTTAAACACTTATAAAAAAAAATTGTGACTAACGATTTCGGATTTTTTTTTATCACTTTAAGAACAACTTATTTGAAACCTTGTATTAAATTTTCAAGATTTTCTGGCCACCCAAAAATTTTTTATCGGCATTTGAAGAAAAAAAAACTTATAAAAGTCGAAAATTTCAATTGTCTATTAGTAGCTTAAAAATGGTCAAAATATTTTGAAAATTTAACTGTAAAGAGATAACCATAATATAAACATTTGGTGAAAATTTCAAGTATTTACAATAATTCGTTTTTGAGTTACAGCAAAATCAAAAAATCGATTTTGTCGAAAAGTGGTTTTTCCGTAAAATTTACATTTTTCTGTCATTTTTTTTTGTTTTTCTCGATTTTTTTGAAAACTATTAGAAAATTTTAATTTTGACCCCCCTAAAGTACCAACTAGATTCAATTCCCTATTCAAAGAGGGGCTGAAGTCAAAAATCGGAGCATTATTACTGCTCCAAATGTTGGAGTCAGACACAAAAAAAAAAAAAAAAAAAAAAAAAAAAAAAAAAAAAAAAAAAAACACACATCATAGTAAATGCAATACATTCATCACTTCGTTCAGAATCTAAAATAAAGAAATATGGACAAAAAATACAATAAATACATAGAGACAGATTTAATTATTAATTTAATATAAACAAATTGGTTCGGTATACTATTTGTATGTGGTCGTTATAGTATCTATTGCCAATTACATTATTTTATTTTTTTATTTACGAAATATTTATATAATATAATATATTCTTATTAAATTTGCATAATTAATAAATAATAATAATAAAAAAAGCGGGTAAGTGGGTATCGCTCTGCTGTACATTAGGGGGTGGGGTGGACCTCGGACTATGGTAGGTTAAATTTGAATGCAATGATAGGTATCATTGTATACGAAAAACGATTCTGAACGGAGATGATTTGTCAGTCCAGGATATATTATATTTAATATTATCATATATTATATTTTGAAACAAATAGTATAGTTACTATATGTTACTATGGTTACTTTATAGTATCTGTTTATTAATAAAAAAAGTATTTGGCCAACATACGCATTATATGAGCGTATGAAATTTAATTTAAATTTTGACATATTTCGTATAAATACGAACTTTAAACACTTATAAAAAAAAATTGTGAATAACAATCACTTTAAGAACAACTTATAAGAAACCTTGTATTAAATTTTCAAGATTTTTTGGCCACCCAAAAAATTTTTATCGGCATTTGAAGAAAAAAACTTAGAAAAGTCGAAAATTTTAATTGTCTATAAGTAGCTTAAAAATGGTCAAAATATTTTGAAAATTTAACTTTAAAGAGATAACCATAATATAAACATTTGGTGGAAATTTCAAGTATTTAAAATGATTGGTTTTTGAGTTACAGCAAAATCAAAAAATCGATTTTGTCGAAAAGTGGTTTTTCGTAAAATTGCCGTTTTTCTGTCACTTTTTTTTGTTTTTCTCGATTTTTTTGAAAAGTATTTTATATATAAAATATTTACTTTTGACCCCCCCCCCCAAAGTAACAACTAGATGAATTTTCCTATTCAAAGAGGGGCTGAAGTCAAAAATCGGAGCATTATTACTGCTCCAAATGTTGTCGTCAGACACAAAAATAAAAAAAAAACACACATCATTGTAAAATCAATACATTCTTCACTCCGTTCAAAATCTAAAATATACTTATAAAATTATATTTTTCTATTTTTTTATTTCATTATTTTTTTAAATGTTTTACTTTTTTTATATGATAGCACACATTTTTAATTTCATAATCTATAGTAGAATATTATTTAAAGTATTTGATACGTGAGAACTAAATATCGGTCACGTATTTTATAAGTTATAGGTAGGTATTTAAAGTTTTGATAACCGGAATAAAGTGGCCACCCTTTAACTTTAAACACCTATAACTCATAAACTACTCATCCGAAATTTTATGAAAATAACGTGAATAATATTTTACTTCCGAATATAAAATTAAAAATATAAATTATTGTGTAAAAATTTAAAAAATTAAATAATTAAAATTTTTTTATTTTTTTTATAAAATAATCGTCATGTTTATATAAACATGTAAAATATTATTTTTTATTGCAAGTAGATCATGTAGTTTTATTTTTTTCCGAAGTAATAATATAGATTATATAGATATTATAGATGTATTTGAAATATACAAATGCTTACTTATTTAGAAAATTACTCCATTCAATTCAAACAATCATGCATAATGATTGTATGTTTTTCTATGGTGTGTTGTAACTGGCTCAAACTCAGAATGTTTATTGTATTGATATATTTTACAGTGAGTGAACATTGGTTTAAAATAACCAAACATAAATTTTCGTAAACACATAAAACAACGATTTGATAGTATTTTAAATAAATATTTACGATTGTATTTTGTGATTTCTATTGTTACCTATACAATTCTTCAGTTTCAAAAAATAATTTGATGTTCTAATTTATAATTCGTTTTTGTCAATAGCTTATTATTATATTTTATATTCTTAAAAACAGACACAATTAATTTCCGTGCTTTAAAAAAAGGAAATTATGTACACAAAATCATTTTTGTACCATAATATAACAAATAAGGTAGGTCAATAGACTGCAGAATTAATGTAAAATAATTAATCTATAGTAAGTTATTATACGTTTTTATTTTAACATCTATTAGATATTAGTAAATATTAAATAATTATGTAATATTTATATAATAATAAAATATCATATATGGTAGGTATGTGATTTAATCAACTTAAAATATTTGGTTTTGAAACATAATTTATAAATTAAACTTGAAGTTATTGTCAATATAGAACTTTAAATTATAGTTAACAATAAATAAAATATATTGCTATTTAACATTTTTCATGCGAATAAAATAATATTATTAATACTATTTATTTTATTATTAATTATATGTATTAAATGAGTTTCTTATTTTTTTTTATATAAATTCGGATTATGTTCTATCATATTTATTTGAATTTGTATGTTCTGCACAAAAAATATCATTTCTTTTGAATAAACATTGGACAATGTCTTATATAATATAGAACATAATACATATATTATTGTTATAATAAAATGAAACATAATATTTATTTACTTATTTTTATAAAATATTATGCTTAAATTATTACAAATAAAACATTGTTACATTAATATATTATATTATTGAAATATAATTACAGTATTATACAAATAATTAATTTCAATGTTTTATAAATTAAAAAAATTATTTATTGTTATATAATAGTTATATAAATCATTGATAATGCATTCAAGGGAGATTGAATGTAATACTTAACATATTGAAATATATATATATATTGTATAATACGCATGGTATAAAAGGTATCTAATTGTTATTCGAGAAATGCATATTCTAATTGATTCGTTATTGGTTATTTATGTAGAACAATATATTATGGTTTCAGATTTCAGTGTTTAAATAATGGTACACGGTCGAATTACACGTTAACACAATGTCATCGATATACAATATACATATATAGTCACAATAAGAATATATTCTACTTTTTTTATTACTATTAAATTCTACATTAAACTAGTAAACAGTTCAACGAAAACTGATATGTTTGAAAATCGGATTTTAAAACTAAAGTAGTGAATTGTTATTAATATTGAAATATATTGTACTGTCATATCGAGAAATTACATAATGACGAAAAACGCTCATTTATTTTACTTGACTCGTATTAGTTTTAAACAGTTTCTTATATTTTATTAATGCATTCGTTTTGGTAAAAAAGCGCATTTACACAAAAAAATAATAATTGAAATGATGATAAAAACTGTTCATTCGAGCAGCATAATTGATAATTAACAATTTAAATTGAAATAAACTTATAATCACTCTATTATGGGTCGAAAAATTATTTCGATGATAATGTTACTTCTTTTTTGTTGTTGTTAGTGTGACCATCGATTTTTTATGAGCCCGGTAGCAAATGATACGAATCATCGTCAATAATGTTGCTATATCAGAAAGCCGTGTACAATTATTATATTATTATAATTAATTAATTAGACCACCACCGGTTCTGGAAATTTAGATAGGTTTATGTTGAGCGTAGTTTACTTTAAATGGTACATAATAAATTACAACAATATATTATATAGTTTATATTATAAATACTTGATAATTTTTTGAAATTATTATATAGATATATTGGACATTTTTTTTTTATCTTAAAGCATCATCACGGCTTAAAAATAACGTGATAATAAAACTTAAAAACTTTAAAATCAGCTGTTTTGCAAAGTTAAGCTTAGTAACTTTAGACTACTTTTATTTCGAATATCGCAAAAATTCAACGAGAAAAGGTAAAGGTAGCAAGATAAAAGGATTACCATCTATTTTAAATACAAACAAAGTATAGTATATAAATTGTATTCTTTGATTCTTTAAGGTTGGCGTTGAATATCTCATAGTAAAAAGTTTCATTAGAATGCGTTTTGAGCGAAACTTAGTAACGGTGCACGTTTTTAACTACTCCATGCAACAATTACGTGCTCTGCCAGAAGTCTAAGCAAGAAAACCCATCGTTTGAAGTAATATAAAGTATAATAATTCACTTAAACATTCCAAACACTATTTGAACAAGTTTCGACGCTTCGTGAAGTGATTTTATATAAAACCAAATGAAAGAATACCACCTATCTAATATTAAAACGACAGTCCTGCTGCAACTGACAGGCAATCGGATTACTGTTGTACGAGTTACATTATTATTACTAATATATATATATATATTATATCTGTGGTATGTATACTTACTTTATACAATATCGCGCTCGTACATAATACAATAATACATAGGTATAGTATTGTCGGTGACTCGTATAAATGAAATCGTCAATGATATTGGTCATTGTCGCCGACGACCGAATGCATTCATATAAAATATAGCAAAACCGATACGAAAACAACAATGATAAAAATAATAATGATGGAATACAAGGAAAGCCACCTGTAGTGGGCAATATTCCTTCGTGAGTCGGTCATTTTATCGAAAAAGTCCTTCTCGATATATTATACAATAAAATAAATGTATCATACTATTCATACTATCTACACTCATATATGTTTCAATACTTTTATGTAGATATACGGTACCGGAAAAACGGTTGTACTATTTTTCGCGCCGTTTACGAAGTCGAAAACGGACATGCGTTACGAACTTAAATCGATATTTTTTACTCAAACAATTTTTATCTTTCAACTGCAATGACATAAACCATATTCAATTTTTATGTATTTATTATTATTTTTTTTTTTTATCAAACTTTTAAAACATAAGGGGTGTATCTCGAAAGACGTTACAATAATGCAATATAATATACTTTATTATAAAGACTTTAAAAGTTTAAAAGGTGTGGCGTTTAGTTATGTACTATTATAATTCGTTAGATAAATAACAACATAAAATATTTGATAAACATTATATATTTATATTATAATCATTTAATGTGAGTACACAAATTATAAGATTAAAAAAAAAGACATTTTTTATTAAGACATTATAAATCCTAGTAAAAGGCATATAATATTTATCAAAATCATCTAAAAATTATTTTTAATATTTTAACTTAATAAACATATAAATATATATATTAAATTATGTTATATAATAGCAGCTAAGCTACAGCATTATACAGATTATACTCATAATTAAAAGATTTAAATTGTAATATTTGTACTTAATTTATGATTTTATATTTAAGAACAAAAATAAACAAAATAAATAATTCTCTCATGAACAATTATAGTTAAAAGAAATCAAAGAACTCAAACTGCTCTTTAGTTGTAGTGGTTGTAGGTATCATTTTATCATTGAATGGGTCACTGTAATCAATGTGTTAAATTTTAATTTAATAATAAGTCATTGTACACGGCTAAAAATGATTTTGATTGGAATCGCTATGTCAGTTTATTCATTTAAGGATATTTTAATTAACATTATATTTCAATTTACAATTGATTTTTCTATTAGTAATACACGACAGGCTGAACTAATTTTTATCAAAAACAAATTGTATATTAAGTTTGATGATAATTATTTTAATATTATTTCATATAACATTATGTTTATAAAATATTTATACAAATAGTAGGTGAAAACTTCAAGTCTATATTTTGTACAATAAAAACTGGTAATTTTGTTAAAGACAAAATTTTATTGTTGCTTAAATATTCTAATTTTAAATATTTTTGAATATTTCTAAATCACTAGAAAATACAAACTAAATTCAATTTGATACCAGAACTACGCTTAAAGTTTCAAATCTAATCATTTTAGTGCTTTAGAAAATGATGACTGACACACATATTATATACATATATAAATAAATAAACATCTATCATTGTAAATTCAATATACATTCAGGATTCACTCTAGCGCAATGTTCAGATTCTGAAAAAGCCAAATAAAATTTTCAATATTATCCATTATACGTTAAATCAGTCGATTAGAAGAAAAGCGTCGATGTGACTACGACATCCGCACTATACTACAATGTGCGAATGGCTGATGCATTATTTAAAATTACCCTATATTGTACCTACTTCTGAACTTAAATTATAAACCTAGATGTAATATTATTAAGTTTATAACCTTATAAACTAAAAAAATCCTCTGTAATACTAAAAAAAATATTTATTTGTTCAAGTCTTAAAAATAATAAATAAAAAAATAACAGAATATAGCAATTTGACATAGTACGTCTTCAATTTTTATTGTGTGATAATATGATCGTAACTTTTAAAATATACCTATAAAATTTATTTATTATTTCAGAATGATGAAATATATTTATAGGTATAAAATTTTATAGGAGAAAAGTTTAACGAATTATGTATACAACCAAAATTATAAATCTATAAAAACTTAATTTTTACTTTGAACTTTGTTTTTAATCATAAATATATACATAATTCTAGATAATCTAGATAATAAAAAATTAAATAATTTTAAAATTATTTTTAGGTATATTTATAGATAATGTAATTTATAAAAATAAGAATGTAATATAAGTATTCATATAATATTTAGATAGTCTATAAGGGTGTGTAAATGAAAAATATTCAATAATAAAATAAATATAGACCTATTTAAGTTTTATTTCGTATTGGATCTGCAATAGCTAATTAATTTATTTGTTCAAGTAAGTATCTACTACTAATATGGTACATTATCATAAATCCGTGGCTATATACCATTTATATGAATAGGTATTTAAAATCTATCTGATGTCACATTTTATGAAATTCTCAAAATATTTTTTCTCTTATTATATAATTTTTTTTATTTGTATTTATATTATATATTTTTTAATAAATTTCACCGTAAGTATTATGAAATATTTTCAGTTTAGGTCATGATTTCTGTAAATGGCGATTACAAATGGCCTCTCGAGTTACAAACAGGCGCACTTGAACAGATGCCATACCCATAATAATTACCGGGACGTGATACAAGAAAAACGACATAATAATTGAAAGTATTTTATTTGCTTTCTTTACAATAGCTCACAATCTAGTTTTCATTGTCGTGTATACAGGTGACCGAGAAAACGGATAGTCATAGGCAATACAATAAAGATAGAATTATATGGTTGGGGTAACATACGTACCTATAGAGATTTTTTTGATTGATTATCTACATCGTCGTCATCGGCAATTTGTTCGAAATGTCAAGTACGTCTTGTGCATTTAATTCAAAACATTTAGTCATAATTTTGCCATTTTCAAACACAATTCTTGTGCAGTATTTACGTTAAAATGTATTTTCTTGGTTAAGGTTCGTACAACTACAACACTCAAGCAGTAAGCACGGATTATTAATGTTTTATTTTATAATTATGAATTATTTATGGAAATTAAAAAAATTATAACTTTTATTAGCATAACCATCTTAGAGAATTAATTTTTACTTTTAAACCAATAAATTTCTTTTTTATGTATAACTGCCTTAATATTTTACACGGTAATGAAAAGTTATTAAAAACAGCCAATTAATGTATTTTAGACGAATATTCATAACAATTGTAATTTTGATTAACTTAATTTAATTTTACTTTATATTGATCACAATAACTGTAATAGTTGTATTTTATTATATACGCCTATATCTCAGTAAATATTGTTGGAATGCTTCTGCAAATTCAAGGATTTAATATTTGAAGTATATACCTAACAAGAAAAATAAAATTATGGCTATTTGAAATAGTTTTTTTTTTTTTAATACAAAAAAGAGCTTGTTTATTTTAACCAGTATTAATAAGTTGGCAATGACGATTGATTAAATATAAATTCATATAAAATGTGAGGAATTTACCAGTAATCATTTGCACACAAGATATTATATGATTAGTATTCAAGGCTGGAGGATGAATTATTATTTTTTTTTAAACTAGTTTGAGTTGAATTTAATGTTTTCTTTTTTAATATTGGAAAGGAACTTAATTAAGATATATATATTTTTAAAAGGTAACTAAAAGTTTAGTAGGTATTGTTAGTTAATACTACCTATATGATATTTTTTTTCACCATAACAAATTTATTAAAATTTACTGCGGTTTACTTTAATCTCAAATTTCAAACTCAGCTAATACGTCGAAATACGTTAAAATAATACATTTTCCTATTTGTAATTCCATTTGATTGATTTTGTTTGACTGAAACAACTAAACAAGAAACAACATATTTAATTTATATTATTATTATTATTATAGTGAATTAAATATTTTAAACAATCCTGTCATATTTAAAATAAATCTGTATAGTCTTTAATCACACCAAGTTGTGTCATATTGTAACTTGAAAAAAGACTAGACTCATCAATCGTAGTAATTCCTCATTACTTACATTTCAAAAGTCAGTTGTTAATTAAATCAAAAGCATTGCGGGGAAATAAAAACAACTTTTAAATCGTAAACTCATTAATACTCGATTTTCCTGTTAACAGCGGATAAGTACAATAAGTAATGACGGGTTAGTATTGGCACAATACAAATTGTATGGTCACGAAAATCGGCCGGATCCACTGGTGCGCACATCTTAGATAGTACCTAAAGAATTGACGTCGTTGTTGTAATTGTTATAATAACAGGTGCGTATTAATATTGTGATAACCGTGATATTGTAGTCCACACATAACATTGTAAACGCTGTTGAAACGTGGCGTACCAGTGACAACCACTCGCCGTGGGTCGTCGCAACAACATAATAATAATACGGTTATTAAACGTCAACATTCGTGGTAGTCATTATGTTTTAGTCATTATTATTATTATTATGTTTTAGTTTTAATACAATTTCTACTTATATTGTTGTACATAGACTTTATTATGTATTAATTAGGAGTTTAAAGATTTCAAATATTGCTTAAGTAATTTAAAGTTAATCCTTATCACCTTTTTCTTTTTAAGTTTTAAATATTATATTGTATATCATCAATTCATCTACCTCCCCAGGAGCACTGCTCAAATAATAACACATTATTACTTTTCTAGTTTTAATTTATACATTTTTATGCATAATGTAATGTATTATATTTTTTTAAATAAAAAAAAATATAGATCTAATAGCTGCATACATTAGTGCACGCCTATATATTTAAATTTAATTCTATTTATATATATTATACAGTATATATGTATGTATACATAATACGAGCATCGTGCACACATTGAATTACCGGTATCGGAATGTAGACAACTACAGAGCCTAAACCTATACAGAGCGATTCACTTAATGCCCGGTCGTACCATATATTTACACAGATAAACTCGTTTAACTGAAGTTAAAAAAAAATCTATTGAATAAACATTTTTTAAATTTTATCTGTTGTTAAAAATTTAATTTATCACCAGTTAAATTAGAAGACGATTTATCGCCGTGCAAAATTGTATGTATGGTTAAATGTCGTTATCAATGTTTCGTGATCATTATCCAATATTGATAAATATATTATTTCATTATAATATTATATTGTGTTGTGTGATAATAGATTTTTAATTCGTTTTTTGTGTTTCTTATTTAAATATTTTATAAATTAATTTTTGTTCTTTATTATGAGTACTTCATTAGAATGATTGACAACACTTTTAAATTTAACTTGTCGTGTTAATTAAACAAACGTTAATTTATCATTAAATTAAAATTTAACACAAGGAAAAATAATTTACCGATAGATAACGACTAGTAAGATAATAAAAATATAAAAAATTAATTAATAATAATTTATCTCAATAACTACTCGTTCGAATTTTGATCTAGATTTATTAAAATTCCCATCAAAAAAATATATCTTTTTTTTAAAATGTAAAAGTATTTGAAAATATGGCACTATTCATTTTTCAAAAGTTTTAAAATCAAAATTTGAATAAATTCATTATAAAATAGAAAAAAACTGGAGTGAATCGCCCTGTACAATAGTAATCAGTGGCGTAGCCAGGGGGGGGGGTTTTGGGGGTTGAAACCCCCCCCCCCCCTTCGGCCGTATTTTTATCAAAAATATAATTTTTATAATATAAAAATACAATCATTTATTCGTGGTGAAATGTATTCTGTTATGCTATATTCACGTTATCGACTGCACTGGTGATAATAATCATTATCATTCAATTATTTTATTATTTCAATACGGTTGTAGATTTATTTTATTTTATTACTAAAAAAAAACCCCCCCCCTAAAAAAAATCCTGGCTACGCCACTGATAGTAATAATAATAATAATGATATGTAATATGTACCTATTTTTCATGTGTGTGTGTGTGTGTGTGTGTGTATTCGAATTGGTTATACACATATCGCACCGATTTCGCTGGCCTGAGCACTTAACACTTGACACGGATCTGTTGGTGTCGGGAAAACCATCTATAGGTTTTACCAACCGAACAAGGTTATACAAACGCGGCCGGCCACGTACACCCGTATACTAATATTGTATTTTAGTAATATTATATTATTATGTTATATTATTATTATTGTTGTACTGTTTCCCCGTTCCCGTCGGATTTCGTCACGCTCAATATAACGCCCGCGCCCAAGACGAGTCAGCGGTGTAAAATATTGGGTTAGGTACACAATCGTAGATATAATATATTCTATAATACCAATTATAGTATTATTATGTTATAAACATTCGGGTATCTCTAAGCAGTTAGTGGTTTTCAAATTAAAATCACCAAATCCACTCGTTCTGGAGCGTATAATTTGTTAAGCTAATTCAACACGATACATTTTTGGTAAACTAAAAATATATCATTTACATAGTTAGAATGCTTCAACCAAAGTTTTATCATAAGTAATCTTTCAAGTTTTAAATTTTTATTTTTACAAAACAATATTTGGTTATTATTTTATTGAAAGTTACTATTGTTATTTGTTTCAATCGATTTATAAATTATTAAATTAATAAATGAATAAATTGTACTTATACGAATAGAAAACAAATATAGAACGAATATAATTTTACTAGTTTTATAAACTTATAAGTAGGTATTTTAATTTTAAGATGAGAAGAATATAATTGTATTAAAACATAAATTGAAATGTTACTATGGGTAGTATCTAATTAAGTTATAATAATTACTATTATGTATTATAATAGTAGTGTAAACGACTGCAGACTATTATTTTGTACTAACGACGAGTTATTGTATTATTTCATAGTATTTTGCGTTACCTATATATAATATATATATAATTAAACCTAAGGTCGTAATAAACTTTTTAATTTTATTATATTTATAGAAATATTGCATCTTTATTATAATATATAAGGCTAATAATGTAATATTTTGTTAAGAATCTTTAAAACTGTCTATAAAGAGGAAGATACGTATCTACCACCACTACTCTCCAGTCGATGTACTGTAAAAAGAAGTAGGATCAATATTATTTGTGACAGTATACTCATTTAAAAAAAAAATATATGAAACACTCAAAGATACTTAATTTAATTTACTTAATTGGTTACATTATAATTTATAATAGCTTCTTAAGATTATTCACAAAAATAATAAATGAAACTAGTTCAATTTGTAAAACTGTGTTTAGATTATTTATTTTTTATAGTAATATAAATCCTTATTTATCAAAACTCACATACTATGTTATCAAAAAATATAAAACTTATTTTACACATTAAATTATTATGTATGAAAATTTTTTACTTATTTTCATTTTATCGATATACGTAAAGATTAATTTAATATAATATTATTTTTATTAAAATAAAAAAATATTACATTAATAACTTAAACAAAATATTATAAATAATTATATAAAATTAATCTATACTCTGACTCAACTGATCAATTATAATTTTAGTGTTAAAGTAAAATACTGAATTTGTTTATTTAAAATTAAAAGTTCGTAATGTTTTAAAACTTTGTATATTTTATATTAATATTTATTTATTGGTGAAATAATAAAAGTTCCATATTTTATTAATATATACCTGATAATTAAGATTTTTTTCACTGAAATTTATATTTTTAATAACATTTTATATAATATATGCTATTATATATAGAGTATAGCCGTATAAGTATGTTTTTACTAATTAATATCAATAAAGTGTATAATTTTGAATTCTTAAAAATAGATTATAGGTACTTACCCACTTATATGCGATTGTTTTTTTAAATATGTGTACTTTTATTTTAAAATAAATGAATAATGATAAATTAAACTATAAGCAAGATTAATTGCATATATACAATATTGTATTTTTTTTTAATTCAATAAATATTTATTTAAATATGATATAAAAATCAATAATATAATATAACTAAAAAAAAATGGTTTTAGAATTCTAATAAAATGATTAATGAGAGTATTATTTTAAGATACTATTAGAATTATTAAGTTCTTCTTTGATGAAAATTAATAATGTAATTTCCTAGTCATACAATAATACTAAACCAATTTCTATATTTTAAATTTAAGTTATGGTAGTAACGAGGTTGTATTTATTCGAAAATTGGGATGATGATGATGAGGTTGAAACCACTCTTTTTTATGAATTAAATGTTTAAGTTTTATATTTTCTATGCATAGAATGGTTATAAACTTCGTTGTTTAGCAGTCAATCAACATGTGCTAATACCAGATAGATGGCACGTTATTTTTCAACAATCTCAACTAAAAAAATTTAATATTTTAAACTGTAATATTATATCAAGAAGTATAGGATCATTTAAAATCATAGAAAGTTTTCTTATTTTAAAGTTTACTAACAAAATATTATATTGCAATATTACATTATTAGATTAGGGTTATTTGGTAATTTTTTTTGAAACCCTAGAGTATGTGATAAATATTCTGATCTCAATATGTTTTCTATTTTAAAAATTAAAAAAAAAATTATTAATATCACATAATTTGGTTTTTAGCAAATATTATAATCATCACACCTAAAAAAAAATTAATTAAAACTAAATTTTAAGTTTTACTTTTCTTTTCTTTTTAATGTATACTAGTTCTATGAAACATTATTATAATACATTAAAAAATTTTTTGTTGTATGTTTTTTTTTTGCTTTGAAGAATTCATTTTACCTCTAAACTTAAATTTCTATAAAGGTCCATAACCTATATTATTGTAAACAAAACCAAATGACTTATTTCGTCAAATAACTTGAAATTTTTCGAATACTTCTATCTTAAAAATATATTTTATATAAAAAAAAATAGTTTATAATACAAAAATTGAATTAAAAACAATCAATTATCATATTTTATATTCCAGTCTTCTGATTGATCGTTACACATGCTTTCGTTACTTGAACTTGATAACTCAAACGCTACACGTCTTCTCAAAATCATTGATAATTCGTTGGAAACTTCTTGCCTTTTTGGCGCAAACTGAACGGTTTTTTTTAGACATACACCTATTAGAATTATTAAGTAAATGAAACGCATATTTTATTCGAATTTGCTAACCCTTTATTATTTCGCTCATTAGTTCTTTATGCAAATCTGCAGCAGTTGAGTGTCGTTTAATAAACGCAGTCTTCAATATTTGGTCAAATGTCATGGTTGTAGGCGGTTTATCTTGACTAATAGACATTAAATCATTAAAACAATATAGTTACTTTTAAAAATATTTGAACAAATTGCATTTACATAAAATATTTGTGGTTTATAAAACAGCGTTAAAAAATTAAATAAAATATCAATCAAAAATAATTACAATAATAGTCGTCAATGTACATATAGGTACTGCAATATCTATGTTTAGGTACACATAATTTTGGCCAGTTATATAACTGATATGTTTAAATTTTAAATTCTCAGAATATTATTTCAGAATAAAACATACATTTATATAACATAAAATAGATAAAAAAAACAAAATTAATACATAATTATATATATAATAAATACAGTAGTTATTGTTTTCCGTAAAATATAATACAAATTACGAATTTCCATTACAATTTTATATATTTCAAATATAGATAATGTTTAATGTGTATCTAATGTACTAATGTTCTAGATTACGTAGTACATATTATATCAGTATAAAGTACGATATGTTGTGTATGACAACTTGTAAGCCTGGCGGTATTGTTTAAAATAAAAGAGCAGCTAAAAGATTAAAAATACCTACCTACACCGTGTAGATTTTTTGAAGTATTTTATTTAGAACACAATTAAAAATAATTTTATGGTACCCGTAGGTATATATCGTATATTATAATATTATTAACGTTTCCATAAAATCTCTAAATACATAACATTTAAAAAAAAATTTTTTAACCCTTTCTACTTATACTTTGTTAGTAATGTAATCCTTGATGACATTTTATTGCCGTACAATGCATTGAACAGCTTAAATACATGATTATAATAGATTTACAATAAACTTAACTATTCCTTTGACAGAATAATTAAAAGCGGTAATTGTTTAAAATTTAAATGAATTAAACTTTATGTTTATTGTCAAATGCAGATAAAAACGTAGATGAAGCAAACAATTATTATTTCAAATGAAACGAAAAATATTGGCATAAAAATAAAACGATTATTCGACTGATATTTATTATAATATAAAAATAATTAAATAGAGATTAATTATTTACCCATGATAGATTTCTTGAAATTGTTGAACGATATTATATTTTATAATCCTATTTAGAAATGTTTTTCATAGTTGATTTATTTTACAATGGTTATTATTATACTAAAAGCCAATGTTTTAGATTTTATACCTATTATTTATTTATTTTTTTTTTGTTATTGTCAATTGGTTTATTTAATTTATTATTTTACTAGAGTATTCATTCTACCAAAAATATACAATCTATAAATGCCGATTTGATATATAAACATTGATATTTAGATCAATAATATCATTCAAAGTTATTATGAATTATAATAATCGTTTAATATGTCCAAAATAGTGACGAATCAACTCATACCTCGTGTTTTTTTAATTACCGCACTTAACTTTAACGTTTGACTCTATAATGGTTAAAAATAGAAATATTAACGTTTTCTGTTCAAAAACGGAATAATAATGAAAAAAAAAACCAAAAATTGCAACTGAAAAAACGATAAAAACTGTATATATAACGGATCAAGTGAAGAATGTAATAAATCAGTCCGTCCAACGAATGACTTCGTTGGTGGAATTATATAATATCGATGATTTAGCGCACAAATTTCCACATTTTTTCAAGATATCCTTTATAAGTAATTAGAAATATTATATTTTCAAATTGTCGTGAAAATCGTAATTCATGATTGTAAAAAGAAAAAGAAACCCCTATTGAAATTATAAATAAAAATCGATAAATATCACTCGAATCTTCAGTATTATTTCGTGTTAGCGGTGACTCGTGGTATGTACAAATGTGATCGATGCGCAAATTCATCGGCGTAGACGCGCAAGCGGACGCTGCGTCCGCGGTCCGAACGGCGTTGCGCGACTGCAGCTGGTGTCCGACGGTCCTGATGCTGTACAGTGACGGACCGAAAGACGTTTATCGGTCCGAGGTCGCCCGCCCGCGTATAACATCGTCGCCATTATCACAACAATAACATCGCTCTGATGGTCATCGTATCGACATATTACACTTCTTTTTACAATCATAATAATATGCCTATTATACTCGCGTCGACAACGTCAATAATCGTCATGGTTGATACCTACCTACCCGTCGTGGCGTATTGTGTAAGCGACCTCACAAAGTCCGACTCGCCACCCCCTCGTCCTCCCGCATCATGTTAATACCCTCTCCTCTACAACCAGCCGCCGTCCGACCGGGTGCGGTGCACGTTTTTACTGTTTTGGGACCCGTTCGAGTCAACTACGACGACGATGGTATGTCGATCTCGTCAGACTTTGCGAAATCGTTTTGCCAAGCCGGTCGTCTCGGAGAAGGGTCGGTTGTGGGCGGGTGGGGGTTAAGCGACTGCGGACGGGTATAAAAGTTGTGCGTCCGATGTCCAAAGTCATCAGTCATCAACAGCTCGTCCAAGTCTCCGACAAACGACAACCACGCTTCAACCAGTTTAATCGTATATTATATACATTACCCACAACCATCATCATGCAATTCACAGTGAGGGACTTACCGCAGTAGCATATTTTTATTGTTATTATTACCGAATTATCTCACCTTTTTTTTTTTCTTTTCTTTTTGTCGCCGCCGTTTCAGGTGTTGATCGCCTTCGTGCTCGTAGCCGCCGCCGTCGCCTCCCCAGTGGCCGACAAGCCCGCCGCCGACAAGTCCGAATCCGTCAAAGACAAACGCGCCATCTACGGTGAGTCACAGCTTCCACATCACTCGCATCGCAGCCGTTGTCGTTATAATCGTTATTCTTATTATATACGACAGTTACGACGGCGATATTGCTTGTATAATAATTTAGGAGTATTTCGTGTCTCAGCGCGTCGTCGATATACGATTATTATTATTATTATTTTTTTTTTAATTTTTCGTAAGACCAGAAGACTTCGTAATCGCAACACTTTGTCAAACGCATCCAAATCGCATGATGATCTCCCCCAGTCGTCGTTTAACTCATAATAATATCATATTTATATTACCTCTGTTTTTTTTCTTTTTTTTTTTTGTAATCAGCTGTAGCCCCGTCAGTATACCACGCTCCGGCCGTCTACCACGCCCCAGCCGTCTACCACGCACCGTCCGTGTACCACGCACCAGCCGTCTACCACGCTCCATCGGTGTACCATGCACCGGCCGTGTACCACGCTCCGGCCGTCTACCACGCACCTGCCGTCTACCACGCACCGGCCGCCGCCACTTCTTACTCCAGCGTGAGCATCTCTCACCCAGCCGTGGTCGCCAGCGCCCCAGTCTACGCGCCAGCCCATCCACTGTACTACCACCGTCGCTGAACGGACGACATGACGCGGTAAGCGAATAATATTCAGGGACTACGGGGACACCACGTCCGCGTGTCGTGTCGTGTAAACACATCACGTCGCGGCACGACACGAAACGCGAAAGCGACGGTATACGGTCGGCTCGAGTCGACTCGGTTGCCGGTAATGCGACGGTCCAAGTCTCGGCGCACCCGAAACTCGCGCAGAAACACTTGTTAACCACACGTAATGCATCTCTTTTCCAGATTTTGAAAATATTTCACGTGCCAGAGACAGACCAACCGTCCGACTACACACTGCTGCAGTTGATGTGCCCGTCGAAAACTTCACAATCTCCAATCATGCATAATATTATAATATAATATACATCAACATGTGTTTATATGTAATTAAATTATTACGGTGTTGAATTCATCCACTCAATAATAAAAATCTATATATTTATACGCACAATACACGTGTTTCTTTTTGCCCCGTGACCATCGTGTATATATATTCCTGTCCATATAATACCACTCGTGTATATCGAATGTACATGCTATATCATGTACCTATAAAGGGATTTAAATTCGACCCGAACAATAAATTAATTGTAAGTCCGAATTTGTTTTGGTAACTTACTCGTTCGAATCGAAAGTGAAAAGTGCCTTTAGTTCTAATAGATCCGCTTCAATAACAAGCCTTGCGTATAAAACTTTAAACGCGGTTAGCGTCCCTTTAGTCGCTTTCGCGATTGTTAGGTAGTAGTTCTAACTAAATGCAGCTGTTTGTATGTCGAAAATATCTAATATAGCTAGAACAATAATTTAACGAGCAAAACAAATAATTGTCCATCTCTTAGATGGTCGTAAATTAAAAAAAAATATGTATATCTTTTATAATATGGATTATTTATACGGCTGTATGGATGATAGTTATTTGAGTTAGCGTAATAATTTTGATCAAAAAATTAATAATTATTTGGGCAATTTTATTTTATTAATTTTTAATTGTTTATTACTATACTACAATATTATTATACAATTGGAAATGCATTTTTAAGAAATTGTTTGCTGTTTTTAGAGCATTCAAATCCGATCCTGAGTAATGATATATTGATATTAGTTGTCCATATGACTCGACTATGTAATTAATTGAATAATACATATCAATTCATAGTGAAAATACGTGTTGACGTACTATTTAACCATATGTATCATAATTATTATCAGCAACATAGACGAGTTACCAGTAACCAGTTCAAGGCAAAAAGTCCAGGCAAAAATCTCATTTTATCCTAATTACTTCTAATAAATACGGTATTTATCTATAAAATAACTGAGCAATCGCGAGGAATTTATAAAATATCTACGAGTAGTTTTGTTATTTATAACTTATAAGGTTTATCGTCTCAATTTGGTTTAAAAGTACGCAGATATTTCATGAAACGACATAGTCATTTCATTATCATAACATATATTTAACATTAACTATATATAACTAGAGCAATACGTGTTTTGTTAAAATATTTCTTATGAAAATAAACGGTTAATGTAATAACGGGTTGTGTCTAACGTTTATTTGTGCACGAGCCTACGCCTTACACGTCTTTCTAGCGGTTATATAAATACGTGTAGACGACAGTTTACCTCTACGTTATTGTTTGTTTTTTTTCTGCAAATGAAAGCTTAAACTACGCGCTACGCTCACGTGCGCATTTCATTTATTTGCAGTCATATATTTTGCAATTATCAATATTGGTGCTCGCCGCAATATCCCTGAAACAGTGAATAACTACAAAGCGACGAAAAGACTAATGTTCGTTGGTTTTTTTTTCAACCGTAACGACGGAGTTTTACATTATACCACACGCAGTATACCGTCCTTCTTCGTTCCACCTAAAACCATGTTTAAGTTCAGTAAATATACATTATAGACGTTTAAATCTGGAGTATTAATTACTTGTTGTTTTATTAAAATACAATATATTATGTATAAGAAAAAAATTAACAGTTGTTTGAAAATATGCGATTCTATATTATTTACGCAGTTGAAAGTTGTTGTATATAAAACATTTGTAAAATTAAAATATACCGACATACCCTCACAGTATGCTTACATTGTATATTTGTATATTACCGACATAGCGTGTATTTTTTAAATTACAGTACGCACTCATCGATTTATGATCTCGGAAACATGTAGATGTTATATACTTTTTGTCGGAACACAACATTTCGAATGACAATGGCACAGCATTATAATAGGTTTTATCTTATGTTTATTAACTTGTATTGGTATTTGGAGGTACCTATTCAAAACGGAGTATCCGATTGCCGCAGAGACAACAATATCGATTATGTGATAGTACATATTTTGTAATTGATTATATGGTGTGCGTCAATAGATTTTCGATTACTTGACATTAATCGAAAAAGGTGGTTATTAATATATAGGTATCAGCAATTATTAACTTATTAATCAGACGACGACAGTCGTGTTGTGCAACAAGTGTTTCAAATAAAGAATGATTTCGTTATATTTAATGATAATGCACATTGTCCTATGATAACGGTGCAGCTTAATGCCGCTGTTGTAATGAAGATTTTTATAGAGACCACTGGGTTTCTTCTATAGTATTACACCTACTTAATACAGCATGTCTATATAGGTACACCTTTAAATTCCTCGACCCGGCTTCGTCGGTCATATAAGTAAAATAACTTAAGACTTGTATAACTATTTGAATTTTAGTGGAAATCAATAATTTGATTTTAAAGGTACATTATTTTTGATAATATACTATTATACATTTTATATAGTTTTGTATATTATTGTTACGTACAATTTCGTGTTACACAAAAACGGATTCACGATAAAGTTCTTTATTTCAAGTATACCTATATATGTAAACCTAAACACGTTATAATTACTCAGGGAAAAGTTATTGACGCGTGAGGATCGATATATTTATGTGTAAGTCACCTTTACCTATTTCTACAACACGCACGAACATTTATTGAGTTACGCAAATTGTGTAGTATTATTAATTTTAGAATATACAAAACGATTCTAAAATCAATGGCAATATTTTAAATATACTTTGTATCTCGTATGTATTAAATCGTACATACGATCTCTGTTTACGATAAATGAATTACAAAATTCTCCCATAGTGCAAACACTATAATATAAGACGTTAGGTATTTTTATACTTTATAAGCATCAGCGCGTCTATAGAGTCTTTGATGCATTTCATAAAAATGCTTATATATACCGTTTTCACATAGGCATTCATATTTCATATCAACTATAGCACAACATACTTAATATAGTTCTATAATGTATGCCTCTATTCACACTATATTATACGAGTATATTATAAAACAATGTATAATTAATTAAATCTGATGTAGAAGAGTCTACAATACAAATGTATTACACTATTCAGCAATACAAAATACATACTAGACACTATTATTGTAACAACTATCTACTTAGTCAGTCAATATTCATGACTATAACCTATAGGCCCTTCATTCGTACACGAATATTAAGTGTAATTTTATTAACGTATTATACCACAAAATATGCAAACATACGTGTCGGTATTTAATTAACGTATTGTTAACATCTATATATTATATTCGTATTTTTGCAAAAACGTATTTTTATAGAGTTATGACAAAATTACACTTATATCTATGTTAATATAACTCCATGTAATTGCTTCAATAATTCATAAATATTTTGTTTGTATATATTATACATGTAGAGCTTTTTAGTATTTACTACTTAACATTATATGAACTAAAAGTAGACGCAAAATACTCATAGTATCATCATACATATTATACGCATCAACCATGTGATAATATCACTGGTATAACTAACAAAATGTAACATTTATGTGTAACATTTTACAACTTAATGAGCACTTACGTTAATACATAATAAGTGTCTTATTTGTATAACTGTTTTTTCCTTTTTGATCTTTACTTAAATTTTATTGGCTAGAGACACGATTTTTAGACGTTCACAATTCAGTCGACTGGTTCCTTGTGGGTTAGTCGTTTAAGTTACTATATATACGCGCAAATGCATGCGTTTTTTAAATGGCTGAAAAAATTGATGAACAATCTACGTATGTGTGTTTTTATTGTAAGTACCTACATACTTAACTATAAATTAGCATTAAGCATTTGATTGGCTATTTAACTTTCAAGGAGCATTTTAGATGGATATGCAATTCAAAACGTAAAAGTACAACGAAGCGTATCGTGGTTTGTACTACAAAACAGTAAAAAACTGATTTAGGCCTCGTAAAATTATAATAAAAAAGTGCATCATCATTATGTTTTATTGTTGTGTTGATAATTATAATAGGTAATATGATTTCAATATCAAAATTATTATCATTATCTAAACCATTTTTAATTACGATTGATATGGTTCATATCAGTACACTATGCAATAATCAGAATATTCTTAACACCCGAATCTATACTTATTTAACTACTGTATGCCGAAATAGTGAAATGTGATCATAGCAACGGTGTCGTCTGACCGTTATAGATATTCAGTGTTGGTTGACGAAAGGACGATGGACGCCAGGCACCTTATTCGCACCCGCCGTTCGTCCAACCCAAAATTGTTAATATTATTACCTATTTTAGTATTGTTACTGCCATTACACAACCTACAATTAATATTAATTATCTTCGGAAACCCCGTTTGCGTGTATCGGTCAACCTGCTACAAACACCATGAACTATATTAGGTTATAGGAGTTAACCTTAAAAAACACACAATATTTTTTCATTAGAATAATTTAAGGACATTTATTATAATATGACATAATAATATAATAATACCTGTAGAAAATCGTGCGTTCGTGCACGATATATAACGCATATTGTCTAACTATATAAATGTGAAATGAAAATCTTTGTACAGGCCACAAGGTAAACTCTGGAATTACTTATCAGATCTTCTTGATTTTTTTTTTTTTTAATGAAAGAGTATATCACAAGGAAGGTTTTTATCGCAATAGAACTTGTCGAAGTTAGAAAAAACTCTGAGTTATATCTTATATACTAATTAAAATAAACGTATAAATTGTATAATATCTACCTGCAACTTTTTGTGTGTTTTATCTGCATTCCGAGAAGTTTATCTATGAAAATAATCTATATTATAGATTAGTTTTTAGTTTAATAATCTCGGGCCTCGCGCATACTCCAACAATAAGACTTTTGCGCTTCAATCCGTTTCAAGTATTATTTATTTATTATTTATTATTTAAAACTATTATTTATTGATTTCGCATTATTGCAATATTCATTTCGCAATATTCACATAGTCTTCCAAGAAATATTATAGTTTACTGATATAAAATATAGTCTATTATGTCTTTTTTATATTTTCATAACTCCCTAAGAAATCTAACTACTAATTTATAGGTATGCCAAACAACATTTGCCGGGCCAGCTAGTATGACCAACTAGTATATGTAGGTATATAAACAAATTTATACGTTCAAAATTGAATTAATATACCTAGGTACCTATATAATTAGGGGCCGGAGCAGGAGCTCCTCCCAGATAATGCATTCAGGAGGCGACGTATCGATGCTATGGCGTTTGGCGGAAGGACAGAGGTTGGCGTTTAGCAAAATGGTGGAGCTGATTCTCGGGCGGAAGGAGAATGCAGAGCGGGCCAGGCAGACGCGATTAGTATTGTGGTGTCTGAATTTGTGGGCTGGAGGCCAATATCTAGGGTGGTTAGAGGCCCCCAGGTATGTATAGCTATTATGTATGTTATTATTTGTTATGGTGAATAATATGGGTTCGGGTGGCAGTATTGTGCTAAACAGTTCCCACCCGTTCCCGGTTTTAAAAGGGAAAAAAAAAGGTACCTATCTAATAATAATATCATATTACTGTCCTAAATAATATTATATACGTCATAAATGGCAGAAAGGGATCGAGTGATCTAGGTTGCCGCGGGGGGACACGACACGGACGATTGCGGCGGCGGCGGCGGCGGCGGTGGTGGGACCCCGTTGTCCTATCATAATTTATTTACGATATCACTGGATTCCGTAGGAAAAAGAAATGCGTAGTAATTATGGGTTATGGCGGATATTATACGTATTATACCGCTGTTTAATATTATAGATACCCCAACCGTATCCAATACAGTATTCCACGCGATCGTCTAAAAAATACATCATACTTACGCGTGATAGGATCCTTGAAATTCTTTGACCGAAGAATCGGTTCACGTATATTTCGCCAACCAAACGGCCAGTAGTAATAAGTCGGTCGGTCGGTCGGTTAGACGGTCGGTGCTCCAAAAATTTGATAGTTTATCTGTCTTGGGACACATAGGTTAAGAGTTGAAAAAAATCCACAGTGCGCAGTGCTATAATCATTCTACTCCAAATATAATTTAACGGATTCACTGATTATTCCGTTTGGTATGTAATAATTTCTATATAAGCCATATTATTTTTATTAGCATACTGGTTTTATAATGAAATCATAATACTACAAAACTCTAATTATTAATAGTTTAAATTAGTTTAGTGTCATTTGGTAAGACTATGTGAACATTTAAGACGACAAGTTCATCGTAAATTCGTAACTTGTGTAGTTTGGTTGCCAAATTTTATTCTTAACTCCATGATCGGTAAAACGTATCTAATCGCAAATAATTTATTGTACAACATATAATAAGGGACATGTCAAATTACGGTAGAACCAACATTAATATTGTTATATCGTATCGATTACGATTTCGTGATGAATAGTCCTTAATACCTACATGTTAACATGATTCATCTCTCTAGACTGTTACTCTTTATATTTTGTTTATTGTCTAGATCTGCTATATGTATACATAACTGAATATCTTACGTGACAGAAACCTTTTATTAACGCGTCACATTTGCAAGCGACTGAGGATTGTATATTTGGAGGCAACGACTAATTGCATTCAGGGACGACGCCGACGTTATTCTATTAATATGGGAGCACCGACGACGCTTACCGTTATTGGTATCATATTTTTGTTGTTTGGCGTTTTCGTTGGATGGTTCGCTTTCCCGAAGATGTTACACAAAAAAATATTAGAGGTAAGAGATTATCATAATAGTTACAATAAAAAAGATAATAATATTTCCATAGGATTTATAGGTATTATTTTTTTTTAGATAAGACTTGTATTTTTATTTATTATTTCAAAATACAACAATATATTGTTTTGAAAAGTGTTGTGTGAAAATCATATATTGAACAAATAGTTTCTTGTTTATAACTTTCTTAGAAAGTTCTTCAAGCTCAAATTACCATGGTATAATACGACAATATTACAATTGATATCCATGTTATACCTTATTTCTTTTATCTAAACTTTATATTTTTGTAAATAAGAAACTATTAAGTATGTGTGTATACAATATACATATAATCGCACCCCTAAAATTATGTTATATTTTCAAATTATTTATCTAAAACTGTAATGTATTTATTCATCTATAATCCATATTAATTAAAATTCCAACAGGTTTTTAGAATTTACCCATTGTCTGTAGTCTACTATGCATATTCTCTATTGATATAAATCTAATACATATATGTATGATTTGAATGTGTTCCTTTACTTAATATTTTTTATAAATAAATAGTACTAAGTAGTAATTAAATAAATCACTTAGATATGCTATAACTGTGCCACAACTGTATTATTAAAATAAAATATAACAATGACTTATTGAAACGTAATAACTTAAGGTGCACAAACATCTCTTCTAATGTGTTAACAAATTTATGTTAAATTTCACCAAA
The DNA here is from genome assembly GCA_020882235.1 of Schizaphis graminum. Lineage (NCBI taxonomy): Eukaryota > Metazoa > Arthropoda > Insecta > Hemiptera > Aphididae > Schizaphis > Schizaphis graminum. Next base: position 44,069,214 of record CM037034.1, read on the forward strand.
TTTTCAAGCGTGAAAAATATTTTTACTTCGAACCCAGCTAAATACAACATAAAACTGTTTCTGACAGTTATGTATTAATAAGTGATGAAAATATTCATTAGCTAATAATAAAATATAACCGTCACCATATTTAAATTCACGTAGTTTAAAAACAAATTTCAACATTATAATTATGTATTAGAAAAATATAATGTCCATCAAAAAGGAACAAAAAATAATGTTACAAAAATCGTGTATATATAGATAATTATTTGGGTTGAAAATTTGAAATATTATATATTAATTATTAATATCTTATGACACACAAAACCATGATCGAAAAACAAATGAGTTATTAGTACTTAAGAATCAGTCAAGATGCATTATGATGATCATTGATCAATCATTTTCAAGAAAAATTATTTTTACTTTTCACACATTATATGAATAAAATAAATAATAAATAAATAAATATACACTGATATATTGTTTTAGGTATATTCTGATTAAAGCGAGAAGTATATATTAATTGTTCAGTAATGTTTCATGACCATTATGTTTGTGATTAATATATTATTATACATGTATGAATAACGACTGGAAATGAATTCTACAAAGTATCTCTATATTATTACTTTGAAAAAGTAATTTTTCATTTTCCCATTGGTTATCCTTAGAAACTAGCTAGTATGAAAAACAATAGCTAGAGGATTGTAGAAGAAATGAAAAAAAAGTAAACAGACGCGTATTTAAACAATCTCTACTAATAATAAATTTTAAATTCGATGGTTTATTGTCGTTTTCAAATGTAATATTAGAAAATAATATCTCAAAATAAATTTGTGTCAAAGTGATGGAGGCTGGACAATAGTCTAACATCCGGTCACTGTATAATTTTTATGAATTAAATAGTATCTTAAATAATAATTTCCGGTTTACTGTAATTCTAAATTGTCTGTTTGTAAAATTAAATTATTAATATCATATATTAATGAATAAAAATCGACTTTAAAATTGGTGGATCTTCACTTTCAAGATTTGTATTGGCAACATGGCACTGTAGATTTAAATCACATATATAAAGTGAAACTAGGTATAGGTACCTACATGTTTTTGCGCATTACTAGTAATTACTATTATTATTTTTAATTGTGTAGTACGGACCAATGTCATTATTAAAATTGAAACGCAAACCAATATTGTTATAACTTGTATATAATCATATGTTATTAGCTTATTGTATTTTATTTTGGTAAATTACATACAACAATTGCATGAAAGAAGCAATTGATTACCTTAGCACTAATTTGATTTAATTTGATTTTTCCTGTTTAAAATTTAATTTAGGTTACAAGTTACAATTTCACAGAAAAAATAAGATGTATGTCAAAAAAAGCGGGTAAGTGGGTATCGCTCTGCTATATTATATTAGGAGGTGGGGTGGACCTCAGACTATGGTAGGTTAAATTTGAATGCAATGATAGGTATCATTGTATACGAAAAACGATTCTGAACGAAGATGATTTGTCAGTTTAGGATATATTATATTTAATATTATCATATATTCTATTTTGAAACAAATAGTATAGTTACTATATGTTACTATGGTTACTTTATAGTATCTGTTTATTAATAAAAAAAGTATTCGGCAACATACGCATAATGAGAGTATGAAATTTAATTTAAATTTTGACATATTTCGTATAAATTCGAACTTTATGCACTTATAAAAAAAAATTTTGACTAACGATTTCGGATTTTTTTTTATCACTTTAAGAACAACTCATAAGAAACCTTGTATTCAATTTTCAAGATTTTTTGGCCACCCAAAAAATTTTTATCGGCATTTGAAGAAAAAAAACTTAAAAAAGTCGAAAATTTCAATTGTCTATAAGTAGCTTAAAAATGGTCAAAATATTTTGAAAATTTAACTTTAAAGAGATAACCATAATATAAACATTTGGTGAAAATTTCAAGTATTTAAAATGATTGGTTTTTGAGTTACAGCAAAATCAAAAAATCGATTTTTTTGAAAACTATTTGAAAATGTTTACTTTTGACCCCCCAAAGTACCAACTAGATGAATGTTCCTATTCAAAGAGGGGCTGAAGTCAAAAATCGGAGCATTATTACTTGCTCCAAATGTTGTCGTCAGACACAAAAAAAAAACACACATCATTGTAAAATCAATACATTCATCACTCCGTTCAGAATCTAAAAATAAACTATATTTAAATACTTTCAATTATAGTTCAATAGTTTCAATCTGTCCAATACACGCTCTAAGTCCACTAAATGGTATGTACTTGAAGGTTTAAAAAAACAGCGAATTTCATCAATTATAGTCGTGTTATTACTATAGTCAAGTATATTTTAAATTTAAATACCAGTGAATTTATACAAATACTTATATTCTTTATTATTTATTTTTATTATTATACTTCAAATGTATCATCATTGTACGTCTTGTTATTAATTCATAATTTACAACTCAAATTATAAATTAAATATTTTAATCTACATGATATTACCAATTTTAATTAACTATAATGCGATGGGAAATTAATAACTACATCAACCATATAATTAATAATATATATTATGCGTACTTCATGATGTATTATAAATGTTTTCAAGATTATAATATTATACTTATATAGAACATACGTGCATTAATACATAAAATGTGTCCCGTTCAATTTTAAAGTTAGGCAACTTTGTGTCCATCATACGATTCAGTAGCCTAATCTCCGAATAAGCAACTAAACATTTCCCTGATTTATTTGTACGATATTATTGCCACCTATAAATCCTGAAAAAAAAATGTTCAATCTATTAACATAGAAAATGTTTTTACATATTAAATCAATTCAATTTTATTTCATTTGAAATTGAGTCAATTTTGTACTGTAACTGTACTAGTTCTATAATATTTTCTAATAAACAAAGAACGCCCCTGACTAAAGTTGTTCGATAAATTATACTTATCAATTTTGTATATTTTATTATTCGATAATTTTATAAGTATATGAGAAATATTTCTATGAAAATAGGTTACTTTTATGTTGTTTGAATTACATCTAGACATATTCGTCAACTTTTAATAATACTATATATTATAATATGGTTACGGCATGCGGTCGTTATAAAAAAAGTTGAATATTGCACAAAACGTGTTTTTGAAGTATGTATGTATGCTTTTTTTTAGTTATTACGAATTCAAACCTTAACAAATATATACAACTGTTCTTTTTTTAAAAAAAAAAAAAAAACCATGGTCTTATGCCTTGTAGAATTCGAGTAGTACATGCTTATGCTTGTTCAAAGTAAACTCATGTGAAGCGAGTCTACAATTTTGGATAGAATTGTTTTTATATGCATACCTATTATTTTTATGGTTACAAAAGAATTCCCGATATCATGTATATTTTAACTGAAGTGTCATATCAATGAATAAAACGTATAATTGTACACACGTGTCTAAGTGTAAAACATGATGTATAATATTAAATATAGGATTTTATAAATCAGTATATTATTGTATAAAATATCTTTTTAGTATTTAATTTAAAAATAATAATATAATTTATGATTTCAATAAAGAAAAATTATAAGTAATCCTTCTTTCTTATAATTATATATTACAAGGTAAGCTACAGAAATGTCTAATAAAGGAAAAATAAAAATGTTTTTCTAGATAATACTTCATTACACATACAAAAATTCACTTGAAAATAGCTCTTTATATCACTTTTAAGCTAAACCAAAACATAATTCAATTTTGAAATTCAAAGAAACTAAAATCTAAAGTATTTAGAAGTTATTAAACTTTAATATGAACGACAAAAGGAATAAACAAGAAGATAAATTTAAATACCAAATATAAATCAAATAAAATCATTATTAAACTGGTACCTACGTCTACGTGTACTAACTTACCTAACTATATTGTAAAAAAAAAAAAAAAATACAACATGTATAATATTTAGTAAATGTCTTCTTAATGACGAAAAAAAAATTTCTGAATAATTGAATTATATAATTTGTACAACGGAATGATATTATAACGATACTATGCAAATTTATCGATCGTGACATTAAAAAACCATGCAATAAAATCAGAGCATTGCATTATACATAATAGGTCCATTACACTATGACTGAACTCAAACACACTTTTTTTTCAAGCATATAAACAAAGTACAAAATAACAATTAAAAAGGTAGGCAAGTGGTTACTGCTCTTCTGTATACATTAGGAGTCTAGTGGTTTACTATTATGGGTGTGTTAAATCCGATTTCAATATTATATCATTATACGATTCTGTGGGGAAACGATCTATCACTCTATCAGCCGACATCACAAAGTATATTCCATATTATGTTTTTAGATTCTGAACGGAGTGAAGAATGTATTGATTTTACAATGATGTGTGTTTTTTTTTTTTTTTTTTGTGTCTGACGACAACATTTGGAGCAGTAAAAATGCTTCGATTTTGGACTTCAGCCCCTCTTTGAAAAGGAAATCGAATCTAGTTGGTACTTTGGGGGGTCAAAAGTCAAAAATTTTCAATATTTTTTAAATGAGTCGGGAAAAACCCTAAAAAAATGAGGGAAAAACGGGATTTTTTACGCAAAATCAGTTTTCGACAAAATCGAATTTTTTATTTTGCTATAACTCAAAAACTAATAGATGTAAATACTTGAAATTTTCACCAAATGTTTATATTAACGTTCTCCATACACAGTTAAATTTAAAGAATTTAGACTTTTTTTGTGCTATTTATAGACAATTGAAATTTTTAAATTTTTTTAGTATTTTTTTTTAAAATAACGATAAAAATTTTTTGGCCTGCCAGAAAATCTTGAAAATTTAATACAAGGTTTCTTATTAGTTGTTCTTAAAGTGATAAAAAAAAATCCGAAATCGTTAGTCACAATTTTTTTTTATAAGTGCTTAAAGTTCGAATTTATACGAAATATGTCAAAATGCGAAAATTGGCAAGTAATTTTGTGGTTGAAAATTCGTAAAATTTTTTTCATTTATAACTAAGTTTTGAAAATTTGATACAAGGTTCTCCATACATTTTTCTTCAATTATCTGTAAAAAAAACTCAACCGGATTCAGACAAAAAATTTTTATGAGTGTTTGAAATTTAAATTTTTACAATACCGCGTTAAATAACGGTTTAGCCTCAAACGATTTTTGATATTTGTTGTTATTCAAACAGTATAAGTCGTAAATACTTGAAAATTTTACCAGTTATTTAGATTGCCATTTTTTTACGTGATTTTATTTTCAAAACATTTTGACTTTTTTTGAGCTATTTATAGACAATTAAAATTTTCAATTTTTTTTAATTTTTTTTTTATAAATGTTGATAAAAAAAAATTAGCTTGGACAAATTACTTGAAAATTTAATTGAAAGGTCCACATAACTTGTTCTAACTCTCATTCAAAAATTATAAAAATACATAGGCACAATTTTTTTTTATTAGTATTTGAAGTTCAAATATTGACAAAAATTCGTCAAAATCATGAATATTTTTCACTATTTGGTAGTTAAAAATTTATAAATATTTTTCTATCAAAAGCTAAGAATTGAAAATTTAATACTATGCTGTCCATAAGTTAAGCTTAGAATAATTATAAAAAAGTTTGAGGATTGTTCAATTTAAAAAATTTTACGAGTGTTTAAAGTTTTAATTTTAATTTTAAATTAAAAATAAACGTGTAAAATTACGTTTTACTAATAAATAATTTTCGATTTTTGTTATTTTTAAAAAATTACTAAACGTAAGATCTTGAAACTTTTACTTAAATGTTTGAATTAGTTTCAAAGTAGAATATATTACAATATTTAATTATAATATATCCTAGACTGACAAATCATCTCCGTTCAGAATCGTTTTTCGTATACAATGATACCTATCATTGCATTCAAATTTAACCTTCCCTAGTCCGAGGTCCATCCCACCCCCTAATGTACAGCAGAGCGATACTCACTTACCCGCTTTTTTTTTTTGAATTTGTTAAAATAATATACGTCTATATTAATATTATATTCATTATCATTCCATGCCACTAAACTCCGCTTATCGTAACTTTAAATAATAAAAATAAAAATAAAATATTGAAAATTTATCTTTTATAATATATCCAATACTTTTGAAAATAATTTGCTTCAGAATAAAAATTAATGTATGTTGTCATTTAAAAAAAGTTAAAATGTTAAAAATTAAAACAATAATAAATTTTAAAAATACGTTATTTTTTGTTTTGCAATAACATCATAATTGATGTTTACATTAATATGTAAAAATAATAATAAAAAGTTTTCGAAATAATGAGATGTAGACGCTTAAATAAATCATGTTGTATATAATTCATAATATGTATATGCGCTTTTAATCTTTTTCACAATCACAAGTCATTTTGTCATTTTCCTCGATTAGAAATTCACGGCGCAAAATATATTTCGTATTAAATAGTAGATTGCTACACCCTTTTCTGTTTCATTTTCTTTTCTATTGTGACAAATTAATTTGTCACAGGTAGTAACGTGGACGATGCTGAAAGTTACTAGAAGTACCTGGTGTACCGAGTGATGATTTTGCATACAATATTACCATAATTTGCTGAAACTAACGCATGAGGGCTATTATACAGTTATAGCGCTTCTTCGCTCTCGAATTTTCCAAGTAGACACACAATATAGCTTCACAACACTATTAAAACTCGTATTTAGTAGTATATAATGTTATTCGTACTAAAATTAATATTTTCCTTCATATAATAATTTTTCCATCGTCGCTTTTTTTGAGTACCCTTCGTTATAATTTATAAATTACATTGTTATCTATTGTACATAAATTAACAAACCGTTTAATTGTGTTTGATAAATAGTTCTTTCAGACTAGTGGTTTATAGTAAAAAATCACATCATTATTGTAAATTAAAAATAATTGCCATTTTAATTTATTTTTATAAATATAAAACATTTTATTAACTTATAAAAGTAAATATTTAATATTATGTGTTTTTTGTTTTTATTGTTATATTGTTAATATATTGCGTGTAATATAAGTCTTGTAAAATTGTTTACATTCTAAATAGATCTTTTTTAATTTAGCAAAGTCAATTAAACATCCAATTGTAAACCACTGACCTGAAGATTTCTTTATTAACAAAATATTATAAATAATAAACTTATTGTATGGCTATATGAGTTATATAAAAATGTAATGAATACCATAATTAATAGCTACTTCATTTTTTTTTTATTTTGTAAAGCTTGAATATTATATTCTAAATTACATTTATATTATTGTTTTAAAAATATATATTTTATGACCTACAATTCCTATGAAAAAAAAAATCCTATCATTTATACAGTATATTTTTATTTTGTGAATTTTATTTATTTTTATTTTTTTTATTGATCTTAAAAATAACTCGGCAGCGAAGGCCATTAGTTTTATGTTTTTATTTTTGGAATATTCAACTTTGGTTGTTTGTTGTCTTTACTAAAAATTTAAGTTTATTGTAAAAAATTACTAATTTATTTTCAATATTTGACAGTGCAAGTCTTATAAATAAAATAAAATCATATAAGTATATAATATAATTTTTACAAACGAATAGTACCTATATTATACATTAGTAATAGTAATAATTGACACTTTGAAAATATCTTTTCAGCACTGTGTTGTCAGAACGCGGTGATGTGCTTCAGTTACAGACGACAGATTTTCATCTATTCTATTTTCATCTTTTTTTTTTTTTAGTTACCTAGATAAAGTATAATACTGGAAATACGCTTAACTTGATCCTTTCAACTTAAAGATTTACATAAGAAGCTGAACCACATACTTCACTTGTTAAGGTTACTTCTATATTCAAACTCAATATTATCTCTTAAACTTATTGTATATAATTCCCTCACGTCCACTATGAACGTATGAAATTATAAGGTTCTGATGACGACAGCAATAAAAAAATTATCCAAATCTTCCAAAATACATGTCCTTATTGTCGAAACCCTCTGGTTTGTTCCAAATAAATCCTTTAAATCTAACTTTAAAAATTTGCTCAATCAATGAAACTGCTAGATATACTTTATAAGTTTAGTGAGTCAAGTAATTCAAATTATATAAGTAATAAACATTTAGTTGGTATATTGTTTGAATTCTGATTATTTCTTAAACTTTATAAAAATATATTTCTAATATTTAAGGACAAATATTGTACAATATAATCATTAATCACGAATTACATAATAATTACGTATATTCTAAATTAAAATAATATCTTTTATTGAAATTATTCAATATATTATTCAATAATTAATATTTATTTATTATATTTTTTAGTTGCATTTATTATGTATACATTTAAAAAATATATTTGGATAAGACAAATTTTATTTGAGTATATTATACTAAATTACTAAAAAATATTATAAAATGATTTATCTTATTTCAAATATAATGAATCATTATTCAAAAGCATTAAATCAAAATACAATTCGAATTATTGTAATGAGGAATAAATTTATATTATTTTTACTTGTCATCTTAACAAAATACTCGTGGTAAGCCTTTACAGTTCATAACGTTCAATCAGGCCCACCTCTACTTGTATTCATATTTTAATATATTTTGTGTATATTTTCTTTTCTTAATTTATTTTTTCAGTAGAGATTTCTAAACTTACATATTATGACACTCAGCGAAACAAATGAATATATATAATGATTAATTTAATATGTATAGTATATAGAAGACTAGATCATTGTTTATAACTATAAATATCATATATTAATAGAAAAAACATATTTTACTAAAGCTTATTTATTAAAGATATTTTTAATTTTACTAATTAGTATGAATTACTTCAACTATTACTGTAGACTATAATTTATAAAAACGGTGAAAACATTTTTTTCATTAATATAGTTATTTTTACAACTAATATATTATCTGATTTTTAACTTGTTTCCACTACAAATTTTATATTTTACACATTTTAAAGTTTTAAAATATGATAAATAAATAATATTTTATCTCAAAATTAATTTAAATATTTTTAATACTATATTATAAATAGATAATGATTAGCAATAGTAGACTTTTTCAAGCATCATTCATTAATATTTAATTACAACAAAATGACTATTTTTTTATAATAAGAAATTATTATTTTACTTATGAATTCCTCAGTTTTGTCAACATTCGAACGTAGTTGTTAATAAAAATGTATATACCTCTATACTAAACTACTTTTTTAATTTTTAGTTAAAAAGTATGGATACATTTGTTAACAAATATTACAGAGTTGAGAATTTAGATAGGTACAACAAAAAAAAGTTAAAAGCGTAGACAATTTCAAGTTCATAAAAAATAACACAAAACGAAATAAAATATTTTTAAATTTGTATCATGACTAGCATATTTTGAAATAAATATTTATCTGAGCCACTCTCAAAGTTGAATATTGCGAAATATTGTTCTATTATAAAGTATTTTTGAACACAAAAATAAAAATATACATTATTTTATAACCAATATATTCATTGTTCCAATGAACGCTCCAAATCTAAAATATATAGTGAATAAAATATGTACAAGATTTATGAATTTATGACAATTATAATATATATTATAGACTCTCGTTTTGTCTACAATATATCTTAATTAAATAAAATATTATTTTATTTATTTTTTAATAAAATGTTCAATAAAAATCTAATATTTCAGACGTTTCGGATGTTTTGTTTAATAATGTTTAAATATAATTGAATTCTTGATACAAATACATGTAAATTGATTATTAATGTCTATAATTGTATTTTAAACATTAATTGCATTATTTGTAATTAAAATATTCATTGGTGTATAAAATAGCTAAATTATGTATATTGATATTGCTTTAAACATCAAGTATTTTTGTTTGATTTTTCGTGTGGAAATAAGTATAATATTTTTCTGCATTAAAGAGTAAATGCGCTATAAACTCATCCAAACTAAAATGGCAGAAGAAAGACAATAATCAACCATTTGTTGTATAATTGTATTAAATTGTCATTAGTTATGCATACATGATACATGATACATTAAACATTAAATCGATATAGATTATTCATTGCACACTCCAAACATATTCCACACCTATAAACAAACATCATCGTGATGCATCTTATAGTTGTTATTATAAACTATAATACTTCGATTATTAAGCCGTTTCTACTAAAATCAATGATATTTAAAAATCCTAATTCACCTCAAAAAACCGTCTTTTGTCATCTTTGCCGGGAAAACTTTAATGAACTTTACTGCATTTTTGTAAACACAATTTATGTGTATTCAACAACAATCGTCACATTTTTAAATTCCGAACGGAGTGATGAATGTATTGCTTTTAAAATGATGTGTGTTTTTTTTTTTTTTTTTTTGTGTCTGACGACAACATTTGGAGCAGTAATAATGCTCCGATTTTTAACTTCAGCCCCTCCTTTGAATAGGAAATTGAATCTAGTTGGTACTTTGGGGGGTCAAAATTAAAATTTTCCAACAGTTTTCAAAAAAATCGAGAAAAACAAAAAAAAAATGACAGAAAAATGGTAATTTTACGAAAAACCACTTTTCGACAAAATCGTTTTTTTTGATTTAGCTGTAACTCAAAAACAAATTATTGTAAATATTTGAAATTTTCACCAAATGTTTATATTATGGATATCTTTTTACAGTTAAATTATCAAAATATTTTGACCATTTTTAAGTTACTTATAGACAATTGAAATTTTCGACTTTTCTAAGTTTTTTTTCTTCAAATGCCGATAAAAAATGTTTGGGTGACCAGAAAATCTTGAAAATTTAATACAAGGTTTCTTATAAGTTTTTCTTATAGTGATAAAAAAAAATCCAAAATCGTTAGTCACAATTTTTTTTTATAAGGGCTTAAAGTTCAAATTTATACGAAATATGTCAAAATTTAAATTAAATTTCATACTCTCATTATATGTATGTTGCCAAATATTTTTTTTATTAATAAACAGATATTATAAAGTAACTATAGTAACATAATATAGTAACTATACTATTTGTTTCAAAATAGAATATATGACAATATTTAAATATAATATATCCTAGACTGACAAATCATCTCCGTTCAGAATCGTTTTTCGTATACAATGATACCTATCATTGCATTCAAATTTAACCTACCCTAGTCCGAGGTCCACCCCACCCCCTAATGTACAGCAGAGCGATACTCACTTACCCGCTTTTTTAAAATTATAAATAACAACAATCAAGTTCAAAAAAATTAATTCCCCCAAGTAGCTAGTTACCTAGTCAACTAGTTTTTCAACATAATTATATATTAGCTAAAAATAAATAAACATTTAACTGAATCGTTGTGTTGTTTACTATTTGTGATCTACAATGGAAGATGGTTCTTTTTTTCTAGGTAGTTGGTATATACTTTTTCCTTGCACTGTACGATTTATTAACGGCTAGTCGTTTTTTCTATATGCGCTAAGCTATTTGGTTGGTGATATCTTCACAACTTTGGGTTCCGGTGAACTTACTTTATAGGTTCAATATAGACTTCGCGATTAATTAACGCTCCGTGTACGTTTATTTCATTTAACGTGATTAACTTGGATCTATACGTCCATTTATCCAATAGAATGATCTACTTTCGTATTTTATTTGTTACGTCTTTTGGCAGACAAGATACTATTGTTGCAATTTATATTTTATACGACGTCGAGGCATATGCATATAAAGGGATGGACAGCACTTTTATCGCCATAAAAAGAAAATCAAATATTGAGTAAAGCTATAGTATACAAAAGTACTTTTTGGAATAAAAAAAATTCATTTATAAATTTTTCCAACCACTTTTTTACATCACTTTTATTAATATTTTCTAAATCTTATGTAATTGATTATTTTTAAATGGAAAAATAAAGTAACTTTTAGTATCCATCTTTTTCTTTTTAACAAAAATCACATGAGATCTCTTGTGCAGATCCCTAAGCATATTCCATCTCATATTATATCTATGGGTTGAGGTGAATATTAACACATTTCACTGAATACTTATGAAAAATAAACTAATATTGAGTGGTGTATAATGTATATATGGGTCTCATTTAAAACCTCTTATAATATCAGTGGCAAAAAACAGATTTCTTTTTTAAAAATAGTTCCTTTTACGATATCTTATTAGTTATATTCAAGAATATAAATATAGATTATCTAACTATTTAATTAATTTCGAATATATTTATTTAATACTTGAGTTTTTATGTTTTATAGTTATTTTTTGATCTCTTAGAGCTTTTAGAATCAGCTGCCAGCTAGGATATCATAATTATTCTTTTGAGTACATAATTGTATTTATTAAATAGTTTACACCAACGAAAGGCGAAAGGCAAGAGTTAATATAATAATAACATTAAAAAAGATTTATACATGAAATACTTTATGTTACTTGTGAATGTAAAACTTTATCCACTCAAATAAATAAAAAATATATGTTTTCAAAAATATTTTGTAACATATAATATACATTAAAAAAATACGATTATATGTATACTGAAACACAGACACAATATCACGAATAAATGATAATACTTCAATTGATTTTATTTTTAATTTTTATTTTTACTTTGCTTTTTCAAAATATTAAATTTGCAGTCGGTTCATACATTGGTCAAGGCAATTTTAATATAAGATTGTGAGACAAATGTGTTGTTTATAATGTTTATATAGTATTACATTAAAAAAAAATATTATATAATTTAGGGACTTAAATAAATTACGTAATTCAATTATCAACGTGCTAACTTGTTACGTTTAAAACTTTTAAATTATTTAACGAGGCGTAAAACTTTGTTTTTTTTTAGAGTAAATCATTAAACCCAAGATCAACTATGCGTCAAATGTGGTCACATCCTCCAATATCTGCTGATTTTAAAATTTATCTGTATAATGTAACTAATCCCGAAGAAGCCCAGAAAGGTGAAAAAATCATAATTAAAGAAGTCGGACCTTATGTTTATCAGTAAGTTTAGCAATTTATATTTCACATCAATAAAACTAGCGAACGCTTTATAACATACATTTTATAATTTAGTGAATGGAAAGAAAAAGAAAACCTAATCGACGATATAGATGAGGATACGGTTGAATTTAGTTTCAAAAACACTTTTGTGTTTGATGAAATGTCGACACTGCCATTAACCGGAGATGAAATTTTAGTTATGCCTCATTTGGCTATGATAGTATGTTTAATGTCGCATATTAAGTAATATTCTTGTAAGATTATTTAGTGAAATACAATTTATTTGTTCGTTAAAATAACAACTAATGATTATATAGGCATATACTAATACACGAATATCATTCTTTTAATGCAAGTTAATTGTTTAATTTTTGAGAATACCTATGTTGCGTATGGTATATACTTAAATTATTCTATAGATTATGTATATATATAGTACAAATTAAACTTAAACTTTAAGTTTTTATATATTTACAAAAAAACTAAAGTAAACTTTTAATTTTGTACAGGGAATGGTAACAATGACTAAGATGATGAAACCGGCTGCACTAGGTTTGGTAAATAAAGCAATTCCTTATTTGTACCCAGATCAAACTAGTGCATTTATGACGGCGACTGCTAATGATATCATGTGGAATGGATTGGATATTAATTGTACGTCTGGGGAGTTTGCAGCTGTTGCTATTTGCTCACAGATAAGACAAAATTCGGCTAGCTTACACAAAATCAGCAAAGATCATTTCAAATTTTCATTATTTGGAGTGGTATGATATTAATTATTTTAATCAATTTTAATAAATTGCAAATTAATTGCAATTAAAATAATGAAAACTTCAAAAATATTATAAAGCATCTTTTGTAATATTATTTAGCATAATACTAATGTAAGTACCAACTAACTTATTTTTAATTTAAAATCCAAGTAAAATAAAATAAAAATTAATTAATTTTTGATAATATTAATACTAATGTGGCAAAACGTAATTGATCTATTCGTGAATTAAACATTATCGAATCAAATAATATATCAGAGTTTTCATAAAATGATTGACTATTTCCGTACTACAATAAAATGTATGTTGTGGTAAATTTTATTTTACTTTAGTCTTCTTTATACTTCTTTTTTTTTAGCGGTATCTACCATGCATCGGTTTTATCAGTTTAAATTCAGTCTGAATATTATTAAAATAAATGCACGTTAATAAAACAAGCATAAACAAACAACTGTAAGTTTAATTTACACTGTGTAAATACTTATATTTGTACACTTATTATGTATTAAAAATACATACTATTAAAATTTTAAAATACATTAAAAACAAAAATGATACATATTCATGCATTTTTTATATTTGGTTTTGAAAACAAAAATTAACAAAAATCAAGACCGTTATAAACAGTACGTAATAAATAAAGTTTTTTACTTCTAATATTATAGCTATGTACACACAATTCAGTATTGATTGTCTAACGGTATTGTTTATTCATTACATTGAACAGTGTAACATTTTACTTATCGATTTTGTGTTAATCTATACATCTGAAAAACAAATTATTAATTTCCAAAGCCACACTTGAACCGAAATCCGTCAAAATAATAAATTAATACGTTATTCTATTTTGACAAATTGTGTAGAAATTTGTGTACAGATTAAAAAAAAAAGCGGGTAAGTGAGTATCGCTCTGCTGTACATTAGGGGGTGGGGTGGACCTCGGACTATGGTAGGTTAAATTTGAATGCAATGATAGGTATCATTGTATACGAAAAACGATTCTGAACGGAGATGATTTGTCAGTCTGGGATATATTATATTTAAATATTGTCATATATTATATTTTGAAAAAAATTCACGAATTCAAACACTTAAGTAAAAGCTTCAAGATCTTACGTTTGATAATTTTTTAAAAATAACAAAAATCGAAAATTATTTATTAGTAAAACGTAATTTTACACGTTTATTTTTAATTTAAAATTAAAATTAAAACTTTAAACACTCGTAAAATTTTTTAAATTGAATAATCCTCAAACTTTTTTATAATTATTCTAAGCTTAACTTATGGACAGCATAGTATTAAATTTTCAATTCTTAGCTATTGATAGTAAAATATTTATAAATTTTTTACTACCAAATAGTGAAAAATATTCATGATTTTGACAAATTTGTGTCAATATTTGAACTTCAAATGCTAATAAAAAAAAATTGTGCGTATGTATTTTTATAATTTTTGAATGAGAGTTAGAACAAGTTATGTGGACCCTTCAATTAAATTTTCAAGTAATTTGTCCAAGCTAATTTTTTTTTATCAACATTTATAAAAAAAAAATAAAAAAAAATTGAAAATTTCAATTGTCTATAAATAGCTCAAAAAAAGTCAAAATATTTTGAAAATCAAATCACGTAAAGAAAATGGCAATCTCAATAACTGCCAAAATTTTCAAGTATTTACGACTTATACTGATTGAATAACAACAAATATCAAAAATCGATTGAGGCTAAACCATTATTTAACGCGGTTTTGTAAAAATTTAAATTTCAAACACTCATAAAAATTTTTTGTCTGAATCCGGTATAGTTTTTTTTACAGATATTTAAAGAAAAATTTATGGAGAACCTTGTACCAAATTTTTAAAACTTAGTTATAAAAGAAAAAAATTTTACGATTTTTCAACCACAAAATTACTTGCAAATTTTCGCAATTTTGACATATTTCGTATAAATTCGAACTTTAAGCACTTATAAAAAAAATTTGTGACTAACGATTTCGGATTTTTTTTTATCACTTTAAGAACAACTTATAAGAAACCTTGTATTAAATTTTCATGATTTTCTGGTCAGCCAAAAAATTTTTATCGTTATTTAAAAAAAAAAATACTTAGAAAAATTAAAAATTTCAATTGTCTATAAATAGTTCAAAAAAAGTCTAAATTTTTTGAAAATTTATCTGTGTATGGAGAACGCTAATATAAACATTTGGTGAAAGTTTCAAGTATTTACATCTATTAGTTTTTGAGTTATAGCAAAATAAAAAATTCGATTTGGTCGAAAACTGGTTGTGCGTAAAAAATCCCGTTTTTCCGTCATTTTTTTAAGGTTTTTCCCGACTCATTTAAAAAATATTGAAAAATTTTAACTTTTGACCCACCAAAGTACCAACTAGATCCGATTTCCTTTTTAAAGAGGGGCTGAAGTTGAAAATCGAAGCATTTTTACTGCCCCAAATGTTGTCGACAGACACAAAAAAAAAAAAAAAAAACACACATCATTGTAAAATCAATACATTCATCACTCCGTTCAGAATCTAAAAAACAATAACACGTAACAATCAAAGCCCAAATTGTTGACGGGGTTTGTCGGAATGCACTAAATGCAGTAGAATATATCTACGGAAATCCATGTAGCAGCTATTGGTTCGAGCAGCTGTGTGACAGTTACTTACTACTTATCATTATTATATTTTTTTATATTTTGTTTTTGTCCAGAAAAATGGAACCGTCGAGAGCAACCGATACACAGTGAAACGTGGCTACAAGATGTCACCGTTAGACGTTGGACAGGTCGTCCGATTCAACGACAAACACAAAATGGAAGTATGGCCCGGCGATGAGTGCAATCGAATATACGGAACGGACACAACGATATTTCAACCATTCATTACGCAAGACACCAACCTGGCCAGCTTCAGTGGCGACATTTGCCGGTACAGCGTACTTACGTTATATGTTATACCTAGTGTATGTCATAAATATGTTTTGGATAAAATACTTTAATTTTAAATGTATATGTTATACTCAAATCAAACATTTAAAAATACAATTTCGGCATACACGCAGTATTACTACAAATTATTATTTTTTTATTATTAGTTTAATTTAAGATATTATTATTAATAAAACAATTATTTCAACCGTGTTTTAGATCATTAGCTCCAGACTTTTTACAAGAAACAGAATATAATGGGTTAAATGTGTTTGAATATTCGGCCATATTAGTAAAACCAGAGGAAAAATGTTTTTGTTTGAACAAAAAAAAATGTCTGAAACATGGAGCATTGGATTTGACAAATTGCTCAGGTCAGTTTTTATACTATATATATTATATATATTAATACTATTAAGAAATTTACAATTAAAATATTAAAAACACTCAAAATGCCTAAATATATTATTTAAAGATTATAAGATAATAAAAAAAAAATTATGTACTGGAATGGCATACAATTAATTATTGTGTTGTATAGGTTCCCCTATAATTGCAACTCTCCCTCATTTTTATAAATCTGAAGAATACTTGAATAATGTCGATGGATTAAATCCTGAAGTTGAGAAGCATAGAATTCAAATGTACTTTGAACCTGTAAGTAAATTTTATTTGTACTATATTCGACTGGCACAACATTGAAATTGACATTATTTATACCTGATTATAATGCATATACAGTATACACCATACTATTAATAGTACCGATTATATAACATATATTAAAATATTATTTAATAATATTTTTTTTATAGATGACTGGTACTCCATTATTGGGTTATAAACGTTTACAGTTTAATATTTTTTTGAAGAAAGAATCAAAAATAAACGTTATGAAAACGCTTAACGAAGATGAAAAACTAATACCACTGTTTTGGGTTGAAGAGGTAAATTAAATCGTTTATCAAAAATTATGTAAATACTTGAACATGTTAGAGATGTAAAACTTTAATTTATTTCGACGGTTAATAAAATCTAGATTTATAACTTTTTCCAATGATAAAAATAATTAATGATTCTACTTGCAGAATATAATATTTTAAAATTATAATAATTATACATTTATTAAGACATAGTTTTGTTTATATAATTACAGGGAGTCGCTTTGAACAAGACATGGACTAATCAAATAAAAAATAAATTATACTTGCCAATTACTATCATGAAATACGTTAAATACATATTTGTGGCTTTTGGTGTTGTTTTTATTATACTGGCAGTGGTTGTCAACTACAATAGTGTTAAGACCACGGAAGTCACACCAAAATACTAGAATGCAACAATCGCTAAAAAAAAAAAAAAAAATAAAAAATACTTTATATTAATTTAGACCTCACAAAAGTAAGCATGTTTTTATTGTTGTACAATATATTATGAATACAGGTGTTCACTTTGTAAATATATTTTTAGTATCGTGATTTTAGAGGAATAAACTAAAAATGTTCTAATATAACTACCATCTATATACTTGACTTTTACTATTTATTTTAAAATGTACTTCATAAATTATGCATACCACAATACAAAAGTAGCTACACATGCATAAAAACAGTATATTAAGTTATGGGTAAAACTTACTTGTAATACACATCACTTAACAATAAATTATTTAATTAATTAAAAATTGTTTAAATTTTAAAAAGATTTTTTAAAACTTTTTAGTAGATCAGTATAATATGTATATTCTATTATAATATATTAAATGTATATCATTAATATCGTACGAATATTATAATAATTATAATATAATATTCTTCGGTTCAAAGTTTCAAACCAAACATAAACTAACAAACATTTTATTCCTTAAGTATCAGTATGTATTCATATCTACGATCCACCCATATTATAAGTAATTATATTATTATATCTAGGAAATTATAAAAAGCTACAAACAATATAGATATATTTTATCAATATATTTAAATTAGATTTTTTAAATACAATATTACTAGAAAATATACATCACATAAAATAATTAACTACCTACTGAATTAGTTTCAATTGTGATTTTTTTTTATTGGATTGTTTTTTTTTATATTGTACCCGCATATTATATATTTATTACTAAAAACTTTATCGAAAGTCATGATATTATTAAAAAATCTTGTAGCACAGATTTCTTGTATCAATTGAAGAATTTGATTTTTTTTTTTTTTGTTATACATTCAGTCAGAGTATATATTATTATTGTGATAAGCCCTTAAGTATCCTTTAGTCAAAGTATCATAAAAAAAAAAGATTCATAGGTATTCAATCGGTAGAAACTTAAGCTTTATTTTAACAACAATGGTCTTTTGGTCAAACTATTGAAAAGAAAAAGGTTCATAGTTATAAATGAATAGATACAAAACTTATATTTTATTATATGTACAATTGTAAAACTCGTGTACTTCAATGCACCCTACTAGGAAAATATTATTTCCAAAAATCCCAACTAAACATTGAAGAAATAAATATCAAACCTTATAATGTTAACATTTATTTTTAGGTTGCTAAAAAAAATTACTGTAAATAAGTTGCTTATTTAATATGTATAAAAGCAAAAATGTATTACTTTTATATTATAAATAATTATATATCTAACTTGGTAATATTTTTAATATACAACTATTTTTTTCGTTTCTCTATCATTATAATAATTTATTTTAATAATAAAAAAAACATTATTTTATAAGTAGATTAAATAAAATGCAATGTGTATGAATCTTTAACATAAGAATATGAGATGATAAGTTTAAAACCTGATTTGTTCATTAAAAAATGGAGTGACAATGAACAAATTTTGATAATATTTAATTATTAATCATTTAAGACTTAAATGAATACAAAAATAATTATTATTATTTATTAGTAATATAACATGATGAATAAATTAATTAACACAATCCAATACACTGAAACACTTAACCTTATATATACAAGTTTTGATTATTAAAGTTCCTTACCGATCCAGAAGTCAAAACAAGACAGATTATTGATTTATTACATTCTAAGATTTCTTTGGAGAAAGTTTCAATTTAAATAGTGGTTTTAGGAGGTTAATTCACAAGCAGAAGCGTCATTTGAAATGGTGACGAGGGGGTAGAGGGGATGGCATTAACACTAACTTTTACTTTTTTTAAAACATCTTCTTTGGATTGTTAAAAATAAAGTATAAAAGCCTATGTAAATTAATTAATTTAAATCAGACATTGAGTTATAATTTTTTTTATATGACAATACATATAACTCCAAGGGTATTATTAAATTGAATTTAAGTTGTTAAATGAAAATAGTAAATGAAAAAATATACAAATTATGTGTGTTAAATTAACTATATGTATACTGTGCCGTATGAGCAAGAGTAGTCATAGAATACATTTCAGGTTTTATTTAGCTAGGTATAGTCTATAATCTATATTATATATTTTGAGTTAAGAGTGAACAATTGTATTGGTAAGGTATTTTATTATTAAGGTGCTTATACCCATAAATGTATTTATCAAGTGTAAATATTACTAGAAACCACAAAATAAACACAAATATAAAAACATTAAAAGTAGTTATAATACACATGATTATAGATAAAAACAATTAATAATAATATTTCCATATTAATATAAGTGATAATATCTTAAATAAATTACATAAATATTCATCGGTTTTTAAATTCTACAGAGTGAAATTGTTCACTGTTTAGTTATGAGGAAAAGCGATTACGAAACATTGATAGTGACTATGGAAATTAATGTTGAAAAAAAGAGAGGAATACCACAGAGCAAAATAGGAATATTGGATAATCGTGGCTGCCTCCTTAAAGTAGGCTGAAAAGGCAAAAAAGAAAAAGACATTGAAGATGTGATCCATATGCCTCTCCCCCCCCCCCCCCCAAAGATTATGGCCTAGTAATAATTTTTAATATCCTAGGGTCGTCTTCAAAAACGTTGGCATTCAAAATAAAAAAAAAAAACAGAAATGACGCAATTGATGGGCTGTTTTAGATTCTGAACGGAGTGATGAATGTATTGATTTTACAATGATGTGTGTTTTTTTTTTTTTTTTGTGTCTGTGTACAGCATAACTAGTCGAAATAATGCTTCAATTTCAAACTTTGGGGGTGGTTTCCGATGGCAAAGTGGATATCCTTGGTGCATTATAGAGGTGAAAAGTAAACATTTTCCAACAGTTTTCAAAAAAATCGAATTTTTTATTTTGCTATAACTCAAAAACTACTCGATATAAAAACTTGAAATTTTAACCAAATGTTTATATTAGCGTTATCCATACACAGTTAAATTTTCAAAGAATTTAGACTTTTTTTGAGCTATTTATAGACAATTGAAATTTTTAATTTTTTTTAGTATTTTTTTTTAAAATAACGATAAAAATTTTTTGGCCGGCCAGAAAATCTTAAAAATTTAATGCGAGGTTTCTTATGAGTTGTTCTTAAAGTGATAAAAAAAAATCCGAAATCGTTAGTCACAATTTTTTTTTATAAGTGCTTAAAGTTCGAATTTATACGAAATATGTCAAAATTGCGAAAATTTGCAAGAAATTTTGTGGTTGAAAAATCGTAAAATTTTTTTCTTTTACAACTAAGTTTTGAAAATTTGGTACAAGGTTCTCCATACATTTTTCTTCAAATACCTGTAAAAAAAACTCTACTTGATTCAGACAAAAATTTTTTTATGAGTGTTTGAAATTTAAATTTTTACAAAACCGCGTTAAATAACGGTTTAGCCTCAAACGATTTTTGATATTTGTTGTTATTCAAACAGTATAAGTCGTAAATACTTGAAAATTTTACCAGTTATTTACATTGCCATTTTCTTTACGTGATTTGATTTTCAAAACATTTTGACTTTTTTTGAGCTATTTATAGGCATTTGAAATTTTCAATTTTTTTTTATTTTTTTTTTATAAATGTTGATAAAAAAAATTTGGCTGGAACAAATTACTTGAAAATTTAATTGAAGGGTCCACATAACTTGTTCTAACTCTCATTCAAAAATTATAAAAATACATAGGCACAATTTTTTTTTATTAGCATTTGAAGTTCAAATATTGACAAAAATTCGTCAAAATCATGAATATTTTCACTATTTGGTAGTTAAAAATTTATAAATATTTTTCTATCAAAAGCTAAGAATTGAAAATTTAATACTATGCTGTCCATAAGTTAAGCTTAGAATAATTATAAAAAAGTTTGAGGATTATTCAATTAAAAAAATTTTACGAGTGTTCAAAGTTTTAATTTTAATTTGAAATCAAAAATACACGTGTAAAATAACGTTTTACTAATAAATAATTTTCGATTTTTTTATAATATATCCTAGACTGACAAATCATCTCCGTTCAGAATCGTTTTTTCGTATACAATGATACCTATCATTGCATTCAAATTTAACCTACCCTAGTCCGAGGTCCATCCCACCCCCTAATGTACAGCAGAGCGATACTCACTTACCCGCTTTTTTTTTTTATGTTTTGAAATAATAACCAGCACATAATAACTTCTTATATTTACTTTCAACATTATTTGACCTAAATAAATAATAATTAATTATAAAATGGTTAATTACAGAATTTAATAATCTAACTTAGTTTATATCTAATGAATTCTTGTTAATAATACAAGCAATTCCATATTAATGATTTTACAAAGAATTGTTGGAATTTTATTTAAAAGGATAAAAATAAAATTATATTATTATTATAACTGTTAATATAATATGTAAATATCGATTGACATGAACTATGGTAAATAGTTAACCTCCAATGGATATAAATATTATATTTTAATCAATAGTTTGTATGATATAGTTTGGATAGTTTGGAATACTTTAGGTAATTATTATATTAAATACATGAAAAGTTCAATTAAATAGCTGTGGGTTCTATACTCTATACGTTGAAAAATTCCTTTAAAGTATTACCTGCTTTGCAAAAATATAAGGTTAAACTTATTTCGGTTGAGTTCGATAGTAAATAAATAAATAAATTAATGTTTACCTTTTATTCTTGTACAATTAACCAGCTTTCCCTTATACATTTTTTTTTTTTTTCCTTTATTATTAAAATACACAATCTGTACCTCGTTGGTACAACAAGAGTATTAGCTAAAATGAATAAAATAACATGAATAGCTTGATAAAAGCAGCCACCCAGTGATGACACTTATAAATTGAGGTTATACATAAGTTTTCTCATAGATACATTTATATATTTTTTTTTTTTTTTTTTTTAGTATTATGATATTAAGTCAGCATATCTCTGCACCAGTTGCGTTTTAATCTCCTAGGAGGATTTCCCGGAATAACAATTGATGAGAGTGTTTTAACTAAAGGATTTGAATGAATTGCAAGCTTGTTATGAAATCTTTTATAATAAGTAGCTGCTTCTTCTTTAATGGTTTTAATTTTTAGGTCTGTGTGGAGAGTATGATTTGAAACATAAGGGGGGGAGTTTGTTAATTTTCTTAATGTTATATTTTGAAAAGTCTGAATACGATTTGTATTTGATTTTTTTGCATTTCCCCACAGTTGGATACCATAGGTCCAAATGGGTTTAATGAGGGATTTATATATTAGTAGTTTAATATTAAGGTTGGTGTGTTTGTTATTGACTAGTAAGGATTTAAGCATACGAAGTCGGAGATTTAGTTGGAGTCTTTTAACACGTGTATGTTGGGCCCATGTGAGTCTACGGTCAAGGGTTAAGCCAAGATACTTAACTGTTGAAGTGGACGGAATTTGTGTACCATAGAGAGTGACTGGCGGGCAGTGTCCTAGCTTGAGGGTAAAAGTAGTGTGGTTAGATTTGGTTTGATTTACCTTAATCCTCCAATTATTGTACCAGGTTTCCATAAGGGAAAGATGATTTTGTAGATTAAGCGAAGCTACAATGGGGTTTTGATTTATAGATATGATAAGTTTATCATCTGCATAGTCTGCCACAATGGTGTTATCGGAGGTTGGTTGATCAGAAGCATATAAGTTATATAGTAATGGAGAAAGGATACCCCCTTGTGGAACACCAGCTCTGATGTTTGCTATGTTAGAGTATGCAGATTTAAAATGGACTTGGAAATAACGATCAGTTAGATATGATTTAAGTAGCGTGAAGTATGTTGGGGGCAGAAAGGTCTTTACCTTGTAAAGCAGCCCTTCATGCCATACACGGTCAAAGGCCTGTTGAATGTCAAGGAATACACAAGAACAATACATTTTTTTTTCAAGTGCGAAAGAAACCGAGTCAACTAGCCTATGTACTTGATGGATTGTTGAATGGTGTGCGCGAAAACCAAATTGATAATTAGGTAATATATTTTTTTCACTAATTATGGTAAGTATACGGTTCAGTATTAGCCTTTCTAGCACTTTTCCGAAGAAAGGTAATAGACTAATTGGTCTATATGACGTTACCAGGTCAGGGGGCTTGTTTGGTTTTGGGAACAGTATGATTTTAGAGAACTTCCATAAAAGTGGAAAGTATGACAATCTGAGTATGGCATTATATATATGTGTTAGTAATACGATTGCGCGTTTAGGAAGGCATCTGGCTACTTCAGCCGTTATTAGATCATAACCCGGAGCCTTCCTAAGAGTGTGCTTTTGAATTGCAAATTTGATATCACTCGGTGAAAAATGTTTAATTGGGGAAGCTAGAGGTAAAGGCATATCAAGACCACTAAGAATCATACCAGAGTTGACAGGTAAAATATCATGGTGAGGTTGAAAAACATTAAAGAGGTGATTTTTAAAAAGTTCTGCTTTCTCTGTGTCAGACACAGTGAGACTACCATCAGATTTTTTGAGAGGTGGCGTGGTTATTTTAAAATGTAGTGCTTGCTTGGACGCTTTCCAAAGGCTACCGTTATTTGTAGATAATTTACTCAGGAAATTTTCGTAGTTAAGATTTTTGATTTTTGCTAAGACTTTTTTAAGATGATTTCCTAAGTGATTGTATATTTGTTTGTGGGAGGGTAAACGAGTACGTTGATAGAGGGCTCTAGCTCTTCTCTTTTCTGAAATTAGGATACGAATATTAATCGGCAGCGAATTAGAGTTGGTTTTATGTACATTTTTACCTGTGTTGGACGCCCAGGCTGCTGATTGAATAATATTCGTTAGGTTATTTACAGCTATATCTATGTCGTCATTTGATTTCAATCTGACATTTAGTTGAAGGTTCTGGTTTACCAGGTCGTGGAATTTGTATCGATCAGTAGTGGTGTGAAATAGTTTTAGTGGTTCCGTATTAATAGAAGGACAGTCGTTAAGTGTGAGAATGACCGACGAGTGATCAGAATCTAAGTCTAGAATATTGTCAATAACATAGTGTACATTGGAAGGGGTTTTTGTTATAAAAATATCTAATATGTCTGGGTTTTTGTGTGGGGATGAAGGCCAATAGGTGGGTCCTGGAGGCGCAAGCACCTTGAATTTTCTTGTATTTACAAAATTAAAGAGAACGTTTCCGCGTGGGTTGTTCACTCTACAGCCCCAACTCTGATGCTTCGCATTATAATCCCCACCTATGATGAAGTTATTGTTTATTGTATTGAAGTAATTTGAAAAGTTCTCATAGGAAACATTATGCTTTGGAGGTGAATAAATTGCTGCAACTGTGATTGGAACATTATTAACATGAATTAGAATAGCACAAGATTGAAAAATATCTTCGCAGACGTTTGGAAGAGATTGATATAAGATTGAATATTTAACAAAAATTGCTGCACCACCATGGGCTGTATTGTCGGGATGATTGGCTTTATGAAGTTTATAACCGGGTATATGTACGTGTGTGTATGAGGTACAGTGCGTTTCTGTAATTAGGGCAATATCAATACGCCTATTATTTAGTACTGATTGAAGTTCTAATATATGATTTTTTAGTCCATTAGCATTGAATAATAAAACAAGTAGAGATTTATTTGTAGCGGTATTAGTCATTTTTTTTATCTAGTAACGAGGAGATTACTTTAGTGAGTAGTGCTATAAGTGGATTTATCAAAGATTTAAAATCCTCTAGAAAAAGAGTCATTGCATTATTAATGTTAGATTCAGAGGAAGGAGAAGGATGTGTTGTGCGTTGACCAGAGGTAGCCTGCGCATATGTCCGAGCATTATTTGGGGGAGCGTCATTTTCTGGGTGGCTAGTTTGTACATTGTATTTCTTAAATCTAGAATTATCCGAGAGAAAAACATTGTTTGGTGAAGGTTTCTTGCGCCGTTGAATTTCTTTATAAACAGAGCATCCTCTATAGCTGGCTGGATGGTTGCCTTGGCAGAGGGCACATTTAGGTGGGGTGTCCCGAGAAATGGTGCAGTCGGATGACTGGTGATAGTCACCGCACCGCACGCAGCGTGATGAGTAGTTACAATAGGATTTCGTGTGACCGTATTCTTGACAATTTAAGCACTGGCTAATTAATTTAGGTTTATAGGGCTCCTCTACTTTGATTTTAGTGTGGAGCATGGAGGTCAGTTTATAAATGTCATTTGATTGAGGGGAAGGTTCCAGGTCAACGAAAAAGAGTGGTAATGGATGCTTGTGCACCTTATGAAGAACATTTGTAACGTTACGTACCTCAAATTCTCGGAGTTCCAATTCAGATTTGATTAGGCTGGGATTAGTTGATGGGTGTAAATTTCTGATCACTACACGTGTGGGTTTGTCTTGTTGCAGTTGAAATGTATGAAATTCGGCATTTTGATCCTTGAGAAAGAGTATAAGTGTTCTATATGCTTCTGGAGTACTAGTTTGGATTTTTAGACGATCCGTAGAGGATTTACAAATAAAGTTTTCAACGCCAAGAATCTCAATAAGACTTGTGCAAAGTTCTGGAAAATCTTGGACTCCTTTTACAAAGATAGGTGGAGGGGATTTGATGTGTGATTCTGTGTTAGTTTGATCTATATTATTAGTGGTATTGGTAGTGTGTTGCATGTCATCATTATTATCTTGTTGGGTGAAAACCTCGAATCTATTTCTAGACGCGAATAATTTTTTTTTAATTGGTTGAGTTGGTGTTTTAGGCGAGTTTAGAGATTCTGAAGTCGAGGAGGTTGAGAGATTTCTTTTATTAGCAGTCTTGACGATCCACTCACCATTTGGTGAGGTGTCTGAGACATTCGATTGAGATGTTGAGTTGTGAGTAGTTTTGTTAATGATTTTAATTGGTGGCACTGTTTTCTTTGGATTATTGCTTTGGTTTTTGTTATTACTCATTATTACGTGAGTATAATATAAACATGCGTGTAAATATATATATATATATATATATATAATTAACTTGTTGCGATTGCGATAGCGAGGATTGAGAGTCGCGATAAGAAACTATAATAAAAGCCAAGGCCGCCGCGGCGACGGCCGAGTTAGTGTACACTGTTATGACCACTAAAATAGAGAATATGGTACACACGAACACATAGGTTGCATTAAAAACATAAGAAATGTTAGGAACAATAGAAAAATAAAATAACTACTATGTAATTAAGACATTTGTGATATTTATTGACAGAGAGTAATAATTAGACAATAATTAAACACAACGGGAGCGAATACGTGCGCGCCGGCTGACTGCTATCGCAGAACTGACCTTATACATTAAAAGTATTATTAATTGATATATTTTTGTATTCTAATATGTACTCCACAAGTTTTAACTATTTTTTTTTCATGCCATCTGCATAAAATGAGAATTTAAAACTGTTAAAATTAATAATCTCTCATCATATCACTTATTAGGTGACTCAAATGCTTTGCAAAAATATACATTATTCTTCTTTTTAAATATCATATTGTAATAAAAATTATTAACAATTATTAATTTGTTAAATGTGAATAATAGTATAATTCCAACATTATTTAAAGCTTACTTATATTTCTAAATATAAAAATACAATCTATACATATAAACAACTATTATTAATTTAATTAAATAACTTTTGAAAGACATAAACATCATACTTAGTATGACACTAAAAACTACAAAATAATAAATTATTTCATACAAATATGTGTAATTAAATTACCAAATAACAAGAAACGAAAAGTGTGACATAGTTAAATAACTAAATAATATGCAAATTGTTTTTGGGTGCAGAGCAAGAAATGTTTAGCAACCTCAATTATGCCAACTCGGAGATATTTAAGAGCCTAATAAAACTTATTTTCTCGTAATAATTAAATATCTAAAGGAAACAAAGTGTCTATTATTAACTATTTCTTATATATCTGTTTAAAACAGCTTCAGTCAACCACAAGAAATAATTGAATATAACTGTACTGAACACAAAATTCTACAATATAAAAACAAAATACTATAAAACTACTAAAATAGTCTAATATCTATATTATATTCGTACTTCAATAATACCTACTTATACTGTGTATTTATTTTTATCTACAAACTAACTAATAAAGTAAACAATACATGTTTTTAATATTTAGTTGAACATTTAGGATTTCATCTGATTGTTTATTTAAATTTAAAGTCAATTTATGTTAATTTATAAATATTATAAGAAAATAAAAAACGATAAAGATAGTAGGGAGTTTAAAAAAGTATTAAGATTAAATTTTTATAATTTCACTTATAGTAACCGAATACAAATTTAACTCGTACAAGTTGAAACAAATAACATTTGTACTAATATATTGATAACGAAGAGATTAAAAAAAAAAAAAAAATTATTTTATTCATTATACTGATTAAATTTGTTTATGAAAATTATTCAATCTATACATTAAGTATAAGGAACATTATATGATAAAAATCATACAATTTGATGTGAGTTAGACTGATTATTAAATAATTTATAATTCATCGAATTCCATTACTAATCGTAAAATTGTTTATTATGTTTAAAAATATAACTACACTCGAGATATTGGCTTAAAATAATATGAAAATATCAAAAAATAATAACTGGTACTAAAGGTACAATTTTATTATTATTAAAAAAGTAACAAAGTTGTTTTAAAAAACAATTAATTAAATTGCAATAAAATTATCTTTTAAGTACGTTTAAAACTATTATATCAATTTTATTTAATACTGCAAAATTAAATTATTTAAATGGTTAAAAAAAGTATCAAATCCAAGAATAAATCCAAGAAGGGATCCAAAAATAAAAAAACCAAGGAACTTAAAAAGATTATTAAAGCCGTTGACACCGTCATACCAATTTCTACTCCTGTAGGTTCAGTTCATTTCGACGAATTTTTAAAAATATGCAGAGAGCCAAAATTAATTCAAACCATAGTTGAACCTGCTGAAATAACAAAAAAAAATAAAACAAAGAAATCTAAGAAAACTAAGAAACCTAAGAAACCTAAGAAATCTAAGAAATCTAAAAAATCTAAGAAATCTAAGAAATCTAAAAAGGTAGGAATTGCTAAGGTGAAAGTAGTCGTAAAACCAGATGATGTTCCTCCATCACCGCAGCCGACATTATTTCCACTGATCAATACTTTATTGCTTCCTTCCAATGACAATGCTATTGACGGAAATAGATTATTCTCAGTAAGTTATACAAAATTCATGAAAATTCATAAAATAAAAATATTACATTATAGGAATTTGTTGTTGGTAAACCTGAAACATTCGTTTTAAAACAATCATCAATTCGAGAAATAACAATAATTGAGCAACAAGCAAATAACACTGTCGATGAAATAAATATCTTAGAAGAAAAAATTAAAACTCTAATGGAGGTAAATACTAAATTTCAACAATATTAATGTATAGTTATTTCCTACAGAGTTTGAGATAATTATTTAATTTTACAGAAACCTAAATTGAAGGAATCCGAAACTATTGAATTGGAGAACCAAAAATTGCTTGTTATGAAGTTATTGAAAGATTTTGAAAACAACTTGGCAAAAATCCGAGATATTTTTAATAATGACAATTTGGAAAACACTATAAATGAAATTGATACTGACGAAGAAAATACCAAATGTCATATAACCGATATAACTGAACCACAGCAGATGGTATGAATGAACTAATTTAATTTTAAAAAAATGACAAATATTTAATTTATTGTTCAAAACCTATAATATTATCATAGAATGTAAATAAATGGTACGAAACCAATGATCTATCATACCTCCTATCACCAAATGCGTCATTTGACAAAGGTGTTACCGTATCGGAGGGCCTATTAGCAATATTTGAAGAATTAAAAGACCAAAAAACATCTACGAAAACTAATGCAGCTCACAATGAAGTGTTCAAAAGACTTAAAAATAAATTCAATATATTATTGCCTCCACCAAATTTGGACGTAAGATTGGATTTAATCATTATATAATCTACTTTTTTTTACAAAACATTTTATTTCTTTGTAGGGAAACAAAAAATATTTGACGTGGGTCGATAAAAAACTTCACAGAGATCATCGAGATATGTTGAATGGTACCAAAAATCTGAAGATATTTCAGTGTTGGAATGAACTAGAACTTAAATATAATATTATCAATGCACTTATGATATCTTTGAAGGACGCTATTAAATCAACATCGCCGGTTTGTTTTAACAACTAATTAAATATTTAATAATAACTACTAAAGATATTAGTTATAAGTGCATTATAATAGTATCATATAATGAATCTAAAAGTATAAGTACATTACACCATGATTTATTAAGGTAGGTAATTAAATTATTATATTAACAATCGGGTAAATCAATATGCTACATACTACGTCATAGTATACTAAAAATTAATTTCATTAATATTGACGTCTTTTCAAATGATAAATCATTGCATTTAAATGGTTCTATAATATAAATAGCTTAAAATTAGTTAAATATTTTAAAAATTTCACTAATTATTGTAAGTACATATAAAAATGTATAATTAAGGTAAAAGTGGAAAGTTCAAATTTTTTATACGAAGAATTACATAAGTATACAATGTTATCAAAACATAACAATATTCGTGTTTATCCAAAATTATTTATAATTTTTTCAGATTATTCATATTTTTTATCATTTTTACACGTACAATTCTAAAATGACACTTATCGCATAAAAATGTATTACAATGTTGCATCAAAACCAACTACCAACTTAATTAATAACCGTAATATATTACTCTGAATTATTTCTTTATAATATATTTATATTATATAATATAAATACAATATAATCTCCTCTATGATTTTCAACATTTCGTTTGAAGATGACAATTACCTACTCACATATTAATACTAAACGTATATACGTATATTTTGATGAAAGTTAAAAAAAGGGTATATACTATAACATAAAATATGATATGATGATCAATAAAATAAATTATTTCATACCAATAATATAATTTAATAAAATAGTAGTTTTATTTGAAACAGCCTTGAGTTTTTCTATTAACGCGTACCTTTGTCTAAAATTATAAGATACTTAATATTAACAGTTTTATTATGCAAGTAATACCACGAAATCACAATTTGCGGTTGATCAGAGTATTTTGGTACAAGCATTGGATGAATTCAAACGAAAGACAAGGGATACATTTTTACGTGCTGGTTTAGAGAAGTATTGGAAAATAAATCCTGAATCTATAAGGCTTGGGTCCAGACCATGTTTTGATGTTACGATCTGTCAAAAAAACTCGGTCGTCGAGAATATTGTTCCATTAGATAGACGGACATTTTCATTTTTACAAAATAATTCGATCACAATGAACAACGAAAATTGTAAAGGTAATTTATATAAATAAGTAATCATACCACTTATAGATATTATACAGAGTAAGATACACCAAACAATCGTATTCCCCTTTTCTTCTTTCAATGATACAGTTGTTCAAAATCTGTTTTTGTTTTTTTTAATGTTCACTATACTTAAAAAGTTTATATTTAAACCCTTGAATTTACATTTGTTTAGGGTTATACTATAGTGATTTAAACTTCAATTTTTCAAATGATAACTCTCCTTTTCAACCATACATTTTATTGACAAGAATATATATTTTTTAGAATATTTTGACATGTTAAACATAAAATTCTAACAAGTATTTTTTGAATTATTTAACTTTATTGAGTAAGTACTTATAGGTCTATGATAATGGGTTTGAAAGATATTATAGGGATTTTAATGATTTTAAAATGTTTATAATTAATACCAACATTAATCACTTGAAAAAATGACTCAGGTATAAGGTATAATAAATATTAGATCTAATATTATGTATATTTTATATTTTTTTAAAACAGTACACATTTTAAAATACTACCATCCTTAGTATGTATACATTTTAATAACTAAGGAACTACTCATTTAAATTTTTTGGACATTTTCAAAAAAAATATATACCCTCTAACACTTTACAGTAAAAAGATCTGGAGGTTCTCATTTTAAAAACACAAATTTGTATCACAACACAACCTTCTTTAAGAATTACAAAGAATAATCTGATGATTATGAAAATATGGTTTTAAGGATATTTAAAATCAGAATTTGAATAAATTAATTTTTAAATAAAAAGGTGGAGTGGGTAACTTGGTGTATGACCAATGGTCATTGACCATGTATACCTAATATGTTGTATATACATAAATTTATATGCATTTTCAAGAGTGTAATTTATATTTTTTAGTGACCGAATTTTTAGAATTTACCAAATAAATTTAATTATTATAGATTATAATGTCTATATTATGGAATTGAATATATGTTATAAGCATGTAAATTAACTTTATTCTAACAATTGCAATTTATTAATGAGTAAATCTGATTAGTGTATGCTCGTATATAAATACGTGTTCTAGCTTATAATGAGTTGTAAAATTATATACATATATAATATATTAAAATATTTAAATTATTTTTACAGACACAATAAAACCATCAAATTCAAAAACCAGTGAAATCGAAGTCGGTAATACCCACTATAACTAATTTATAAACAGATAAAATTTTAATAAACATATTATCTATATATTTTAATAAACTACCAATTTAAGAAATATTGACATTAACGCTTTAAAGTTAGAAGCATAAGATGACATATCAACTATATT
Source organism: Schizaphis graminum (assembly GCA_020882235.1). Taxonomy (NCBI): domain Eukaryota; kingdom Metazoa; phylum Arthropoda; class Insecta; order Hemiptera; family Aphididae; genus Schizaphis; species Schizaphis graminum. Next base: position 44,102,042 of record CM037034.1, read on the forward strand.
AACATAAATATAATGATATAATATAAAATGTATTTTAGAATGTTCAATTGATATTATTCGAAACCCTTTTCCTTAATAATTCCAGATTATATAATTTTTTACGAACCATATAATAGGTGTTTTGTATTTTATTTGAATACAATGATAACTCGTTTTATAATTTATGAATTATTTTATTTGTACCTCTAAAGGGGAGGGGGGTTTGAATAATATCACTTATACACCTAAAATATATTATAATATTTCTAACTTAAAAAATTAATTTGAGTATTTATTTTCTAATAAAGATAATTTAATATATGCATATATTTATAAATTTTATTTTCAATTTTCAACATTCGTTGTGAGCGGATTACATTGTAAAAATAAAAATATCCGTTCATCAAATGAAACAAATTTTTTATAGTTGTATTTCGTTTGACGGATTGTCAAAAAAACATTGTCCGGATTAGATCCAGTCTTATTCTATTCAGGATTTATTTTCCAATAATCCTCTGACTAGCGTGTAACAATGTATTTCACGTTTTTCATTTGAATTCTTGAATGCCTGTAACAATATTTTTGTTAACCACATAATATAAAATATTGGTATGTAATAAATGAATAATTTTTATATTACATTATATAATTTTTTATTTTAAAATAAAAAAAAATCATAAATTATACGTTATTATCATTATAAATCATCAAAATTAAGTGTATGAACTATAAAATAAATACAAGATTGTATGTTTAAAGTAACTTTTTAACAAACCTAGAACAAACCGTAGAATGTTTAAGAAAATCAACTCTAATATAAATGTGAATTTTTATTTATCATCAATAATTATATATTTTAAGCGCAATATTTTCTTTTGTTTAAAATATTATATTTTTTTATCGATATACAAAACGACGTTAAACTTAATAACATATTTAAGTTGTGTTAGAAGTTTATCATTCCATTATGAAGTAATTTTTTTCAAACTGAATAAAATGTCATTACAATATTATAACATAAACCTATAATTTTAACTGATGTGATTTATGTATAAGTTATAAGATCCTAAGATTATTCAATTTTTCAATATTAGTTTTAATTATTATGAAATTTAGAACTTTTTTTTATTGTAATCGTAATGTAACCAATATTTCATTTATTTCATAATTATAATATTATAAAATACTTTAACGGTGTTTGTTTTTTATAAAATATGAAATTTTTTGATTCTATTCAAAACTAAAACAACAGTAGGTACCTATTAATTACTATATTACTATGCAATAGATTTAACAAAGCGTCGCAAAAAATTCAAAGGCATATGTACTTATGTGTATGAACGTCGTATCAAAAAATCAATGGTATACCTAACTATATTAAATAAATTTGTTTATTATTTCGTATCTGTTTTTCCACTCGACTAAATTATTCGTATATCCGTTGTCATTTCCATTTCACATACACGCGAACAAGCATATTTCAATATCTTCGATGAAACCAAAACATCACAGAACAAAATGAACTCGTATTCGTTTTGTGGTTCTTTGGAGTGATATAAAATGACACGATTTTTATGTTTGCTATAATATTATGTGCATATTCAATATATTATAATACTATCTTTTGTCACGTTTTTTATAATCTAGGCTAGTGGTTCCAAACCATTTTATATCCTCATACCACTTGGCACTTGACTTAATAACCTTTTTATTTTTACTTATCAACAAATAAAATTACAGTAGTTTACATAATACGAGTATATAGCGGTAAAACCATTCGGAATCGACAGGGAAAATATCGCAGTGTGACCCTTACATAGGTAAATTTATATTTAGGTAAATTTTTATAAAAAAATTTTTTAGTTATCAAAAATTTATTTGCGTACCACTGGTTGGAAACCGCTGATCTAAACTATAAACTATACTGTTTTATTATTTTATTAATGAATTTAAACTTCGACCTCTCGCATCTGTGGTATCTTTGTTTATATCTGATAATATCAACATTATTATTAATAATTTAATAATGTAATGCGTAACATTCGAGGTTTTTTTACTGTATCAAATAAGAGTTTTCTAAATTTACAATTTTTTTTTTAAGGATATAAATAAATAATACTAGTATATATATAAATAATTCAAGTGCTATATTGTTTTATTAAGAATTATTACCTATTTGTTTTCACAAAATATATAATATGTAAATTTATTTTATTTTTTTGAAAACTTCATATTATATAATTTATGTTATATATTTTAGTTAAGGTCAAATAGTCCAATTGTAATGCATAATTCAATTACAAATTGACAGTAAACAAAATAATAAATTAGTATTATTAAGAAAATTATATTATCGTAAAGTGATTTTTTTCACGCTTCAACGACTATCCTTGAATATTTAAGTAAATTAAAAACTTGGAACATTTAAGAGCGGGCTTCTTAAAAACATTTTAAATGTTTATTGTCAAATGATAATAATTAACTATATTAGTTCAATATTCTACATCAAAAAGTTTTAAAAGGAAACTATTTTCCCTTTAAATATAAAATTAAAAACTTAAATTGAATTTAAATAGTAAAACTCAATGAAACGCAAAAATTTTTTTCTAATTTAAGTAAAATTGATGACACGCTTCACCCTTGGAAATACACTACGTCCATAATAATTTTTAATGCCCTTATAAAATATTACATAAAATGGAAACGGCGTATTGTATAGGCAATATAGGTACATCATTGCATAGAAATATTCAATCTACTTTGCTACTCAACACAGAATATAATATTTTTCTATTATGTTTATTTCTGTGTTAGTAGTTATAAAAAACATTATAAAGACATTGCTTTTAAATAACTATAAAAAAAAATTAAAAAAGGTAACATTTGGATCAGCAATTCAATAACTCTAAATTCTACCTATGAATGTGTCCCAAAATACGTAGATTTTCGATGGATGATTATTCTCAACTAGATAATTTATTTTCTGGAATATATTGGAAAACATTATCATTTAAACTATTGATTTTGTTATTTTCGATATTATTAATTTTTTTCCCGTGTGGGATTATCAGTGTGTTATAACTGTATCAACCAATAATAATTGGAAATGTTGAAATGTATACGTTTAAGAATGATAATAGCATTCTGTACATTTTTTACCAATACGATTGATTGAAAAAATATTATTCGTCTTAATATTATGATTAAGTGGTATTGTAGATATTATTAATTTACTTAATTAATGTTTAACGGTCGTAATTAGTATAAGTAATCAAATCAAATAGTTTAAAATTACAAATTAAATACATGAAATTTATATAATAAAGATGAATATCAATGAATTAATAATTATGTGTATCATAATATCATATACGGATACGTAAACTTAAATGTGTGAAAAATATGGAGTAGGTTACCTAAACAAAGAAACACATAAATCTGTTATTTTATTTTAATGAAATTCACATTGTGTATATATTCATTGCTGCACAACATGAAAAAAATGCTAATACAATATAATATAATATTTATAACTTACTACTCTCACAAATCAGTAAAGTGGTTTTTTTCTTTTTTATTAATTTGCAATCCCGTTAAATATAATTTTCATAATGTACTAAATATACAACTTCAGGATGCACTAGTCGAGCAATATTTAGAAAATATTTTGTAGTAGATAATAATAAATAGACGTGCAGTTAAACAAGAATATGGTCTATAGAAAATAGAATGTATTACAAAAATATAATATTATATGAACCAATCGACACACAGTAGGTTAACGGACAACTGACTTTCATCACTAAAATATTATTTTTATATTTTTATTATTATATAGTATATACAGTACATATACATTATTATGGATAAAATATTTTTAACTGTGTTTTCGTCAAATACAGTTCGAGAAAAGTACATATTATAGCATTTCTAACTCGGTCGGACCAATCGTCTTTTGTGGGGTCGCGCTACGGACGTTGCCATCAGAGTATTATTGTTCATTACTTAATTCTTTCCTTCTCCCAATTAACATGGCGAATGCAACAACTCGAAATATAATATTATAAATAATACGAAATTGTTTTCATCGGTGCGTGTTTATCATTTTATCGTCTATTCTGTCGTTGGATGTTTACACGACCGCCGCGACGCGTTCTCCGCCACCAGTCACTAGCGGATATTAGCGCTCCGTTTTGCCACCATTCAGTCCGCGCGGTACGCCAAGCCAAGCGCCACTGCTGCGACTATACAGCAGTCTCCCAAAACTTGAAACGTTTATAAGACTGACAGACAACAACGGCGACGGTGGTGACGACGTAATGCGCGCGTAATCTTTAATTTGTCGTCGACAATCGTACCGCTATATTTTATAGGAAAAAATAAAAAATCGTTTACGACGTTATTCTTTGACCGGTCAGTCGTCACTGGTCGGTTAGTCGCTAATATACGTTTTGTCTCACGCCGTTATCTCGATAATTATATTAATAATAATCATCATATTAGGTATATCAACCATTGAAACAATTATTAATTGCTTTATGACAGTATCGATTTCGATTTAAATATTATTCGTATTTATGTGAATTGTTCCAATACTTGCGACTTCACTGTCCAACGACGACAATTTGTGAGTACCTATGTGTATATTTTTTTTTTGTGTGTGTAATAATAATAAGGTTAGTATAACAATAGCTCATTTTTGTGCTATTGTATACGATGGAACTTTTTGCTGTGCAGTATAGTTTTCCGTTTCCTTCTACAAATTAGTATAATAATAATGTATTAAAATTATCAATAATAACGTTTCATTATTTTCTAAAATACAAATGTATTTCTGTAATGTTAACTTGCATAAGAAAATAATACATATAATTTACATTATCAAGTACTTATTTTTAATCTCATTAACTTCATTTAAAATTAAAATATAGTCAAGATAAGAAAACTGACATTAACATTATTACTATAGATAAAAATCTCATATTTCAATCTGTTACTGCACCTAAGACGTGATTGATTTTTTTACTCAAAATTGAACCTGAGATGTAAACCAAATACCAAACAAAATTTATTTTTGTAATGCTAAATAGAGAAATAAAATATCAGTAAAATGTCCACTTAATGATAATAAATAATAAAATCTAATTTTTCAAAATTTGAGTATTCTAGATAATTTAAATTATTTATACAATGAATTTTCACTGTCAACGTTGTAAAATTGAATATTGTAATTTTTACTCAGTTTTAATACACCTTTTATGATTTGGATTTAGAGTAAAGTTTCTATTAATGTGGTACCAACACTATCAACAATGATCAAATTTCTGTGGAATGAATGCGACAAAAAAGGGGTTAAAATATTTCAAGATACGAACAATTGAATGTGATTATAGTATTAAACTTTTTCTCGATATACAATATACTTATCCAGATATAAGATTTTATCAAAACATATACGACATAACTATACTCATTCATTTTACATCCAATTAATATCTTTGTAATGTATATTTTGATATATAATCATTAATCACGTATAACATGTTCCACCTCATTGCAGTAATGACAGCAAACTTGCTTTTAATCTTGCACAATTGTGGCATAGCTAACATGGATTATACACATTGTCAAATTGACTTCTATTTACAAGAGCTTACAACAGAGAATCATATAAGAAAGTTAACTTAATAACAATAGCTACATTATTATCATATAATAATATTATGATAGCTGATATATTATTATTTAAGGTTTCAGTGGCACAAGTAAATTTCCAGCAATGGTTCACAATCACTTCGCTGTAATAATATTCACTTTCTCGTCTTAATTATCCAAATTATTAACTAATAGTAACCAAATTTGCAAGTTAATTATATATTAAAAACTTCAAAATTCTTTGTATACAAATTGTTAAAATTTAAAATAAATAGGCGCAGTTGCATTAGAAAACTTAGTGACGTGGTTTTTATTATTTTTTTATTTCAAATATTCCTCAACGACTTGACTATTGGCTGACAATAATTTGTTTTTCTAATAATAATAATAATACTTAAATCATAATAAGGTATGAATGATTGTTAAGGTTTAGTTTTACATGTTATATTTTTTCAATAATCGGACTTTTATAATAATAAAACATTAAAAATTTAAAAATTTAAAAATGTATAAATATAAAAAAAAAGTATAAGAGTTAATTACCTAATTAACAAACTTCGTAATGAGTTGTAACTCATTATGATATGACGTACTTAATATAATGCTTATTAACTATAAATTATAATAGCGAAATAATATTGAGATATTAATCAGCTCATGGAGTATTATAGCTGTTATTATATAATTTATTATGATATAAGAAAGAGTATTGAAAAGTTTTTTCATTTAAATTACTAGGTAGAATTACTTAATTTGAAAGTAAAAATATTTAATAGTTATTTGAACATTTTTTTGATTATTATAATGAAAAATTAAAAATATTGTCTTCAATCGTTTGAACTTTTCACTTTGGGGAATACAGTTATCCCTATTCCCATCTATAGGTACCATTACTATATAATTACGTATATAACCACAATGAAATAATCGCTGGTTAAGTTATTTTTTCCTAAATTATAATAGTATACCTACATAACTTTGTAGCCTTATAGTATTTTATTTTATCATAAAATACTTTGAATACAATATAAATTAAAATAAATAATAATACAAGCATAAAAAAATAATTACACTAAAATGTATTCTTTAAAATATTACATTAAGTTAATAACTATTACTTATAAGTAGCTATGGCACGGATGTTGTTGCATTTGTAACTTGTTTCTACTTTTTCAATTAATTACTAAGTAAGTTTAAAATGCGTATCATGAAAATACGAACTAAAATCTAAAAGTTTTAAGTGACATTTTCTGCAATTTTTGGATATTTATTGCAATTTTGTAGAATTTACTCATTTTTTTAAGTTTTTTTACAATATAATTTTACCTTTTTAATACTTTTTAAACGGTTTTATGAAAAAAATCATGAAATAAAATTGTCAAATTGCTTTGATTCTAAAGTATACATATAATGTATTGATGTATATTGCAGTTTAAATGACTTATTGTCTATTGATATATATATATATATATATATATATATATCGTTTAAACGATAGTTTGATTAATTTTAGAACCGTATTGATTTCGTTATACCGCGATTTTCGTGTTTGCAATGCGTACAGATAAGATTATACATTTAACACATAAATAATTTACGGTTCAATGCAATAATATTTTTTAAGTAATACATATATTATTTATAATTTTTTTACTAACGAGTCAGTGATATATAAAATATACAATAAATTAATGAATTATAACAAAACGTTATTTTTAATATTTTGAGTGCAATACTGTAATCAAATTTACTATTTTTTTAGTATTACAACATCCATGCCTTACTTATAGGTATTTATATATAGTAATTACAATGCAAGGGTATAGGCATATATAACATATTATAAGTATAACAACCATAATAATAATTAAGATAGTATCCGTGAGTAATAACTAATAAACTAATAAGACATTTCGTGTAAAATATGTCGTTAATGTCGTACGAAAACGAATAATATTGGTCAGTAGATGGGCAAAAAAGATTAAGTCAAAAATACTACTTTAATAAATTAAAAAAAAAAAACATTTAAAGATTCAAAAGTAGTGTTAACTATTATTTTAATCATTTCTTTGAATGATCCGTTAAACGTGGATTTATTTTAAATCGAAAAAATCAAAATATTTTCGAAATTTATTATAATATGACGTTTTCATTAAAAATGTTATTTTACTTATTCCCTTTTAAATATAACTTATCAGTTATTATTATTGAACTAAGTTAATTTATATATGTTTTCTTTAACTCACAATATTATTATATTTTTTTAATAAATGTGTTGTAAGGAAATTAATTATCCCTTGATCTTTTTTTATGGCATTTAATAAACCATAAGTGATATAATTGCACAAATTTGTCATAACTTATAACCAACAACTTTAGTAAAATATTTTTTTTTACTTTTACTTTTTTATTACACCATGTAAGTGGGAGAATAAAAAACTGTACAGTGAGCATTGGATTAATTGTGGGTGGATGTTAAGACCTTTCATTAAAGGCACTTTGGCGTGGGTAAGTTGACTTTTTTTAAATGAATAATATGACAGTCTCGTCAATTCTTTTATTTAATAATGTTTATTTTTAATTAAATTGGTAAATTGTAATAAAAATAATAATAACACAACAATGAATAATAAATTATTGTTAATTATTTAAATAATAGGATAAAAATAGTATCAATTTTTAAAATTTATCTTAGCAAATAATAATAATAATAATTTCTAATTATAAACATCAGTTATGTAAATTATTTAAGTTATCGTAAGTAATATTATTTAATAAAAGTTTTATGAACGTTTCTATATAATTTTTATACTATTATTAAGTATAATAATTTTTAATGAGAAATACCTAATCTGAACTCGTAAAAACAAGTGTGTTTCATACCTTACAAAATTCGTTAAATAAATATCAAGAATATGAAATTAAATCTGGTGGGTTTATAGACAGTATCAGTGTAAAACTAGACCACAATATTTTTTAAAATTGAATTGTAAAATTTAATGTACCTAATATAGTTACCGATAAATAATAATAAAAATGTGCTTACCAAGCTAATAATAAAATATATAGGTAACTTGAAATGCCTAGTAACCGTAGTTTACAATTTTAAAATAAATTTGAATGATAATTATTAATTATTATTATTATTATTATTTTATTATTATTATTATTATTATTATTATTATTATTATTATTTATTATTATTAATTGTATCATATAAATTTTATTTTATTAAAAAAAATTGGCCCTTTATTACCGGTTATCTTATAACCTAAAGAGTATTAAACATTGATCCATGATATTATTATCTAGTCTATATAATTATTTTTAGACGTTTTAGTATAATTTCTCACATTTATTAGACATTATCATAATAATAAGCACTAGAAAATAATATCAATTCCTAAATAAAACAAGTCATTTTGTTATTACCTAAACATTCATAATAATTTCATGGATACATTTATATCTTATATTTCTAGATTATTATTAAGTATATTTATCACAGACTCAACAATTTAAATAAATATTTAAAAAATGCATAAGTGAAATAATTGCTGTAATAAAAATAGAGCTGAATAATATAACAACCATTAATATAGGTATTATAATATAACATAGAAATAAAAAATAAATAATTTATCATATTTACAATTTTGTAACAAGCATAATAAAAATAATTAGTAAACATATTTACCATCTGATGTTTTAATAAAATTAAAACAAAAAGCGTGTTTTATATTTTAAACAAAAAATATAGACTTTATAATATTTAAAACTTCTAAAAGAACTATACATTTTGAGTTTTGATCCATACAAGTATGGTATATTATATATTTGTATGATAAATAGACTTATTATACAATAATAAGTAAGTTAAAATAAGTATAATTTAATATATCTTATATTTTTGTGTCGTTTTACATTATTTGTATATTGTATTACTATGTATTTGTGTAAGAAAAAATAAAAAAAAGTAAAAAGGATTAATGTATAGCTTAACGGTCTTAACTTTGACTCAACTTAACAAATTCAAGTTAATTGTTTTCACATTAACTCGTTTATCTTTGAATATATTTGGGGTAGCCTAAAATCTTTTCTATTTTTTTTTTTTAATCCATTTAAAGGTACATTTTTTTAAAATATTCAAATTTAACATGACGAGCATTAAAAAATGCACATAGAAAGAGTTTCACCACTCACACTCAAAGGAGGAGAATTAAAATGCAGAAGTTTTACTACTTGTATATTAAAATCTAATGTGTTATCTAAATCTAATAATATGAAAATAACGATTCATATTTCATAAAACCATATCATAATAATAGCCGATCATATTTTAATTTGTATACAATACTATATAGAAATATCTTACTACTACATTATTACTACTACAGACATTCATTCAAAAGAACTATATCGTCGAAAGGAAAAACAATATTAAAATAGCTATAAACCCATACATGCAATTTAATATAATTTAATTCTTCTATAAGGATCCAACACCGGCATTTAACTTATATTTTTTAAGAATATAACAGCTAAAGCATTATAGTATTGAAATATTAAAAAAAATCTAGTTTAAAGAACTTAAATGTGATTCCCTCCATCACCGCCCTCCTTTAACTTGTCCCAACACGATTAGGTAGTCAATATTACAGCCTTAAAAGTGATAATTATATGTATTATATAGTAGGTACTCATATTTTATTAATATTGTAATATTATTTATTATATTATATTATGGTATTATACACAGTTATTTTTGACAGTCTTTTTGTGATCTTCATAATAAATAGAACGTTACCAGTACCTTTTTACACTAAACTTACCATAAGTCATTTAAGTTCACTTTTTAGTCCGTTTGAATAAATAGGTACTCTTTTTAGCTTTAAATCGCTGTAGGTCATTCGATCTTGATTTGTATATATTAGTCTGTTTAAACGTAAACTTTAACTGTTTCGTATAAACGAAAATCATATTATAGAGAAAAAAGCAATTGTTCGATATATTTTCACTCATTTCCGAGTGTATCAATATTATAAACAAAATTTTTTTTTCATTTTCGATAAAACAGTTGTTAATTAAATTCTTTTTATTCAATTTATTCAATTTAATTTTGGTATTTATTAATTAAATGCTAATTAATTGATAATATTATTTTATTTTAACAACATTAAATTAAACATTTTCTGATTTTCTCGTTACTTAATAAGTAAATAATTCACATGTTCATCACAAACTTAATAAATACTTATCAACAAAAAAAACTGTAACAACAGTTGATATAATTAAACTAAACTAAATATATTTATATATGTATATATATATATGTACGCAAGTATATACACTTGTATTATATAAATAATGCAATTTAATGATAAACGTTCGAGTTGTTAAAGAAATTAAAGGATATAAATGTTCGATGTATAAATATAATATAAATTATAAAGTCATTATAGTGATAACTGATAATATTTCTGAATTAAATAATATTATATTGGTATTAACAATAATATACCTAATAATAGTGAATTAACGAAATAATGTTTTTTTATATTTTTTAAATTTAAGACGTATTATTATGTTTTTAATGCCTACCAATTTCTCAATGGAATAATAATACTATTTTTATTCTATAATATTCTATATAATCTCTACTAACAACTACAACTAAATAAAAAAAGGTTGTTGAAACCTTGTGCGGCTCCCTGAATACATGGTTTTGTATTTTTTTGAAAAAATAGCTCTTTCCTATGGAAAGGCTCCCGACCTCTGATATATGACATTTGTGTGGGGATGAGAGTTGCAATTATATATGACCAAATTGTTAGGGGACTGTGGACTGTGGTACTCATGTTATATTTGTTAATCTATATACAAATAATTGTATATGTATAAAAATGTACCATACATACATATTTACTAAGTTTATAAAATAAAAAGGGGCTTCTTACAAATTAAATTTAACATTAATTAATAATAACTATATATAGTTCCAGTGGCGTCATTTGAGGTGGGGCAACTTTGGCATTTTCCCTATTCTAACATTTACATTAACCTTAAATCGGCACATTTAAAAATTGTAAGAAGTATTATTTTTAATTACTAAAGCCATATTTATTGTTAATTTTTTTGTTGTATTTTTAAAGAAGTACATTATATATTATTAATCAAGATGTTTAGTATTTACATTATGTGACTGTAAATACTGCTAACTACTTGTAAATCAGTATTTTAAGGTACCTATTAAACCTATTTATTATTTATTTACACATTACTCAATAATTCTATTTGACTTTCTAAGTCTAATAAATATTTGACAAAATGGTTTATATTTAATACTTCAAGATTCTGTGTGATATTCATATACCTGAAAATTTATCCCCCCTTGCCTACTATGGCACTATCTTATGTGAATCTAGGTGGAAAAAATTTTGAGTCGGCAAATCAGTGTGTAGTTGCCCTAGTCAAACAAAAACTGAAATAACGCTACTGTATAGTTCTATAGATACTTATTATAACTTTCATTTTTTTGTTACAAAAACTGTCTGTCTTTTAATTATAATTAGATTCCAATGTAATGTCGTCATTATTTGATAAATTGATAACACACATCATGCAATACCAAAATCTTATTTGGTCAAATATGGGTAAATTAAATTTATCCAATTTTTTGTAACATTGAAGAAAATAGTTTTTGAGTCTTGGTACCATTATATATTTAGATTTTCGATGAAAATATTTGAGGAGGAGCTTAGCCATAACAATAAAATAATGTATACAAAAAAATAGAAACATTTAAAAAATTGAATTAACGTAATAAAATATACGAGGACAACCAAACTGAACATAAAATTATGTGAAAATATTCACTTTACAAAAACAAATAATATAAAAGTATAGTCGCGTATTCAGTGGTTTGTTAGGTAGTTAATAGTTCATCCTCCTTCCGAAAAATATGAAAAATGTGTTGGACCATCTTTAATAACTGATATACAAAATGTATAAATATATATATGATAAATAATAATAAATATATAAAATATGAATATATTAATTGCAAAATATATATACACCAATACAACCTAAATGATTTACAATTTATAAATATTATTTTATATTAGATAATTTAATATACCTACTTTTTTTATAACGAATGTAGTTTGTAAGTAACATCATAAAACATACGAACCTATATAATATATTGTATACGCTAAGCATTTCCCAAATCTTCTTCGGGGCACCTCTTCCGCCGTTTTCACTCCAAAAAATTCTAGACAACAAGGCTGAACAAAATGTATTATAAATTATGAATATATAGTGATGTTTGTACACGAGATATAATAATATATTATATTATTATGTGCGAGTATATATATTGTACACCTACAATCTATACCTATATAAAACATATTTTATTATTATTATGATTACACCGAGATAATATTATGTTCATTATATTATTTTGTAACTCCACACTGTGTTACAGTATACTTGGTAAACCTATGTTAAACGGTTATGGGAAACGTATTGAAATTATAATAAATAATAATATGCATACGAGTTATGCAAGTACACGTCTCGTACTCTCGTTATAATAATAATAATAATATTATTATTGTCATGAGCTCAATTTTTTTTTTATTCGCTCGCATCGCACATCGTGAATCGAGGCCAGCCGGCTGGTATCCTGTTGCCTGGGCACGAGCAATTCGGTTGCGTGTGGCGTGCGTCCGCGGATGCGTCTGCGTCGAGCTCATGATCCCCTGATTAGCCAGACGCGCCGGGCAAAAATTTATTCGCCGAAATCAATTAATACTGTATATTATTACTATTATTAATATTTGCCGACCCATTTCGGCGGGCGTCAGCGTCTGACGGTGACGACTGACGAGTGCGTTTTGTAGTCCAAGCGGACGACGACCAACAACAACGACAATTATTATACAGCAACAACAATAATAATGATTATTACGTGCCCGTCATTGGCCGTCAACGACGTCAACGACACAAAACTAACGAAATTCGGGGGAACTCGGTACCAGGACCACAGAAAGTGTAGAGCGTCGCCGCCGCTGCCAAAACCGCAAGTTCCCGCGTTGCACGGTTCGCGGACGCAATGAGAGATTTCGCGATTTCGAGTCCTGCAATCAAAATAATATATTAATAACAATAATTTATATGAAATTAATTAACATTTTCGAAGGAACCAAGCGCACATTATCGGCCTCTGGTTTAATACCCTTACTAGGCAAGGCTAGGTACATATTAGTATTAGCTTTAATCAAAATACACAAAAATTAATGTCGGCATTTCTAGAAATGTAGAATGAATTCCAATCAGTCTAAAATAAACAAATCACCGACGGGGGTTGAACTCTAAGTTAAAACATATTTTATGTTCCCGGATGTTGAGAAATTATAGAGCAATATATTTGTATAGCTCGGACTGAGGAACCTAAGGCTAGTGAATATTTTACGCGTAATGATACAGCTGCATTCACGCTGGTTTTAGATATTTCCGATTTAAACGCCGTGTTCCGAAGCACAAAATAACGTAAATGATACTTTGAAAAATATTAAACATTTATACAATGATTCCATATTATTATATTATTATATACCGTATTATGTACTATGTAGTATAAATACTTAGTGCGCCTTTTGTTTTCTAAACAAAATTTATCGTGGCTAGTAATTTATTTCCGATTTTATGTTTTTTTATTATATCTATATACTAGACGATTTTCCGGATTAAAGTATAACCATCATTCAGCTATCGCATATTTTTTACTTAGGCCATGTAAAATAATTTAATAATATGGGTTCTGTATTTGTACAGAGAAACAATATGTTTACGCTCGTAAACCAAAAAAATAAGCTAGTATAATTTACCAACACGACGACGGTATATATTATTTAATGACTTAAAATATAACTATTTATTTTAATTTAAAGTATGATTCTATTATTCAAACACAGATTATCACCATGATCAATGAAAAAATGTTTGGTCACATAAAATATTGCCTCACAAATTAACCAATAGAAATTCGTTTACATAAATACATATACATTCATCGCTCCATGTAATCACAAACTAAAATATTATGAATATTATATTATATTTATACAGCAAGTCCAAAAAAAAATAAGATAGTTACAAGTTACAAATAAATTATGAGCTTTATTGGTATTTAATTAACACAATTTTTATAAAAGTTTTTAACTATAATACAATAAAATTAATAATTGATATTTTACTCCATAAATAAACGTTTTTATATATAGGTACACATAATATATATTTCATATATTCTCCGTTTTAATGTCTATTGGTTATTATTAACCGATTCGATACCCCGATTTTCTGTTTTTGTCTAATGCACGCGCGACTTAGGATTTTAGACGGATCCTTTGTCAATCATAAATGCATACCAATTGATCTTATGAAGCGATACGAATTCTGAAAACAGATTTGAATTTATCGTCAAGTCTATTTGGAATCCACTTTCTCACATTTTTTATATTTTCCTCCAATTTTTTTTTAAATTTATGTTAAAAAAGCTGCAGTTACTCTAGAGTAATTAAAAATTGCCGTATTTCAATTTTTGGAGAAGTTAAAATCAAAAAGTAAAAAATCTGGGAAAGTCAATTTCAAGTAAACTCATCTGTTTTTAGAACTCTTATTGCTTCATTGGATCAATTGATATGATTGGAAAAAGATCCGTCTAAAATCCTATGTTACGCGTGCGTTAGACAAAAACAGAACATCACGGTATCGAATGCCTTTAAGTATAAAATAAAAAAATATGATATACAAGATACTATGCCGTTTTTTATACATTGCTGGTAAGGTGGTAACATATAATGTATACATATTATTTTAATATTATACGTATATGTGGTTATACTATAATGGTTAAATAAAAATGTATAATATTTATAAAAATAAATAATTTTAATAACTAACAATGGCATATATATGATATTATAATTTGATAAGTGTAGGTAGGTTTATACCTTTGTGAATTTAAATGTGTACTGTGTACATAATAACTTATATATATAGAATAGTGTGCAACTATATACATATTTGTATATATATAATATATAGCCTATAAATATATATATATTTCAATCTTTTTTTTTTTTTCTGAAAAATAAACAATTTATGCATCACTAACATTTGACTGCATTGAAAAAAATGTATTTTCAAAAGTTATAGTTAACGTTTATAGATTATAAATTATTAAAATGTATATTTCTGTCGTAAGTTAATTAATAATTTATTATATTTGATTAATTTGATTACTTTAAATACTTTACAAAAATGTAGTTCAATACGACCATGAGTGTTTCATTCAAATTATTATTCCTCTTTCAAAAAAAAAAAAAAAAAGCGGGTAAGTGAGTATCGTTCTGCTGTACATTAGGGGGTGGGGTGGACCTCGGACTATGGTAGGTTAAATTTGAATGCAATGATAGGTATCATTGTATACGAAAAACGATTCTGAACGGAGATGATTTGTCAGTCTGGGATATATTATATTTAAATATTGTCATATATTATATTTTGAAAAAAATTCACAAATTCAAACACTTAAGTAAAAGCTTCAAGATCTTACGTTTGATAATTTTTTAAAAATAACAAAAATCGAAAATTATTTATTATTAAAACGTAATTTTACACGTGTATTTTTGATTTAAAATTAAAATTAAAACTTTAAACACTCATAAAATTTTTTAAATTGAATAATCCACAAACTTTTTTATAATTATTCTAAGCTTAACTTATGGACAGCATAATATTAAATTTTCAATTCTTAGCTTTTGATAGAAAAATATTTATAAATTTTTAACTACCAAATAGTGAAAATATTCATGATTTTGACGAATTTTTGTCAATATTTGAACTTCAAATGCTAATAAAAAAAAATTGTGCCTATGTATTTTTATAATTTTTGAATGAGAGTTAGAACAAGTTATGTGGACCCTTCAATTAAATTTTCAAGTAATTTGTCCCAGCTAAATTTTTTTTATCAATATTTATAAAAAAAAAATAAAAAAAAATTGAAAATTTCAATTGTCTATAAATAGCTCAAAAAAAGTCAAAATATTTTGAAAATCAAATCACTGAAAGAAAATGGCAATCTCAATAACTGGTAAAATTTTCAAGTATTTACGACTTATACTGTTTGAATACAACAAATATCAAAAACCGTTTGAGGCTAAACCGTTATTTAACGCGGTTTTGTAAAAATTTAAATTTCAAACACTCATAAAAATTTTTTGTCTGAATCCGGTAGAGTTTTTTTTACAGATGTTTGAAGAAAAATGTATGGAGAACCTTGTACCAAATTTTCAAAACTTAGTTTTAAAAGAAAAAAATTTTACGATTTTTCAACCACAAAATTACTTGCAAATTTTCGCAATTTTGACATATTTCGTATAAATTCGAACTTTAAGCACTTATAAAAAAAAATTGTGACTAACGATTTCGGATTTTTTTTTATCACTTTAAAAACAACTCATAAGAAACCTTGTATTAAATTTTCAAGATTTTCTGGCCGGCCAAAAAAATTTTATCGTTATTTTAAAAAAAAATACTTAGAAAAATTAAAAATTTCAATTGTCTATAAATAGTTCAAAAAAAGTCTAAATTCTTTGAAAATTTAACTGTGTATGGAGAACGCTAATATAAACATTTGGTGAAAATTTCAAGTATTTACATCTATTAGTTTTTGAGTTATAGCAAAATAAAAAATTCGATTTGGTCGAAAACTGGTTGTGCGTAAAATTATACAATCATTGAAATGGTTTGATTTTAATTTTCCATAGCCCATAGGACCATGTAAATAGCAATTACTTGTATTTTTTTCTCTTAAAATGTGTGATATTTGTATTATATATCTAACAAGAAAAATAAACGTTTAGAAAATATTATATGTTTTACGATATAAAAATATATCAATATATAATTTTAATGATTTACTTTAGTTAATATATATTATATACGATTATTATTATAATACTCTATATAATATAGAGTCTATATTATGAGACCCTGAATCCCCGATGGATCGCAAAAACTTGTTATATTTTGTCCGTTTATAGATATAAAAATATAAAAACAAAACGTATTTTCGCAGAATATTATATATTATCAGATTATAGGTATAGTAAGCTACGAATATGCAGCTCCAGTCGCATGTTGCCCTGGTAGCCATACTTACGGGATCTACCTCGGTGAAAAAAAAAGCGTTACGAGCGGAAAAAATTTGTCCGGTGGTGTGAGAAACAAAGAGGGGAATAAATAGATAGGATGATATGAAGACGATTCTGGGACCGCCGTGGTAATTATGAAAAAAATACATTCCAATCACGGAGACTCGTCGATGGGATATTTTGTTTTTACGCGTGTATGTTTTTACCATTGTTTGGAACCAGCCGCGTCAAATACGGCCGCGGCGGCGACGTCGTCAACTACACAACACGCGTGCACGAACGTGTTTCCCTCGGATTTTCAAAAACCACGAGATACACCCGTATGAAATGCATACCGCCCGGACTTGTATCAGGATCGCAGAAAGGTCGAGCGAGCGCTGACGACGACGCCGTCGTCGAAAACATTCGGCCGAGTTGCGTTGTGTCGGCGAACGCATACGCCGCTTACCAGGGTCCCAGCAGGTGCGACACGAGTTTGCGTATAATATAAATAGTGAGTACTTTACAGTGACGAGACCAAGTCGTCCTCTAGCGGTATTGCGGAACTGGGTTGGGGGCAAGTCAACTATGACGACGATGAGGCGTACGAAGAGGAGGTGCACAGTATTATTACAGTCGACGACTCCGCCACCGCACGCAACAGATGATCGGCGGAGCGATGAAATTTAGTGGCGTACAGTCTGAACTTATTTGAATTGTATTCCGCGCACACCGAAATGTCCACGTGGCCCGTGGGCGCGTGGCACCCTCTTTGTAAACGTCACCATCACATTTCACGCGCCCACGACGAATTGCACCGCACCCGCGAAACGTTTCATACGAAAAATGTTTACCTAACATATTGATGAAATACCTCGGTGTTCTTGCGTCCCATACCGTATTATAATTATATAATAATATTTTGACATAAGGGGTAATTATTACCAATTTAATTTCGGCTTTAAAATGTTAAATAAATCAAGTTGATGAAACTTTGAAAGGTCGACATAAAACCCTATTATATGACCATAGATAATGTTACTTAAGATTTGGCATGTAGATCATGATTGTATGAAAAAATATCTTCTACAACATATTAATATATAATAAATGCGATAATATTATATAAATTTAACCTTTGCTAAAATAATAACATTATCATTTGGCGAATATTAATATTACACTAATAAACGAGTATAATAAACAAATATCAATAATTATCTTATTATAAATAGCGTTTGAAGTCTAAAATGTTTCATGTGAAACGTTGAATTTCTTTTAACTCAACTATTAATTGATGATAATATTTTAATGCATTTTATAACATGATCGATATTACAATATTTAATACTTAAATAAGTATATATAATAGTATTATAATGTAAGTTTTTTGTATTTCTGACTTCTGTATGATATCGAATTATTTAAACATATTTTTGTGTTTTTATTGTAACTACAAATAATTTTAAATACTTTTATATTATTAAAGAAAACAATCACTAATTACAAATGTAAATTGAAATAAAGCGTA
This sequence comes from Schizaphis graminum, assembly GCA_020882235.1. Lineage (NCBI taxonomy): Eukaryota > Metazoa > Arthropoda > Insecta > Hemiptera > Aphididae > Schizaphis > Schizaphis graminum. The sequence goes on from CM037034.1 coordinate 44,121,416, forward strand.
TTAAAAATAAATTGTATGAAAAATTGAAATATTTAATTTTCAAACAATAGTTATTAGCAAAATTCATAGAAAATTTTCAAATTACTATGATATGATATATTACATTATTACATCACGTATAGTATTAATTATTATTTTGTTCAATCCAAAATTGATTCAATTAAGCAGTACAAGTGTACAAATTGTGTATATTATAAATAATAATAAATTTAACGAAGGTCGACAGTTACAATCGTAGTATTGTAGTATCGTACTTGTATAACGCATGTTTGGGTCATAATAAATATATGTTGTGCCGAGGAATTCGTCATGCAAGACATTCTTTTTTTTCATACACCACCACTACAACTCGGCTTATTTTACTGCGGCGGTGTTCGCAAACGTTTTTTAGCGTTTTTGTTTGCTCGTTTTTCTTCTTTGACAACGAGGAAACCGTGTACCAGAATAGTATAAGACTAGTTAACAGTAGCCACAGTTTTTCCGCCGCAACGCGCTCGACATTATGGACTCGACGTCGTCTACATTAGCGGGATCATAGCCGACTGCGGTCCTGATACCAGTGCTTCTCTATGCGAAGCACCGACCGCGGTTCAAGTTGCCCGTGGCTCGCTGGTGTTTTCCTGTAACATACCTTATGCAGTTGTGCTTGTGTAATACGCATCCGAATCATTTGCTTGTCCGGCCTTTCATTAATTATTCTAACAACAAAAACCGTTCGTTTTAATTTATCAAAACAGAAGGATTTTTTAAGAGCGCTTTAAAATGTTTTAATAAATTTCGATTGAAATTATTTAGTATAATATTCGCAATATATTATATATATTTTTTTGAAACGACTTCATAATCATCGTCTTCCGTTAAAATGTAGTTATTGATAATGATAAATTTAATCATATAAATTATAAATTCAATGCATTAAAAATCAATATAACTACTTAACTAATAACTAATTAATAAGGTAATTAAAATTTTGAGTTTTTCTCAAATAGACAATATCTATACATTATAATTTCCATTAGTTTTAAGCTATCCAATCAAATTGATACAGCCGGTACATGTATTATAATTTATAATATAATTGATATTTATTGTATACATTATAAAAATAGAAAAGCGGGTAAGTGGGTATCGCTCTGCTGTATATTAGGGAGTGGGTTGGATCTCGGACTATGGTAGGTTAAATTTGAATCCAATGATAGGTATCATTGTATACAAAAAACGATTCTGAACGAAGATGATTTGTCAGTTTAGGATATATTATATTTAAATATTGTCATATTATATTCTATTTTGAAACAAATAGTATAGTTTTTATATGTTTCTATGGTTACTTTATAGTATTTGTTTATTAATAAAAAAAATATTAGGCAACATACGCATAATGAGAGTATGAAATTTCATTTAAATTTTGAAATATTTCGAATAAATTCTAACTTTAAGCACTTATAAAAAAAAATTGTGACTAACGATTTTGGATTTTTTTTTTATCACTTTAAGAACAACTTATAAGAAACCTTGTATTAAATTTTCAAGATTTTCTGGCCAGCCAAAAAATTTTTATCGGCATTTGAAGAAAAAAAAACTTAGAAAAGTCGAAAATTTCAATTGTCTATAAGTAGCTTAAAAATGGTCAAAATATTTTGAAAATTTAACTGTAAAGAGATAACCATAATATAAACATTTGGTGAAAATTTCAAGTATTTACAATGATTCGTTTTTGAGTTACAGCAAAATCAAAACATCGAAAAGTGGTTTTTCGTAAAATTGCCATTTTTCTGTCATTTTTTTTTTGTTTTTCTCGATTTTTTTGAAAACTATTTGAAAATTTTACTTTTGACCCCCCCCCCCCCCAAAGTACCAACTAGATTCAATTACCTATTCAAAGAGGGGCTGAAGTCAAAAATCGGAGCATTATTACTGCCCCAAATGTTGTCGTCAAGACACAAAAAAAAAAAAAAAAACACATCATTGTAAAAGCAATACATTCATCACTTCGTTCAGAATCTAAAATAGTCATATTTATTTACTGAAATAAAAATAAAAATATAGATATATTATATTATATCTATTATGTGTTAATAGATACCTATAATTTTTTTATTCTACTATGGTGAAATTTCTCAACCAAGCTAAAGGTCGTGACTTAGATCGACTCCCTAGTCTCAGTATCTGTAATTATAATATTAACTAGGTATTATAATATACTTCATCATCGGCCATTTTCTATAGGATTAAGCAGTTATAAGATATTCAGTATTCGTGAACTTATACGTATTATTTTTTCTCTTAGTCATACACATTGGCACATTGCAGTTAATATTATAATACCTACCATTTTTAGTATGACATAAAATCATTTCTATTATTCTATTCTATTTCTAATAATTTATAAAACAGTTCCTAACTGTTACATCATATAATGATTAAAGCATTAATTGCACATTACACGATATAATCCAATAACTGCCACCATCGTGACATTACTACAACATTAATTAACAGTTAATTATTTTTATAATTGGAACACAATTAATTTTTGTTGTAGTTAAGAATCGATTAAGCATTAAGCTATATACAATCATTGAATGTTATGATATAAGATATAATGGATACATTATTGCATTAAATTATTATTTATGAAATCTTTTAGCTTAAAAATGAATTGTCATTTATAACATTATCCGCATTTATAACATACAAATACTTAATACATATATCACCACATCGATATTCAATCTTATATTTTAATATCATTTACTATATTTTTATTTTTCGTTGACAAAAAATATATCACATTTATTCATAATCAGTGAACGCAAATTTGCATGTATTTATAAATTAATTGATTTATCTGAATAGTATAGTATAAAAATCAACAATAATATCACAAATAATTTGTTTTATTATAAACAATAAAAATTATAACAAATCAAAATAAACTTTTCAGCAAAAGCATCAAAAATAAATACTATTGGAAGGGACTTTGTGAAGGAGTATGAAGTACCCCCTAGAATGTTCTCGCAAGTAGTTGTACGAGTTGATTCTCAGATACTCATATACCTAAATCGAGACCCGTAAATTGATCCCGGAGAAATTAAGAGGAATGTATAAGTTGATTTTCTGCGTATTGAATATCAGTGAACAATTAGAAAAAATAAATACTTATGTAGGAAATGGCGCACAAGTATAACAAAAAAACATCATTAGCAGATATCAATTTTCGTGAGCAATGTATTTCACATTTTTATTCCTAATTAGTAATTAGTAATTATCATCTAGTTATGAAAAAAGCCTACATTGGTTTATAACATTTAATAACTTGATCAAATAATTTTAACCTACTTTTAAATAGTCATGATAGCATAATGAATTAAAATATTACGATTGAACAAATTGAATAACTAAAAATAAAAATAGGAGACTTGTCAGTCTGAAATCTCCCTGTGGTGTTTTCTAAATAACACTAATAGCATTGATTATAGAATAGACCAGTGGCGGCGCCAAGGGGGGGCAAGGTGGGGCTAGTGCCCTACCCAAATTTGGTTTAGCCCCACCTTTGCCCTACCTGTTTGAGACCAAATGAAAATTTAAATTTCAAGTATTTACTAATACCATTTTCCATCTATTTCATTATGTATTTGATTAAGATTATGTTATATTATATATTTATATTACCCATCACAATATTGTGTGAAATTTCTCTCCCCCGATTAGCAGTTAAACACCACATCGAGTATTAAATATGGTATATAATTTATCCATAGATAATATATTATCTATGAATTTATCGGACAACTGCTTATCACAATATTGGAGTAATATAATTTTTAACCAAAATCCACACAAATTTTTACTTTTTATTTTAAGCAAATACAGCATGGATTTCGGTTTTATATTATTTTAAATAAATTATAATCTACTCAAATATAAATATGTTGTAATGATTAAACTAATAACTAATAAAGAATATTAATTAATAACTTATTTTTAAATTTCATTATTATTATACATAGTTTTATTTGTACTTCTTATTATAATAAATAATTTGATATACTTTATAGTTTAAAGAATTTTTTTTTAACAATAATATATTGGTAATCATGATTTATTTGATTAGATGATACTATATATATATTTATATATATATATACTGCTGTAACCACATAGTCAAATCAGACATTTGGTTCTTACTTTTTAGCCTAGGAGAAGAATCAAGCTGGAAGTATTGCTACAGTAATTTATATACCTACCTTCTAAAATCTAAATGTTAATTAGTCTTGGGTGAATAGTAAAAAAGTATTCAGGTTCATAGCCTTTAACAGCTGATATACCAAAATATCAATCCTATTAATAAAAGTATTATGGAAAATCCAAATATAGAGCAATAATGTACAAATATATATTTGCCCCACCGAAAATTTTTTTGCCCGGATCCTGCCCCCCCAGAAATAAATGTCTGGTGCCGCCCCTGGAATAGACTATTCTATAATCAATGCTAATAGCCCGAAGGTCGGGAATCAACTATATGTGTGCTAGGAATCAATCCATTCAAATGAACTTGAGAATCAATTAAAATATAAACTTATAGTAAGTCCCTGGAATCAACTCATTCACATAGTTTTAAAGTCCCATATTGATATTACTGACCTGCAGTGACCATCAATCTATACTGTATTTCATACAGTACAATATATACCTAATATAATTATAATACGATCAAAATGCGTGTTATTGGCACCCAATACGAAATACGGAGACTTCGATTTATTGCATCGACGAAACTAAAATTGAATTTATTGTTTACCTATACGGTATACACCTAAGTTTAGATCCGTTTTATCCATGGATTTCTGGCCTATTCTTGGAGTCTGGGTAGTGAGCAGCATCAGCGCATTAAATAACAAAAATTATTTGCTTTTTGCTTATAACATGTATACTATATGACCCAATAATTAGTATATACAATTATATTATTATATATTTATATTACTTATTCATAATATACATTAAAAATTAGTAAATTAGTAAATTAATTTATAATTATGTTTATAAATAATACCTAAGTTCTATTATATACTGGTAGAACACATACTACATGGTATCCAGTAATGCCAATATCCGTATAAATTGTTATAACTTCATAAGCTTTATATTAATATTGTCCCGATAACCGCCATAGAATGTCTTTAATTATAATGTAATTAGACATATCTATAAATAAACCTAATCAAATAACAATTATAATAAATAAACTAAAACTATTAAGGTTTATATTATATTAATAGTTTAAGGGTCTAAATAGTCTAAATTTTCATTAATAATAATATTTGTGTAGGTAGGGTATTCACAATGTTTAATTTTCTATTTTTAATCATTTGTTTGTAATGTGTAGGATGATGTTTATTTAATAATAGTATATACAAAAACCAATAATTTCTTTATTACTATAATATTACTTTAATATTACATACCTTTGTTAATGAATGATTACGTTTTTTTTACTTACATTTCATAAATATAAATTAAAGTTATTGTGTTTACTGTTTAGTAATGAACAGATGAATTTGTTTGACTTAACTTTAATGCAATCATTTGGAATAGGTACATTTGTTTGTTTATTTTCATCCAGTAATTAGTACTCAATAAAGGTAATAATAAATAAATAAAAGATTTTTTCTTATTTTACAAATTTCAAAACATATTTTATTGAAATTGTAGTAAATTCTAGTAGGGCTAGAGCCATACCTTGCCCTCCCTTGGTTCCGTGACTAATTCTGCTGATGCCGAGGGTTACAATAAATAATAACAATAAAAAATAATAAAACAATTATTGCCCGATTTATTATTTAGGCTTTAAGAAGGGTGTCCTACATTTGTAATATTAAACAGATAGTTCATAAATGGCACAATAACTTTTCAAATGCTATAGATATAAGCAATATATAAGATGGTGAATAAATAATAATTATATGTCTGAAAAAGAATAAAAAATGTATATCTGACAAGTAAAATACAATAACCACTTTATGAGAAATTCGAAAAGTTAAACCATACTATTTAGTACTTAAACACGAAAGTTCAAATCATGTTATATATGTTATAGAACATAGTTGAAAATCATACAATATAGACAATGATATTGTTTATATATATTATTATATATTATTATTATTATTTTTTTTTTATTAAGAATAACCATTTATTACAATTTATAATCAAACAAACATACCATTTCTATTGTTTATCTACCTCCTATAAGCAAAGCTTGTGTTGGAGGTAAAGAGTTATTTTTGGTGAATTTTAATATTTTACTGATGAGTAATATTATTAATCTAAATAATATATACTAAGAAAAAAACAGATTTAACAATAAGAGCAGTGAGAAAAAGAAATATAAGATATAAGAACAGCATTATTGAAATTTGAATACATAGAATATATACTATACTGTACCTACATAAAATAGGGAGATGGACAATCAACCGACAATCATTCGACCGACAGGACAATCGACCGACAACCAAAATACCGATAAGACAATTAACCGACAGGTCAATCGACCGACAACCAAAATATCGACAATATAATATAATATTATGTAATAATTTAATTTCACGTCTAATTTATAATTTGTAAATAAGTAAAGCAATACAATAAAAAATAATAAAAATAATGTATAAATTAATACGATTGTAAAGTGTACATTACATGGTTAGATTGTGAGCAATACCTCGAAGATACTCCAGACGTGTTTTACCTTCACGATTATCAAAAGCTGTTTTCAAGCGCTGTTCACGTTTTTGTTGAACATTTGTTGGTTGTGGCTTTGGAGCTTCTCTAAAAATTGCTTCTATATCTGCGTCCACCTTACTTTGTTCTTTCTGAAGTTCTTTAATCAGCGTAAAAAGACCAATATGAGCCCTCCCTACTAATTCATTCCAACGTCGATGCCAAGTCTCCGCATGGTTAGAAGTCCTAGGAATATGGTTTTATATTTTCTGAAATTTTGGATTGTGTAGATTGAATAATTTGGGACGGTTTATTTGTTGTAGACCGGGCTGTATCTAAATATTAAATTACATTTAAATTACTAAATACATTTAAAAAAAATTAAAATATTTTATTTACCTTTTAATATAGAATTTGTAATAGCAACTGAAGCTCGACTAGCTTCTGGAGCATGATTATGGTCATTGTTGGATCTCAACTTATGTCTTCCATCAATTAAAATAGTGGATGCACGCCCTTTGCATTTAAATAACACTTTTTTTTCACAATTCCAATAATACAGATCGTCTCTATTTTTATCTTTAACCATTAAATAACCTTTCACAACCAATTTTTCTCGTCCTTGTTGTGACAGGACAATATTACAATATTCTGCCATATTTTCACCTATACTGTATGAATTCCACACAGAGACTGCGAGTATCTTCTAAGGCTCAATTAAATTTTTACACAGTTGGAAAAAGGCATCGTATTAATTCAGTGTTTGTTGTCACACGATAAAATGTTTCGATTAGATAAAATTTTATTTATTTCATGAGCAATTTATTTCCTAAGCGTATTATTCAATATTTTTAGTATTTACTACAAAATGGGCAAAATGTTGATAAAAACGTTGATACTTGGATTATGTTTAAATTAAGCGGTCACACGATTAAACGGTCACAGGTGGCATGATATGTTATCATAAGTTCAATTACCACAACTAATATGCAGCTCATATTATATTATATTGTCGATATTTTGGTTGTCGGTCGATTGACCTGTCGGTTAATTGTCTTATCGGTATTTTGGTTGTCGGTCGATTGTCCTGTCGGTCGAATGGTTGTCGGTCGATTGACCCAAAACCCATAAAATAATATATTATATAAAGTTTACAAGAATTTCAAAGCTCATATAATAATAATTGACTTGTATATCTATTTATATTAATTTTAGTATTAGTTCGTAAGTATTTTTTTACATTTAAGTTTAAAGAGTTGAATATTTTTGGTCCTATAGTTAGTTAACGAATTTTATGGCCTATATTTTTTTTTGCATAATCGATTTTTATGTTATATGCTTTGTTTTCACGTTTATTAAGCATATCATCTAGTGGGGAACATTTTTAATGTAAAACATATAGCAAATTTTTTGTAGAGAAGACTTAACGGTAAAACATTAAGTTCTATATAATTCTCTTTTGTGGATCCGGTTTTATTTTTTTTGTTAAGGCAGGTACGAACTGCTTTATTTTGTTGGATGTTTAGTGGATTAAGTATACTATCTGTTGTACCACCCCATACAATTATTCCATATTGGCATATAGACTGGTATAATGACATATACACAATTCTCAAGTGTCATTAGGAATTAATTAATTTAAGCTATATAATTTAAACGTAATTGTCCTTAATCGAGTTGTGATGTTTAATACATGCATATTGCATATTCCACCTCATATATTGTGGTCAAACATCAAACCCAAATATTTTATTTTAGTAACTCGATTTATTGTGGAGTAGCTTGGATTGTCTCTTTTGTCATAATTACAAACTTTTAATTCTTGGAATGTAGTATTTGAGAAATTATAGATTGAGAACGCCATAAAGAATGTTTTATTGTAGTTTATTGTTATTTTCTTATAATTGAGTTTTTGTATTAAACAATTTATTTCATTTATTGCTTTCGTATATGCACTATTTCCCATGTTTTATCTGAAAATAATAAACACGTATCATCAGCATAGGTAATTATTGACCCGTCAATTTTCATATTACATATACTATTTATATAGATTATAAATAGAACCGGACCAAGTACACTTCCTTGTGGTACATTAAAATTTATTTTCATATCATTACCTATTTTCCCGTTTAAAGTAACCATCTGACTAGTGACTTCTATTACTCAAATAGCTTGAAAACTAATTTAAACTTTCATTAACAATACCAAACCCAGGCATTGTATTTAGTAATTCTTTATGATCAACGTTATCAAATGCTTTCGAAAAATCTAAAAATACGGCGATAGTTTTTTTACTATTATCTAGTGCATCATAAATATATTTTGATACCATGTATAACGCATTTGTAGTTCCTACTCCCGGTCTAAAGCCGTAGTGATTTTTCGATAGCAGATTATTATTTTCTAAAAATGTCATTAATCTTGACTTTACACTGTTTCAAGAATTTTTGCTAAATTACTGATAAACGATATTGGTCTGTAATTATTTATTAATTGTTTATCCCCATTTTTAAAAATTGGTTTAACGATAGTTGTTTTTAATTGTGATGTAAATATTCCATCTTTTAAGCTTTTGTTATAAATAAAAATTATTGGATCTATAATAAACCGCGATATACTTTTTAATAGTTTTACCATTATTTTATCAAAACCTGATGCCGTTTCGTCTTTTAAATTATTTATTAACATAATAACTTCATTTTTATCGACAGGTTTAGTGAAAATGGTAAAAAATTATATACGACATAAGTACATAACTATAGTATGAAAACATTATGTTATTACTAATTTTTTGTTTATTGAATGTTAATGTAAAGGCTTAAGGCTTCAACAACAATGATAATTAGCCTATTTCAATAAAATAAATAAATATAGTACACAAGAGTTATAGTTTATAAATCTGTATATTAGGTATTACAATTTTTTAAATATATTAATTTTACAAAAAAAAGATACAAATGGCTTTGGTATTGTCTTTATTGAGGGCTTGATAAATTGAAGAAAAGTTGTTGAGGATACCGAGTGATTTTGATAATTTTAGACAGTCGATTATTTTATATTATGTTGAATTGAAAGGTTAATTTCGCATATAGGTTTCAGCTCTTTGCTGATTAGGTAGAAATGGGTTAAATGAATTGTCCTATTCTCGCTCGGGTAGTCGGTTAATAAGTTATTACTAATAACTATTTCATCTCTTCTTGAAATGTCTGAATTACTACATTTAAGTAATAATATTGAATATTTTCACTTTATTATATGTATATATATTTTTTTTAATGAAAAATAATACAGTATTTAGTTTTTTATATTATATTTCTAGTATACCTCATTATATTACCTCATTATTATCTTTGCATAAAGAAATTGATAATTTAAAATATAGTTCCTTATAATATTTTTATTGAATATTTGTCATCGTTCAGCCGTTATACTGTGTGAATACCACAAATATTACCTATGCCTGATTTAGTAGTTAATAAACTTAGAGTGAAATGTTTATTGTATGTTTATAATGTTTACAGTAGGTACGCAATTCAAATTACCATTTTGATGATGATAAAATGGACATTGCTCATATTGCCATCGTAGCATATTATTGGGTATATATGACATATAAAATAACATAGCATAGCAGTTTCATTAAACTATTATGACATATTACTCGTATTATAATCGTATGTATGTTACTCAAATTACTCAATGGTTTAAAATGTTCACACATATAATATTATGACGTAACGAATAGTCCAAAATACTTGGATATTCAACATCTGTATGTTAACAATTATACGGTACATGTTAAGGTCAAGGTATTATAGTTCTATATAGCACTATCTACCTATTTATAATAATACTCATTTTAAAATTATTTTTTTTTGCAATACTATATACATATATTTTATATATTTTTCTGAACAGGTGTGCTGTCAAATTTATATTTTAAATGTAAGAAAGTCTATAAATGAAATTATAATAAATTTTTTATTCAATAACTTTTTATTTATTCAAAACTTAGGACTTGGAATTAGTTATACGAATCATGAATCATAAAATTAAAAATATATACATTGTCGGTAAAAAAAAAATTTTAACACAAAATAATATATAAATAATATGAATATTATTATCATTGTAGTTCAATAGGTATTTTATTTCTTTACTAAATTTATATAAATCGAATCAAAATACCGTTCCATATAGATATATCTATATAATAATAAACAATAGTGGAATACACAGAATTTGATCTCAATTTATTTGAAGTTTGACTGATCTTATTTAATAAGTTTTTTAAGAACTTTGGTTTATTCGCCATATATATCGTACATGGAATTCAAACAATTCACTAATTGTACATTCCAGCAAACATCTCAAATCTCAATGACTTCTTAACCTAACCAAATGTATTGTCGTCCCTTATTCGTTTATATGAATGATAATATTATCAGCACATTACAATTATTGATTTTAATTCTTATCATAGTGTAACTTAAATTAAATTTAGCGTATATTATATTATTTATGACTTTATGAGATTTGTCTTCACATTCGTATTATTTTAATAGATGTTTTATAAATACAATTATTATTTATTTAAAAAAAAAATTCATTTCATAATAGGTACCCAATTAAATTCATTATGAAACTGCTTTTTATAATATACGAGGTGCTATTGAATAATTAATTATTACATTTCAGTGATGTTTTCTATACAAACAATTTTCTTTTTTCGCCAACTAATTTGGTGATTATTGGGTATAAATTATGTGAATAATTTATTAACGCATTTATAGATAATTAACAAAATGTTTAATTTAAGATAATAAAATAACTATAAAAATAAATAATATGGTAAAAAAAACATTAAATAAAAAGTGGGTAAGTGAGTATCGCTCTGCTGTACATTAGGGGGTGGGATGGACCTCGGACTAGGGAAGGTTAAATTTGAATGCAATGATAGGTATCATTGTATACGAAAAACGATTCTGAACGGAGATGATTTGTCAGTTTAGGATATATAATACTTAAATATTGTAATATATTCTACTTTGAAACTAATTCAAACATTTAAGTAAAAGTTTCAAGATCTTACGTTTAGTAATTTTTTAAAAATAACAAAAATCGAAAATTATTTATTTGTAAAAAGTTATTTTACACGTGTATTTTTAATTTCAAATTAAAATTAAAACTTTAAACACTCGTAAAATTTTTTAAATTGAACAATCCTCAAACTTTTTTATAATTATTCTAAGCTTAACTTATGGACAGCATAGTATTAAATTTTCAATTCTTAGCTTTTGATAGAAAAATATTAATAAATTTTTAACTACCAAATAGTGAAAAATATTCATGATTTTGACGAATTTTTGTCAATATTTGAACTTCAAATGCTAATAAAAAAAAATTGTGCCTATGTATTTTTATAATTTTTGAATGAGAGTTAGAACAAGTTATGTGGACCCTTCAATTAAATTTTCAAGTAATTTGTCCAAGCTAATTTTTTTTTATCAACATTTATAAAAAAAAAATTAGAAAAAATTGAAAATTTCAATTGTCTATAAATAGCTCAAAAAAAGTCAAAATATTTTGAAAATAAAATCACGTAAAGAAAATGGCAATCTAAATAACTGGTAAAATTTTCAAGTGTTTACGACTTATACTGTTTGAATAACAACAAATATCAAAAATCGTTTGAGGCTAAACCGTTATTTAACGCGGTATTGTAAAAATTTAAATTTCAAACACTCATAAAAATTTTTTGTCTGAATCCGGTTGAGTTTTTTTTACAGATAATTGAAGAAAAATGTATGGAGAACCTTGTATCAAATTTTCAAAACTTAGTTATAAAAGAAAAAAATTTTACGAATTTTCAACCACAAAATTACTTGCCAATTTTCGCAATTTTGACATATTTCGTATAAATTCGAACTTTAAGCACTTATAAAAAAAAATTGTGACTAACGATTTCGGATTTTTTTTTATCACTTTAAGAAAAACTTATAAGAAACCTTGTATTAAATTTTCAAGATTTTCTGGCAGGCCAAAAAATTTTTATCGTTATTTTAAAAAAAAATACTAAAAAAAATTAAAAATTTCAATTGTCTATAAATAGCTCGAAAAAAGTCAAAATTCTTTGAAAATTTACCTATGTATGGAAAACGCTAATATAAACATTTGGTGAAAATTTCAAGTATTTACATCTATTAGTTTTTGAGTTATAGCAAAATAAAAAATTCGATTTTGTCGAAAACTGATTTTGCGTAAAAAATCCCGTTTTTCCCTAATTTTTTTAGGGTTTTTCCCGACTCATTTAAAAAATATTGAAAATTTTTAACTTTTGACCCCCCAAAGTACCAACTAGATTCGATTTCCTTTTCAAAGAGGGGCTGAAGTCCAAAATCGAAGCATTTTTACTGCTCCAAATGTTGTCGTCAGACACAAAAAAAAAAAAAAAAATAAAAAAAAAAAAAAAAAAAAAAAAACACACATCATTGTAAAATCAATACATTCTTCACTCCGTTCAGAATCTAAAAATATTTCATAATTGAGTACCTAGCTAATATTAATACATTTTGTCTATAAGCTATACCTATATATAAATTCAAATATTGCAACATATAATATTAATATATTGCAATATTTATTAAGTATTCTATTTCGGTGTTGTACGATTGAAAACGTTTTACCTTTTTAGCAACACGATTGAGAAAGATGTCCGCAGATCAAAGAAACAATATTTTGTACCTTAAAATCAAACAATTGAGTACGATTTTTCTAGCGACGTTGCCATTTATCTTAAATTTTAGTAATAATATTTAGGGCTGGGATTTTGATGCATAAGCATCTCTTTTTGGTGTTTTGAAACGTTATTTTGTAAGTAAAAAATGTGTAAACTGATTTTATTTTTTTTGTATTTTTAAAAAAAAATGCATTTTTTGGGCATTTTTCACAATTTGGTTATAAAATGTGCGACAATTCTTGCGATTAACAAGAGACATTTGGCATACTATCGACGGTTAATAATAAATTATAGGTATAACATAGCATATCATCGATAAAAATTTTATCATAGCTAGGCTTTTCCGTTCAAAGTATTGCCGCTATATATGTCCAGAACTAAACAAGTAACAATACTAATTCAATTGTTTTGGTGACAGTGCGGTAACAACGTAATATAGTGTAATAGTGTATAATATATAGTGGTGTATAATGGAAAACTTTAAAATTATAAAGTCTGAACGCGGAAAAGATCTTGTATTATTAAATAATGATAAATATTCATATGTAAAAACACGTAAAGATGGATTAATGAAATGGAAATGTTCTAATAACAGCTGTAATGCCAATTACTAACAAAAATAGACAAAACTTTTCATTCGTCAAATAATGAACATGGAAATCATGCAAGTACCTAATAACAACCAAAAAATTGAAAGACAGATTTTGAGGCAAAATTCTAATATTGTATATTGTATTTTTATTATTTTTATTTTTAATTAATGTGGCAACTTTGCATAGAAGTTAGCAGGTAAGAACGTTCTCAATCGTGCTATTAAAAAAGGTACGGCCGATAAGGACCGTTCTCAATCGTGTTCTACCCTTCTATTTTTACCGGTTACATATACTAATTAAGGTTGAAAAAAAAGGTATAATATTTTTATACTATTGATATGATTATTGATTAAGTAATTATAAAATTACTCAAATTTTTTTGATAAATATAACTATTGAAATGTGTGTAATTTGTATATATTGTGTAATTCCTAAATTTAATATATAATGATTTTTTTAAACATAAAAACAAAAGTTATTGATTTTTTAATATTTCTTTCACTTATGAATTATAATACATACACAATTAATATACATTATAATTTTTCTTTTTTAAATTATTTATTAAGGCTCATTTTACAACTATGGTTATTAGCCAACTTAAAAATTAAATTATTAAATTATTAAAATAATTAATCAATTATTTACAATTTTTGACTTAAATTTATAATAGGAAAAAAAATTATAAATTATTGCTATGTTTTTTTATTGAGTATTTGAGAGTATTTACTATCCTTCGATGTATTTTAGGCATTTTTATATATAATTTAATTTATAGTGGGGCTTTCATCGCATTATATTATGTAAAATATTGGTAATAAAGTATAAGTGAGTAAACAGTTAACAGGTTAAGTGCGTATCATGAATTTCATATTCTCACTTGATGGTTAATTAATACTCATCTCCAGTGGTTGATTTGGAAATAAAGTAGTAGAGGTACTCTAGTAACTAGAGTCTAGTTACTTTTAAAAAAGTAGCATCCCTAGAATTTTAATAAAACTATAACCATGGTGGTGGGGGGTCACCTCCCATCATCATTTATGGTTAAATAGGAGTACGCTAGAATATCCAAAAAATTAGTTGAGGTAATCAGTCCCCCCGCGTCCTCCCAAGCTAACCACTGCATGAGTTATTTTATTTCCCTTTTAAAAAAGGAATATTTCCATTTTCATTTTTTATTTTTATGAATTTTAAATTCCTTAATGACTTAATATGGTTATGATGTCATGTTGTTCCAGTTTTTTTTTCATACATCAATTGTATATTGTTTTGTATTGATTGTATTGTATGAGTCTTTCTTTTTGAAGTTGTTATTAGACTTATTTTTGTGAAATGTTGATAAAAGATGATTTTGTTTACTACTCAGTTTGTAATTTTTTTCCCGGGTATTTTTGGGTTGCAACTAGTTGCATTCCGCGGTAAAAATTTCTACGGGCCACATTTTTTAGGGTACATATGAATTGCAGCCCAAATGTTATTACCTAATTAAACATTTTTGAAAAATAAAATATACTTGATTTTCCTTCTTATTTTTGTACATACATAGGACTGTTTGTTGTATCAATACTACTGGTTGGTTAAAAATTTTGTTATTTTTTAATATTAATAATACAGTAAAAACTTATGTGATAGTTTTTTAGGTTAAACATAGTTTTTTGATTTTTAAAATAATATAACATTATCATATAGATATATATATAAAGTATTTTTAATTAATAGTATGCTACTAATAAAAACTTTTATGATATTATTTTTATATATTCAAGTTTGTCAATTTGGTTTTCTTTTAACTATTTCATAGTATTTTTTATAAAATGTTTTTTTTTCTAATATAATTGTATATTTTAACTGCTGACTACTGTTATTATCGAACGGGGAAGGATAATAATATTAATTATTAGGATGTGGCCATGTGAGCAAAAATTAATCTGGTCGCAATTCAGATTAGACCTTTTTTTCTATATCATTGAGAAGCAAACTAGATGCAGCCTGTATTTTAACATGAAAGAGAACCCACATGAATGTTATTTATAATTGATTTAATAGCGCTCCAAAGAGCCACTAATAATGATGTAGATATCAAGTTAAAAATTTTTTATACTTTTTAAACGGCACATGTGATATGTTTTAGTTACTACTAGATGTATTTTTAAATTATGGTTTTCGTCCCAACTCTATAATAACTTAAAAAACAACTCCATTGTAATTTTTAGATTCGTCAGTGTATATTTTGATGAAATTCAGTTACTCGTGCAGTGATGTTACATTATTTCCAAGAACAGAGTTTATCATAATATTTATTGTTGTACTGAGTTTAATGTTTACAGAACGAAAATGCAAAATTTCATAAAATGAATAATCCTATGTTCTGTATTTTATTGTATAGTCCTTTATAAATATTAAAATATTAAACTTTTACATCAATAAATAAACTTTTGCTTTGCAATATATCATAATAATAAGTGTTGTTTTATAGGTATATAATTTTAGTAATTAAATCATACGTTATTAGGTTCATTACTTTATTTAATGCGAACACTCATTAATATTAGTAATATTTAATTTAAGCATTTTTGTCTATAATTTATAAAATAAATGAAGCTCATTAAATTCAAATAAAATTATAGTTACTTATTTATTTAATTAAACAAAATTTACTTCACCAGTATCTACAATTTCTTTTTACTATTTCAAGAACTTTAATTAAAAATTGCACATTAAAATCATTCAATATTTGTTTAGTAAGTGTTTAAAAATTTGAAAGTATATTAACAGAAAGTAAATTAGATAACATATTTTTTTTAAGAATTTACCAACATATAAAATTCTTATATATTTTTTTAATAAGTAAAAATATTTTGGAACCAACTCAAACTTGCAAATAAAAAATCATTTTTGTTTTAAGAAAAGTATTGTTAATTTACAAATATATAATATTTATGCACCTAGTATAACTACTAATAATATTTTAAACTGAAAAACTTCTTTTTTTTTAAAAAAATTAGTAGAAAATAATTTCAACTTAATTTATATCAACATCATAAATTAAATGTTTAAAACGCAGCCTATCAACTTTTTCATATTGAGAGTACTTTTAAATATTATGAGAGTAGAAATTCGGTTTTTGGAATGTGGCGTGTGAAAAACCTATTAAACGATATTCTAACAAACAAAATTATGATATTGACTTTCATTTACAGCATACTTCTATTTTAATCAAATTAATATTGATTATATATTTGAAACACAAAAAATAGGTCTTTATCTTATTTCATCCTAGAGTTCAATAATTATAGTAAAATAGTGTTTATTTTTATCATAGATTATTTGATTAGGTATATATTTTACTAACGTAAAATATAGTTTTACAACATTTTTACTGTATTTATTTTTTAAGAGTTTTGATAACATACTCTTAACAAGTTTAAAACGTCCTGTATAGATGATTGCAATCATTAATGTGCACAGATTAAGTTAGTTTGAGAGTAAGAAGCATCTAAATGCATTTTTAATTCACATTAGGTAAATGTGCATTACTTATTTAATAAAATTGATGACATCCAATTAACCCTAATGTATATTAACGATCACATATAAGTATTTATTGTATTATCACATCGTTCAGAATCATTGCTTTCGAATGCAAGGAGTAATTTAGAAAAAAAAAACACCTAATAATAATAAATTCCCAATACACAACGACTGTTAAAGCATCACTTATATTAACATTCATTACAACTGATAAATTACCTGACATTAATTACTTATGTTAGTGTACACAGTAGAGTATTAATGGTGGGGGTATGTGTATGGGGTTACTCACCTCGCCACGTGCACTTTCAATATTTTTAGTGACGTAAACAAAATATTTTAAATTATTTGCAATTATTCATGATTATCAAATCAGATGGTACTTAGTAAATATTATATCTAAGTTGGAAATCCATGACGTCGATAATAAAAATATATTAATTTTTACCCATTTAGAAAATATCCAACATACTCGTATACTATAAAATATATTAGGTACCTACGTACAAATAATAAACTGTGAAAATTACAAACATTTTTAGTATCAGATAATTTAAATTTCTTATAAGCTCGTGCAAAACGTACAAATTTCATGATTGTTTTATGAAAAGTATTTTAAGGAATACCCAAAAGGGATATTTTTAAAGTATAAACTATACTTATACTTAATTAGCATAATAAAGGCTTGAAGAAAATAAGAATTCATAGTGAAGAAAGGAAAACTTTATTTTTTTACTTTATTATTTTATATTACCCACTTGAAAAATACATACAACTACGGTATTTTTTTATTTATTTATTTTTTTTTTTGAGGGAATATATCACTGCTTCAATCATCCAATATTTATAGAAAATAGGAGCCTAGATTGTTAATGTTTGAAAAGAAATTTATATATAATTTATAATTCTTAAAGAAGCTTTATAAATTGATTAAATCTATTTATTGTCGCTATTTTTAAATGTATTTATTGATTTAAAAAAAATACAATGACTACCTATCTATTTTATAATTTTGAATATTAATAGTAATAATGTATCTTTATACGCCATAGCTGTATAGGTTCTAGGTAATAGCTATGATAGTACATCGGGGGTAGCTTATAGGACATAGGTTACAATCATTGATTATCAATTTCCATATATCAATGGAAATACCAAATAATAATAATAATTCTTAGTAACCTTATTATTTTAATCGGCAATTTTTATGAAATAAAATATGTATAAATCAAGAAGATACCGTGTTATTTGCATTTTTTGTAAAATATTCTATACATTGAAAGTATTAGTAAATTCAAACACAGCGAATAAGTATAATTTAAATTTATAAATAGATCAAATACTTCTTGAAATATATATCATACAAACAAAAATTGTATATCAACCCACTGTAATACTAGAAGTAAAATAAATGGCTATAAAAGCAAATAGATTTATATACATATAAAATATAAACATATCATGAAATATAGTTTGTGATGTAAGCTATAAGCTCTGTTTAGAATTGTTGTTCATGTACAACTTAATTCATTTAATTCAAATTTAACACAGCCATAATAGTAACCCATTCGACACCTATAATGTACAGCACAGCAGTATCTATTATATACTTCATACTTCATACTTTCCAACCCGTTTTTAATTATATGTTAAAAGATACTCATATACTATAACATTATGATATATGATTAAAAAATGTAAACTACTACATATAATAATATAATATCTAGTTAAGGTCCTTTAAAATAATGTTTGATAATTAATTTCTCCATACTATCATACTTCATATTTTTTATAATGTTATATATTATACAAATAATATTAACAATTTATTTGTACAATCTGATATTATAGTTTACAATATTATATATAAATACCTCATATGGTCAAAGATTTCTGGACTATCAAGGTCCTACTATCTTCAACTCCATGAATAATGAATTAAGAAATACAATTTGTGTAACACCTAAGTATGCGAAAAAATTGGTTTCTGATTGGTTATTTACTAACATGGAAAATCTTTAATACTTGTACTAGGGTTACTAATTATTATGCTATATAAAAAATAATATGATAAGTGTAAGTGTTAAGTGTCTTCTTATGATTATTTTTACCTAGTTGTAATATTTTACCTTTATGTGTTCTTGTTTCTGATAATTATTGCTTATATTTTTAATGTTAAATTTATTTTTATATGATATTATGTAATTAATTCTACCACTTTATAACTCTCTTTTTCCAACACAAGCGTAAGCTTACAGGAGAAAGATAAATCAATTTAATGTTTTATTTAATATGTTATCTTGTTAAATATTATTTTTTCTGATTAATAAAAAAAAAAAAAATATATATAGCATGCATATAATACCTACTTATAATAGCATACAGTGTAGACAATGTATAAATAACTCTCGCAAATAGATCTTTTGTTTCCTTCATAGTTTTTATTAAAAAAAAAGGATAGAAAATAGTGCTTAAAGTTATCCATGTATAATAATTTTGTTTATCATTTTTAGATAAATATAGCTCCGTTTAAAGTGTCATTCTATTAATTATTGCTTTTGACTTTGAAATACACCATCTATATAGCTCAATCATCACAAGTGTATCTAATAAATAAAACAAAAAAAAAATCTATTGCACGACTATTGCATATAGGAACATTGTGATTATAAATTATAATATTATACAATCGTAAAAGTTTAATAAACTTAATTAATTACAAACTAAATTTTATTACAATTACTCAATGATTTTCTGCTGTAAACTTTTTTTTTATATTAATGTGTCTTATAAAGTTATAATAACTCATCGTGACCATTGACACTTTAAATAAAATATATAGAATATTTAAAAAATAAAAATAATTTTACAATATACAATTAATGTATATCTTATACATATATTTTTCAGGCACTGTTGATAACCAAATACGTTGATGTCAAACATTCAATGTGGTCTTAAGATGTGTCCTTATGAACGGAGAATACGCTCAACCACAGCACATTTCAGATGCCATCTACCTAGGTGCTGCCATCGTACTGAGTATTATCGGAATAGTTGGATTTCTTTTCAACACCTGTGTTATTTTCATAATGATTAGAGATCCACGGGTAAATAATATAATTAGTTCAAAAAGCACACAATAAACAAGAATGATTATTTTTAAAATGCTGTAATATATTATAATAATAATATGGTGTACCTATATTATATTATAAATATTATACTTACGTAAGACTTTAAAACATTAGTTATCAAAAATAGTATTCTTTGTGATTTCAGTATTCACGACTCTATATTAATATAATTAAACTCTAGTTATCCACTATTTTGTAATTTTTAGTAAAATTCATAATTTAAGACTTATTTTATTGTGTGTTTTAAAACAAACGTTTATGACGTTTATATATACGAGGATTTTAATCAAATTCAAATAGTCAATTATTTATTAAGAATATTATTATCAATGCTCAATTAATTTAAGAACATTTTATTTTCTTAGCTATGGACCCCTCAAAACGTGATAATATTCAATTTAGCAACGTCCGACTTAGCCGTGTCTGTATTGGGAAACCCAGTTACTTTAGCCGCTGCCATCACCAAAGGCTGGATTTTCGGTCAAACCATATGTGTTATCTATGGATTTTTTATGGCATTATTTGGTAATTATTAATTAGTAATACAAAGTTTTAAATAATTAATATGAATATAAGTATCAAATTTGATATATCTTTTATAAAACGTTAAATATAATTAATGTAAACGAAAACAAAAAATCTCGATGTAAAAATTATTTTTGAAATGACGAGTATCGTAATGTAGTATTTTACTAATAATAGTAAGAATATATAATATATAGTGGAATGCGGAGAATAAAAATTATCTTTACCTTCAATAGAAACTACAGGATGATTCTGATTCATTAAGTATACTCACCCTTTTTTTCTTTGGTAATGGAATTATTCAAAACATCATTTTTGGAATTTTTAAATACATTTTAAGACTATATTTTTGAATAATTTAGATTTTTAGTTCCACTTAAGGTTTGTCCTATGGGCTATGGCAATAAAAATTTCCATTTTTAAAACTGTAATCCCTTTTTTCTTGTAAATTGTTGGATAGATATTTTTTTTTTAATTGTATGTATCTAAATTTAAATTCAAACAATTGGTTTCCGGATTATTAAACTTTAAGTATGAAAGATAATGGTTTAAGCCTGGCGCCAACAATCAGTACATTGTTTACATTAACAAAATAAGATAAATAATAGATTCGGCGCCCAGAAAATAGACAAGAACTATTATCTTTTATGATTAAAGTTTAATAACTTGATAACTACTCGTTTGTATTTTGATTTCGATACAAGCATTAAAAAAAAATATTGATTTGACAATTTCCAAATTGTCTATATTTAAAACATGTTAGAACTTTTTTGCGAACATGACTCCGTGATTTTTTCTGACAAAATAAGTATTTTTATATTGAAAATTTCAAATTTGCATACAATCTGCAATATAATACTACTACTATTAAATGTATACCATTTTTTTTTCTCACTACGTGTGCACACATTTTACATTTTTCTCGAGAATCCAATAGAATCCGAGCGACGTAATCTATCGCTGTTGGAACATTTTCTTATCACATTAACAATATATGGAGTAGAGTACTAATAGCACAACATATTTACTGAGAAAAGAATTGCAAATAAAACACAAACATCTAGCAGTTTTACATAAAATAACACAATATTATATTATGCTAAAAACATTTTATGTATTTTATAGCTAGATGATATGAACTTAATTATCTAGGTATTAGTATTTATATTAAATTTATTCATATTACACTTTCGTAGCAGTTACTTTATCATTACATAAAAACTAGAAGATTTACTTATATCTTCAATAATCTCTATTCATTGGAGTACGCACAGTAATTCGTTTAAGTATGTTAAAATTCCAAATGAAATTCCCTTTAAAATACTGTACTATATTAATATGAAATTGCAGGATAATAATATCATAATACAATAATATCTCCTTCTATTACTTATTTTCAATATTTTCAAAATAATAATAAAAAAAGAGAAAACTTATTGCATTTACTGAACACATCAAAAATCATAAATTAAAATCTAAAACACTTTACAATACATGTACATTTAAAATAAATAGTGTTTATTTAAAATGTACAGTAAATTAAAAAAACGAAATAAAAATGTTTAGTGATGAGTGATAACTGTACATACTTTAGTTTGTGCATGTGCACCCATAAATTTATTTTTCATCTATACGTCGTATGTGAGATGTCTTTTTTCATTACCCAAGTAATTTCGTCGCTCACTTTTGAAAAAGCTTTTGTGCATAAAAATGACAAAACAATAAGGAACAATGAAAAGAAAACCATTTCGACTTTCGACACTCGATGGTTTTGATATATTTGCAATACGCCAGGCCGTGAAATGTCAGTGCACTTTTATCGTAAATTCTATAATATAATATACATTTCCATAAATAAAATAAATACACACCTCTTATGAATTAGATACTGCTATAAAATACGTTTATTTTTCATAAGTACGATATAAACTCGACGGCGTCGTAAACAAACGATACGAATGAGTAAGTGCACATTAAAGTATAAACTTCGTACAAATTTGACAGGTGTGATTGGGTAGGAATTTCCCATGTAGTATACTGTTGTTTAAACCCAAATGTCATTGTATAGTACTCTAACGCTTACATGAATATACAGTATTCTGTATTCAGTATATACATATTGCACGCTGCAATGTCGTAGGAATTCTATTCTGCCAATAATACTCTTTTCCAAACTTGAGTAATTGAGTGCTGGTAAATAACTAACTATGAGTTCTATATTATTTATATAGAAAAATATTATTTTGCTTCATAATACGATTAAATTAAATCAATAATAATGGTTGTCAATTAAAAATGTAATATTACAATGCATACGTACACTTATACTATACTACTATTATAGTATACACTTACTTTAAATTCTACAAGATTAATTTTGTTTCAAAATCTTAAAAATTTATTAATAAACGATTGAATTTTTCTAATTTCTCAGTGAAACAATTTAAACTCTAGAAGAATATACATTTTAATATTAATATTATTCTATCAGTATTATTTTTGCAAAAAGTCGAGTTCACACAAAATTCCTTCTTTCATTTCTTTAAAGTCTGAAGATGAGTATTATCTAGTTAATAATTAACTAGATAATACTAACTAGATAATATTAAAGAGTTAATAATAAATTATTTACAATGCTCTTTGAGAACAAAGGCCCTATAGTTTTCGAATCAACTACTACTAAAATGAAAATACTTAAGTGTAAAGTTTATACATAATAAATATGTGAATAAAATAGAGTATATAATAATAAAAAAAGTTATTTAAGATATTTACATAAATCAATAACTTACACGAGTTAAATTATATAATATATTCATAGATTATTATACATCTTTAACTAGGTACTGAAATACACAAACAATTAAATAAAATATCAATAAAAATATTAATATTTATTAATTTTTTTCTATTAAAAAAAACTAGTTTGAATATATAACTTCAGATAGGTACACATATTACAATAATTGAAATAGCCAACACAAATTGTCACCACATTAGAAAAGAATTTATAATATAAATTAAATAATGATTTATGTATTACAATGTTATTAATTACTTGTATTTTAAAAGGAGATAATTATATTATTTTTATCGTGTGTTAACATTGCCATTAGTCTTAACGTAATTGATTAAGTCGACAGATTGAATTGTGTACCTATAGTCTCAAAATCGTTAAATGGGGCTTTGCATATAGTAACAATCAACAAGCTAAGTGCTACACGATGATTTACAGCATTGACCTCATAATTTTTTTTAAGTTTTAGTTGATAATTCAGTTCTTTAGATTTTCACCCAACTCTAAATTTTCTTTATGCGGTTAACGAAAATAAATTTGAAGTTATTGAAAAAATATGTATTATTTATATTTATCAAAATATGAACTTATTACGTATGTTGTTTATAGAAGTACAGAAATAAAATGTGTTTTTATGAAATTGTCAACTAAAACTGAGTGTAGTATTATAAATAATAGTTTGTTTATGTAAATTTTTTAAAACTTCCTGTAAAATAAAAGCAAATTAATTATTTATTAATTTATTACCAACTGGACTGATATAATGTAATATAAATCTCTTAAAATCTGTATTTTTTTAACGAAATATTATTAATGTTTTCAGCTTTGTTATTTCAGCTTTTATCAATCAAATTTAATTAACGTTAACATTTGGGAAGATTGTATTTACAAACAAAAATCTAAAAAAAAAAATGTATATTTTAATATTTATGGAGTCTAGAATAAATTTCCCATAAACTCATGTTTGTTTGATCTTTACTACCTAGTTTATGTATTACTTTTTAAGTATCCTAAAAAATATTAGAACTATTTAACTTTAATATTGACCTATAATAATAATAATATGGTATTTTTTGTAGGTAGAATAAATTATTTAAAGCTTTTCAATCAAATCATATATTTTATCATATTATGAGCACATTAAATAATATTATTACTTTCGTCACCAACTATTTCTAAAAGTACCTAATAAAGATCTAAATTATATGTTATAATATGGAAAAGTGTAAAACTACTAAAATTTGAGTTATCTATAAATATTATTAATTATTGATTTAAATGATGTTATAAATAATGGTAACATTTAATTTTAATATGACTCACCAAAAATTATAATAACATAAATTATAATAGATTTAATAAACTAATAATAATTATTAAATACACAGGCTTTTAAGATCTAAATAATAATGATTGTGAATTTACAAATATATCCATTGCATAATTTAATACATCTTAAGTAGGTATATAATAACTTTTAAATCAATCACATTATTATACATTAAATTTATTCTAATTTATTTAATATTGTTTTTATCAAAATAAATAGTATTATAATTTAAAATCCAAGTTACTTAGTAATATAAAAAAAAATAGTTTTAATTAATTATGAATCAATATTTTTATGTAGGCTAATAATGATTGTTCATTGTAATATGTATTATATCAATGTGTGTAAAAATAAAAAAACCAATAATACTAACAAAATATAATAAAGTTTTAAATTTTTTGTTACTAGTTATAAGTATTATAGATTACAATATTTAGATGCCACTGATACTAAACCAACTGATATGACAAAAAATGTATTTCTGATATATAATTTATCTACGTCTATTTTATTTCTCGTATTTTTGAGTGGTTAATTAAGGGCAATCAAATTTAAGTATTTTATATTTTCATTTTATCGTGTATATACATACAATATTATAATATGTGTAATATTAATTTCGTAAAATAAATTATTATATTCGAATGTAATAAATAAACATCTAACATTTAATAATAAATTAATAACTTTTAAATTACATTTGCTAAACAAATTTTGTTTTATACTTCAACAAAAACAACACTTTTTAATATAATTTTTTCATCGAATAAGTTGTTGGAGTTTTTTGTTGATTTATAACTTTTCATATTGCTGAGTTGACTAATTTTTAATATTTTTAATTAGGAATAGCATCAATAACAACTTTAACTGTGTTGGCGTACGATCGGTATTTAATGATACGCTATCCGTTCAGCAGCAGCAGGTTAACCAAAGAAACTGCATTATACGCAGTAGCTGGAATATGGATATATGCATTTGCTGTAACAGGACCTCCGTTGTTTGGATGGAATCGTTACGTCAACGAATCTGCAAACATCAGGTAATACTAAAATTGACAATGACGTAACTAGTGGCAAAAAAATATTTATAGAAAATCGACGACGATTGTCACGGAAACCAAATACTACAGTATTTGTGGAAACCACAGACATGTATATTATAATATAATATAATATATATATTATATTATATAATGTATAATATACATGTCTGTGGTGGAAACCTATTAAATTCTTATTGTTATGGCATTAATCTATGTTTACATATATTATAGGTACTATAGGATATTAAAGAAAAATTAATGAAATATACACGTTTCATTTTCTTTTAATCAAGGAGTTCGTAAAAATATATTAGAAATTAGAATTTAAATGCAAATTGATAATAATTATATTTTCAAATCTCTTCTTACTGGCTTATTTTCAATCGACAAGAAACGTTATATAAAATATAAATAATATAACAAATACTGTAGCTAGATGGATGGCTGCAGCCGCTTTGTTACGAAATAATTTTTATTCATCGATAGAAATTTATTTAGAATAATATTTCAACACTGTTATATACGGGTATCATTTAAAAAATATGAATTTAATTATTTTCTACGTATTTTGAACAAAATAATACACCTTCCTTATTGAAGGACTATCAAAAAATGATATTCGGTATATCCCATGTAACATTATATTCATATAATATTATACTAATGGTATCATTTTAAAATAAATTCTAGTTACTTTAATGTATAATTATAGTTGCTATTGTCGTTTGTTCTTATTATTATGCCTATAAAATATAATATATTATTATATAAGTTAATAGTATTGGCTTAGTTAGTATATACACAAGGCAACTTTTTAACAGTTAACATTTATTAATTATTGTCTTTAAAAGTATTAGTTTTCGAAAATGTTAAAAAATTATAATTAATAAAAATTAAAACGTTTAAAAAATTAAAAACTTAAAAGAATTTATTTTGTTTTTGACTAAATTAAAATAATAATTTAAAAAACGTAAATGATTTTAACAATATGTATCAATTATATACTGTAAATCATTTAATCACGTAGTTTAGTTGTAAATTGTTAATTTAGTAAAGTTTATTAATATTTTCTAGTTGTTCAGTAGATTGGGAGAGTGGCGAACATAGCAATTATGTCATTTACATATTTGTTTTTGGACTATTTCTACCAGTTACTGTGATAATTTATTCGTATGTGAGCCTCGTCGTTACAGTAAGAAAGGTAAAAAAAAAATTAAAATTTTTAAATTCAAGTATATAATATATATATTATGGGTGTGTGTATTGTATATAAGTATATTGTATATACATTTTTATCCAAATTAACTGGATTATGCACGATTATTGGCTTTTAATGTCTTAAACTTATTTTTCACTAAACTTAAACAAATTAGTTTAAAAGTATAAAACCTTAAATTGTTATTGTAAATATTTCTTTTGAATAATTTTTTCTTAATAACTGAAGTATTTACACTATATGTAATACTATATTATAATACTATAATATGTACTATATGGCGTGAAACAAACTAAAATAATACATTTATACTGCCTCAATTTTTTTTGTATATATTTAGTTAGATACTTAAATATAGTAAACATATACAGCACATTGTGTGTCACTCCGAACAGTCCAAACCACGCGTAAACTCTTTTAGTAACACACGTAACTGTCCAAAAAAAGATCATTCGTATACATTTTTAAAGTTGAACAAGAAAATAAGTCATAAAGTTAAAATTAAGGTCACATGATAGTTTCATTGATGGATGTTGAACGGGCATCGTTTTTCTATAGTCACATACAGTTAGGGACAACGTTAGTTTCCATTGAAATGGATGACGAAGAGGTTGCAACTTTCGCTTATGCTACCTTCAAAGTTATTGTCAAAAATAAACAAGAGAAAATAAATTGGTGGGTGTACTACCCAATTAATAGTGAAAGATCATTGTATGGTGTTTTTTACACTTTTGATAGTGGTCTGCAAGCTGATAATGTAAATTTTTTCATTTGTTTTCGTATGTCTTTAACATCATTTGATGAACTTTTTGCCAAAATTTAACATAAAATTATACGTCAAGATATGAGTACTGTGATACCGCCCAAAGAAATGCTAGCTGTTAAACTAAGGTAAGTAAAAAAAAATATAGTTATTATTAACAATCATTTATTTTATAAAATTAGCATAAATTTACATATTAATCAATACAAATAAATATATTATTTTGTTTATAATCATTATTGAAATCTTTAAGTCAACACATAAAAAAGTTGAATGAATTCGTGGCAGATTTCGATCTTCTGAAGAACATTGTGTAAGATATGTCCATACAGAATTAAAAGATGATAAAATATGTAAAATAGTGAAAATATATAAAAATATACTTATACTTCTAAAAATATATTATTTTTTTAGATTCTTGAAAAGTACAATCTTCATATTTTACATTATCCATATAGAATTAATCGATCTACTTTAAGTAACAATTAGTACGAACAGTTTGCCAACAAATTTGGGTAGTTATGTAAAAAGAATCTATGTCTACATCGAATGAAGAAAATTGGAGAAACAAAGCAAAAGGTTTTCAACATCAACCAAATTTTCCATAGTGTCCCGGAGCAGTTGATGAAAATCATGTACAGATAACCAAGCCCGCAGGAAATACTTCGTTGTACTTTAACTACAAACATTTTTACTTAATTGTTTTACTCATAGTAATAGTTTATTAAAATTACCGTTTTACCTATATTCGTGTGGGTTTATTCTGAAAAATCACTGATTTTACCATTTTTTTAAACTCTAGTGTATAAAATAAATTACAATATAATTCTCTTTTTAGTATTTCTAGCCTAAACTCATACCGAGTTTTAATATTTCTATTCTTTATATGGATTTGTGAGAGAGGAAACATTTGAATTATCAACAAACGTGTTTAGGCAGTTAGGCCTTTTGTGGTAAAATATGTAGAAGATAATAAAACAACTTTTAGTTATAAATCATCTCGGGTGAGAGATTACGTAAAATGTTTATGTTAATATGAATATCTGTATTGATATTATTAAGTGCTTTTGTGTGTTACATATTTTTATACGTGACCGTGATGGTTTTAAATTTGGAGATACTTTGACTATTATAGAAATAAAAGAACTTGAACATTATAATGCGAATAATAACACGTAAATAGCTCTGTAACTCTAGCCAACTATTTTATTTCTTATCGTGGACAGTTATCTTAATAAAATGAAAAAATTTAAAACAATTTTTTTTTGTTATTCTAATAACATTTTTCTGAAATTCATATTATCAATTATAGACAATGTTAACAACATTTTATCAACCATTTATATATGTTTTTAATTGTATCGTGTAAAGATGTTAATTTTCAATAAATAATTTTTATTAAACAAATTGTTATTAATTTACCAAGCTTCATTTTTTTCGTTTTCAATTTCTATATTTGTAATTTAAATTTATTTTTTAAATGCTCTACCTATACTATTACCTATGAGTGAAAAATATTTACTAAATGCACAAAAACGGATAAGTTAAAATAACTTTCGTCTGTCGTTGTCAATTAAATCTAATAATAATCTAAAATGCTGATAAGCAATTTATAACGGACATTACAGCATCAACGTCGAACGGACGGTAAATCCAATAGACACCGCATGCATGGTTGCTGAGTATAATTATTAAAATATGTTCAACGACGGACGTCACGACTACTCACGATGTCCGTCAATAAAACGCTTGTGTGACCTTAGCATTAGTTAACACGCAGAGAAAATAAAATTCAACCAAGTTGACACTTGGGAACAGAAATATTCACTATTCCTGACATACCTACCCAATAGGTAGGTACACGTCAAACCAATTGATCAAATAAAATCGGATTCCAAAATAATGTTTTGAAGTTGTTGCTGTTTCGTTATAAATTCAAATATTATTATGTAGGTACACTTATATTTTAGTTCGGTCAAAACGTAGTATTTTAATAATATAGTATAGTAAAGGCGAAAATAAAAACTGTAAACAAATAATAAAAACTTCAAATACACTATTGGCGCTACAATAACGTTACAATGTTTTGTATTTCAACAGAGAGCTGCTGAAAAAATCATCGGTCAAGCGACCAAAGCGGAATGCAGGGTAGCCATTATGGTGGCCGTGATGATATTGGCGTTTTTAACTGCGTGGATGCCGTACTCAGTGTTAGCTCTCATGATTGCATTTGGCGGCGTCCACATCAGTCCGGTCGTCAGCATAATACCGGCTTTGTGCGCTAAGTCAAGCATATGCTGGAATCCAATTATCTACATTGGACTCAATACGCAGGTAAACTACATGGGCCTATACCAATATTATTGTTGTATATATAATATGTATTTTAAACGTTGGCCGGAAAAATAACCACAACAAAAAATATCTGAAAAAACGGATATCCGTTGAATAATAACAGTTAATATCCCAAAAAACACCAATGACCCGAGGAAATAATGTAAAATTAATCACCGCGTTCAAGTGAGGTTTAACATATTTGTAAACACTTAACACAGTCGTAACTATGATAATTTCCCTGTGCACACGATTGCGTACCAAATTAGGTAAACGAACTTTTATTGTCCCTGGCACAATTTGTGTTACTTTTTTTTTTAACATTTTCTTTAGTGGTTTTTACTTGTATATATTTTCAATAAAAATATTATGAACTATACGTATATGGTCTTCCTAATAGATAAGTTTCAATGGATTACAAGCAAAACACTATATAAGATAACAGCGTATGGTGTAATCATTTTAACACCACTGCAGTGATTAGGTGACCGATTATAACAGATTATTATGCACTGTTCAGACATAACCGATAAAATGACTGAAACCAGAATTTTTTTAACATTCAATACTTACCTAATTACATTAGGTACCCAAAAACTGTAATGATGTTCATTCTATTTTTAACTCTAAAGAAACTAAAACTACATACAACGAAAAAATTTGTATTATCTCAGACATTGGCATAGTTATATTTTCAAGTCAATCTAACTTAAGCTTTTTTAGTAAAATAAGTGTATTTTATGTAGATAGAAATGTTAAAATATCAATTTTTATGATATTATACTACATTTTTCTGTCAGTTATTCACTATTCATGGAATACATAATGGTTTTATATTCCACTTATATATTTTACTAAAAAATAAGCAAACATTGAAATACTTCGAAGAATTTAAAGCAATTAATCACGAAATGACTAAAATAAATCCATCATTTTATCCAAACATATTTTGAAACAATTTTTTCTTAAATAAAAATTATAAGTAATTATAAATAGTAACTTTTGAGTTGATATTTAATAACTATAATAAGAATAACCATACATGGTTGTTGAAGAATTAATAAAAAAAAAAAGAAACTTTATAAAGAATTTTACTTTAGAAAAGTAAAAACTATAAATTCAAAATTAAAATATAAAATTATTTATCATATCTTTAGAAATAAAAATGTAATATAACACAATACGTATCCACTCTCTTCTCCGCTGAAAACTTTCCCCATTGAAAATTTACTATAATTTCAATTGTTGCAAAATCCTACATATTATTGATTGGTAAAGTCAAATATTAGGTATTCTGTTTCCGATGATACATATAGTTGTTTTATATAATATGCATATTTAGTTCTTGGGAAGACATATCATTTTTATAATAAATAGTTATGGAATGTGATTTTTTCGATAATTATGTATAACAGTACCTAAGTATTATACAAAAAAATTTATATTTACGTATATGTGTCAAACTTCATAATCCGAGATAGTTTAAAGGCAGAGCCGCATAGGGTTAAATTATGTATAAAAGTTTTAAAAGAAGGAAATACTTTAAATAAATTAATATTGCTGTCACATTTTGAGGGTGTTGAAGGCTTAAAGCACTGTGTGTAAGAGGTTGGTAAAGGACAAACAAAATAAGAATAATATGATTTGATTAAAGAATCAATAGAAGTATAGAACTCTTATTAAATTTGTTTGGATCTCATATTTTTTCCTGTTATATTACTTATATTTCTAAAAAATAATTTGAATAGAATAATAATATAATTTTCTTTTAATTTTATTGATGACTATTTTATTTTATTTGTTTATTTGTTAGTATGTACTTTGTATTTTGTATTTCATATGGGTAATAGCCAATAGGCAATAAATCACGAGAAAAATTGTACACTATAGTATTTTGTTCTTTAATTATGTCATCAATAGTAATTAAAAAAATAAAAAATAAATGCTTTAACGTGTTTTGGGCACTTTCGTTTTAAATATATAATATACGGGATTTTGTCTTTCAGATGTATTGTTGTTGTACTGTTTTAAAATGGTCTTAACATTTGCAATGACTTATTTTATTATAATTCAGTTGTTATGGTTTCATTTCAGTTCCGGTCGGCGTGGAAACGGTTCCTGAAAATTCCAGGTACGGTGTCGGAAGTCTCGCTGGATGCTGACATCACCACGGGTATGACCAAGCTGATGACCGGTCACCAAGAGCTGCCGTTGCATCCCGGAAACAACGTCGACGCTGACCATCCGTCAGGTCTGATAATGTGCTGCTTGGCACACGACGAACACCGACGGTCCAAGACATACGTCGACCAGTACGAGTGTAATCTTGAAATGAAGTCATGCAATCCACAAACTCTAAGCAAACAGACCGAAACAAACCTCGGCGACGTTTCTTTGTGAATATAATAATAGTACCTAAATAATATCAAAATACTGCGACAACCATCAAAACAAAAAAATAAAAATATAGTTTACATTCTAAGTTGGCTTTGAATTGGTAATACATTATATATAATACATTTTTTTTGACATTTTTGATGTCTGTAGTAAATTCCAAAATATATGAACAAAAATTACATTTAAAAAAAAAATGGAGAATTTATTACAACACCGTAATGCTTTATGATTTGTAACTCTATTAAAATATAATACAATATATAGTTGCTATATTTGCAAATATGCATTAGCATTACTCTACAAATATATTTAGGTAGGTACTAATGGCGAATATAGGAATAAGGGTGGCTGGGACATGACCCATATCCCTTATAATCTGCGCTTGGCCATATTGAAAATAATATATTCCTATATACGCCATTGATTAATACTTACCTAATATTATATACCAATCTGCAATGTTCCTCTTTCGTTTTAACGCATATAGTTTATCGTCTAGACTTGCTATTATTCGCTTACTCGACTCTATATACAGAAATAGCGGGCCGTTCCACACGTTAATCTGCGACGATGTTTTGCATAATACGTTTTGTTAACGATGTTTATGATCGTAAATACTTTTCTATTTTATAAGACTACAATAATTTATATTTGAATACATAAAAACTCACCGCAGATAATTAAATATTTATATAGTAAAAATACTGCGAATCCATTAAATCGCTTCAACTATATAATTGCAAAAATGTCACAACTGAAGATTAAATTTTATAAAGCGTATTCTGAAAAAAAAACTCTTGTAATTCTGAAGATATATTTTAACTCCTCGCTTTCTCGATTAGAATGCCTAATAAATATATGTACCTATTAATATTATTATTGTTGTGCTTAATACACTTAAATAACAATAAATTCATTACCCACCCAATTGATAATTACCGAGTTACCCAAATCTGCGAAATGACATCTATAAAATACTAGTTGTAGGAGTCACTGTTAAGATTATCATAAAAAAGATAAACGTTACTAAAATATTATTATTTATTAAGGTATATATTCTACAATCTAATTTAATTATATCACTTTGATGTCATTGCTGCCATACAATTAGCTCAGTATATTATAGAGATTATACTTACAATTTATGGCACTGATTAAGTATCTCTTTTATTTTTTTCAAGTAACATATTATATAAAAAAAAATAAACAAAATTATCTATTAAATCATAATATATTATTATTTGGACAACTAATATAGTCTCAATTAGAATTTATAATATTTATAATTATATAAGTATACCTACACCTATGTTCAATTATACAAAATTATAGTTAGCATAAAACTAAAAATGGTCTAAAAGTTGTTAATAAATTGTTATTATATGTTTTATACTGAC
Source organism: Schizaphis graminum (assembly GCA_020882235.1). Taxonomy (NCBI): domain Eukaryota; kingdom Metazoa; phylum Arthropoda; class Insecta; order Hemiptera; family Aphididae; genus Schizaphis; species Schizaphis graminum. Next base: position 44,155,952 of record CM037034.1, read on the forward strand.
GGAACTTGCACACAATAACTTTTGAATTTGTTATTTTCAAAAATATAAAATTATTAGATTGTAAATTTATGCAAATATAAGTAAATATTGTAAAGCGGTTTGGCATCAGTTAAAAAAAAATAATAATAACATTTACTTTTTATGTTTGGTGCAGCTTATTGTATAATAGTAACTAAATATTATTGTCATAGCCCATAGATATTTATTATACACAACATAAATTTGCATAATTTACTCAACATTTTACACAGGTATATCGGTTTGAGTTAAAATATAAAACGTCAAAACCAAATAAATTTTTATTATCATTGCAAGTATAAGAATAATTATATGGGATATATAGGATTATGTATAATTTAAAAATTAAGTACCATACCTACCCAAATGCAAACGATTGTATTTTGTTCAACATTTAAATGTACCTTCAATCTAAATTTAATAATTTCAGAAGTTTTTATTCAGACATTCAAAATTAATTTCTCACGGATCAGTTTCATGTATTTATAACTATAATTAAGACATAATTATATTTTGTTCATAAAATAATAATTACCTAGGTATATATTATGTGATTCATATATACAGTCGGGTCTCGATAATCCGAAAGAGATTGGGGGAAGGGGTCGTTCGGATTAGCGATTTGTTCGGATTACCTATGGCTTACAATGTAACATGCTTACGTGGAGCCATTTTAAGAAAAATGCGCAAATAAATGTTACAATACGCAGTGTAAAATGATCTTTATGTAGTACGACACTTAACTGACAAATATAATATGTAATGGACGATCATATCTAAATGACAAAAACGTGCGATTACAAACATAATCGAAAAATTGTATTACCGGAAAATAATATTTAATATGTACATATAGCGATAAGATAATTTTCAAGCTTGTTCGGATTACCGCGTCTTTCGGATTATCCTGTGTTCGGATTATCAAGACCCGACTGTATAAACATAAAAATATAAATAATTACAGTCATATCTAAATAAATATTTAATATAATATTATATATTATTATTTATTAATAATTACTAATATAAATTGAGTAAGTAATAATAAACAAATAATTAATATATTAGAATAATAATTATTATTATAGATATTATATATTTCTAAAGAAAATTGCCTATATATGTCATCAAAGGTCCTGGGAAGGTATTGCAAAATAAAAGATCATTTCTGAGTGTGTAACTTTATAAGGATATTTTAAAAACTAGTACAGCAAGTAGGTGTAGTAGGTACTTACCTACATTTTAATCGATACCTTAGATATATAGGTACCTAAAAATATTTATACTAAATTAGGTACCTATTTTAATACAATCAAAGTTTAAATAAAATCATTATTATAGTCTCTATAGGTTATGATAAAATGTATAATGAATTTTTCTGAATTATTTGTAATTAATATTATATAAATATAAAATATATTAAATTAAAACTAAAAAAAAAATGTACTTTTCTTTGGACGATCGACTATTTATTAAAATTGAATTTTATTAACTTTTTCGACTATTAATTTCTGAAATAAAACTCGCGAGAAAACTGTTTAGAAATTCGGTGAATTTTTAGACTTCGGAAAATAATATTTTAGATAGGCTATACCTAATTATTTGTTCTTATATTATAGAGAACGAAAGAAAAGAAATACCAACTATTGAACTATAATGGTTATGAATAGGGCTCGGATTTTAAATCATAATAAATAACAAAAAAAGCACAAAATTATTTTAAAAAAACAAAAATGAAGCATATTTATTCTTTAAAAAAGCAAAAAAAAGCATGATTAAAAATTAACATAAATAATTAGTAATAATTTATAAAACTGAAAAAAAATTGAAAAATTAATTTAAATTAAAATAAGAATTTACTACCATGTATTTACTATTGCATATAGCCGATAAGCTATCGACCTATAAATTATCTGTAGATCAATAACCCATACGTTTAAGGTCGTTTCATACTAATGGTACGATCACGGTCATTATTGTTGGTTTTCACATTTCTTATTAAGTAAATAAACATTTATTTTTATTTTTATAGCATTTTAGACATATAAAAATTCTACAGTTAGAACAACTGAAAAAATCAATAAAAAAGCACAAAAAGCATTTACACAAAAAAAAGCTAAAAAAAGCCAAAATAAATTCATTTATTTGGAATCAGATTGACGTGAAACGAATTTATGTATAATAATTAGATTTCTATCTTAAATATATAAAAAGAAGCATTTCCTTTAAAATCCGAGCCCTAGTTATGAATTATGATATTATTGATATTTATAATTAATATATAGGGAATTAGGAACCAACGCGTACAGTAGACTACCTATCTATAATAACTGCTATTACTGCTGACATCAAACGAAATCAAAAACATGGATAAAACAGTTTTATATATATAGATAAAACAGTTATATATATATATATGCGCTACTGTGTATATATTGAAATAAAATAATCGAATTTTGAGAACATTGATTTTGGAAATATTGTATTTCATCCTTAAAATAAAATGACGAATTACTAAAAATTTAAAACTACAAAAAGGGACTTGTTTTATGTAGATACATCTATCAATATATATATGTAGGTATTGCCTATTTTGCTTTTTTGAATTTAAATTTTATAACTGAAAACAATATTCTTATTTTACTTATAACTTATATTATGTAACATATTTTATCTTAAAAAAATGAAAAATAGTTTAAAAACCTACCATTTCATACCATGCCTACCATACCTAACGTATGATGGATGTCTTAATTTATTTTTTTATAATATTATGTGCTTCAATTATGTTGATTGATACTTAGGTACATTCAATTAATTTCGAATACCTAGGTTTAGTTAGTATACATTATTTTATTTTTATTTTATTTTACATATAAACGGGCTTGCGCTCAAGTAAAAAGGGTACATATAACATGATAATATAACAATATTCTCAATACAACAAATTATTAGATACAGTTTTAAATAATAATTATAAACTAAATTAACTTATATACTAATAATGTGGGCATCCTCATTTGCTATTCTCATCATGCGATTTATAGGTTCATTATACATGTAATTAGTTGAACAGAGAGGGACGTGAAATGGAATCGAGTTGCGAGTAAAACGCGCAGGCATTCTAAAATTAATTAATGAGAGAAGTATTGGAGCGTCGATTATATTATAATATAATAAAAATATTTTATTTCATTACCTCATCTATACTTTCCGTCTTATATAAATACAAATAATGAAAAATCTAAAAAAAAAACCAACATTTAATCTTTTTACAAATGTACCACATTCAAGAGATATCATTACCCCTCTACTTAACATTTTTGCTTCTCACTTAAATTTTTTTAAATTTCTATTCAAAAATAACTATTTTTCGTTATCAATAGCCCATAGGTCTTACATTAGGTAAGTTAACTAAGCAGCAGTAGCGCGTACCACATACTGATTTGCCGACTCAAATCAATGTTCAATATTATGATTTATAACAATGGCTTTAGTACCTAATTAAAAATAATACTTCTTACAATTTTTAAATGTGCCGACTTAAGGTTGATGTAAATGTTAGACTAGGGCAAATGCCCAAGTTGCCCCCCCCCTCAAATGACGCCACTACTAAGCAGGTGATCTGTTATTTTGATCATTAAGATTGGATTAACAAAACACTAAACATGTGTAAAATATTATAATTTATTATAAATAGATAATTAAATATGCTTAACATATTTTTAAAATTGATGATTTAATGATGTAAAAAAAATAATATTTTCATTTTTTACAGAATTTTAGAGTAGGTACCGAAAACCTACTTAAAATAGTCGTTATCGTCCAATGATATTAACGGTGTTATTAATTATTTATCAATTAAAATTAGGTAATTACGATGATATTAATATATTATATACCTAACCTAGTTGCATTGTGTTTGTGTATACTGTGTATACCTATTTGTTGTAATAAGTAATTTGTATTTATTATGTACCTACTGTTACTGCGAGCGATGTGTTTTAAATGTTTTAACACCTAATTATTATTTTATACATTTTTTTTTTTGGATAAAACATGGTAGAAACCTAAGAATATGAAATTTAAGAAATGGAAAAAAATATTTTGATTTAACAAATTAACTACTGTGTACACCTATTTTAATGAAAAATAAATAATTATTTCCATATTTAATAGGTACCTATACTTGATACTTATTTTTTGCGTAATTTATTAACTACCTACAAAGGCTACAACCTTTACTAATAATGTATATTAGGTAGTAGCTAGGTATCTATATTTTACTTACTAATATAGTTATCTCGTGCGTATTAGTAAACTCAGGTTACAATACCTATATACCTTAGGTATAAACTTTAATAAGTGTGCGTCCTGTATTTTTGTATGGGTGTAACCAATGGTTGCGCCTAAAATATAAATATTTTACGTCAGAAAAACGCACCAGGATTGCGCACTGGTAATTAGCACGGACGCACGGTGCCACAATTCAGCCCATATTATTACCTTTTTACTTGCAAAAACACGCTACAATTTCATTCGAGTCTATAGATAATATAGGTATTGCCTTTTAAAACACTATTAAAAATAAAGTTAGATTTAGTTAACTCAAACTTTTAAATTCGACTTCGAGTCAATCAAGTTCTACTGTATTATAGGTAAGTAATACGTGGAATTATAAACATTTGTCATATACCTATTTTTTTATCCTTTTAAAAATTTTCCTTCCAAATTTTACAGGCTTAGGACTGGCAAAAAAAATTAAATTGTTGGCTAGGTTAAAAATTAACCAGTGAAACTGTGAGTTGTAATGTTGGTGAAATAATTCTGGTCCATTGGTCGTTCTAGATTCCTCTGAAAATTTACCGGCCCATTAAATTGGGTAATACATAATAATTTTCAAATATATGATCCATAAAATTAAAATTATCGGTAGGAGTATTTTCATTTAAACATAAAAAGGCATCGATCAAATTTTTGAATAAAAAACATGAGCAAAAAAAGATTATAAACAAAGACCTATTTCTGACTTAGAATTTTATATTTTTAATAAGATGTTATTACTTTGGATATTTCTGAACTAACATTGATCTAAGACCTAAGTAGTATCTACAGGCCATCATTTTATTACTTGGAAAAAATTATTATAAAACCTATATTATAGACTCGATTGCAATCGTAGTATGTTTTTTGCAGTTAAAAAGGTAAAATGGGCTGAATCGTACTAATTACGCTGCACACGAATTGCGTCCCGAAATTCCTTTTCCACATGAATTAATGACAATACGAATTGCGTTCCAACGTAAAACCATTATTTTCCTTCCATTTCACGCAGATTAAGATTGTCAATAGCAAATTATGACTATTGGTAGACTAAAAATATTGATTTTTGTCGTTATTGTGCGATTAGAAATAAGTAAAATGAAAATGTGTAGGTTTTAATTAAAGGAGTGTGCAATATAATAATTAAAATAAAAAGGGAAAAATATAAAATTTAAAAAAACTGGTAAAAACTTGAATGAAAAACCTAACCTTTTTTTTTTATATTCTTGTCTCTTGACTCAAACAAACAGTTTGAATTTTCCTCCACCAACTTTGACCTAAATGAAACCTGCATCCTTTTATTTTAACACTATGGTCATCACACAATTAATAATACTGAGTGAATTGCTTTTTTCAAAATCGGAAAATATTATTTTAAGTAAAAATTGATATTATTTTTTAGATATTTAGATTTGAGATGATTTAATGTTTTAGTATAAGCATCTATATTTTTATTAGGAAGTAAAAAATACCAATGTTAGGTATATATAAATATATAATTATTTTCCAATTGTAAAATATTGTGTAAAAAATTTTGGGCAACTTTTTAAAATTCCATCCACAGATATTGAATCAACTTCACTTAAAAATTTTAAAAAACTGAACGCAATTTGTATGTAACCGCTAATTATCAGGACACAATTGTGTTGCGTTTTTTGGATGTAAAAAGGTCCATAACTTAAATCTAAATAATCTAATATTAAGCTAAAATCTCTTCAACATTAAAAAAAAATATATAAATATATTAAATTAAAGTGTAACTGATGCCAGGTATTGAAAGTAATAATAAGTTTGAAGTTCATTTAATTAAATAAGTTAGTTTCTAAAATATACTATTAACATATTATGAAATTCCCTTGAAGTTTATATTTTGACCCCGTGAAAGCGAACAAGTTAACAGGTGAACCATGTTAACGACTAATTTAATTTAGATTGAAAACTTCCTAAGTACTATTAATTACATGATATTATGCATTATGTATGGAAATAAATTTAAAAAAAATACAAATAATAGATAATTAAAAATTACTATTTTAACAAATAATACAAAAATATAAATAATTTATTATCACATCTTAATATTCACATTATTATATAATTTTAAACCACTTAAAAAATTACTGTTATAATATATGACATTACACAGAACATTTATTAAGTTTTGCGACGGTTTCCTACTGTAGCTACAGTATCTTCGGTATCCATTAATGAACTATTTGCATCATATTCATCGTCTGGTAAATTACTGTCCTCAATTTGACGCTGAGCAGTTATGTACACTGAAAAACTATACTTATTTTTGGAAAACGATGCCTGAAAAACACATAAAAATATAAAAAAATATCAGTTACTGTGAAATAAGTAACTAATGTTATTAAAGTTAATGCATTTGTATTTATTTTTCTCTGTTAATATCTATATAAAAAAAAAAATGCATTTTAATAAATCAACTTTCATTGTATTAACAAATAAATTTAAAGCATCAATATTCAATAAAAAATACTGAATAAACTATAATTATTTCACTAAATACAGGTATCATATTATTTAGGCATTTAGAGTTTTAATGTTTTTAATTTTTAATTTTTTATGCATAATACATCTACATTAATATGTAAAAATCTATCATTATCTTTATATTATGTAGGATATTAAAATGTATTGGTAAACTATAATATACTCTATTCAGTAAAAAAATTTGCAACAAACCGACTAAAATCAGTTTTCTGCACATTTCAAAGTGTCACCCAGCCATATTAGCAAAAATGTTTACCAGTTTTGATAGCAGGTTGACATGGTGGAGGGGGGGGTTGCGCAGAATTGGCGCATTCTCTTGCTGGACAGAGTACCTATAGGTGATACTTAATATGCACATTATTTCAAAATTAATAATTTCTATTAATGTTTTTCAAAATAATTTAAAATTGTTAAAAAATATTTGAAAAAAATTTATTTTTACAATTTTTTAAGTATTTTACTTTTTTGAATAAAATTTTTGTTTCTTATTAAATTATCTAATTCTGGATTAGACTTTGATCACACTCGTTTCATGCATGTAGACTGAAAGCAGTTAACTGATACCGACATTTTAAGTATGTGAAATTGTTGGGAAATTTGCGAGTTTGGGCTGATTTTGATTACTCCTCAGGTGGGTTCTTTTGTGGGTCAGATTATACAATTTTATGGAATAACTTACAAAAATATATAATTAGAACATTAAACCCATTATTTATCCATTAAAAATACAAATTATAACATTTCAATGTCACAACTACATTAGTACTTACTGGGTTAAAAAATATGCAGCCTGTAGATGATGATATTTTTGAATTAGAACTATTAGAATTGTTAGAACCTACGGTACTGTATTCTGGAGCATTGGCATCTGCTATGCACACTAGATCAGGCATTGGGTACAAACTCAAGGAATGTGATGCAAGTGGCCAGTATGTGGGGCACACGTCCAAAGGGACTGTAATTAGATGTGACTGGCTTTCCAAAGTTTTTATATACTGTATGTCCACAAATTAAAATACATAATATTAATTAAAAATAAAAAGTACTAATTTTGTTTAGTTACATTTTTAATAATATCATCATCAGACTCTGGAACTGTAAGAGATTTTTTTCGATCCATTGATCCGTGTCTAATATCATAGTTGGCAGTTTTTTTCATTAGACCATCAGCTCGTATAATATGTATTTGTTGTGTACAATATTGCATGCGGCACGGGTTTGTGGTAAATACACACCGTGGTACCAAGCGGCGGAATTCTTCAGTTAAGAACTCAGGTATAAAAGGTCTAAATAATAAAATATGTTTATTTAAAATAATAAAATATGTATCTTTAAACTTTAATATACAAATATTAAGTACCTTGGCAAGATACTTGCACCTGCAGCACCAGTATAACGATCTCCAGGACCAGATAATAACACAAACATAGTGTGTTTGCAAAGTCCAGGTGTATTATCATGTAAAAAATGTGCTAGTTGAGTTATATGAGTTTTCAATTCCTGGGCATATGCATGTGAGGGTACATGACAAGATAAAAAGTCACCCATCATCACTATGGCTACTGGAGCAAGATCATTGAATGAATTTAACAATGTATGGAATTTTCTTAGAACCTGTAAAAAACACGTATAGTTATAAATGTTATAAGTCAAGATTCAATATATTATTATGATATTAGTCATATTATTTTATAATAAATTCATATTTTAAATTTTAAAAAGTGAAAATATTTTAATGATGTTTTTGAATGTTTTCTATTTATTTAATTTTAATAATAAATTAGTAAGTGGTATCTATAAATAATATGTTATAATATAATTAATTAACAACAATACAACAGCAAGTAAAGATTACTTATATAACTGAGCTAATGGAATGAGAAAAAATGTATATTACTCATTTATTAACATGTACATTTTTTATGCCTGAATGTAATATATTACAAACATTTAACATTTTTAGAAATACGGATTAGAATTCTACAAGAAAAATCCATGGTTGTATACATCTGAAAGGAATTGTAGAATTGATTACTTAAATTAAGTTTTCATAATGGCGTATAAATGACAATATATTTATAAATTATTGTAAATATTTATCAATTATAGTGCATATTACGAAATGTAGATGTTTAACTAACCTTTGGATCATCTAGAAAAACATCAGATACAAATATAATCATTCGGTTTTTACGCTTTTCATATTCCAACAATTTTGGATTACATGATTTTAAGTTGAGATCATTATTGTCACTAAAATTGTTTGATTCTCCAAAATAAATTCTGAAAACAAAAACAAAAACAATTAAAATAACACACATAAAGTGATAATTATTCATAAAACTGTACATAATATACGAGATTACATATTTAAGTTAGATTTAATTTTATGGATATAACGAATAATTTATAGTTGACATTTTGTCATACTTTTAATTAAATTCAACAAGAATACTTAAAAAACATTCTAAGATAAAATTAATAAAAATATAATCAAGAAGTAGTAAGCAATTTTTATACCAATGATCAATCAGCCATTTAAAATCTAAAATAATTAAAAATATTAGCTAATATAATATGTAATATTCATTGAACAAGTTTTTACTGTAAAATGCATAATTTTATAAATTGAACAACACACGCAACAACTTAAGTATCTTATTTTATTGTAATGATAATATTTAAATAATATATTAAATACTTAACAATATTGTTCATAAAAATTTTAACCAGCTAAAATTACCTATTATAGATATTTAATATATAAAATGTCATACTTGCTAATTTCTGTACGTTCACATGGTGGTAAAGCCATATTAGTGACAAAAAAAACTCTGCGATCAGTACAATAATTACCTTCTGCCAATACACAACAATTCTCAGTAAAATAGCCCCTTTGGAAATCTTATTCAAGGTTAAGAAAATTATTTAAATATATTTGAGTTGTAAACCATTGATAAGCAATATTATCAATATGGCAAAAATTTAAATAAATGATTTAATTGTAATTGACTAATTATTACTGTTTTTTTTTACTATTAATGCATTAAAATTAAGATAATGTTTACTGTTTACTGTCTTGAGTTAAAAGGATATTGTTGCAGAAATATCAAGGGGTATAGCTCCAGTAGGATCTTCTAAATGATATCGACCTCCTTCTTTCAATTGTACTAATAAACCCAGCAGTAGTATTGAATTACTTTTGGAATTGCGATCAAATTTCCTACAGGCTCCTGAACTCAAAAGATAATCAACATCTCGTATTTTATCACCGATTGTCAATGGTTGATTGAGAGTACCATCAGCTATAGTTTTTATTCTAGTCATACGTTGCCTAATGACAGTGTATCTATGAAAAAAAAAAATAATAGTAAAATATACATAAATATATCAATATAATATGACGTATAATTGTTTACCTGTCAAAATACTGGGAGATTTTCGACTGTGCATCGCCAAACATAGATGTTTCTGACATTATTCTTTGAAACTTTTTTGTTGTTGGACAGTATGTATAGCGAGGTAATTTATAAGCAGGAGTCACATGTAATATGTCTTCATCATTGAGGATTTGTAAATTACAGCAGAACTATTAAAATCATGACACAGATGTATGTTAAATACAACTCATTTTGTATTGGTATGCAATTTTGACAATTTTATAATACAAATTAGAATGGATAGTCTAGTAAACTTACTTTAAGAGCTTTACTCAGTAACTCGTATGTCACTATGTTTCCATCATTGGTACTCGAAACACGTACATAATCAACAATTTTATCTAACCATTGATCACGATCTTCTCTGGACTCCAATGGTTCCAACTGTTGAACTAAGTATGCACATGCCCTCCTTAAACAAATATATAAAAAAAAAAACAAATACAATTTGAATTCTTAAATAGTAAGTTGATATAACATATTCATCAGGATCACCAATTGGCAATAGCTCATAAATGTAACTTATTTGAACCGCAGACAAGAACAAATTAATTTCTTTTATGGTGAATTAAATGAAGTTTTTTAACTATAATTTTATTTTTATAAACAAGTTTAATTATTCATTTAATTTTGATGGCACTCTTAGGTGTGTACCTAGTCATAGAGATAGACCATAGACCAGAACATTTTAGTACATATACAACTACGTGAGTTGAGGTGTTTACTTACTCTTGAATCGTAAAGCCATTGAGCGAGAATGTGCTGACTATAAACTTGCGTAATTTAGTAGTTTCACTCATTTTGTACACTGTTTCTAATGTAATTTTTCTATTTTTCTTTATTATTTAATCATTTTAAACGTAATCGACAACGACGACAACTGATATAAATATGAAGTATTGAAATACAAATGTTTCATTATAATTTGGCGCGAAATTATTGTTGTTATCTTACTCTAGGATTTCTAGGTTAAGTTATTACTTATTATCACTGTTGTTCTGATTCAAAGTAGCTGCTATTAATGGAATTTAAGGAGCAACGTGTAGACAATTTCTAGTCGTCTGTGAATGTGGTTCAATGTGTTCTATAGCAGGGGTGGCCAACAAGTCGATCGCGACTCAAATTCGTCTTTTCTTAATTTTTTTTTCGGGAAAAACAAATAATGATAAGTTAAAAGTAATACAATATCATCGTCAGTTTATCGTCAGTTTATCGACATTCATCGATGTGGATACAGAACAAGGGTGGACAACTTAGTAGACTCGTGATTGACTCCCCATCCCTCCCAAAAAAAAGGTTCTCAATTAAACAAAAATAAATTTTTTATAAATTCGTATTATCCTTTTTTTTCTTTCTTTTATTTAGAATTTTAATAAGCAGTGGTGTACCTACAGGAGTTAAAAACTCCCTCCTCCGAAAAATAATAGCTCAATATCTCGCTGTTAATAACATTTAGTTTCATAGTTTAACACAACTCGTGTTTTATTATATTGATTACAAATTAGTGACGAAAAATAAACATACTTCTACTCTTAGTAGTACAATTTTAATTGTTTCTTAATTATTTGAATTTGTTAACCTATTATTATATTTTGTAGCATTGTAAGGAAATAAATTGTCGACAATTTGGATAGTTTGTGTAGCTTATTGATTCCAAATTAATTTACTAAATATCTCAAAATCAACATGTACTTTATAAGACTAATGAGAAAAACAAAAGAAATCTCAAATTCATATAAACAGCATAGCAGTTTTAACTGTTTTAAGTAATTTTAAAATTTCATTATATATATAAAATATATTAGATTAAGTAGAAAATTTCACCTGGTTTCAAGTTTCTACGATTAATATTTTATACAATAACAAATATCATTATTATTAGAATATCCCAATATCGTCAAAATTTGAACTTCGATCATTCATAAAAAAATAAGTGTGATTTTTGGGTTTTTTCTATTTTTAGAACAGAAATGCATGAGGAATCCTGTTTTAAATTGTTAAGCCTTAGGTATTAAAATTTAAAGTGTTACACAATTTAATTACAAAAAAATCCATATGTTTTAATTTTTTTTTTTTTTTAAGAATTTGTAAAAATTTGAACTTTTAACAACTATAGTACAAGTATAGTTAACTATGTACTGTTGATATTTTAACATTGTGTTAAAAAAAAACTAAAGTTATAACTTATAATAAGGAATCTTGTATCAAAATGACATGCTTTTTTACTCGTGAACATAAGGGTAAAGGTCATACCTATTATCGTTTTAAATACCTAAAATATTATAAATTACAGTAATAAAAATAATAAAATATATTCGCGTATTTGACCCACAAGCATTTAACAGGATACAACGTAACTATAAGTACTGTTCGGTACCTAGCCCTGACCTGTTTTCCTATTTATTCATTTCAATTCTGTTAATTTTCAAAATTAACAAAATTATTTATATTAATTGTACATATTATAAAAACTAATTGATTTTGAGTAGTTATTAAAATTATAATTATTATAATAATAAGCATTGTAAACCATAATCTTATTTCATGCATACTCATTTATATAATTATCAAACTAATTCATAGGTTAAGACGTATATTTTTAGAAATATGTTTCACAATTGTGCAGTAACAATTAGTATAAATTTATTGTTAATATCATAATTCGTACAAAATACGTTAATACATGTAAAAAAAGGAGGACTCAACTCGCTGTAAAGTAAATTTCGGATGTACCTTGTCATCATGTAGTAATTAACATTATAATAAACGTGTTTAATTAGTACATTAATTTGAACTCAGTGATGATCATTGAAAAACATAAGAATACAATTCATGTATATAAAACCATAATAATTTTTATATTAGTTTAATAAGTATCAACTAATTCAACTATAAGTAATAAATATAATTTGATTTACCAATAAATAATATAGTACTCGTTTATGAAAATATAGATAATACAGGATTTTTATTTATGTATGACATCGAAAAAAGCAATTTTTTTTTGATTGACTTTAATTTTTTTTTTAACAACATATACATATTGGCATATTGCAAATATAATAAATTAATAATCATACTGAAATAAATATATAATTAAGTTAGTATAATATTATTTAATCCTTCTATAAATGACTATTAACACGCTGTTATTAGGTATAAAAATAAATAAAACATTGAACGGATTGTGAAAAAAATGAATATTATGTTAATTTTTTAATGAACCGTATACAATTCGCATATATTATTGAGATAAAAATAAATACTAACTTTTCAGGTATAATATTTAAAACAGGAGTCTTCAATCATCCAATACATTTTAGACATAAATTTTTTTTTTAATACATTTTTAGAAATTTAATAAATGTTTTTATTACAAATTCGACCCATGGGATTTAAAAAAAAAAGTACCTAATTGATTGCCAACTGTCCAATAAGGTTGGAAAACCCTAATCCAAAAGTAAATATTATAATAAAATATTAAAATTAAAATGAACACATCAATATTAGAAATAATATTAATAAGCCTCAATATACTTATATAAGTTAAATCATTAGTGGTAACTGATTATGGTTAAACAAGTCGCACAACATTTAACAAAAACTTCTTGCTACCTATAATATATTCAAAACATACCCAGACCACTTTTTCAACAGTTCTTCCCGAGAATTTTCTTGCATTAAAAAATATGGTGGTATCAAAGTACCAACTACTCGTTCGATTTCTGATTTTTAATAAAATATTGTATGCCGAGTAATTTAAAGTTAATAATAAACAGCTATTTCCATTTGAAAAAAATAGCTTGTATCGCTAGACGCTAAAGGATACTTCTTCAATAGTTAAATGGTGTAAAAAATCACAAATATCTCAGGTATTTAAAAATATGGCCTAACCTAATCTTTATATATATGTATTTAAAAATTCCAAAAATCTGATTTTTGAATAACTACATATTACTATAAAGAATAAAGGGGAGAGTGAGGATGTTTGATGAATCATCGTGTATACGATAACCACTCATTTAATAGTCCGTGTTATTTTTTCATTAAAAAGATAACAAAGATGAAATGAGAAGAACTTTTTGACGCCTCGAGAGCAAGATGACGCTATTGTGCATCAAACCACACGAATAGACCCGCTACAGCGGCCAATTATTCCCACTCCGGCTTTCTCCTACCAGTTGCTACAGTTCAAACCCATTCACTCGTAGTACCTACCTACCCATAGTCCCATACACACTCGGTTTATTCAGTTTACTAACCAACAGTATACCTTTCATTAGTCCTCGCGGAGGACCGTGTCGCTGCCGTATATTTATCGGTTACCAATATCATTTTATTTATGCATTTAGCTTCTTGCGCGTAAAACCCGGTATTGGTGCATGATACTCGACTCGCAAAATGTACCGTAATATTAACAATCAACTAACGAATCTCACGTGATAACTGATCAAATTGTGTACCTGTACGACAGTGATCTATACATACATAGAGGGAGAGAAAAAACAAGAAAAGACTTACAAAATCAGTGGTGAGTACCTACGTATTATACTACGGATAAAAATATACACGACGAAGTGTTAGTTTATGACATTATGCTTTTTTCCGTGACCGGACAAGAACAAAACGGGGGGGTGGCGTACGAATGCAAGTGATCTTGGACGGTTTCCAGTACCTCCACGGCGCAGGCTGCAGAGGTAACACGGTAACACACATAATACGAGTAATAGGTATATATTAAATGGTTATAATCTGTGATACGCGCGTTAACTATTAACCGTACGTTTGTCTAGTAATAATAATACTTAATAAATAATAATAATAATAATAAAAATAATGGATGAAAAAAACCAGTCGCTTGTCTCTGGGAACCGGTTGTGTCGTGATTCAGCCGCGACCCCCTCGAGCTCTGCTCCTATATCCAACCTCTGTGCAAGCGCGCGCGTATACGTCTAACTGCTCTAACAAAGACATGGATGAAAACTATACATACACGGGGGAGATAGTTTGGCAATAATAATAATGGACCTAAATCCCATTCGCTGTCAATGATAGTGACATTGAGTGTATCTAAAATACATAATACCGAACAGCTACACCGGTAGACTTTAACGATACGCCAGGCAGAATACGAATCTATATTTTTCTGTACAGGAAAAACTTTTTTGGACAGGAATCGTACAGCGTTAGAGTTGATTTGTGTACGTATTTACCGTATAATTATATGAAATGACTAATGAATAATGAGTAATTTGATAAAAATATATTGCTCTACTGCATATTATATTATAATTATTATGGACTATTCACACCATTTGAAAGTTATTGAAGAATGACGATATATTATAGGTACTATCGAAACATAAAGTCTATTAGTTATAACACAATTGACATTTCGACATAAGTAACCTTTTTATATTAATTATATTATACCTATTGTTGTTTAACTGATTACAATTTTTGGTACAATACATTATTACAACCAGTACAACCATTGTAAGAACCAATATCTAATACGTCCATAATAAATGGTAAAATAATGCACGAGGCAGAGTTACATAAAATGGTTGACATTTGCGTGATTTGTGTTTGGCATGGCTACATAGATACGGCACTACGGCAGTATTAGTGGTATTACAAAAGCAAATTATCATTTACTTTACACATACCCACCTATTTACTTGTCGCAAGTCGTGGCATTTCATTTATTGACCTGTTTATAATTCCTTTAGTTAGATAAAATTATTAGTTATATTTATTGGCTAATATTGAATCGATACAATTAATATTTAATGAGATAGATAATCTTCATAATCCTGTGTCTTATCAACTATTTACATCACGTTACTTATAAATATAATTAACAGCAGATATCGACCATTAATTGATACACTCTTGTTTACATTTGCTTCAAAATCGATTAGATCAATTTGTAGCTGCATTGATTCATGTTTATTTATGAATGATAATTAATAAACTAATTTAGGATTAATATATACAATGATTATCGTAAAATATACCTGCACATAATTATATTGGTTTTTGGTAAAACTAAATTATCGTATTACTATTGCATATATTTGATTTTATTTTTTATTTTTTAAGTATAGTTTTTAAATCGTTATCATAAACAACGAAAATCTTATTTTACTTAATTATTTTTCATTAATTAATAAAGATTATATACATGTTAATATATCTATACATCTATTCGTCGAAATATTATTATTTATGTAATGAAAACTCAACTTGAGGTAATTTCGACTTATGATTATAGAAGACTATTAGAACATCTCGATAATAGATTAATTATAAAATATAAATATTTACTTATTAGTTATTACATTTAACTAGTATTAGTTTATTATTTTCAATATTACATAGGCAAGGACGTGAGATACCTACCATTTGGTAATTACTAGTTATTATCAAAAAAACATATAATATAAATAATATAATATTTTAAAAATACCCCAAGTCGCCAACGTCAGGTACTCAGGCTACGTGATTTTACGCAAGGGTCGTTACGAGCATAAAAAAACTAATAAATTAGAATACTGTAAAATCAAGAATTAAAATACAAATCTGATTACTTAGGAATGATAGATAGGTAGCTAAGGTAAGTAAGCTACTCTAGCGAGTAGCGATGAAAATGTCCAAATGGTGTGTACATATGCAGTCATGCAGATACGTATGTGCATGCAATAATCGTGATTCGCTTTCACCACTCACCACTTATGAAGATTATTTATGATTTTCCCGATGTTGGTAAACGCCGAAATCATTATATTGTTGGGTAACATACATTGAACTACATCCGCCGTAATGTCGAATAAATTAGCCGTGAAACCAAATTTGTTTTATTTTTGCTCCAACATACATCATAGTCCAATAAATTTGGCAATGCAGATTGCGTACCCATGGGGTGTAATAATAATATAATGATGATAATATCATAATAGTGTAGGTAACATATAGGCACTATGCATAGCTCCGATGATGCTCCTTGCACACATTATGTTTACAGACGAGTATATTTATTTATGTTTAATGTTTATAAAGTTACGTTTTATGATTGACGATTTTATTCTCTATGAATAGTACCTATAAATAAATAAATTATAGCAATAATGCTGATAACAATAATAACAATGTTTGGCAAACATACATGACGTTATATTATTATAATGCGAGCAAAAAGTACAATAATGTTAAAGAATTTTCAAAACAAAAAAATAAACAAACCTTCGATCACAGACAGTTATTCTTTTAACATAATTTTCTATGACAATGCATCAACAATGGTCAACGAATAAAGAAATTACTATACTGCAGATACAAAGACTGAGATAATACGAGCTAAGGAGTAAGGACATTACCCTCGATGTGTTAGTTTAATGTCTTAATACAATTTTAAAGAAAAGTTTGGTGAGATTGTTTTTACTTTTTGTAATATATTATACATAGTTATATAACGGTAAGGTTGGATATGACCAAGGTAATACAAATTATTTAATAACCTTAGTTTAATTGGAAACATTTACGATTCAAAATTAGACCCCTGACGATCATTTCACCCCAAATTACCAATGCACTAACCACTTTTTGTTTTAATTTACAATTATTATTTGAAATTTATGTAAAACAAATCATGCATAATGTTATTAAGATTCTTATTTAGATACATAAAACATTATTCTAAAATGTTGTACCAATATTAATTATAAATATAAATATTTAAGTAAGTCATATTATAATATGTATATTTATATACTAGCATTGACACCAATAGGTAACATTTTAAGTGGAAAGAGGTGGCAAAATAATAAATAATAATAATAAAATATTAAATTCTCAAATCTAAAATATCAATCATTTTACATAGTAAGTACCTACACAAGTCATTAATGTGATAACAATAATTTCAATCGTGTTTACCTACCTTTATTTATTGTATATTTTTATTCTTATTTCCTAATGTAGTTAAAAAAATTATTTTACGATGTCTAAGTCATTAAATAATAATACCATGGTAATATTTATTTGGTTATTTTTCCAAGGGGGTGTGATGGTGTGAAACTATGAAGTGCCCAGTCTAGTCCTCCCCTAATAGGCGCCCATGTATGCTAAAAACTAGGAAGTATGAGTCCTGAGCTCACTTCGCTCAATAAGCCACACTTAAGTTTTTTAAATATCATTTGTTTCAGGCTAATTTATTTTCATTTGTACCATAGAAATAGTATATTCATAAAATATAAAACTGAAATATAAATATTTCAATACTTTTCATATAGTAGAGAGATAATATTATGCATAAATAATATATATATTCATAATAATATATTTATTAAACTAATATCTAATATAACTAGGGTTTAAGTGTGGGAATCAATCATCATTTTTGAACTTGGATTCTGAATTTTTCAAAAAACGTCCTCTTTAAAACATTTAAATGTTCTTCTAAAGATATAATATTCATATGCTCAAGCCTAAAAGTTGAATCTAAACATATCCTCCGTTAATAATGACTAATAATTATAAAAAATATTTATTTTTGAAATTTTATATTATTAATCTTATAAAATTATTGTATTAAATATTGTTTAATTTGATAAAAATATTATTTTACAGCACTATGTATATTAAACAATATAGGTATAAGTACATCGTAGTCATCGTACATAGTATAAATTGTATAGTACTTATTATATAGTTAGGTTCGTGTGTTTGACTATTACTTTTATTTTATTCTATGTCGGTATATAATACGTTTATAATATACTACACGTAATACATTACATATATTTTCTTTTGTTTCAATTAATTTATGTAAATTTTATGAAAACTAATTTAAGTAGGTATCTGTGCAGTTTAAATCTCAAAGAAAAATGATAAACAATAAATGTTTCTATACTAGATGATACAATTTTATTTTAAATCATACTAGGTATATTGCTTAAGATAAAATACTTTTTTTATACTTATACGAATAAAAACATTACACAATTTAAGCCCTAATGCAGTAGAGTTATTAAAGGAATTTATAAGCAAAATGAGACATTCACAAGTAAATTGTAGGTAAATGTAAATTAAATTAATGATATAGGGATGCGGAACTTATTTAAATATCCGAAGGAGGTACTAATGAACACAATAGGACCCTCTCACCCATAATATTGGTTGCAACATATGTTAATAAAATCAAACATTTTAGTTTTTTAGTAATAAGAATTATTTACGTTTATGCTCAAAATAGAATAGGTATAATATAGAATGTACCACTTTGCAATTTTGAGCCACTTTAAGCTCTGAACATAACCTAATACGAATAATACGATCGATTGACGGTGGATACTTCACGCTGATCATATTATGCCACGTGGAGTAACAAAAAATGTATAAGGCCGATAACGATAACAATAATACTGTTTGAGGAATAACAGTGACAGTATAGGTGTTGAGTATACTATTACAACACCTCAACTCATTTCCGTCGATAAGAAGCAGCTCCACCGTCATACAGTATACACAAACGTCGCTGATATACTCGAACGTTAATTTAATATAATATTATAAACTGGGTACCTATCTATATGGGCTATATGCACTATGCAGTTAATGCCATTGTATATATTTGTATGCGGACAGAAGACAGAACGCATTTTCAGTGCGGCTAACGAGGATAACTGAGGCCTACGATGTATACTCGTACTTATGTAACTGTACGGTTGTAAAGAAGTAGATAAAGGTAATAAATAATAACAGTCGAGTTACTGCTGTCACATTCATTGTAAATGGTTATAGCGAGCAGCTCATTAAATGTACGTACGTCCCATACCTACCAGAACAAAATGAGTGAAAAATTATTTTGGTCGATTCTTTTTATTTTTCATATTGTTATTAAGGTTATATACACGATGACTCATGACGATGGTTCCTTTTATGCTCTTTACTCTTTATTAGTATACGGTCCATATACACGTAGCATGGGAGACGGGTGTACGCGCATATTATTATACATATATACATATATATATATATACACATATACCTGTATAATAATGTATAGTTTATATAATATATATACTAGATTATATTATGTTTATATGTTCGTTGTATAATGGAAGCCTTCGATCACCTTGGGCAGTTCGTTCAAATAGTTTTTCATTTTATAAATATCGTTTGAGCGCTTTATAGAGTTTGCATATATGTATAAAAGCCAAAACCCCTCAAGGGCAATACCCATCTATTCAAAAAATATACAACAGATAACGGATGTTTAATAATAATTATGAATTATAATATACCACTTGCTATTGCATGTAGGGAATAATACCTATAGGGTAATAATCTATATCTGTATTATTATTTAGCCACCCAAACTTACGACGAATGGATTAAACACATTATTATATTTTAATAATAACTAAGTAAATATGGTAAATAACTAAAAATAAAAATGTGTAATGCTCAGAAGAACTTTTAATCATTATTAAGCTGCTCCGGAATCAGTGAATCAAATAGTTTTCTCTTGAGAATGGTTCTCTCAGTAATAATAATAATAACAAGGTAATAATTATAATAGCAAAGTAATAACATAGATCTTACATAATAATAAACAACCTGAAACAGGTGCAAATATTAAGTACTAAATTGTATAGAATAATTTAAAAATCTGTAAAATGTATGTTTCTTTAGTATCAACCATTTGTTTTTTTTTTTATGGTTTAGGTATTACTGCTATAAATAAATTTTATCTTTATAATATAATAAATTCGTTCACTACCACCGTCTCAACGATGACTTCATAGATGACGTACTATAAATTATAGTGGGGGACAAAAGACGATTCTAGAAAAAATATGTATGGTCACTCGTACCCGTCACCATTATGAAAGATCATAGGTACCCCCCCTCCATACGATCATTCGTAATGACAGGTGGGGGCGGGCTACGACGTACCCGCAAGTCACAACCGACGATCGTGGCTTGTCCGTCGTTGCTTTGTTACCGTACATTATTATGGTCAAACATATGAAAACTGAAGGGATTCAAAAAACAAAACTACCAGCTTAATAATTTTTTTTAACTTTTTGAATTCTTTTAGATTTTTTTCTTCGTGTATTTTTTTTTTTTTTTTTGTGAAATAATCATGAAAATGGAACCAATGAAAAATCATAGATAAAAACGTGAATAGAAATGAATAATAATTGGTACATTTCAAATTTCTATCTCAAAAGTCAAAGTTCATAAACATTGAGAAATGTTCACATCGATCAGAAACACAAATCTGATGTTTTAAAATACAATAAAGCAGTGACGTGCATAAACCTTTCTCTATATGGGGTAAAATTAATTATCTTACACTACCCACTCACATTTTTCTAATAATAAAGGTACATATTTATCAAGAGACACAAAACTTACTAAAAAAAAAAAAAAAAGAATTGTAATTCTGATTCCACTTAAAAATTTAGTAACTATTAAATAAGGTTAACTTCTAAGTTCTAATTCAAGTTGTATATAAATAATATATATATTATATTAATCTTTATCATATAAAACATATAGCTATATTAAATATTTGGTTAATAATTAAAATTAATTGAAACAATTTAATAATTTTAATAGAATAACAAATTTTCCATTTTATTTATTTAAACATTAGAGTATTTTTTAAAACCATAGATGGTAAATGGTAATCCAAACGTCATAATAACTTCATTATGATTAATTTTCATCTTTCTCACAACTAAGTAACAAAATTAAACTTATCATTTTTTTTTTATCAATAATGTATCTTAACTTCATTTTAAAATAATAAATAAACACAAATTAATAAGTAAACACAGAGGTTTTTTTTTTTAAAGCCAAGTAATATACTTAAAAAAATGTATGTTATAATGAAGTCGTAATGGTAGATATAGCTCCAAGCGTTTTATAAGTTAAATATAAGTTTAAGAGAGCTGACATCAAATTATAATAAATTAGATAGTGCATGCAGAATTGTATTAACTGTAATTTTGGCTTCCTGATTTACTATACCTATTTAGTCCTCATTGTCTGTATTAGTATTAATGCCATTTGAAGCCGTATCATATTATATTTTATCACCTGGCCTGTGTACAAATAACAATAACGGTAAGTATCTCAAATCCAGAATCAAGTTCTCAAACTATAACTAAACTGAAAGTATTCACGTTTCAATTGATTTTCGTTAATATTCTTTATTGTATTTGATAGATTATGAAAACTGTATTTAGGAATAGGTTTATTATCCTTTTTCATACTCATCAATCACTCAGGAGATAAAAGAAACAAATCTTTAAACATTTATCGGGCCTCTCTAAATCTAGAATTGTGTTAAATTAAGTAATATATGATTAGTTTTTCTATACGATTATAGAATTGTATAATATGTTTAGTAAAATAGTGACTATAGTAAACTGTGAATAATAAAGGTGATAATAATTGAAAACAAAATATATTGCGAAACTATATTTTTTTTTTAATATTAAACTATTATATAATGTAATGTTACTCAAAAACTGTAGTTTATTAAAGTAGTACTTACTTTGGTTGTATTTAAATTATAAAATATGAATGATAAAGCATACCAATAAGATCTTGCAGATAGGTTGATTAATTATTCATTGCACCTTTCTGATTTCTGTAAGACACAATTTACGAGTATATTACTGTCAAATAAGTAGTAACTATTAACCATCCTATACTTTTTTTGTCATTATAGAAGATGAACGAGTGGTGTTTCTCGCTTTCGTATAAGTCAACTGGGATATTTGTCCTAGACCCTAATAGCTTCGATTCATCATGATATAAATTAAAAATATATAAGATATAAATCCTAAGACAAAAGTTATTTGTACACCATACGTACAGTACACGTTCACATATATCAAATTGATAAAACCATAAAATAATATTATATAATGATAAATAATAATAACAATAAGCAATTATAGTAATAATAGATGATGGGGCGAAGTTAGAATAAAATAACAAGTATTAAAAATTAATTGCTAAATCCAAAAACTAATTATTCATGAGGTTTAAGCTAATCATATTTTAGTAAAAGTACCTAATTAGTTTATAATATTTTCTAAAGTAAAACGAAAAATCATTTGCGAGTTACTTATCATCGATATTGGACCTAAATATTAGACATCATATCACGAAACGAAGAGTTTTCTTATGTATGCGAGTAAAAAATAACAATCATACTCGTAATATTGGAATAAGTGTCGGTCTTCATCACTTGTTATAAACATTAAACTAGTGTCTGAGCTGATCATAATATTATTATTATTAATGTATAATAATGTTGTATTATATTATAATAACATATTTATCATACTTAATAATGCCTTGTAATATATCTGTATATAGATTACTATCAGCTGGCATTGTAGAAATGGCTCGTTTGTCTCGACGCACCGTGTCTGTACATTATATAAAAACACTTTTAAATACATCCTTTTAATAGTGACATTAACGTATCGTCTGTACAACGCCGTAGGTTGCACATACCTACTATTATAAATGGTAAAAAAAAATAATATAATAACAATATGTAAAATATATAATATTATATACATTTGTATGTACCCGTCTATAATCTATATACATACATATATATATATATATATATAATAAGAGAATAACAATATACGAGAGAGAAACACGCACAAGAACGAAGTGTCAATTAGGTTAAACGGGTACGAACTTAATCGTCACTTCATCGACCCAGAAACAATACCGTTTCATATCCGTGTGGTACATTTATAATATATATATATATAGGTATATCGCGTGTATACTTGCCTCGACATCCATCTCTAACCCCCGGCCGCGATCAAAGCGGTACTTATGGGCAAATGCGTTTTTCGTAGAAATTTATAAAGTAGTATCGTATATAATATAGTAATAGTATATATATATATAGGTAATAGAACTATGCGCGTATGCCTACAGCTAGTTCTCTACCGGTAAACACACACACACACACATATATATATATAGGTACATAGGTACAGTCTCTCTAGTAGTCTAGTATAATAGTGTAAACTATATACGCACACATACATATTTATAACGACTGTCTTGGTGCGACACACGCACACACACACAGTCGATATAAATTGTAGAAATTGTAGGTCGGACTGTCGAGAGCTAATACGCGCGGTTTACACCATATGATATCTATGTATTATTAACTGCACAGCATCAGCAGCGCTCGGCTACTATAATATACAACAGCGGTGCGTGCGACGCGAGCCCGTAATAATACGGTCGTTATTATCGTTGAGGAGACTGTAATATTGTATTATGTATTTATGTGCTATACTCGGCGTCTCGGGGAGCAGGTGAAACGAATAAATCGGCGTCCGATATATTGTTATCCTCGATCCTCGTCGTCAACCGCGGCGTAGTCCTGTGACGATCGAAACTGTAGCAGTTGTATACGGGTGATCAGTTCCACGCGCGTTTATTTTTTCGGTTTTCTCGGTTTTGGAAAACCTGTCGGAAAGTCAGTCTGATGATAAACAGACGACGATCGGGTTTTTTCCAGTGTTCGTGGGTGTGTAAATTCATATACCTATAACCCACAATGAATGAATAAAAAACACTGCGGTCTGTGGTGGTGTATTATATACATAATATATATACTACATATATAATATATATATATATACATATACTTAATATATGTACACTATAAAATATAAATAGTTTTTATGTGGAGTGAAAGCACGCGACGGGAGGGATGGGAGGTAATAAGGAAAAAAAAATGATTAAAAAGTATATTTTTATTACTTACGATCATTCATCGCTATGTGTTCCATAGCTGGTATACGAAATATATGTAAAGCGTGCGCGCTCGTTGGGAAACAACCTGTACCTATATCTCCTGGACTATAAAATCTAAAAAATATACCGTCTGGGACCTGATTGCCCGACGCCTGCATAAGTTTAATGTTTAATATTATATATATATAAGTACTTATTCTTCGAACCCACGTCCTCATTATTGTTATCCATAAATGATCTATTAACGTAATAAGTATTATAGGTATTCCATCATGAGATGCAGACAACGGTCACTGAATCCGTAAACACAGTTTTGTATCAATTTTGAAAATACGAATACGAAACACTTTTATAATAATATAGTCATAACTCATAATATATAAAAATATGTTATGCAATTCAATAGAAAATATCGTAAAATAAATTACTTTATGACATTTTTTAGTCTCCGTAATATTTTATAATGGCTATATGAGCACCTACCTATTATTAAACTTAGTTGAATGTTTCATATTTTTGAAATCGAAATCTACGGACTGATGAAATTCAAAATTGTATTCATATTTCAATATTCGAATAAACAATATTATTTGTTTTATTTAAATAGGTATTTATATAAATTCATTCGACGTAATTTTTAATAATAATTATTATCTATTGTTTTACACTTGCAAAGAAACACAAGCAACACAATAGTATTTATATTATTTACAATCGTATAAAAGTGAAATTTCTTTTATTTATTTTTTAATAGATAATTAATTTATTCACAAACAACTAATTCAAAGCATACCGATTTTAATGATTTTATGTAGCTCTGAAGCGGTCAGGCTAGGTTTTTTTTAATGCTTCTGAGAATTGAGACGTGAAACATATTATATTTTATTGAAACTGGAGGACTATGTATAATATTATGTCAAGTTCTATATTTTACGTGTTAATACTCAATAAAAACCTCAAAATACATTAAGATAAAAAAATATTAGTATTTTTATAGGTCGTAAAAGAGGAAGAAGAAAAGTTTGCCGTTTAAATTTATAGAAATGTTATTTTTTCACTTATCAAACACGATCGTAAAAATGGTGCTGTTAATGTCTGTGGTTTTCGAAGACAAAAGTATTTTGTGTTTTGTTAACTAGTTCAGATGCACATCGATTTAGTGAAAATAATTTCTAATGGCCTAATTTGAATTCAAAAATTAAATAATTCATAGAAATCGTGAAACTGATAGTCTTAGAACAAATAGTTCCCACTATAATCAGCTATTATCAATGTGGACATAATATAATACAAATAAGAATCATTACTTTCTCGGAAACGAAATGTTCAAGTATGAATTGTTGTTGTTTGAAGTGTTTAATAAGATTTCATTATTATTGCTTAGGTATTCCATCTATATTTATAATAAAGACACGTCAACACTGCTGATTTGATTTTAATAGTTGTCCACGGATAGTTGGTTACTGATGACTGATGAGAGTATTTCTGACATACGGCCGTATACTCGTGTTGTACCTACCTATCTACTATCTAGTCTTAAACTATTGTGTATTACCTATAATAGCGTAAAAAATGTCTTCATATTATTATAATTATTTTTTTAACGTCAAAACTTGTTTTAATTTATTTACCTTGATGTATATAACATTGTTTAAATTATCTCGGCGATGATGCAAATATTTAAATTTTATTTAAACTAATTCAAATGTACGTACAACCGTGTGTATACCTCTTTTTGGGACAAAATTACCTATGCACCTACGTTGTATTATATTGCAGGTATAGTTCCAGTTCCGTCGCCAGTTATATTGAGAATATATAATACATTTATAAATTATAATATATTATATAACAATCTCTAAGAATGTGTGTACATTTTAAACTCACTACTTTTTCCTTGCTGACCTATTCGATATAATTTATAACAAGACACGTATAACAGTAAATAATTATTAACCTTTCACCTATATATTTTATTTTTTTTTTTTTAACGCAAACCTTATAAATAATTATTTTTTTATTTACACAAAAAATTGAATAACTCAACAAAGATAACAATGCTGGTTGTGTTAGGTTAGTGTACCACACAGGTGTTGTAATTATTATACGCATAAAGACTATGTATATATACCGTCTTCGCAATATTCAACATATATTTAACATAATTCTTTATTGCATTTTCCATCTGATATCATTTTTGAAGGACAACTATACAAGTGAATTTGTATTTTTTTTTCGTTGGAATGAAGATAAACATATTTTATATAGATAGGTATAGCTATATTATGGTAGGTGGAATCTCTAAAAATCACCACAGAACTAATTCGTGTACGGTTGAATACGATTTGCTGATTTATTTTTTTTTTTTGTAAATACCTGAAAATACCTGAAAACCAAATCATAAATATTGATTTAAATCGAGAAGAACTTTTTTTTTACATGTACAAATTCGAAATTAAATACATTTTGTCCTCGCGTGAAGCCTTGTAGAAAACTATATTATGTTAAGATCGTAATTAGTACTGAAGATATTATATTTGTTTCTGGAATACATACCATAGTCCATAACCAGATATTTTTTGTCGAAGTTTTACACTTTGAACGTTAAGATTTGTATTTTATTCCAAGGTTTTCTTTTTATATTTTTAACGATTTATAAACTCTTTTATTGTATAATTCAAGGTTGTTTAAAATGAGGCCATAATGTCTTCGTGCACTTTTTCTTAACAATATAGTTCAGACATCAAATTACTATCGGAGACCCACAAAATTAAAATACAACTAAATAAATACTTAAAAGTTAAAGTTAACTTATTTTTACATATATTTTTACACGCAAATATACCTGGGAGGAATCACTTTTAGATAAATTGCATAATATTATTATGTTTGCATATATATTATGTGCTTTTCTATAATCCAACAATAGTAACAATTGTTTCTTAATTGAATACATTGATTCAAATAATTAAATACCGCGTAAATTATATAATTATATTATACAGATATATTATAGTGTACAGCATAAAATGATTACAGTATTTAGTAAAGGGTTGTACGTTTTTAGGTTCTTATATATCTGTATGATAATAATATAATAAAATGTTATTAATACAATAATATCATAAATATAATAACACATATTTAATATTTTACCTTTCACCAGGCATACGTATTACAATATATTGAATTTTAATCTGTGTTGGTAGGTAATGGAGGACGAGACATATTTTTAAAAATATCAAATAGACACCTAATAAGCGAGATCTCTGTGACATTAATAACTGTCCTACTGAATTATTATTAGTAGGTACTGCATTACACAAGAAATATACAACTGTTCCACATTGTGCTGTTTTTAAAATGTAATAATAACACGACAATCTTTTAACAGTAAACATCACCGTCTATTATTATCATAGATATTAATGATATAGTATTAATAATATAGTTTATGTACTTAATTGAACGTTTTTTTTTTTAGTTTATTATTAAGAAAACTTCTAATATATTTAAGAATTTTTACCATTTCATTATTTTTTTATAAATATATCATTATGATTTATATGTTATATTTATTTTTGTCTATATTTTAAATTACTACCATCGACATAATCTAATTTAAAAGTTGATAAAGTACTACATATACAATTAAAGATAAAATGCTTGCTATTTTTTTTAGTTGAAAATTATCAATACATGTATATTATATAATAATAAATGGTATAATTTCACAATTTTTTTCTTAATTTCTTTACATAACCAATGTGTTTTTAATATAAACTACCCACAAAATACCTACAGACCATATAGTGAAGATCCCACCTGACTTAACTTATGAGCAATTCTAAGTACAAAATAAATATTATTATTTATGAGGTTCACAAGTAAATAATAAGTAAATTTAATAATAAAAATGTTTACTCAACTATTTTATATTCTACATACAAACCAACTAGTACTACATTACATTGTATATATATATATATATTGATATAATCTGTAGACTGTACTCAGCGCATAGTAAATTTATTTAGTACATTATATAATTTGAATAATATAATAACAAATAAGTAATAACATAATAACATGATTGAGGAAGTCACCCATTATATAGCAACACCTCCGTATTTTTTAGACATTAAATAAACAATATTTTTATTCAACGATTGATATACCTTATCGGACTCAACTAATTTAATGTGTCAATATTCTTGGTAAATGGTGATTTCCGCAAAATAAATTATGTGAATTATGAAAAACGTATTCTTTGCGTGTTAAATTTTCAAGTTTTTTTATGTTATAGAATATTAATACCATACAAACATAAGAACCTAAAAATGTATAACCCATAACCCTATAGTAAATACTGTAATCCTTTGATGATGGACACGTGTACCTGTATAGTATAATTTACGCAGGATGTAATTATTTGAATTAATGTATACAATTAAGAAACTATTATTACTATTGTTAGATAATATAGAAAAGTACTCTGTAAATAGTGTAAATATATGTAGTAAATCATTAATCTAAATAAAGCATTGTAAAAAAGTATTAACAAATATGTAAGTACCTATATTATAGTAATAGCTGATATGTAAGTATTAACTAATCGTTATTAATATAATAATATATTGATAACCACTACTATATATTATAAACCATAAGGTACTAGTTTTAACAAATAGAAACTTTATGCTCAAACATTAGCACTTTATCACGGGTTGAAAAACATTTTCAATTTATTCAGAAAATAATAAAATATAGTTCATCAGGGGGAGGTTAGATATTATTTAAACAGGTGTATAACTCAATAAAAATTGTATTAGTTTTATTAATTTCCCCATTTTATTTGTATTTTTTCATAGAGATTGTAGATACAATGGTACTTAAATAAAGGTATTTTATATATGACTATAAATTATGATATAGTAAAGTATAAGTAAATTAATTATATAATGTGAGTATATGTTTTTATATACATAAATAATGTTGTTCAAATGTATTGAATTTCACTCGACATTTTTATGATTTATAACAATTAAAACTTTTCATACAAACTCAAATACTGCTTTGTACATTTTGTTGACATTGGAAATTCAACTTAACGTTAACGTTTATAATTGATAATTTGCATTGAAATTTATATTTTTTTTATCTTCCCACTGAACTGTATAGGTAGTAGTTATAAGACGCCTCTTCGTTTTTTTCGTTATTCACCGTATCAAAAATATAATACCCCGTGTGGGCAAACTCACAATTAACTAGATTGTAATGTACCTACACATTTGCAAATTTGCGCATTTGACGAATTTGAATACATTATGTTGTACAGCACTGCAGTCTATCGAGTAACACAACCTTTCCAATAACAGCTGATGTGCAGACAGTTGTTAAGCACCCGAGTACCTATATAAGTATATAAAAATGTGCTATTATTTTTCAAATAGTTTTTTTTTTAATTTTTTAATAGGTTAAATTATTCGGTGGACAAAAAAATGTTATTGTACTATAATTATTATACGAGTAATCTATGGTTTACACTTTATTTTTTTAATGTTCATACGAATTGTATAGGTACGTTTATTTTAGTATTAAGAAGTATTTCGTCTATTATATACATATATTATATCATGTTCAGTAAGAATATTTTATCAATGAACGCACAGGCGTGAATGACTCGATTAAAGAACCCATCCATTGTTGGTACTTCGGTGATGTTTATTTTTAAATGAGAAATAATTAGATTATTCCGTGTCAAAATACAAAAATCGAGTTTTGCTAAAAAAAAAAACTAACAAGAAATCAAAATAATAACAACAATGATAATATATAATAATATAATAGGAATGTTGGTTCCCCAATTTACTTTAGGCAGGTACGCCCCTCAACTTCCGTGAGATCCGTCATGTAACTGTTTCATTATGTACGCACACAGCACGCACATATTCTACATTATTATCATAGCAGCGTAGTATTACGACATCGAGATTTTCCGCAACAGACGTTCGTCCGACTTATGGCTATATATATATACTTACATTATTATAATATATAATAATATGTATATACTATGTACAATGTAATATTTTGTTTGTATATGGTTTCAACCTATGTACCTACCGCGCACCAACTCTGTATAGTATGTGCTCACACCGGATGGCGTGTAACGCGATTACAGAATACTATATTTTAATATTATACACAGACGAGGCCATTGTTTCATAATGTTTTCCTTCTGAAAATTTCTCACCCGCGAATTCCACTGCGATTCATTAACGAAATTATTATCTATTAAGCCCCGTGTAACACGGTATTAAATTCTCGATATCCCCCGCAGAGTTCTCATCTCTGATGTCTTTTATGTGTGCGCCGAGAGGGTGCGGCTTCCTAAATTAAAAATCGCGTATTTTTATTCATTTTTTTTTATCTGCATCTGTTCTCTGACCGCGCGCGCGTACCAATATTTGTCGTGTAAAAACGATTTTTTACAATTTTAAATTTCATATCATAAATATATTTTAAAAAAAATGTTAAATCAACACGATATTACAAATTCGACTGTACGCCGCGATGGTGTGATGATGAGTCTTTAGAGTCGTCCTCTATAGCTTACACACCGCGGCATCGCTACATTATAATAGTACCTACACTATATTATATTATTATAATGACTTTGTTGTCTCCATCACAACTGCCGAGCTGCAGGCACCGAATGAAAAACATCAAGAATTTACGCACGCAACCGTATCGTGTACTATACATATTATATATATATTTACCATTGCGTATGCAACATTTATTATGGCGGATCGTTGTGCTTTGGTCCGTAAAAAAACGTATGACACTTTTTACGTTTCCGACCGTGATCATTACCGTTGTTTTTTGTTTTTGTCTGAGTTACTCACGAAAAATCGACGCGCAACATATTCTTACGTTTTTTCATTCCTCTTTCATACCAATAACCATAACTGTACAATGTACATCCATGTAATCGATAGTCGATATATATACTATGCGCTAAACGAATATTATGACGTTGTTCGATTTATCGAATCAATGTCAACGTATAGGTGCGTTTCCAGCAACTGTTGACATCAATTTTTTTTTTTTTTTTTTGAAACAATCATATTTTAAACAATATAATGTATACGTTTCGACTATATTAAATGTATACAGATTATTTCATGGCGAAACAGTAGTTTTCTCGCAGTAAACGCGTGTTTTTGAATACATTATACTTTTTAAATATTAGATATACAGGTACTTTGATAATTGATTTTAAACACAATACTCATTAATGTGATATCGTACTCTAATATTAAACCTAACAACATACGATTAGTTATGCTGAACGAAAAATATATGTTATGCCATATTGCCATAGCTGCGTACGTTTGTAACCAATCCTAACCTAACACACGCGAGTCGCGAGTGATATAATATTACCTTTAAAACACATTTACCGAGAAAATTAATGTTTTGCGAAAAAAAACTATATGGACCTATACATAAAATAATATTTCCTATTGGCGGTGGCCAATTGATTTATTTTTTAATACAGATATATTCATTAGAATAATTAGTATTAGGTATAGTGTTAAAGCTTAAAATCAATGGTAAAAAATAACTATAACCTGTTTAATATTATATTGTATCTAATGCAATAATTAAAATAATTTATAACAATGCCTTTTGTTTTAAAATAATTTGTGTTAACTATATGTACATCATGTTATAGAAACGTACAGTGGTTAGTATTTAGTCAAATTTTTAATGTATTCGAAAAAAAGTTGTTGGCACGCATTGCTGCAGTCAATTCTTATAGTTATTATGTAATAGGGTATTTATACGGTTCGCGTCATTTCAACGATCGAACTGGAAACGATGATTTACAGTTATCAAACTGTTGATTCTTCTCGATTACATAATACTTTTTTCAAGACACACGAGTATAATATAGTTGTAGGTTTATATGTTGATAAAACAATACACATATACCGAATCAATTGGTTTTAAGGGATAACAAGTGTTTTTTAACAAAAAAAAAAAACCATTTATTATCCAGACCTCCTTCCATAAAAGTAGACGTTTATTAAATTAAAAAATGATGCCTGCAATTCAACGAGTCATTGAAATTATAAAAACACCAATGTGTTCGTGTGCGCATCGAAAGACGGATAATGTACCTATACATTATCCTATAATAATATGAACACTTTACCCATATACCTATTGGATAAAGTAAAAATATTATTTATAATACGTTTATTTCGTGAATTACATGGGTAATTTGTACATTATTTACGGAAAAGTATACATCATTCGATAAAATAACGGTTGTAGATAATTGTTTTTGATGAAACGAGCACATTATATTTTATAAGTTGTAACCATCAAAAAAATCTGTGTAAAATGCACATCTTCTTCCGACAGTAAAGGTTTTGAAAATGGTCTAGGTATATTATGTAAAAGTATTAATGCTTACCAAATAAATTAAAATGTAAAACCGAGATATG
Source organism: Schizaphis graminum (assembly GCA_020882235.1). Lineage (NCBI taxonomy): Eukaryota > Metazoa > Arthropoda > Insecta > Hemiptera > Aphididae > Schizaphis > Schizaphis graminum. The sequence goes on from CM037034.1 coordinate 44,189,601, forward strand.
CTCTGAAATTGAATACATGACCCAAAACCAAATTTTTCTTATGAATAATTGTTGATAGCCGGTTGGTGTTTCTGTTTAATTAAAATTTAGTAAAATTGTATAAAAATATAATTAGTAGTAATTTAATAAATAGTTTTATTTCGGATTAGTAGGTATAATTTTGTTTTTGCCATCACTTCGATGGAATAAATTATCTTCTGTATAATTTAAACGTTTAAAGTATATTTTGGCGTCATTATCAGTTTACAATAAATTATATAGTAATAAGAATACTTACCTACTTTATCTTCAGCACACCGGCACACCGATGAATGTATACATTTTTTGATTTAATCCTATATTATTCCTTCTTACTGCATATTACTATAGCTTTAGGGGTTTAAGGCGTTTAATTATACGTGTTTCCCTTATACATTTTTATCAACTAAAACTGTTTAAATAATAAGCAATTATTATTAACAAGGAATATTTTTTTGTTTATTAATATTTAAAACCATTATACACATACGTTAGTGTTTTGAGGGTGACAGAGAAGACATCTAGGGTCCCCTCCCTCCTGGGCTTCAAGTATAATTTAGAAAAAATTTTAAAACCTTTTATTAAGGTTATAATTTTTATTATTGTTTAAATAAAAACATTTAATTGATAATTGGATTCAAGAATAATTTTTTTTGCTTAATATAGGTTTTTTGCCTTTATTTTATACTTAGTAAAAAATAAACTTTTTATAATGCATTTTTTGGTTTGATTTTTTATAGGTACCTATATATATATATTTGATTGATCAACTATTTATTGAAATATATTGTGTTATAATAATGCATTATTTACCTCGAAAATTAAATCATCTATATTTTTAGAATAATAATTTATTTCAATTTTTAATTATGATTATGAAATAATGTTGGTCAAAATAATAAAGCAAAAAATGTAACATATAAATGTAACACGTAGCTTATATTCGGTACATGTTATTATTATAAATATGTATATAATTAAACATAATAGGTATCGTATTTAGCATTATGTTCAAAACTAGCATGTTATATCTAATATCATATATTGTTAAGATTTCCTCGCCCATTTTTTGGTCATATTTAAATATTAAGTACCGAATTTAATTGAAGTTAATATTAATCTTAAAATTTAAAATAAAATTAAAATTCCCGTTACATATATAATTATACTTTGTACAGACGGTATCTATATTAATTACTATTTTAAATCGTTGTAACAACTAACAGATACCTTATGCAGTCGTCTGTAGAATGGATTTAATAGTTTAATATATTAATTTTTTTGATATAAAAGTACTTATTGTACAACTTTTTACAAAAACATAGATATTAAAAACTACCTATACAACAACTACTTAGGTATATAACATATAAAAAAAATTAATAAATTACGTATATTCAATACTATTCTGGAGTAGGCGAGATTATAATAATAACTTTATTACAACAATAATAGATTGTACATTTTATCATAAATAATTCATTACAATTTTTAATATTGTAGCACCCCCAATCAACTAAGCTTGTGTTGGAAGAGTGATACTTATAAATTGATTTAATACTACAATATTAGTACTAATTTAATAAAGATTTAAAAAATAATGGATTTGGTTAATAATTTCCACATTTTAGCTTATTACCTGTCTTAAATATAATATAATTAATATACGTTTTTTAGGCTGTTAATTCTTTGTCAACGATATATATATATATATATTGATATAGCTATGTAGGTACGAGTATACAGTATACATATAATGTTGTATTTGAAAATAATATTAAAATACAAAATACGGCAAATATGCACCTTATTATTCATAAGTATTGATTATATTGACGTGTGTGTTATAATATTATCTATATCAATATTTATTTCGTTCGCAGTAAATGACGAGCGAGCGGAACATACCACACTTGAGGGACATATTCGGCGGCGTCGATGACATCGATGGTCTGCCGAGCGAGTTGCGGCGGTTGGACGTGAAGGGCGACGACCGAAACTCGTTGGGCGGCGTTAGCGCGGGTGGCACCGATAGCGCCATATCGGTGGGTTCGGCTAGCGAGGAGGACTTGTTGCCGGTCAAGGGGTCCAAGAAAAAACGGCAAAAGGGCGGCGGCAGTCGACAGACCAAGTGCGCGGCTACGTTCGAGGACGACGTGAAGCACCTGGAACGGCACCTGTCGATGAAGAAAACCATTAGGAAGAAAATCATGCGAGACTTGCAACAGGCGTTCGTCGAGGACCCGGACGAGTTCAAGGTGGAAGACATACCGCCGGAGCAGCTGAAGGCAGAGCTAAACTCCAGGAGTCTGAGTTTCGGCATGCCCGGCAAGAAAAAAGGTACATAATATATTATCAACATTCTACGTACATAGGTTAGGTCGTATATCATCACGGGGATGTTTTTTAATGCAGGCAGTGGCCGGGAGTGATGATGGTCACGCCTCGGAATTTAAATCGACTCAAAACTAATTTTTAGGATTTGTTTTCACGGTGTGGGGCGACTGATGTCCTGCAGTGTATTATAATTTATCATGGGGTAGTAAACTCTCCCAAAAAATACTACTCTCAGCCAGATCTGCTAAATATTATTCTAAACACGTCTAATGATACATGGCATGCCTATATCTATATGCAATAGCCCCCGAGCACCGGTTGAATTAGCTGCTGCTGCCTATTATAGACTGTATAGTTTTCATGACGTTTTACCCGTGTCGGGGGATTAGTAGGTGTATAAATATATACCCATCGAGTCCAAATTGCAGTATACTTCTATAATGCGCAAACGAATTTTGTTTTCCATTTAATATTATATTCTATTTTATAATGTTAGACACTAGGAACTCGCGAAAAATCATTAAAAAAATGTGTCCTCAATAATTATCAAATTTAAAGCTAGATATACTACGTATATGCATGTAGGATACGCAATAACTATAACATGGTATATAATTATGTTGTATATAATATATAAGTAAGCAATATGTAGCACTTAAAATTTAAAAATCTAGTAAGTACCTATAGTAAATGATATCTATCATCTATGTGACTAGGGGTGTTGCGAAGGGGCAGTATATATTCCTCTATACCTATGGTCCTATATCTCGTAGCTTTTTAGTAAAGATTTTATTTTTTAATAGGTAGGTACCTAATCTAGTTAATTTTTTGTTACCAAGGGCAAGGGCGCTTGCAGCCGCAGGCACGCAGGTAAAAATTCAAGAGAGCAGCCTTAATTTTTTATTAATAATCAGACACTTTTATTAATGTATAAATGTAGTATAAAGTATTATGTGCACCTAAAAATCATTTAGAGATAATATATAATATAATATAAAATTTTACACTCGAAGTACCTAACTAATTGAACGAAATTTGCAATTTATTTTATTTGTCCAAATTCATCAACAAAATAAATATAATTATTTTAACTAGCAAGAATGCTTGTTCCCTTTCCTTTGTGAGCGCCATTGTCTGTTACTGAACTGTTTCCGATTACGCATTAATATTGTTATAATTTTTAAGTTAATTATCAATGCTGCATAGGTGCATATTAATCAGGGGCGGACTGGCCAGGGCGGAAAGGCGGAGAAATCCACCTGGGCCGGTTAATTTAGGGGCTCTAAATTGAAATTATAAATGTGTAATATTTTGGTAAATTGGCTGTCTGTCATGCTCATGCAGTCTATTATTTAAATTTTGTATCCACTATAATCATTAATCAATAATTATATAATATGAATATGATTCTTTTTATAGTGTTACATCATTCAGTTAATCAGTTATCAACTTAGTGTGCTGGCATTATTGTCAATAAGTTTATTTACCTATGATAAATACTTATTATAATATTATCATTGTATCCGCTGCAACCCAACAGCCAATACACATACACACAAATGCGTGTTGGTAGTGAATAATATACTAGTTATATAGTCGGCTATATATTATTATAATTTTTGTTTATAAACTAATAAAATTTGGAAATGGATACAACCAAAAATGTAAAGAAGCGATAAGGAGGAGCTGCTAAGAAACGAGAAATAAAAAATAAAATGAAGCTGCAAAAACCTGCCACAACATAAAAATGTTATTAATAACAAAGCTCTCCAAAATTAATATCAAACACACAATGATTTTAGTAATAATATCTTTACTTCTTATACGGTAAATTAGTATTTTTTGCAAACACCAATATTTGGAATTATGTATTATTATTTATTTACATTTTCATAACATTTTATTCATATTCATTATTCATAATTGTACCTATTTACTGTTAATTAATTATAGGAATATGAACATGAAAAAATTGATGATGTGGTTGTGATATTATTATGTTGTTCTTTAATAATACATTTTTAACTTTTTTTTTCACCTATCTATATTTATTTATTTTTATTTTTTTCATTTTTATTTTTATTATTTTATTATTATTATTATTATTATTTTTTATTTTGGAATTATTATTTATTTTATATTACAAACAATAACGTAGACATTATCATTGGAGCAAAAATATTACTAATTGTACTATTTAGGTGAGGCTACAATATTCAAATAAGAAAAAATTAGGAAACTTGCATGTTTTCTTAGTGAGAAGCGAAAGCGCGACAGCATCACCATATTTATTCCTATGTATCTATGATAATAAATATATTATTATTATTATGCTTTTGGCCTTTGGGCCGGTATATTTCATCTCCACCTGGGCTGATATAGTCCCAGTCCGCCCCTGATATTAATTAATTACGTAGGTACTCAAATAATTACGTTTTAATAAATGTATATTATAATATCTTGTTGATGTAGTTAAAATTCTCTATTGTCCTGTTAAGGACGTCGCATCTACACGGGCCACATACAATTATATTTACAATATAAATACCTATACTGAATATATATTTGCAAAATCATTACAATTATTTACATGTTAGGTATTACCTAATATGTATAATTTTTTTTTAAATCAATAATTTATAATTTATACGTTCAGGTAAAATGAAATCTGAATCGAATTTCCTGGACTTTTTACGTGGTGGCAACGACTCGACGATAACTGGCCGTCGTTACAACGCGGACGAAAGCGATTCTGGACACGGGTCACCGACAAGAGAATTGGACGATGACGAACCGTCGATACGGAAGCCAAGCTTTTGGAGACGTTTTACCACGAAGGGCGCGAGGAACAAGCGGTAGGCGCGAATACCGTTCAAGCGCATAAGTAACACTGTGATCCTTAAAAGTTAAAACCTATTATTATTAATATTATTATTTTATAATTTTATCACGTAAAATTTATTGTATGTGCGTATGCGGTCTATTTTCGTCTTGTCATCCTGACCCTATTACCTTCAATAATCCGATATACAGTCGCTGATGTGACTTATCCTGAATCCAAAACAAACATGATTGAAATCTATGATTTTTCTTTTGATTTTTACAAGTACAGATTTACCATTTGAATTTTTTTATTATAATGATATCCTATGTGATGTATTTTGATATAAAATATTTTACGCAATGTGCAATGTATGTGTGTATCATACTATCGTGATGTATCTTTCATTATAGGTACTAAATAAAAATGTCATATTTAATAAAAATTTTGTACATTTTTTTTTTACATACCTACATATTAAGTAACTATACCTACTAATTAGTTAATCATCATTCTAGCCCATCGCTAATATTTTATTTAAGAAGATATGTTTATAATTCTTGGTGAAATATTGTCAAAAATATTAGGTCAGTTAGTGTAAAATATTAAATTATTTGATAAACTTAAGCAATGAAGAAACTTTCAAAAAGACACTTAATATAATATACAAGTTTATAAATAATTTAGTTTACCATTTATATTAGTATAATAACGAAATATTGTGCTATTTCTTGTAAAGCTAAGACAAACGCTGTGGTCAGAGATCACTCATCTTGTAGATTTAGTTATGATAAACTATCTTTTTCTTTTAAAATTTATGGAAAAATGTTTGTCAGTTTTAAACTGAAGTTATATACTTAAGAATACGAATAGTATATAATAAAATAAAGTATTTAGTTATAACATAAATACAAAAATTATATATTTTGTACAATAATACAATAAATAAATCTAAAACCGATCTAATGGTAAAAAAAATAAGCATTACAAAAACTTTAGAGATTACCTTGACAATAATATTTAAATTATTAAACATATAAATAAAAATTTGATCTATTAACACCATAAACAAATAGGCACAAGTTTAAAAATTAGGCAAGATTGAATCATATTATTATATATAATAAGAATGTACATTGTACATAATTTTATTTTTAAAACTACAATATCACCCACTAATTCATGAACCAAACTCCTCCGTGTCTGAATCAATCTTATTGAATTGGAATAATCCTCTTCCATCCATTTGTAAATAATACTGTAACACAATAACAATGATTTAAATATGCTATATATAGAGATTAAAAAAAAGATATCATTGGAATTCTTAGTTTTTTAGTATTAAGTACATAGATAATATATGTTATACAATACATAGTATTATATTACACGGAACAGAGGTATAAAGTTGAATACAATTAATACATATTGAGTTTGTTATTTAAATAGTTATACATTTTATTATTATATAAATTGGTGGTATATTTTATAAACATAGAATATAGTTTCATTTTGTTTGGATATTATGAACTTCAGTAAATAATTAATTTTATTAAATACCTACACAGTAGACACCTATGAAAAGTGCAGAAGAAAAACACCTAAAAAGCAAATTATTTTGTTCATAATTAATAGTGAGTTTTTTGAAAAAAAAATAGTTATTACAGTTAAGTCTTAATAACTTGATGTTTTGTCTCAGACAATTTACATAATATATACACTTAACATAATATATAACTCAAAATTAATCTATTTTTATTTTCAATAAAATTTTGACTATTGAGACTACTGTAATTTATTATTATAGCGCATGTCAACAATTATCAATAGGTAGAAAGTACAATTTATTCAGATGAATTTTATAATTAATCTAGTATAAATTAATTGTTATTTACTATGCAAGATTATAATTAATAAACAAAAGTGAAAAATCATACAAGATATATTAATCAGTGAAACACATTGGTAAAACCAAAATAACATGGATGAATTTTTTTTATCATAATTTGAGTTCTGTGTTACTGATTAATTTATATCATTATTTTTACTACTTAAATATTTGTTATATTAAGTATTTTTTAGCTGTACATATCACTATAAAACCAATACAGTAGTTGGGTGATTGGTGCACAAATTAATATTCAATCAACTGAATATTCTAAAGTGTGTAAATAAGTAAGTATTACAAAAATGTTGATATTAATACTTACATCATGATGTTTCCACAAAGATTTGCGATGACTGACTGTGAAAAGTGAAATACCAACATCACGACAATATTGATACATGGAACCTTCAACATCAACACTAACTGCACTTGTACATTCATCTAATATTGCAAATTGCGGTTGATGATAGAACAATCTAGCCATTGCAATACGTTGTTTTTCTCCGCCAGACAATACATCCATCCAATCAGCAACAGTATCCCAACCTTGATCTCTTTGCAATAAATATGATAATTGTACACGTTCTAAATGATTAGCAATATCTGCATCAGTTTTTCTACGACGCTGCATTTCCTCCCTAAATATACATAATATAAGATTTGTTATTAATAATTATGATTGATGCTGACTATCTATAACAGTAGTCTTCAACCAGTGGGTCGCAAAGTTTTAAAATTGGGTCGCGATAATTATAATTATAATTATAATATAATAATTATATTATATTATAATTATTATATTATAATTATATAATTTATAAAATTATACAAGGTAAACAAATAATTTTTGAATTATTTAACTTAGAAAATTAATAAATGAAAATACCTACTAAAATGTAATTTTTATTTATTCAGTTTTAACAGTATTACTGCAAATCATTAAGCAATTTTAGCTTTTTTACAAAGCTTACGTGGGTATCGAAAAATGTAGGCTTAAAAAAGTGGGTCGCGAGTCCAAAAAGGTTGAAGACCACTGATCTATAACAATATGATTCTAAAGTATCATACAAGATCATTTAATTTACACGTACTTTGTATGAGGATAAGTGACTTGATCTCTTAATGTACCTAATGTCATATATGGTTTCTGTGGAATGTAAAAAAGTTTGCCCTTTGGGGGTTTTGTTAAGGTTCCACCGAAAAGAGGCCATAATTCACCAAGTATTCTGAATAAAGATGATTTTCCACAACCATTTGGTCCACATACTAGCACATTCATGCCTGATGTAACTTCAAATGATAACTCCTCAACTAGTATATCACCATTAGGTGTTACAAGAGGCACCTTATCAAACTTAATGACATTATCTTTAGTTATAATACGACCAGAGTTTGGCACAAGTTTCTTTTCTTTCAGTAAATTATTATCAGTCAACATAGTCCGTACATAATGTCCTTTATTAAGATCACTTAAAACAGTCATGATCTCAGTAACTCTGGCAGTAAATCCAGCTAAACGTGTCATATCACGGCCAGCCAACACTAAGCGACCAATAGCTTCAGCTAATTTTACCAACATACGACCCATTGTATAGTAATTCTGTAATTCAAATATTGTATATTAATAGAAAATAGAGATTAGACTTCCTCCTTCTTTGTCAAAAATAATTTTTAAATAATATATATGGTTATTAACGTTTATAAAATATAAAATGTAATTTTTAAGAATAGCATACTCAATGCTTGAATTAGTTTAATTATTTTTTTTTTAATAAAATTAACTATTCTAAAAATTAATTGCATTTTTTAATTGTCATGAATCAATTTTATATTTAAACATTTTGATGTTGTACTTACTCGAAAACGTTCATTTTGTGAAAGGTTGGCTAAAGATGAATTACGATTCATAAAAGGTATACTAACAGCATAAAATCCTACAACTGTAGCAATATCTAAAAAATATAAAACATTTTGAAATGTAATTTCCATTTTGTAATTTTATATCATAAATAACTTTCACTTACATTTTGCGATAATATTATCTACAAAACCCATGTACACTCTGAATTCAAGGAATTTTCTTAAGTGATTTGTCTAAAAATGTTATTAAAAAATTAACTAAAATTTTTCACATTTAAATGGTTAAACAATATAGGTATTTTTTTTTTATTCTTAAGACTTCTTAATTCACAACTATACATTTTGATAATAAATATAATAATAATATTGAAAATTATGTTAGGCATTAAAGGATTTCATTTTAATAAATAGGTACTATCAAAATTAAATATTTAATACAATATTCACTTAGAGTTTAATCTTATAATATTATATATAAATAGTATGAACAGTGGTTAAATTTATTAAAATGTATAAAGCTAACAAATTCTTACACATTAGGAAATGTGAGAATTTCTTAACAAAAATTATTTTCAAAACAACTAATATTACAACAGTTGTGAATACTAAGAGTACGCTATATCTGCTTATGTTGTCCTGATCTTACAAAGTTTAAGAATAGTGCTGTTTTGTACAAGATAGAACCACACAGACTGTAGTGATAGTTTACTCTAAATTTATATGCAATATAATTGAGAACATTATCTGTGAAATATCGTTTTATTTTTTGATACCACTTATATCAAAAAAGTTATTATTGTTTCAAAATCCATTATTTTTGACCTTGAATAAATTTATTTGTAGTTCCATCATCGAAAAAATAAATTTTGAAATATTTCTGTCAAAGCTCTACATTTAGAGAAATTTAAAAATTTTAAATTTAGTTTCTTAGTTATGATTGAAGTCTTCTCAATTTGTTCCCGTGCAAAACAGTTTTTGCTATGACTTACATTTGTTAAACGGAAACAACACATATGTGTATAGCGTCTTCTTAAATGATATATATTTAAATAGGAATTATGTTAAAAGTATGCAATTATAATGATTACAGGAATTAAATACATAAAAAGAAAACAGTTAGGATAAAAAAAATAATACAACTAATTTATAAATTGAATCAATTACAAACCAAGCATAGTACTTACTAATTTATTAAATGAAGCTAACATAGTAAGCTTTTCCCTGTTGTTACCATTGTAAAAGGCTATTTCTTCAGAATTAGTGATTAATCTGGAGTTAATATATCGGTATTCACCTTCTAATTTTTGTTCTATTACGGTCATTTTACCAGTTGGTCTACGGAGATAAGTAAGAATAAATCCAGATACCATCAAATAACCCAGCATTACAGAAGGAGTCTGAAAAAAAATTTTATTCCATAAATTTTCAAATTAAACTTGGGACATATTTTTAGCATTTACTTGAAATCCTAATGTAGATGTTAATTTGTAAACATATATTATAATATCTAAAAATGGTTTACAGATATTGGAATATAAATCAGTGAACATATCACAGAACTTATCGACATCAGCTGTTAATAATTGATCAGGATTTGATATACGATTGTCCAAATTATTTATCTTGTAATAAGTATATCCTCTAAAAATGATAATCATAACTTTTTGCCTGTTTATACAATGTTCTAATAAAACTACCTTAAATAGTCATCATATAAGTGACGTGACAACCTAGTTCTAAGTCTAAGCTTCAATTCTCCAATACTCCACTGTAAATTATAAAATTATGAATTAATACAATATTAGACCACCTCAATCGGTTAATGTATACTCACCTTTAACACATTATTGACTAATGAAATCTGAAAAATTATTAATATTAATTTATAATCACTTTAAAATAAATTCATTATACAATTTTTAGAAAAATAAGTCTACTTACAATAGGCATTCCAGCAAAAAAGTATAATAGTTGTTTCTTAAACAATGTTGTATTCATACTTATAATTGCAGTTTCAACAACTGTTCCAGTTTGTATCATCCATATGTCACTATAAGATCTGGCTACTAGTGATGCAGCAACAAGTAAGAGAAACCCAAATTCTGGAGATGTAAAGCCAGGAATAATGATTTTTAAAATATGAAAAAGTTGTTTAATAAAGCGGGCATTGACGTGTGCTCGATTTGTGTTCTTTGTTTCTGTCGATTTCTATACAAATAATAATGATAAAGTTAGTCTGTGCCAGGAAAATTAATTTCCTGTTCATTTTAGTATTATTTTATACAATTGTAAACATTATAACACATATTTTGCTAAGTATTACTTGTCAATTGTCATTTAAATTCTCTAATCATTTTTAATACTTGTTTCAAATATTCTGCTTCAGATAATCAAATAATTAAAATTAAAGTCGGTAGGTATTACATTTTACTAAATAACAAGGTGGATGATAAACTATTAGAATTACAACTGTTCACTATTATAAGAATCATATTTACTTCATAATAGTATGATTTATTATAAACTTAAATCCAGGACTTTTCAACATTTCATAAAACTTTATTAGACATTATCTTTATACTTATAGTATATATATAATATATACATACATATATATATATACAAACATACATAGTATAATCATACATATATAAGGAAAATACATCATGTAAGTTTAGTTTAAAAACATTATTGGCAAATATTCTTTTTATTTGTTGCAATAATACAACATAGCATATAGATTTCTGATTTTATTTTATTTTATTTTTATTCTTATTTTCAAACAGGATTTTGAAGGATAAAACCACTTTACCTCATGTTTCAAAAAAATTAATTATCTACCTGATTAGGTATTGAATTTGAATATACTATATATTATATTATACATTACAACATAGACACCTATGTTTAGTGTCAAACAATTAAAGCAAATTTTAATTATTTATTCTATACACTTAGTTCACTAGTTCAAATACAAATTAAAAATGTGTTTTTACAAATACCTAAAATGATCCAAGGTTAATAGTTACAAATTTCGGCATAATAATATTATTGTTATATAATACCTATTCTTATATTATGATAATATAGATTATAGGTAAGGTAAAAAAGTATAAAATATATATCAGTTATATAATATTTATAATATTTTAGATATTATTAAATACATTTAAGAACAGGTTAGGCCTGTTACAGAATCATTGAAACACATTTATTTAACAGATATAATTATATCAAAATATATGGTATGTTCTTTATGGTTGTAATAAATAGATATTATATTTATATACAAAAACAGAATCTCAAAAGCATAATGTAAAATAGCCAAGTAAACATTGATAAAGTAAATGTTTAGTAAACAAATTATTTCAAATTCTTTAATTTTTATTTTTAAAATAATTCAAGTAGATGAAAGGATAAGCATCATATTTATGAAAAAATAAGTTGATATTGTAACAATATTAGTTCAGTCTGTCTAACATCTTAAATTCATGATAACTATGATAAACAACAAGAACACATTTAATGAGGCTAGGTATTAATTGAGAAGGAGAAAGTTAATAATAATTTGACAAATTGACTAAATGTTAACTTTATCCTTAATTTTAATTTAACAATGTGTGAATGTTATATAATTAACTTATGTACATATTATTTATAAGTATATTATATCCTTTTATTGAATATTAACTACCTATATAGTTGATATTTTAACTGCATTAAGTTTTTGATTTTTAAAAAGCAACACATTTTTTTAATTAGATTATCCAAAGCAGAATGGTTTTTTTAAAAAAAAATGTATGAATATTGAATTTGAATAAATAATTCCTTGTTAATAAATTGTCATTTTAAATTTATAATAAGAGGAACACAGTAACAAGGGTTATCAATGTGAAACACTGCTCCATCTAAGCCTCTATTTAAGCTTAAAATGCTATACAATGACCTCAATGTTTTCTTTCTAATGAATTCAATATATTAGTCAATTCAATGAAACGTGAATAAATTAACATTTGAAACACCACTTTAATAAATATTTAAGACTTGTTATTACTACTGTTATATTTCTAGGATAAGTTATGTTAATTACAAAAAATTTATATGTATGAGTTAAAAAACATATAGGAAAACATTTTATTAATATTTTATTTTACTTATTTATTTAGTTAGGTATTTTGAAAATTAAACATTTTATCATTTTATAAATTATACATAATATTATAAATGCATGTAAGAACTAATATAGTTTGTAGAGAAATAAAAATTGTTATTATAATTAAACTGTTTAATGAAGTTTAAGAATAATCTAAATAGCCCTAGCCGTAAATAACTTTGATCTTCAAACTATTGACATTTATACTATAATTATTATAATAAATAATATTTGAACTTACATCAACTATGAGGTATTTTATGTCATTCTCTGGAGCTCTCCTATTAAAAAATATATAATATTATGTATAGTTATAAAACACATCCAGGTACATTGATGTTACACAAATTATTTTAATAACTAAAATAATTACCTTTTAACCGTTTTCTTGTTTTGGAGGGCATATTTCTTTAACACATAAAGTAACAAAGGGACTCCAGCAACGGCACTTCCGATTATTGCATTTTTTTGAGTCACGTATTTACTTAAAACAGAAGCCATGTTTCGTACAAAAAGAAAAATCAGGATATTCTTGAATATAACGCCATGAAAAAAAAATAATTAAAAATTAATGATATTTGGTAACCAAATATGACTATTAAGTTTTGAAAAATGTCAACTAAAATTTAAAAAACTATGAATCTTGACTAGTCTACGAGAAAACCACCAGCGGTTGGTACTCACTGTACTGAACAGACATACAGACGTACGTAATTCGTACAATGATAATTACGGACGAGGGAGATTGGAGATGGTTGTGTGGCTGGCTAATGCATTTACATTAGACTACAGCGGTGGTGGTGGTGGTGGTGGTGACGACTGACGACCCATAACTCCATTCTCCAACAGACTAACGAGTCAAGAGACTAGCGGTCTACATTATTTCAGCTGTTGCGTTTTGTCCAATCGTGAAAACTGAAAACTGATTAACCGAATGCATACGAGTTTGTCGGGTTCCACCACCACTACCAAAAATGTTATAACGCGAAAAAACAACTAACCTTCAGAGGAAACTGTACATTGATAAAAACTCGTACTGTGGCACCACTCTATTATGGGCAGGTACTCGGAACAGTAGTTGGAACGACCGAACAGCAGACAACAAAGCACAGCAAATTAATAATAATTGACCGTTCAAATGCTGCTTATCTCCTCCGCTCAACATGATAAAAAAATCTGTGGTTGGGTATGTTATTATAATAATAATTATTACAACAAAATATATGGATATGATTTCATTTGACTGACTGATAACGTACGACCGGCATCCGGCATGGAATAGAAAGGGGCATACTTGGCATAGCAATCCAATTATCGGTCGTCCACAGGTGGCCTTACCACTTTTTCGGTGACTAAAATGAGTAAAATGCAACAAAAATCTATATTACTTTCTATAAAACATTAGAATATTATATTTTGTTGACCCTCCTCGAAATATTTTCTACAAACGACCTTGACCCTAACTATAACGTAAATATTTCAGACTTGATAAGTCTATAGGTACCTACTCCATCAATAGTTTTACATTTTTAAACCGTCTCTATAATCTCTATTCTAAGCATTTTTTATCTCAAATTGTTAATGCTCTTTATACGTAAAAGGTAATTCACCTAACATGCTCGCCTCGACTTTTTCGCTGATGCATATTTTGTTAAAATTCTGATTTTTTTGGATTTTTATGTAGGTACACTCGTACACTTATAAGCAGGACTGTATTTTCAATTACTTACTTACATTTTTTACATTTAAGGGGAATGACCTAAAGAGATACTATTTTTTTTTCAAACGAGAAGCAACATTCACTTTGAAATATTAAGTACATTTTTGTTGAAATCGAAAATTTAAACGAATAATTGTCACGGACTCGACGTTCGTCGTAATAATTCGTCGGGTGGTGTAGAGGATGGGATAAGACGACACGCGTTTTTCCCTTTGAATGATTAATGGTTACTGTATAAAATTCGCGGTGGCCTTAAATTGTGGCACAAGTTTACAACAGAAAATAAAATTACGAGAAGAAAAGGTCAATCGTAGTACGGTGGAACAAACGAGAGAAAGTGGCTTTTGCGTTTACATCCCCTGTCCCGCTTTATGTGTCGTTTACGGACACTGCGGGAAAGTATTTGAATCAGTCGTTTTGTTGTGTTCCGTAGTGGTAGTTGGAACTTGGAGATCGGTAGATGGATTGCTATAACGCTTGTACAGTGTAAGTACAACAGTTACAACTAATGTGGGCGGCGTTATGATCACTGAGTTAATGTATTATTATATATATTAAAGATAATACACTAAAAATGAGTTTGTAAAAATATAAAATATATCTTATACTGAATCCAGTAGTTATATTTTATACTCGTACATTTTTACAAAATAATATGAAATGTTAATAACTCATTTTTAAATAACCATTGACCTCAAGACTATGATCCTAAGTATAGGTACCTACTAACACGAACTACGAAGTAAAAAATCCTTGGATAGGTACATCAACAAGGAAAATATTCTCATTTACTAATATTTGGTATCACCATAGAAAATTACTCAAATTTCTAATACTGGTAAAAACCATATGAGAATTTTTTAAATCAGAGTTTATTATTATATTACTTTCAAAGGGTGTTGTTATCTTAAATAAATAAATAAAGAAAAAAATGGGGGTGAACATATTTGGTGCATCAAAAAGAATACCTGTAGTATATAGCCTATATAATATAGGTTTATATAATATGTATTTTAGAATAAAATTCCATATTTAATTTTATAAAAATACGATTTACAACCTAAAATCAAAATTCACTTCATAGATGAAAATTTTATCGTTTTAATTAATAGGTACCAGGTATCGTAAAAAATAGTATAGTAAATTAGTCCAAAGGATTAGTCAAAGATTGATCGATCAGTAGGTACTTAAAAAAACTGCGCCTGCTTATATTAAGCTAGGTGACCTAATTTTCCTATTTGGCGGGGACTGCGAGTAGGCAACCTAATTTTCAAGATAATGGCAAGGAATGAATAAGATTCGTAGCAAATCATAAGTCTTAAATCTACACAGTTTGTTCTATTCTATTGTTTATAATATGTTTATATACCTAGGTCAAATTGAGTAGTATTATTTTGTTTCTCTTAAAAATTTGATGATGTTTATAGGTATTTATTTATTATAACTCTACAAAATGGTTATGCGAGTTTTTTGAAAATAATTAAACAAAAAAATATATTTTTTTATCAAAACATTAAAATAAATTAAAACACGAAATATTTGTAATTCTTGTCCCTGTGAATCTAATTAAAAAAACAAAATTATGATATATCCATTATTTCAGGAGATATCGCAATGGGTAAATCCTTACGGGACACTATAATCTATAATCTATATGTGAAGCTAACGAAATGTGCGAATCGGGTGCATAAAATATTTTTGGCCAGGAACGAACTGTACGAGCGTTTGAGGAATAAATTTTTGAATAAAAACAAAATAAGCGTAAGGGATAGTTGTCGGCTTCGCTGACATACCTGCTATTAATAACCGTTGGAAAGGAATAAGCAAAGATAAGATAAAATGGATGGAAATTTAACATAGTAGGTATATTACTATGTTACAGTATTATAGTTGGTAATGTTGGTATATAGTACCTATATGGCTATATAAATTACCATTCGTTCGGAAAAACGAGCGTTTCGGTGTTTTATCGGTATTTCAGCATAAACCCATTTCGACGTAAATTCCATTTTCATTTCTTTTGCATATAGGTATATTGACTTTAAAAGCATTATATATTGTAATTTAATTTAAAACGCATTTAGATGTCATAATATTTACTATCTGATTTAAAATGGACCATTTTCATAAAATACAAAATGTCATAATCGGTTAGGTAGATTTATTTTTTTTTAAATAAACTTAAAACGTTTAACAGTACTATAATATAATATAATATTATAATTTTACTGTTCAAATTAGTTTTACCAACCTATTAAATATCTTCCAAATATTTTAGGTGGTTTAAATGCACCATCTTAAGTGCGTTGTCTTGTTTAAATAATTGCAAAATAAAAATATTATTATGTTATAATAATAAAAGTTGTTTAATAACAACACGAAACGCTGACGACACCTATTTAAATTGCATTATTATTGCAATGAATAATTTTTATTGTATTTTATAATAAAAAATAGTTGGCAAGTATCTATATTGAATATATTAATATAGGTACCTACCTAATATTGTCAACAACAACTTGAAAACAATATTATACTATTATCATTGTAATTTGTATTAGAATGCGACGTGACATATAAAAACGAAAATCAAACATATTATAATAAAAGCAAATTACAGATGGGATCATTTGACGGATAAGTCTATATATAGTCAGACCGCTGGCGTGTCCGTGG
Organism: Schizaphis graminum; assembly: GCA_020882235.1. Classification (NCBI taxonomy): domain Eukaryota; kingdom Metazoa; phylum Arthropoda; class Insecta; order Hemiptera; family Aphididae; genus Schizaphis; species Schizaphis graminum. Next base: position 44,207,074 of record CM037034.1, read on the forward strand.
AATCCCGTCCCATTTCGACATTAATACAAAAAAAAAATGTTTTGTGGTTCTCGGTAAAAGTCGTGATTGGAACTTTTTGATCGTTAAATCGTTCGGTAGATACGTGACGTACTAGCGGTTCCCAAACTCTTTTGGTTCAGTTATCCCTAAAAATAAAAATAATTAATCACTCTTACTTTGAATAAATTAAACAACATTTTTGTTGTAGTATATTATATTGGTACTAATAGTTTATGGGTACAATTAATATAAATTTTAAATCGAGCCTCCTCTGAGTATTTGAGCGTTGATACTCATAGTTTGGGAATCGCTAATGATAACTCCATCTGCCATTACATATACAAAGGGTTATTTTCGTATAATAATTTGGCCTTAGTAAGTACACATTTGAATTCAAGCTTTAGTTCTGTTCATTAAATGAGGCAATACATTAATACATTTTTTTCGTGTTTGATTTTATGAGAATATTTGTTAATAATATATTATCTAACTAGGCTACCTATGTGATGTATAATACCATCGACGTTGTTGGATAATATTAAAGTCCTTAAATACTTTTATTATTACTGTATGTTTAATGACTTTATGTAATAGAAGTAATTGGTTTTTATTTTAAAGCGATGTTAAAATTAACTATTTTTCATATTTTAAAACATCTGAAACATAGTAGAAAATGTCTATATATTGCTTAGCTATATATCCAGGAAAATATATAATAACACAATTTTATAATGATTTTTTAAATTGAATAAATAAACTGGACTTTGTTCTATTATAAGGAGATAATTTAATTCAGATACAATATATTAATATTGATATTTTTGTAATTTATTTTAGTCGTATCATCTTCGTTTAAAGTCCTGTCTATTTGAATATCTTTCAAAAAATACACACTCAAAAATGTATTATAATCATACACTATATTATGTATAATCAATGACACGTTATTTGTGGCCATCACTCATCAGTCCTTGAGGTGGAAGTCCTAGACGTCATCCAGTGGCGTTTTGTAACCGCCATTGCCGGACAAAAATTCTTGTGAAACATTTTTATAGCTCACGAAATTTATTATAATTTTGCATAATATACATATATTGTTATATTATATAATTTATAAAATAGTTATTCTATTGTTTAGTTGACATATCGTTCACATTGTTCACAATATTTTGGTAACAATAATATTATTTTATGTTGATAAACTAAAACTAATTTTTATTAAAGTTTAAGTATAATATACTAGATATAGGTAGGTTATAAATGGTAAATCAATATCATAAAAATCATAGGTCTAAAAAAATACTGAAAACAAATATCTTAACGTAATAAAAATTAGTATTTAACATCGTAGATTAATAAAATATCATCAATTTATAAGACATTGTAGTTAAATATAATAATATTATTATATAGACATTTTATATAATTTTGTTAGTTCCTAATACTATATAATATGATAATTTTGTTGGTAAAAACTAAAAAGCAAAAGGGTAAATTTTACTATTTTTTAAATTTCAAAATTTTCATTAGTAAGTAAAATATATTGCTATAGTCTTGAAAATGAAAATATTTCATTATTAAATGGTCAGAAGAGCGTTATTACTTGTGGTTTTAAAAGCTTAAACAGTTGACAAGTTGGTCAAGTTAGTCAACTCATATACACCATGTCAAAACCCTTTTTCCTTTAACCAGTAAAATTTTTCCCTACATAAAATTTTTAATTATAACAAAATTTATGATTATGAATTACGATTAATATAATATTTGTTATTATTTATTTGTAAAATTGTTTTGGTATTTCGTATTTAATAGTTTAAATAACATGTAAAAAGTTGGCATGACTACTGATTATAGTCATTGTAACTATTCGGAGTTCATATTATTTTCCTTAACGTAAAATATTTTATTTTATTTTAAATATAGTCTTAATTCAATAGTAAAAAAATTAATTAAATCGCATACATCGTGCGACGCAATTTTTATAGTCAACATTTAAAAGTTCAAACAATTCACGCATGATATCAAAATATTCTTATTTCTTAATATATCTATATTTTCTTAAAATATAATAATATTACTTTTATCTTAAATAATATAAAGTATAATATATAGGTAACTATTTAACAATGTATATAATATGGTCATATAGGAATGTATATAAAACGTATGGGGATTTTATCAGTTAGAACAAATGTTCCAAATTATTCGTATAAAATTTTGTCTGGCGGAGACACATAAAAGTTAAATTGGAAAATGTATGAATATATTTAAAAAATGTTACTATAAAAGGAATACATTTTATTAATATAAATTGAATAATAATTATATAACAGGTATCAAACAAATTAATATATTATTAAAATGAGACTTACACCTATTATACTTAATTTTGTACCTAAAATATCATTATTACTTATTATTTTTTCATACTTAAAATTTATAATCTACACTCATTGCCCTTTGTTATGTATATAATATAAATATATATTTATGTATACACAAATATTCAATCTACTTAATCTAAAAAGTATATACATTTATAAACTTATTATATTAAATAAAAAAATGTATTTTGGATTTTCAATACAGCTTTAAAATAATAATTTTGGTCGAATGTATATTCAAATATTAGTTTAGAATGTTTAACTAATTTAACCCTATATTAGTGTCAACGTCGAAGAGTATACTAAATGGTTATTACTGATATATGATACATAGGGCGATGATCTAAATAAAGAATTAAGTAATTAAGTATTTAAGTACTAATAGTACCTACTCAATTTTATTAAAATGTACTAAAATAAGCAAGACAAGTATGATAAAATGTGTAACGAAGTTATGTTTATTACCAATTGTATCCAAAATATTATTAAGTGATAGTAAATTATCTTTTAATTTTGTACTAGATCAATTTTTTTAACTTTTTATACCTACTTTTTATCGAAACTAAATAGTTGTTTGACAATCACATATAAACCTACAGAATTTTAATATATTTTAAATTTTTTTGTCAAAGACAGAATCACTGATATTATAGTTTTGAAATTAGTAGCGTACCTAATATTACAAGGCATCTAGCTACTGATTTACTTTTTGTTTAAGTATTTTTTTCGATTATACTTATAAAAGGATGATTCAAGGTCATTACTAATGGTGGAGAATGAATATTTTTTAAAACTTGTCTAGAAAAGTCACAGAATAATATACATTCATAAATATGTATCATAACTTTAAGGAACTATAGTTAAAATTGAATTTCATATATTTTTGAATATTTTGTGATTATTCCACATGAAAGCATACCTGAAGAGGTTGTTTATTAAAACAATTAAAATAATATTTTTCAATTTCGAAAGCGTTTGTAGTGTTTGGATAAATAAAAACACATACAGAAAATGTTCAGTATAAAGATTAAAGATAATAATTGTACTATTGCATGTCGTATCCGATTCGAAATGATAAAACTACTGTAAACACCATGTCTGTGCCACATAGGTATATTACACGCAACGTATGTAGAAAATAAACTTTAATTACTAGTCATATTTAGTCAGGACTCAGGGGATTACTCATCGAGTAACATACCCGCAAAGTATATTTTTCAAGTGTGTATATTACAATGTATATGACTAAGGAGTAAATAAATTAAGTTCTTTTTTATTAACTTTATCAAAAAATATTTTTTTTCTTTTATTGTTTCTTTCACTTAATTAATATAAATTATCAATTTTTTTGATTATTTTATTTCAAATGATTATGTTAAATATATATTTTTGGTAGCTTGAGAACGCATAAGAACATATTTTAAGTTTTTTAATTACCATAAGTTATCGGGTCTAGTCATTTCTGACCAAATGTATTAATAGACTTAAAAAATTACCAATGCGTATACACTCCTAGTTCTACTGATAAATAAAAATGGTCGACAATCGACTATAAGTCTAGTTATATATAGGTAACTAAGTAAGTTTAAAAATGTTATCATTAATAATAATACTAACTAAAGTAACATCAAAGTTAAATAAAATCTATTTTATAACCATTTAATTTATTTTGTTATAAATTATAATATTATGTAAATATTTATTAGGCTTTTGTTTCAATATGAAAATTAATATCAAATTATTTACATAATATAGCTATCATAGTCAGATTAAAAAATAAATAGGATTTAATGAAAGACTGAACATAAAATAAATCATAAGACACGATTAAAAACTAAACAAAAAAAAAATGAATTTTTAAGTAGGTACTCATATCACAATTGGTTAAACATTGTAAATGTATAACGATATTTGATAGTAATAAATAATAATAATAATCCATGAATAATCGTCTGACAACACGGATTTTAAATATTAAAATAATCAGATCCATTATTTAGTTTTTGAATATTTATACATAGTATGTCTTACGATATTATTAGTGTTAATATTATGTGTTGTAGTAGTAGTACTCGTATAATGGTTAATACTTAATACAGTTTCCTTTATACTATAATTGTTCATTCCTTTTTACGTTATTTATTTGAGATTGTGTATACAGTGTATTGTAAAAATTTTCAGGATTTAAACACGGTCTCATACGTATATATAGTTTCCAATTTTTTCCCCAATGAAATGCATTGTTTTTATGCGTTTAATAATACTGTTTCTTGGAATACACTAGCATTGTACTGACTTGTTTCATAATATTATAAATTTCGTCTTATTTCAATAGTTATATTAATATTATTTTGATAATAAATGTTATAAATTGTTAATGTTTAGTATTGTTCATATTTTTAAGCAAAAATAAAAATAAAATATTATTTTTAAATTGTTTGAATATTACAAATTGCAATTTATTATAATGTTGTTTTTTAAAATAGCATTAAACTATTATAACAATCATATAACCATTGTATAAAAATCATTTATATTGTAAAGCTAGAATTTCTTAAAGCTGATTTTACGCAACATTATATCACGCCTCAAAACATTTTTGGATCTTGAGTGTTCATTTGATATTATGCAAATCATTTATAAGAACAAAATAAATTATTTTACTTATATTTTGTTCACGCCAGCGCTTAAATAATCAAAATAAGATTATTATTATTATTTTTATTTGTATATTATCTAGATCTTCTGTATTAGGCCACTGTGCAGGAATTTCTTTTGAGCATGTAACGTCCTTTGGTCGATCCTGAACGGTTGTCTACGTAATTTGGAAGGGACATACGTCTGCGCCTTACAGCTGGACTCAAATTATATTGAACCTAAAAACATCAAAGGTTTAATTTTAATGAACTGCAACGTGAACAATTTATTCATATGCGTATTATTTTGATCTAATTTGTGTTCTTTATTATTCTTCGATTACAGGAATAAAGTTTAATAAGTATTTTTCTTAAGTCGTTGATTATTGTTATAATGTTAAAATAAATAGAGATTAAAATATTTAATTTTTTATTTTAAATAATAGTATGATATTTATTATATTATAATATAATTATAATTATAATTATTTTATTATTATTTATTGATTTAATGATTTGTAACTAAAAAAAAGTAAAAAAATATGTATAATAATAATTAAACGATACTAACGAAATATTAAACACTATATCGCATTGTAACGCAAAATTTATATGCGACATTTTAGCTTATGTAGTTACATAATATGAGGTCTTCATAATATTATAAAACAGATGGCTATATAATCGTAAAATATGGAAATTATTCAGTATAATTATTTAATTTGGTGTATGTTATCAGTAATATGAACAGTCCAGACATTATAATGTAATTTAAATGCATAATATATCAATGTCATGTGATTTTAGGATATGCCAAGGATATATTTTAAGGTGTATAACTGCATAACTGCATAAGTAATTAAAATTAATCGTGAAAAATTATTTTATAGATAGTTACATAATACTAGATATAGTATAAAAAATACATAAATTTAATCAAAATTTAATTTACGACCATCTATTATTTACTAATATAATTTCTATACAATGAAGTGTATAATGAACATTTTAATTACATTTTTATATTACCATATTTTCTGATAGATGTATTTTAAAAATTGTACTCAATACCTTTTTATTGTTGACTCTATTCTGCAATTGAAAAAAAAATTGAATTTTTCAAAATGTTCATCGTTTAAGTGTATTGTGTAGTATTTTATTAGTATAGTTATCTAACTTGGGTAGGTACTCAATTTCGATGAGCATGAGAAATATTATAATTTGTTTTGATTGTCTGATTTTTTTTTATCTAAATCTGTTACTTGAGTCGCTGTTCTAAATTTTAATGCACGATAGACATAAAGGAGATAAGGGTGTAATTAAAATGATGAATTTTCTTTTTCAAATATTATTATGTGACATGAATATAAGTTTTATCATACTACTATAGAACTTTTGTATAGTTGGTACTGTATAGCTTTATATTAAAGTCAACCGTTTATAATCATTAGGTCTACATTTAAATGATACCAACTTCTAAACTGTCAAGTACATACCGTAAAAATTATGAAGGGTCATAAAACATCCTAACTTAAAATAATAAAAAGGGAAATTAAAATTTGTATTCAAAACGTAATCAGTTTTCAACATTTACAATAAAAGCGTAAACTTAACTTATTTTTTTATTTACCTTTGCCTGAGCTAGGAGCTCCTTAAACACTTGTACTATGTTTCTATTTTCTTTGGCTGAGCATTCCATATAGCCACATTCCCAATCGTATTTCGATATCGCTTCGGTAATTTCCATTGGTAAAAACCGTTCAGACAATTCACACTTATTGCCTACGATGACTATTGGAATTTTTGGTCCTCTTCTTTCAATTATCTAATGAAAACAATTTATAAAATTGATTAAATCCTACCAAATGATTTTATGGTGTAAAATATCTGTTTTCAAATTTACTTGTTCTTTAAAGTGTTTAACTTGATCCCAGGTTTCTTCTCTGTCCACGCAGAAGACTAAAAGAAATGCATCAGCAGTTGATATAGATAACTCTCGCATAGCTGGAAACTGATAAGCTCCCGATGTGTCCAAAATATCTAATGTCAACCGTGCTCCATCGGGTAATTCATAGTCTCCTAATAACGATTATAATAACATTTATAATTATCATGCGAAGTACTGAACATAAAAAGAAAGTCAACAACAATTATAATTCGTATTATTATATACACTTTCCGAGTTCCTAAGGTTCGTCATATTATACTGAAAGCCAGAATAATCGATGATTTTATAGTACCTACCACCCAAACTACGTTTTTTATTATCCTATACGACAAAGCTCGCGTGTCACTGATAAATAACATAATTTATACTACGGCTATTTCGTAGGATCAGAATCAAAAAGGACTATCTCAAAATATCAAATAGTTCTGGAGTTCAAATTTAAACTTCAAACTGTAATATATTCTTGCACAATAAATTATATTTAATGAATAATGATTTTTAAATATAAAAATTGTCATGCAAAGTTATTCTCTAGTAGGTATAACTAAAAAGTTATACAGTTAGAACGTTATGTGGTGTTATATAGTATAATTTTTTTATTCTGAATTGATTTAAAATGTATGATTCCCTGGAAAAAAATTTATCCTAGCTAAACAAAAGAAAACGTGTCGTGATGTTAAAATCAAAATAGTATGATGCTACTATTGTTTATAGAATTATTAATTTTTCTGAATATTTTGTATTTAGGTATAATAATAATTTAAAATATTGTATACTATATTTTGATTAGTGTATGGTTAATAGTTAATACAATACATATGAATAGGTGGTACTAGTTTTTCACTACCTAATTAATTTTAAAATGTTCATAAAATCTTTCTATTTTAACACAATATAGTTTAAAATGAAAGATGCAATATTTACACTGTCGAAAAATAAATTTGGTAAATTGTGTCGATTTGGTTTAAAATCTTTTAATTCTTTATAAATCTTTAAATAGTTGTTTTAGAACTTAAATTATAGATACAACAGAAAAAAATTTATAATATATAAATTCTTAGTTTTGAGACATGATTTTACTATTAATCATACCAATGACTAAAATTACAGTTGGGTGTGATTTAATATTTATTTAAAAAACAGGGACAGACGAACAATTTAAATGGTATTTGGATGAAAAGTAATAAGTACGGACAAAGCGAACGTGATTTGCATTTGTATCAGTACTAATCTGAAATTTATATTTTTCAACCATTTTGGTTTCAAACTTTTAGAAGAATTATTGAGTTATGACCTATTAATTATTATACAACATAGATTGTATAATCCTCCAGCTCACTATGTTATACACATGCTATACTATACTGTAGTATACTATGTATAGCGTATAGCACCAGCTTTCTTAAGTATAAAAATGTAATACACGAGTTTCATTAATCATTTTAAATTATTAAAATGAACAGTATTAATTAATAATTATTAAAGACTAAGTCAGTTTGGTATGGTTTGAATCCATAGCTTTAATATATGCAAGTTTAGTAAATTCAGCCAAGTGCCCCAATATACTTACATAATTGTCGGTAAACCGACTCGCAGCACAAAATTAAGTGTTACTAAGAAGATAGTGTCATACGTAGAAAATGTTTAGTCGGATGGATATCAATAGTTAAATTATAGTACCTTGGTAATATAGTAATATAATTAGAACTTTGTATTTAGATTAGGTATAATTTATGTTAGACGTTAGTTTTATAATATGCTATACGTATTACTATAATAATAAATCAGAGTTACCATGATTTAATATGGATTGAAATCACAAAGTAAAACATTTTAAAATAGGTATTGATAGTTTTAGAAACGTAGAGACTTAACATCATCATGACTTTAAAACTATGACCTAGTCTTTCGTATTTTGAACACCCATAACTTTTTTTTTGACGAAGAATAGATTTATAGAAATAATATTACTAAAGATAATATTAGAAACATTAATGAATTTTTAACTTCTTGGTTTATTGTTTGGGAAAATAGGTAAAAACTTATAATAAATAAATTAAGTAAATAAAATAAACTCACCAAGCAGTTTTGAATGTTTCATATGTATCAATCTTTGTGAAAATAAAATCGTATATACAGCAAAAACGGATTTTTTCATTATTTTATAAAGACATTGATAATCAAGTAATACTTGGCCATAAAATTTATGTTACACCTCAGTTGTGAATTTGTTCAATACATTAGGCAATTTTTACTTAATTCGTGAAATTGACTGTCAATGCGATCATTTTATAAACTGGACATATTTTTATTTTTATTTGAATAATTCATAAAATGGACATACTGAAAACTTACCTAGTTCATAAATTGGACAATAAATATGTATAAAAAAACTGTTAATATGCCGATGATAATCGTATATTGATAGGCTTGTCGCGTTTATTATGATAAATTATTATTTATTACAATTAATATTATTTGTACAAATAGCATTTACCTATAGATAATTTATCAAATAAGCTTTATCATAATATTATACTGTAATCAAAAAAGAACATCAGTTACTTTTTAATAGTTTTTCGATATTATATATTTTTAGTTTCAGGTTGTGTATAAACTTTTCCTTCTCGTTTAAAGTTATTTTATCAAGAGTTTTGATGAAAAAATTGAACTTTGTATAACATTATAGACTAAGGATTACGAAACATCAGTTATCGAAGCTTTTAAATATGACCGAAAAGGTGTAAAAAGACCAAGAAGTTATTACAATATAAAAGAAAAATACAAGAATACTGTTATTGCTGGAGTAAGGTTAGTAATAAGCAAAATAAAATATTGTCAACTGACGATAATAAAAAAAAATATATATTATTCACGATATTCATGCTGGGACTGACCACAAAGAAGAAAAAAATATAAAAATAAATAAACATTTTATAAATTATTTCAAGATGGCTGCGATTTATAGAAAAAATTGTATAAACGGCGCACTGAACAATTAAAAAAGAAAAAGAAATTGGCCCTTGTGTTATCATAAAATCTACTTCGACTACTTCAGTCAAAAAATGAAATGATAGAAGTCAAATTGATTCGATAGAGTTTCAAAGATAGTTATTACAAATATATTTTACACTATCAGGAACACCTTACAACATTTAGTATATTTAGGCCATTATTGATAAAAACTATCATACATATTATTAGATATATAGTTTTTGACTTTGGCACACCACATATTTTACGATCAGATAACGGTAGAGACATTACTATAGGCATTATAAAAGTCCATTGTGGCTAAATCTTATTTTGGTAAATGGTCGGCCATGCAAATCACAAAGTCAAGGTTCAGTGGATAGAACGATAGAAGTAATGCTACCCTTAAGGATTCATTGATTATGTGGATGTAAGGAAATAATACAACAAACTTGAGTAATGGATTAGGTTTTATACAATGATAAAAAAATACATCTTTTCACATGGCAATAAAAAAGAAACCGTATAACACTCTATTTGAAATAAAACCAAGAATAGAATAAATTAGGAACATATCTTCCATCAAAACTTCTTACTAAAATAAAAAATAGAATTAAAAAACAATTTGATGACTGTTAGTAATTTAGACAATAGTAATAGGAATATTGGAGGTGGCATAAATCTTATGTATATATTAAAAAAAATTTGTATTTTAATTTATGTTTTGAAAAGTACATATATATTTTACTCGTAGTTTTGTAAGACGTCGTCTTTTTTTTTTTTTTGCAAAGTACTTAAACATTATTACATTAGAATTTACAATCATGTTTGGTTTATAAATTGTGCAAAAAGAATGGAAAATAACAAAATGACCACATTGACAGTCCATTTCACGAGCTGAACAAAAAATAGCCTATTTCATTTATTGAAAAATGTCATAAATAAGATGTAACATACCTATATAAATCAACACCGTAATATCTACAGTCGACACAGTTTCCTATTTAAAAACTTATGTTTAAATGTACAATGTAATTTTTCTGGTATAGGTATACAATTTTAACTCAAGTTCCGAGAAACATTCTGTTGATATTTATTTTAATTTGTTGGAAAAATAGTATTTGACTGCATTCTCTTGAATTATCTTAGCAGTCCAGGGATATAGATAGTATTACACGGTAAATAGATCGTTTTGTATAAGTGACTGATGTATATATAATTTCTTCTTAGAATTAATAAAAAACCATACATTTAACGAGATAGTTTATGAAAAAAATAATTAAAAAATAAACAAGTTTAAAATATGGATAGGATATAGTGAACGGATATTACGGCTTATTATTCTCATATCTTATTAAGCTAAGAGTATGACGCAATACACTAGCTATTATAGTATTTATAGTATTATATGTAGTATTTTTTTTATAACTATAAATTTAAAAACGTGACATTAATATAAAAAACTATTTCAAGGTGGTACCTTTACAGCTTACCACCATTTTCACGTTTTACGTAATTAAGATGATTTATAGTTTTCACGGAAAAAGATAAAAAAAATAATAATTATGTTATTTGATATAATTATCAACAGTCAACACAATTAAAATTTATTACTTTAAATAAATTGAAATTATTGTTAAATAAAATAAATAATTTTCTCACCTCTGTGCAATTCCTCGATTGTCTCCTTGTATCGGTCAGGGAACTGATCGTACAGGAACTGCTTAATGATGGACGTTTTGCCAACCCTAGCTGCGCCCATCATCACCACTCGTCTCCGAATCTTCATTGTCGTACTGCCGCTGCCACTGCCCCCGCTGCTGCTGTTGCTGCAAGTCGATTCCCCGCCCATCGAAGACAGCCTGATGCGTTCTTGTTGTTGGCCCGGCATTATTTTCCTCTCACTGAAAAACCGTACGCTGGTCAAAATAAAATAATAACAATATTTAGATTATAAACCTATGGGCATTTGTATTAGATTTCACTTATTTTCACGTCTCAATAAAACATATTTAAGAATAGGTCATTTTTATACACGATGGCATTTATACTATATTCTTCACACACAACCCGCAGACATGTTTTGCATCGGGACCAATCGATTTCTCTGATTAGTTCGAAATGAATACCATGGTTTATGCAGTTATTGCTTTTAAACTGCTTTACTCGGAATATTATCTTTGAATATATTCTATGATCTTGGGATTTAATTTGAAATTGTTTATAAAGTTCTGTAGATTCGTAGAAAAGTTTCACAATTATTATGTCTTTACTCTATCGACTTTGGGCATTGACAGCTGTAGTAAAAAAAGTCTTAATTATAATGAATAAACGATAAACTTTTATACAAAATTATTTAGGGACATCCTCTTCCCTTCTCTAGATATTTTCTATTAAATCATTTGAAACAGTGGAACGTATTATTTATTCATCTCGTAGAATCACATTTTAATGTGCATTGTAGGGCTATGTTTTTTAAAAAGCTGTATTTATGTCGATAATGTAATATTCTATTAGGATTTTGTTAAGAACTGAACTATTATTTTATTAATTTTGGACTCTTAAATTAAAAAGAATTAAAAACCCGAGTACTATACTTTTAGTTGTTTTATTCTTGATAGATATATTAAATTGTATCGTTTATTTATTTCTAAATGTAAATATTTAAATAGTTTTTGGTATAGATACTATATAAATATATTATACCTATAAAGTAGACAAATATAGATTGTTTATTAATTATCAGTTTTAAAAGTATATTTTCTTTGCTTATATACATATAATAACATAGCATAATACGATTAATACGGTTAATAAATTTTAACATTAATTCAACCAAATTTACTTTACTCATTTATTTACCCACAGAATTAAAATAATATTGATTTTGATTTAAGTATTAACTTGTTATTTAGATTAAAAAGATGCGTATAGCAAATAGATAACTAAATAAAACTATAAATAATAGATTGTACCTAATACAATAATTCTTGGTTATTTTTTTGAAAATTTTACAAGGAACTTATGAATAAGTTGTAAAAAAATAAAATAATTGTATGTATGTATGTATGTATATATGCATGTAATACATATGATATTTACCGAAACAAATATAAATTAAATAATATAAATATAAAAACAATTTGATACACAAATACTTACACAATACCTACTTAAAATTATTTATTTTGGAAAAATCTATAGTGATTTTATGCCACATTGAATTTAGTTTGGCTTTGTTGATATTATTTTTGATAGTCATAGTAATATTTTCAACGTTGTGTTATAATTTGATTGTGTTTGGGAAAAACAAGCTAAATTTATAATAATAAATTATTAACGATAAATACGAAATGTATATTGACATAATGTTATACGAAATAACCAAGAGATGAGGGGAGGACATTTTGAATTCTTCCGTGTTGCCGACTTGTTTACTGAATATTGAACTTCAAATTAAAATTTACTGAGTGTACCTAAATACATTGTTTTATTCAAATCACACCGAGATTTTCAAGGGATTATACATTTACTTTGAATAAATTACAAATATTTTCGAACTTTCGACGATTTTAATTGTTGAGAATCCACTGTATTCTTAATGTATCTTATAGTTTTTAATAAACCTAACAGCTGATATAGTGATACCCCTGATTTTACCCGTGAATACCACTTATTGCCGTATAGGTACCAAATCAAAATAAAATCTGCAAATATTGAAGTAGGTAGATACGATTTTTAAGAATCTACATTTTTTACTTAGAATAATAACATATTAATCAAATAACTAACTATATATATTAATAAAATCATCCTAAACCTATATATATATATATAAATATAATAAATCTATTATATTAAGTAGGTACATAAACTTCAATAATATTTAGAAACTATTCAAATTTTAATTAATATACGTCAAAATAAAAATAATTATATGATTGAATGCAGATATCATCTCTTTGCCCATAATAATAAAATAAAGGCGATTCTTATTTCTATATGAGAATAGCTATAGATAATAATAATTTAAATTTATATATTATTTGCGAATTTTTTTATAATTTTCATGAATTTTGTCAAAATTTGAACTTTAAGCGATTATAAATAAAATTCGTGCCAATGTATTTTTAATGTTCACATATTTCTAAAATAATAACTTATGTGCGGAAAATTATATTCAATTTTCGAGCCAAAAATGTATTATGAGTACTTTTATGTGAAAAAAAAACATAAGTTCTTGAAATGATTTCATGTGGTTTTATGCGTGAATATTCAAGATTATAGAAATTTAAATTTTAGTCATTCATAAAAAAATGTTTACTAAATACTTAACTTTATTTTTATAATTTTAGTAAGCAAAACATGTTTTATACATGGATATTCGAACCCTAGGCATAAATATTAACTATAAAATAATTTGCATATTTTCGAGATTATGACAAATTTCGGGTGTTGTATTAGATTTTCAAGCTTTTTGTTTGAGCCTAATATTTTAATAACACTTATATACAAATTAAAATATCTGTTAATAACTCAAAAAAGTGGAAATTGTAAAATGTTACCATAAATATTTTGTCAAAAACTAGTTTTTGGATAAGAACTTTCAATTTTATATTGTTTATTTTTATTTTTAAAATAATTATTCATAATATTTTCAGAATTACAACAAAATAAGTAAAATCATTATTTTTCACTTAAATGTTTTCATTAATATAGTTAAATTTTACACGATTATAAAAAAATTATGTGCATTTATATTTTTGAGATTTTTAAGTTTTGTAAGAAATCTTGTATTTAATTTTCAAACTAAATTTAATTTAAAATTTATAAGCGTAATTTAAAACAGTAAAAAATATATTATCGTGAATAAGTTGAAGTAAAAACTAAAAATGTCGATATATCTACAGTAATCTATATGTTTTTAACTATAAAAAAAAACAAAATCAAGTTTTTTAATAAATAGTGTTACGTAGGTACCTAATTATTTCCGTTTTCCTTATCTGTTAGTTTTTTCCGATTACTAAGATACTACTGACATGAAAAAACACATATTATTGTAAATCCTATACACATTCATCGTTTCGCTTAGAATCCAAAACTAATGATGTCGTGATGATGTGTCTCGTTTGAACTAAATAAAATAAGATATATTTCTGTTTTATTGACGATAAATAAAATTGTAGCTATAAAAACGGAAATAAATGCAATAAGTACTTTAAAAAAAAATACATATAAGAATATATTACTTATTAGAAGCACTGTAATTTCTCAGATTTCCCAATTATTAACCTCCTTGTTATACATGTGAAAAAAAATAAGATGAAAATTTTTATACTGAAGAACTGAAAGTCTTATTCTTTTCCAAGTTTCATTTTATTTGTTCGTTAAAATTTTTAATTTGGATTACATAGTTGACGTTACATTATACTAAACACACGTACGACTATGTATATGCTAAATTCATTGTAGTATTGTACACTAAAATAATACAATAGAAATAAAAAAGCTTTATAAATAAAATAAGATGAAATTCCAATTTACAAGACGTTATTAATACATTTTTTAGTAATTCTCCTTTGGAAAGAAATTTAATTTACACAACGAAGGATCAAAGAAAACGTATTCAAGATAATTGTATTTTCGTACGGAGAAATGAACCATGGTTCTAAATCTTAAATAATTGGTATATCGATAGTGTATTATTTATACTTACCATTTATACGTATGTAGATATTTTTAATATCTGTTTCATCTTTCTTTCATTTTGTTAAGCAATATTGTTTGTGTTATTGAACCTTTTAATCATTTTTATATACAATTATTTTTAGTTTTTCGATATTCTCTATTACTGTTTTATGATTGAAACAAAGAAGGGATTACAATATATATTTATGTCTAATATTTAGAATCTATTTATATAATTGATTATGACATCCATTCTCCTTTGTTTTATTTCAACGAAATTACCAAAATATTTATTAAAAATGAAAATAAAACTACATTTTTCAAATGTTATGATCTGAACCTAAGAAAATGATGATAGTATGAAAAATGGTTTGTTAATATTTTAACGAATAACGAGAAAAAAAACAGAACCAGGTGTCTCATGGAAATTACAAAATTATTTATTAATTTATACTGCAATAGTAATAGGTACATAGTTTAAGTTTTATTTGTTGTACACTGTAAGAACAATACTGTGTAGTACAGTATTACATTGTATTAGTATATTTGTTACATTATATAAAGTAAGTTAAACATCATAAAGTATTTCCAACGTTTCAAACCATTTATTGTACAAAAATTCTTACACCAAACGTGTTGAGTATTTTATATGAAAAGTTGTTCGATTTGATACTATTAATGATTTAAAAATTGAAAAAGTGAATGTACAAAATCTAATTAATATATAACATAAAATAATATGTTTCGTTTTTTTTTTGCCCAGATCAAAAAGTATGAAATATGAAGTTAAATTAACTACGATATAAGAACGTATTATTTTAAGGTTTTATACCGAGATTCATTTGTTGACTGAAATATCTATTGAAAAATATAATTTTTGGTTAAATTTAAGCTCAAACTTCATATAATAAATTAATAAATAGCCAATAGCAATAGGTAAAATAGTTAAATAGGTTAGAAATTTAATATTTGAATATGTACACTATAAATATGTATATGTTTTTATTTTAACATGAAATACACAATATATTATATACCTAAAAGCAATATTTGTGATAACGTTAATAGTGTATGATGTGGTAAGGGTATAAGTGAGATAAGTGAAATAATTGCCTTCCCGCATGAGCTACTCATAGGTATTTACTATTTTTTTTTTGTCACGCTCTGCGAGATGCGTTTGAAAACGTCTCATTAATTATTAGGTATAATATGGGATAATAATAAAATCAATAATAAACTGCACTTGACGTTCACAGTATCAGGATTTGCCATTTTGTTTCATCAGTAACAAGAAAATAACACACCTATCAAGTATTTAATATATTAAATAAAACGTATCGATACGTCCATGTATATTAATCCAATTCGAAACTTTTCCAACCGCTTTGTAGCGGGCGATTTCCCCTTTTCCGCACACTGTTTAGAAAGATTTTCACTTTATCATCAAGGACAGTGGTCGGATAAAAACATTTACTGTTCGTTGAACGGAAAAAGATAAATTTTCTAACGTTCAACCGGCGTCGAAAATTAAACTTTCGTAGCAGGCAGCCGTAACAAAAAAATTATTTTTATTTTTAGTTCTTTTATTATACTATTGTTTTCTTTTTTCATTTTTGTTTTTATTCTTATTCTTTTTTGTTTTTTGATTTAATTAAAAATTGAATATCTAAATTAATGTTATACTTTATTATTTATTACATACTTAGAGACTAGAGCACGCCTGTGTTATAAATAATATAATAGTAAGAATAATTGTCATCAAGTAATTCAGTATGGATACACAACTGTTACCTGCTTAAATTATTTTTTTACAACGTCTCTTATATTAAGTACTATATATCTATACATATGTCGAAAAACAAACATTAAAAGTATTCAAAATATTTACTAAAATAAGTCATTCACATAAAAATTCCTAAGCAATCAAATACGATAAATAAAAATTTAAACTATTTCGTCTCTTACTCTCTTAGAAATATATTTAAGAATAGTAATTCAAACGCAATGCTCTTAAATAAAATAAATCTGTCAAGTTCGTTAGTAATGTCAACTTCTGGTCCTCAGTCGTCAACTTAGCTCATAAAAAAAAATGATGGTAAAAGATTATTTAAATCTCCAAACCGTTTTAAATTAGGAATTCAAAACGAACACCTCGTTGAAAATACAATGAACCAAGATTCTGCAAATAACAGTTAGAACGACGTATTGATATCCCTCCTCTTATTTGTGTAAGAGGTGTGGCAGACTTTACAGAAATGCACTAAAAATTAATTAACCTTATATATGTATTAATATTTTTTTTCTTGTAAATCCACTACGTAGGTACCTACATCTCTTTGAAATCAGAGACGTGTCATGAACATTAAAATGTAATAGAAAAATGAAATTTGTACAAGAACATCGGTGCATTAACCTATTAAAAAAACATGATAAATAAAAACCCTTAAATAAATCGATATGTCTATGATAACATATTGTATAGTAAATAAGTAATATATAACCACTACAATCTGAATCAAATTATACTATACTCGTATTGCCATAAACAAAGTATTATATACATAAATCAGAGAAATAAAGTAAAATATATATGTATAAGTACTATCATATTCTGAGAATTTGTACTAAAAAATAAAAACGTGTCATTTCTCTTTGCTTTATACCTATATGCCAATGTGCGAGAGTTCAGGTTTTATAATATAACATAATTATATTATAGTACTCCCACAGGACAAACAAGCTTTTATGTTTAGACTACTTATATATTTTTATGATTTATATGAGTGAAGTGTTCTTTGCGTATTATTTACATTTATTATTTATTTCAAATTTTTAACGTCACGTTTTCATCGTTATAAAATATTCCGTATGAGAAAATGCTTTGTCAATTTTTCTGGGAGTTTTTAATTTTAAATATTCAAATAAATTATGAAAGTTTTATAACTCGGCAATCATAAAGCATTTTCACACAACATTTTTTACAATAGATACATTCAATTTCGAAATAAAATATATTATAGGTGATAGGTACTTAATATATGATTGAGCAAGTATAGTGGCTTATTGTAAACTTATTAAACTTCATTTTTTTTTTCACAAAAGCGTTGTTTTAAATTATTTTTATAATAAGTACTGTTAAATTCAACGTTTTATCATAGTTTAAAAAATATTTATTTTTATGGTATTTATACATGTTTAAAATTCATGAATAATGCAGTTATAGTAGATTAGTCATATGATTGCCTAAATGTTAATATTATTAAAATAACTATAGCTTTTTATTCGGACTATATTTTTCTACTATTATGGCTATCCGATCCAGACCGAGTTAAAATTTATCTATCGTTTTCCGTTTTTTCGTTTTACAATAAAATATTTGTGGAAACCCCGCCTAAATAGGTTGATTCGTTTTGAAGCCTTTCCCAGACAAACTGACATGTAACATATATTTGTGTGCGTGTTTCATGGGATACTATATTTTTTTAATCGTATACCTACGTTTAAATATCACAGCGTATATAATTTGAATATTTTGAATTTATGATATGTAAGATAAATAAGTAATACAAATTATTACAAAAGAGCAAATTTTCCAAATCCATGTAGTAAACGATATTTTATTTGTCGTGTTGTTGGTGAAATGTACGTACTTGAACGGCGTGCTTTTCCTAGAACCGGTGACGTATAATATTGACTATAAGAAAATTAAGGTTTTTCCAAATAAATCCTTGTCGGCTATATTGATATCGGGTATCAATAAAAAAAAAAATTATGTTAAATCACATAATACTAATTTTATTTTTTGTAACATGCATCATACATTCATACCTATATATCATCAAAAAAATGCTTCTATTTTTGTATACCAAAACGAAATTTGTGTGCTATTTAGTGTGTAGTAACTTATGTAGGTTGAAAAATAAGCGAAAAATGTGCTCTGAATTTTAAGAAATGTATTGATATAAGTGATATAACTTTTATTGAAATCGGTTCAGTAGTTTTTGATATAACCCTACGCAAAAAATGTATTTTTACAGCTCTATATTTTATATATTAGTGTAGATTTTGCTATCGATAAAAGAAATACGTGAAACTTTAAAGAACCATTTTATTTATCCAAAATGTAGTTTTTGGAAAAAAATACAATATATCGTAAAATTATTAGTTTTTTGGATTGATCGGAATCTAAAAATATATTTTACTTATAAATTCTAAAAGATTTTTAGTATAGATTATTTAGATAACAATTCAAACATAATCACAATAACTACGAATTGTTATAAAAAAAAACAATGTTGCTATCTAAACATTGTAGTAATGTGGATTTATTCTCAATTGCTAAAATGTTTTAGGAAAAAGTATTGTAGCTTATTTACTATTATAGTTAAGGATATTACTTATATAAAACATTTTTTTGTTTATTCTATAATATCTAAAGTTTTTGAAGAAAATATTACTAATAAATTACTTATAGTTTACCTCTATTATATTTGATGTTAATAAAATTCTAGTATTTTTATGACGGTTTTTATTCCAAGTTACAGCTATATAATACTGGTGAAAATTCCAATTTATTTTTGAATGTGATATTATATTATAGTCTTTAACTTCCTGCCGGATGTATTATGTTCAAGGATTGCTGTGGTATCGTCACAAATATTTCACCGTTATTGATATTAAATATCTAAGTCAAGACGTTATATATTTTATGAATTTACATATTTATATTTACCTACTAATAAAATGTATAAAGGTACTAACTTCTAGGTACTGTTAATATATAGATGTATATTGTAGATACCTACTATATAACAATTATATTATTATAAGATTGAATAAATACATAAAACATGTAGATATGAAATATATTATATTTAAATAACAATAAACATTACAACATATTAAATTCCAATCACGAGTTAAAACAGAAAGGGAAAAGTAGGTCCGTTCTGATACTTAGTAGATGTCAAGTGACTTCTCATCTTGGATAGGTTAAACTTAATTTAAATAATAAATCATTACATACGAAAAAAGATTCTGAGTGAAGACAGTTTGTCCGCCTATATTAGTTAGTATGTTTTATGATATATATAAGTAATCTTAAAATATATATATATATTGAGAATTTCAAATATATATGGTTATTTTTTTTTCTGGAATCATAACATAGTTTTATCAAAAATCGAACACAAAAAAAAATAGTTATTTTACGGGTGAATAAAAAATCCAATGTCGTAAAAATTTAAACTTGAACTGTTCATAAAATATTAATGTAACAACTTTTCAGTAAATTTTTTTTTATTGTTGATAAAAAAACATATGATACATTATATATACAATTTTCAAATCTTAGGTATAAAAAGAAAATGTTTTATGAAATTTTAACTACAAATTAAGTTTTGAGATATTAAAAATTAATATATAAATTAAATACTAATATTTTTGATATTTTTTAAACGTTACATATACACGTATACATGTTTCAAGTGGTTCATTGCTGCATTGTATGCATTTTCAATAGACGAAAAATAACGTTAATGTACCTATTTTTAATTTGTGTATTGTCTAATTCATGTTTGATATGTGAAAATAAGATATTTTATAATACATATTATACGAAAAATTACAAAAATTAGAATTTTAATAAATATGTTACTAAAAAATAAAAGGAAGGATGTCCATGTTTTTAGAATCACCTTTTATATATAATACATGGATGGTTTTATTATATTATGTAGCGTCGAGATATGGAATAATGTAAAAAAAACTCAACACGAACTTAATGGAAGAATATCGCACTATGAAGTGAGATACAAACGAGAAAATGAAAATCACAGAGACTATAGACACACTTAACTATATTAAAAAGACGATTGTCTTTTAGTGTTTATCATATCATTTTAGTAAAATTTATTTCGTCGTCGTCTTCGGCGAAAACCATCATAAATTAGGTAATGAATTCAAACGCACTTGAAATAATGAAATATGTAATGGTGAAAGGACTGTGACGACCGTGATGACATGATCAGGAGATAATATAGTTATCTGGAAGTGAGAGTTGAGAAATCAAATGATGGTTTCCACTGTAAGTGGGAGGTTCCATCTAAGTTCTAACAATAACCTTGTTAAAAGGTCTAAATTAATATAAACGTGAATAATTAATGAATTATTTACAATAATGAACTGTTGAAAAGCAATTAGGTACCTATTTCATATGTCCTCGAATCGTTAAAATAAGAAAAATAATTAAAATACATAACAAAAACAAAGAGAAGACTCATATTGTACTAGGAAACGTATTTCGAATATACTGCCTAATTATTTGACTTTTTTTATTTTATTTCGACTACAATCAATTTTTTAGGAGTAGGCTGAATAATAAGTCTCCTTAGCAAATTTGTGAAAATAGGGACGTACGTAGGTGGCTAGACGTAGGTATTATTATATAATTGTGATATAACCAAGTTTTCCCCTTTTCAAATAGGTATTTTATCAAACAAAAGTGTTTGGAAAAATTTAAAAATAATAGTATTTTTTGTCACGCTGTAAAAAATGTATTATCTTAAGTAGGAAAAAAATGTTTGAAGATGTTTGCCATTCTAGCCACTCCCTTTAATTACACTTATTTATACTATATTAGTATGTTACCTGGTCTTAATTATAAAAAACTATCTTAATCTGATACAGTGTGTCAGTGTACATAGACAGTATTACTAAACTGTTATCGGTTAAAATATCCAAATTTAGAAAAACGTTTTTATAAATAGACATAATCATTCTAAGACGTCGATTGTATACCAAAATAATATATTAATATAAAATAAGATTTAAGTTAAAATGTTAAATAATTCAATTACGTAGTTTAGTAGATAACAATATTTAATGATAGGTATATAATAATAATTTTATTTCAACCTGGAATATTCACGATTCGCCACGCAATAATACTATATCAATACGTATCTAAGTATCTTATCGTTAACATTATCAACAAGTGTAAATAACTATGACGATGTTATCTGATTATTATGTATTAAATTTTAATACATAGTACTTATACGCCGTGGCTGTACCTATTACCGTTTAGTGTATGGTTTTCAAACTCCCACACATTACAGTTATCATTATCTATATTACGTCATTAATGTCTTTATTGTTGTCAACGTCGTTCGGTTTTCGTGTTAATGTGAAGTGTAATTTATAGAATCATTAAAAATTAAGTTAAATTGTTAGTATGGAAGTAATGAGATCCGACAAAGGAAGAAAGTTTATTTAATGAACACATGTATAATATTTAAACAACACTGCAGTTAACATGTAATATATGTAACGAGTTTAGGAAAAAAATCAACGGAAAAAAAGAAAGTATAAAAAGCAAGTGGAAAAAAAGTATATGGAAAAAAAGCGAATAAAAGGAAAGTAAAAACAAGCAAGGTGCATATAGACTTCGAAAAAGCAGCTATAAATGCAGTCACGTCTGTATTAGTCGAATATATATAAATATAAAAGGTGGTTTTTATGTGAATGTACACAAAATGTACTAAAAATCTAACAGAAGGAATTAACTATCGATTCCTATTAAACCCGTAAGCTATAATCATCCTTATATTTGGATAATAATTAAAAAAAAAAAAATAATAAAGAAGATTCTAATAACAGTAAAATAGCGAAATTTGTTTAAGATAATCTACAACCAAAATATGTATATATGAAAATAAGCAAAAAAAAATATTTCCACTGTGTACAAGATATAATAATATCAATTTTTTTTTAAATTCTGTAGTTTATCATAATATAAGTTTTATAATTTATATAAATACATTTTTCACACGTAATCACATAATATTTAATCACATGTACCTACTAACAGCATTACAGGGCTGCAACTCAAAAAATGAAATAAAAAAGTGAGAAAAGTGATCAATTTTTTTATTTAGGTGACTAAAAGTGACTATATTTTTTTTCGAGTGATAAAAAGTAACCATCTTTTTCTTATTAAAAAGTATTTTTAATAAGTAACTAACTATAGTATATTGCTCACTTGCATTTTATTTTATACATTAATAATAAAAAGAAACAATAACATCAACTCTTTTGATATATAAATTAATAAAACATAAATATAATATAGAATATAGGCATTTGCCAGGTAAATGTGTAATAACTGCAATACTTATAGATACTACATTTACATTTAATTTTAATTATAATTTAAGTATAATAATAATATAACATTTTAATAGGTAACTAACTAAAGTATTTTGCTCACTTGCATTTTATAACTATTTTAATACAATATTATATACGAATATTGGAAGGTAAAATTAAATTAACAGAATTTTAAAAAATACATGATTAAAAGTATTTTCGGTTTCTGTGAATGAAACATAATAAATGGCTATAAGTGAGAAAAGTGACCGTTTTCGAAGTATAGTGACAAAAAGTAACCAAACCCTAAAAAAGTGACAAAAAGTGAGAAAAGTGATCGAGTTGCAACCCTATGCTGCATAGGTGGGATCAATATCACAAAAATTCTTAACAAAATGCTTCAACTTGCAAATGCTAATGAAAAAAAGTCAGGACAAATATTTACTGAAATGGTATCAAAAATGGATCGTAATTCAATAAAGCTTTGATGCCAGCCGAGGAAATTGTAAAAAGATTGTAAAAAGAAGATTAAGAGGGCAAAAATCGAAGAATAATCCAATAAATCCTATTTTTTTTTAAATGAATTAGTTATTAAAAATGATTGGTATTATTTTTATAACAAATCAACATGATTTTTGTCGATTTAAATCCTTACTAAAAAAAATACATTAAATATTTAACTACATAAATTCATATTTTAACTGTTATTATAAAAATATATGAGGAACCTTGACATTAGTGATACATAAATTCCAAACAATGGAATACAAAAGAATTTTAAGGTTGAATTTAACAAAAAGCTTTAGGTAGCTTTAGCTTTCAGTGTAAACTGAAAACAATTTAACGTATGTAAAATGTAAATAATATTATGTATTTTGCTTTAACGATTACCTGGTATAAAATAAATATTTAGAGCTATAGCGATGAAACGAATCACAAACATTTCGGTAGCAGACTGAAAATATTTTTTAAATGTTGTACTTGATCAAAATTAGTACACAATCAAAAAGAGCTGAGTGCCCTATGTGTGATTATATAGAACAAACGTAAGATATGTACCATAAGTATATATTATATATTATACAATGTAATACATATCCTAATAAAATATAATTAACGTAATTATAGTCGTTTACACAAGTACCTTTAAACAGGTATACGGTCGTTTATATACCTACATTGTATTTCTGGAAGAAAGAGGGGTAGTGCAATAGTACGAGAACTATGTATGATACTACAGAGTGCAGGTGTTCATATTATTGTAATCATAATAATTAAGGTGTGCATGTCTATCAGCCTAATTCGATCGCAGACCGAAAATTACAATTGCGCTGTGTATGAAAGAGAAAAATATTTTAATTTTTGACGCGACAAGCACATACAACGATAATTATTTAAAACGTTTGTTTTTAATTTCATAAAACATAATATGAGTGATAATAATATAATTGTTGTGATTAATTAATTATAGTCTTTATTACTTACAACAATATTAATATTACGTGCCAGAATGGATTAAAAAATAATGGTTTAAAATAAAATGTAATGCGCTCAAACAGTTTGAATCGAATTAACGATTTTGTTGAATTTTTTAGGGTTATAAATGCTATTTTTTCATGTTATTAAAAAAAAATAAATGAAAAATCAATATTGTTTATTTATGACTGTAAAATTGTATAATATTATAGTATGAGACTGCAACTGTAATGCAATTAGAATGTATATATGTTTTACATTTTGACATATTCATAATCGTGACTGGGCATTTTATATTCTGAGTGAAGCTAGGAATGTACTGTGTTTACATCATATATATTTGTGTGTGTGTGTGTTATTTTTTTCTGTATGTTGGTGACGCCATTTTGGAGCAAAAAAGTAATATATTTAATTAATTTTCATTTCAGTTTTTAACAATATTAATGGGCTCTAGTGGCCATTTATTTTAATTTAGATATTTGTTTGTATTTTATTTTATTTTATGAAACACAATTTATTATTAGAACATCTGTAAGGTCAGTCGATCTAGCTGTCATAGAATGGGCATAGAAACTACCTGAAATAATACCAAACATCATAGCTACCTTTTTGTTATGATAGTAAAATATGATAAATTCCCTCGATCTAAAAACAAAGCACTTATAAAGTTTTAAATAATCCTAGCTGTAGGAAAGAATATATATTTTGTATATACAAAATATACCCGAGTCGCAATTTATTACAATCAAATTTCATTTGTTCTTGCTTTAAATTGAATATTGTTAAGACGTATAATGCCATGCGATGCTGTAATTCCTTTAAAGTGGCTAGTAATTTTGGTAGGATAGAAGTTCGAGCATTGTGTAAATTTCTTAAAATTAATTTTACGTCTTGAAAAGTTTAAGTTCCAATATTAGTATTAGTAAACTGTAAACTACACACGAATCATGATCAAATGCTTACTGGCTGTTAGTTATATTATATTAGTAAACATACTATCTACATCGTAGATTATTACTTATTAGTTGTTTTGTTGACTGGAAATAAACACAATATCCTGGGATGCAATTTACATACGTTTAAAAAATACCTAGGTCGTAATTTACGTAGTATACAACTGACCTTTTTTGTGAACGCAATTTTGAATTGATAGGAGTTCGCTGGCGTGGAGGAACACACCTTCTCTCATTCAGCAGAAAATATTATAATTTTAGTTGAAAATCAACACTGGGTAAATTAGTTTTAAATTTCAAAATCGGAAATTTCAAAATCTATAATTGGCAATTGTAAATACTAAACCCTACTCCCTCGTGAATTTTTTTAGATCATTCCCGACTAGCCAATCAGATTAATTATTATAGTATATGCATATTCATTATTAAGTAAAACAGTGCGCGGCTAAATATTATTCAACACATTGAAATAAGCAAATATTAACGCGTATGTACACAGTATGTCGTATGAATTAGTGGCTATAGCCTAAAGGTATATTGTATATACACATCAATATAGAGTATAGACTTTTACAGCTATACAATCAATATTTAGATAGTTGCAGGATGTTGTTATTCATATACCTATACAGTTTTAATAGGTTTAACACATCAATAGTTTATGTAATCAGATGCATGAATAATCCAAACTGTATGTATATTATAGTCGTGTATTCAAAACTTTTTTGGGTAACTCTATACGTACATCAATGAATAAACAATATTATGTCATATGCTCATATTTCGGATTATTTATCACGTTATCACGTATAATATAATCAACTAATAAGTAGGTACATATCTAAATATCTTAATGTATATATTTATATTAATTAATGAAGACTAAAACAGGTATAAGTATTAATAGTGGCATAGTCAGAATAACGAAAAGGGGAAAGCTCATAAATAAGTTTGTACACTAGAGATAACTTTTATACTTATTATATGAAGAGATATACAATGTTAAATACATCAACTGAAATATATAATAATAAATAACATTTTTAACAAATTTTTATTACAAATTAATTTATTACAAAAGAATTTTATCTTTATAAAGTACCCACTTATAATAAGTCTAATATAAAACTTTCGTCTTTCTAGACAATATTTTTATGAAAGCAGTCAATATTTATTTTCTACATTGTCATACTAGAAAAAAATATGTCCGGTAAGGAAGACATGGTCCATATCCTTCCCCCCCCCCCCCGACTATGAAACCAGTTACCATACAATATCATATTGTCAGATATTTCGCTTTGATTTGAATTTGTAATACGTAGTTATCGATGCCTACAATACAGCAAAGCGAGCTTTTTTTTGTTCAGTTATTGAAATTCTTAGAAAAATATTCTATTGTATTTCTATTGTTAGACATACAAGAGTTTGACATTTAAGTATAATGGCCAAATATTTAATCCTACAGGAAATAGGCTATGTGTACTATACGCCAATGTTCTTAGATATAAATAAAAGTAAAATTCGTTCTGAAAAAGTTGTCTTTTTCTGAGTTATTATGATATAATACTAATGAAACGAATCAATATAAACTATAAAGTATGTTATAATTGTTGTAAGAGATACTTTTATTAGAAAATAATTAATGTAAAATTATGATTGGTTCGCAATATAGGTATCATAAATTAAATTTATTGTTATTAGTATTCATCACGTACTCTGCTGAGTATCAAACTATGTTTTGTTATAGATACTTTTCAAACAATTAATTTTATTAGTTATAAAATATTTTTCTCTTTTGAGAAACCATAATAGTGTCTATTGTAGCAATAATTGATATTTATATTGTATGAATTCAATTTAATTTTAAAGTGTCTTTTCTATGAGACTGTTATTAGATAGATACAAAGTTTGGTTTTTTTTCTTTCACTAAACGAAAAAATAATACATCAATAATTGATAGAATTCAATTATTGACAAATTTTGGAGTCATAAGCTAGTTTTAGGGTGAAATACGCTTTTAATTTGTATTCAAGCTTTTCAAGTAATACAGTTCTATATAGTATATCATGATATTATGCATTGCTATGCGAACCAATCAACAATTTTAATTATCGGCCTGTATGTTAATTTAATAAAATTAAATCACTAAAAATAAAACACAGTGTTATTAATTATCTAAGGAAAGTTATATACATACAAATATCATTTTAGTAACATTACTAACAAACGTTTACATTATACTATTCAGTTTAAATTTATAATCAATTTTTGGTGCAACAAAACTATGTAGGTAACTTTATTCTTTGTTGGCCTGAAAAATCTATCGCGCACAATAATTGTGTACCAAGTTATTAACATAATGATTGAGTACCGATCCATTTTTACCCTATGAGATCATAATTCATAACTCAATTTTGCACCAAAATATATAGTATACACTATACATATAATATATAAAATATTACATATTAATATATTATACTAAACGCATTGTATAATATAAATGTATATATACTAATATAATAAATTAATTATATTCATAATATTTTTAATACAATATCCATTTCAAAAAATTTATTATTGCTATTTTAATTCTCGATTACTGATTTAGAATTGAAATAAAATAAAAAATATAAATTGTTGACTTGATTAAAATCGTTTTTTAATTATAATTTTTTTTTTTTAATTAAAATATGCAGCGTAATTCTTTTATAATTGAACACTTATTACCTAGATATTTTTTGAAAGTTTCCTTTTTTCAATTTTGTTTGTTTTTTGCTTTTCTTAAACTGTATACAATTTGTATTCTCTTCATCCTTCTATTTAACAGTGAAAACATTATCAACTTTTGATTTTAAAATGGTAATCTATATTAAAAATGTACTCAATTAATATGGCTATTTTTATATGAATTTTAACGTTCGAATTATTATTTTTCGTTAATTTTTTAACGATAAATAGCTTTTTAAAGTTAGACGCGTGGTTATTGATTTTTATAATACTTCATATTTTTGAATACCAGTAGTCACATAGGGAATAAATAATAATAATAGGTAGGTACATATATTTATTGTTTCCACATCTAATAAACTAGTTATCAACTATTCGACGCAGTGATGAACTTGGTCCCTTTAGTATTACTACGTCCAATCTGTAATACCGTACTGTGATACCTATCTAATTTAGATAATAACCAGGTGTATGCCAGTAGTTTTGATTAGAAATTTAAACTTTGTAAATAATAATTGTATTTTTATTACTTGTAAGACGAACACCTGTAAACCTCAAACTACCCAACTTTGAGCGGGCGCGAATCTTTTCGTCCAAAAATGACCTTTTGCTTTTATCCCACGTCTCTTTTCACCCAAATATTCTAAAATGTCTTTACCTTTTCGCCCAGAATATTATATCTGTTTAACCACATTTTTATAATACACACGTTGGGGTTCATATTATTATTTATTTGTATAAAGCCGTTAAATACCACCCAGAGAGTACCACGAGGAAATGGCTTTTATTATTCTCCAAAAATATATTGTGTATTTGTACATTTATAACTCTTTATCAGTTATTAGCTTATTACAATATAGTGTTAAGAATAAAAATAATAAAGATTTGTGTTAAAAATATTATAAATTCAAAGAAAAATTATAAAAATACGGTCAGAAAGTAACATAATATTCTTGGGCGAAAAGCTAAAGTAGTTTTAAAATATTTGGACGAAAAGAGACGTGGACGAAAAGCGAAAGGTCATTTTTATTTGGGTGAACAACAGAGTTTTGCCCTTTTGAGCAGCTTTAACTCGTTAATAGTTCAATGAAAAATAATAATTTTAACGTTACAATTCATAAAAAAAAAATAGTTCTATTATTTTATGAAAATTTCAACATAGATTGCCATTTAAAAATCAAAAGTTGATAGTGTTTTCACTAATAAATATTTATTATTATATAATGGTGAAAAAAATAAAAATGTTATATAGTTTTTGAATAGCATAAAACTAAAAATGTTGAAAAAAGTCAACACTTTTCTAAATAACAAATGTTTTATGATAAAAAAAACACTCTATATAATAATATTTTTTTTCTATACTATTTTTTAGTAGACTTCATGTCATTATAATTGTTCTAATATTGTTATTAGGTACCTTTAGGTACTATATTTAATACTACGTAATATAAATAATTATGATTAAAAAATAATAAATGTAAACATTCAATATTTAGCTAAACTAAAAACTATAAAATATTTATTCACCAGTTTTAAATAAGATAAATTAGAAAAAGTAATAATTGTGAATTAATAATTAGTTCTTGAATAGAATTTGATATAAAAAAATATATTATGAATATGAACAGTTTTGAAATTTGTAAATTGTATAACTTAGGTATATAGCTAGGTAATATTATTATAATGTTTATATAATTTTGTACCTTATACATATTATATACGTAATTTGATGTACAATATTATTATTATGATTTTATCAAGTTAAAAAGGAACAGTACACAATCGTACGTAGGTACGTCCAATTTTTTTGATTAGAAAGTTATATTGGGTAAATTCCAATTGTTTTTCACATTTTACTTTAAAAAAAAAAACTTGAAAAATAATATTACATTCATGTGTACCTGCATATCAATAAAATTCATGATTCATATTTTATGTTATTTATGTCTGTTATATTTCTGAGGATTATTTTTTTATTACTTTGGTGTTTTATTATTTAATATTTCAATTCTTAAAGTCAATCACATTTTCAAAACACATTTCTTACGTGTTCTGCAGAATCTAAGATAGTGAATATCGGTTATGTACTCCTGAATTCTATATTTCATGACTTACATAAAATAAACGAGTTAAACTAAAATACTTGTATAAAAGTGTATAAGCAGTATTATATATTTGTTTGACAACCATTTGCACCATACATATAGTGTACCTATATTCCTATTTATTAGCTCACAGCTTGGGACATCACCTTGACCGTATTTTTATTATATATATATATTTTTTATACATTTAACTGGTATTGTTAAATTGTTACCTATACATTTTTTAATCTAAAAATATGTAAAATTTATTTTTGACATTGGGCTGTCAAGAACAATGAGGTGACAAGTTACATGATGGGTATATTATCTTGACAGTTTATAGAAATTTATTATCAAGTGCTTGTAAAATACAAATATTATAAAAATATAATTATTAAAATTGCATGATTTAAATTCAAAGTATTATAGTTATTTGATAAGATTTTTTGTTTTTGATATAAATAAAAAAAAAAATTTAATGGTTATTATAGTGTATTTTAACAAAAATTACTTATTTAAATAAAACGTAATCATTGTTTATTATTATAACAATTCTCATCTTATATATTTGAAATGTTTTTGTTTATACTATCCAAATTAAGAAACAAATTATTCTTAGAATATACTTAAAAAATATTTTCTGATTCGTTTGGTTTATAATTTTTTTACTGTTCATTTATTTTTATTTATTTATTTCTCTTTTATTTTTTAATTTTATTAGCAGGTATTCTAAAAATGTCGTCACATTAAAATTATATCATTACACGGATAATCAATTAATGTATTGAATTATAATATTGTTTTTAATATTTTACTATATTTTCTGAATTGTATACTTATCAATAAATACTATATATATTATTATCTATTTATATTCATAATGTAATAATTTTTGGATAATTTTAGAATAATATTAATAATTTATAATTGAATCGTAATAGGTACAATTGTATAATTATTATGTACTAGTTATAAATTAATAGTTGCTACTATAATTATTGTAACATTAACATATTTTCAATATTTTGTTCCTACATAAATATTGCAATTTTATGGTACCGCTCAAAGTATAGTATAAAACAATAATAACCATAAATATCTATTAAAAGAGACTTTAATAATATACAATTAATTATTGTTTATGATATGGTAGTGATTTTTTTTACTATAAGTTTGTCCTAGAAAATACTTATAAGACAAAATCGCTCAAAAGTTTCTTACAGAATAACTTCTTTCGTCAATTTAAAAGTAGCACAGATGGTATAATTTAGACGGATATTTTTTTTTAAATATTAGTAGTCTTCTGAAAAATTGCAAATAACTTTTTTTTATATAGATAAATATTCACAATATACATAAATATATAATTCAGTATCTGGAAACTGTAAATTGTGATGACATAATAACTGAAAAAATGTGATTTGTTGAAAAAGTTTCAAAAGAAGAAGTTCAGTGACAACACACTTCAACAATTTTAAGAAAATTTTTAAAAAATACTGTATATGTACTACCAGAAAAAGTTTTACTAAACCGTTACTACTATCTAGGTTAAAACTAAATACAGTTTATTGTGCACTATATTATATAATATATTATCATTATGGGTACATAATGTACATATAGTATGTTGAAAAATATTATTTTTAATAAAAATGATATACTTGATAAGTAAATTACCTTATAGCAAATAAAATAGACTAGTCATAGGAATGTTGCAGATGGCTCTACCGTGTAACTGACATTTTCGGTTATGTATTCGAATGAATTGCAATGATTTTTAATAATAACAATAATAAAAAATATTTAAAGAAATATATACTTCTACGCGGAACGTGTACCTATGTTTATTTGTAATATAATAAATGATTTATTTTATTTATATTTATAAGTTACATCATGTCAACCATGCCAATATATATAAATCCTCAAACATGCTTATTGTAAAATGTATTTATAGATTGTATGTATTAAAAAATAAATGTTAAAAAAATATATTTATAAGTTAAAGTAGCTAAATTATATTGAACACATTTATTATATTTGCGAAATATGTATACAACTTTAATCCAAATAAATAAATATAGTGAAATTATTAGAATTATTATTAAGTAGTTGGTTTATTAAACTTTCTAACGATGTTATAGTGTTATAGTTATTTTGTAACAATTTAAGAAATATTAATGGTTGAAAGTAGAAACTTGCAATATTTCAACAATACGTAAGAATATTATTTTTGTGTACAATGCAATTTTCAAAATGTATAAAATAGTTTAAGTTATTTATACCGTGAACCTACTTTATGTCATATTGCCATAATACAGTACGCTGATATTAATGTATAACCTATAGGCTATAAATTATAATTTAATCATACTATTATATTATAATGTATATCGATATAGTGTAATAATAAATAATATTATAGTTTATGCGATAACTGTGTTAAAAATAAATTCAAATTGAACCTCGTCATATTACCTACTAATAATGTATTTATATAATAAACTATATACCTAGTTTATTTTTTTATTTTAAAATATCATTAAAAATAAAGAATGTCATAGAATTGTCTCCGATCAGAATCATTTTTATATACTATAATAATTTATCATTGAATTTGAATCACAGTCACTAGGCAATGACTAGTAAACGAGGTACATAGGGAATAGACTATACCGCAAAGCGAGTTTTTCGTTTTTCCGTCGATCAAAAATGTTATTATCGCCCATCCAAGCAGCTAGCATTTCTTGGACGTCTCTATTGACTCATCGTTAAACATGCCCTTGACTTTAACATGGCTTTCTGTAAACGATTTTGACTTCATCCCACATTATATGAAGTTCATTAATCACCGAACTTACGAATTTTCTTTCGTTGTTGATTTAAAATATCGCAGGTGCCCCGAATAACGCTTAAGATATCAATATGATATAAGCGAATTTTTCAGCGCGTTTTGATTTCAATGGTTTCAATGTTACATACTCGTATTTAGTTATGTGGTCTTGGTGAAGCAATGGCCACAATAATTTTGAAACTTAATGTCTATAAGATCAACTTGTACCCATAAGTTGGAAGTTGACTCTAAAATTGGCTTAGATACTAATCCTATTCTTGGATACACTGTTTTTTTTTCTGGAATTATATACTAAATTTTAAGTAAGCCATATTTTTTTTTTTAATTAAGTAATACAATTTAGTTTTTTAAGAAAAAAAATTAAGTTTTTAGTTTTTTAGAGCTTGACTGATATTTTTCTCATATATCTCCACGTTCTATATGTGGATATATT
This sequence comes from Schizaphis graminum, assembly GCA_020882235.1. NCBI lineage: Eukaryota > Metazoa > Arthropoda > Insecta > Hemiptera > Aphididae > Schizaphis > Schizaphis graminum. The sequence goes on from CM037034.1 coordinate 44,241,381, forward strand.
GCGATAATATTAGATAATATCGATAATAATATGGATGATGATTGAATAACGTAGTATTGACGTTTAAATATAAAGGTCATTCTTTTCGATCGATTAAACATTATTAAATTAAATTAAATTCCACAAATGGTTTCTATTATTAACATTAATATTACTAGAATGACATATTTAATAGTGAATCATTGTAAAATATTGTTAAAAAATACTAGATATGTGTATTGTGTATATATATATAACTTTTTCCGCAATGTGTTAAAAGAATTTTGATTTTAAGTTTTAATCTATATATCTGGTTTATTTTACCAAAACAATATTTCGATAATAATAATGCTATAATTATAATATTAAATAAATTAATAAATATAATGGTTTACCGAAATAAAGTATTGATTTTATATTTTATTAAGTCTTTAGAAGTCATCGCAATTTTGAAATTCATGTACAAAAGGATAATATTTGTACATTACATTCGTACGCTAAGTGTCAATTTGCATTTTTAAGCAGCTTATGCGCGTTTCTATTTTATTCGAACCATGACTGTAGGCAATGACCCGTTAAGTATTATGTTGTACCTATTAACGTAATATCAACATAACAAGTGGCACATAGTGTAAAGCTTAATAAATATAAAAATAAAAAAATAAATATATAATAATAAATATGTTTTAACCCCATTAATATAATGTATTGTCATATATTAATAATTATACTGTACTAATTTTGAGGTTTATGAATATTTTCGATAAAAGATTTTTTTATAGTGACCTAAAAACCAAATATCTATAACTTTATAATCTTTTGAAGTTCGATTGATGTAAAATATATTGTTTTCTTAGAAGTTGTTATTTCTTCGGGTTTCCAACTACAAACATTTGGTAATGAGTAGTTTTATTTGATTCATTTGAGTTTTGGTGTATTTAAAAAACATCCTAAAATATCTAATAATATCTATAGATATATTATGCAATTATATAGTACCTTAATACAATACATTTTTATATATTTTTTATTATTCACTTCAATAAAACCGGTTATTCACAAAACATCAAGGTTTACATTTTTTTTAATTACATAATATTTATTTCTTAAATATATCTTTTACTAAATTTGATTATACAATTCTGACTTTTTAATAAAAAAAAAATATTACTTTGCTTATCAATTCTGTTTCAATTTCGAAGAGGTGTTCTAGTACTCGTAGATTGTTTTCTTTTCATACGTTTTAAATGTTTTAATATTTGAAAAATGTAATATTTATATTAATATATAGGCTATTATATAATATAACATTATATTATGATAATTTATTCAATCATATCGACCTAAAATATATCATAGTTTCTACAAATTATTTTAATAATTCAAAATCTTATTTTATTTTCTTAAAAGTATTATAGTTTCGTTTGTCATTTTTAATGACATGTCAAAATTTAACAATTATTGACCCAAACAATGTATGTACATAAAAAATATTATTGAAGTAGAATTAAACTTAGAATAATTATTGATAGATTTAAAAAAAAATGTATGACTATAATATACAATACAAATATATTAAATCTGCTTATGACTAAATTAAGTAATAAGTATAGATCAATTTTTTAACTCCTTAAATTGTGGTGAAATATTTAAATACGTATAGACACTAAAGTATATATAAAATATATATTCTACTATAGGAATACATTGTTATCTATAGATATTATTTATATTTGATATTATGTAGTTTCATATTGAATTATTCTATCGCGCCGTGGAAGTAATGCGAAAGCAATTCCCGAGATGCCGTCGTTTTAAACATGAAATAAAAAAAGTACTTAAACTATTAAAATAATAATACCTACATACGAATTATCACGTGAAGCGTTTATCTGTTACAAAAATTTTAGTAATGAATAAATATATATTTAATATTAATAATTTAAAAAGTATTATTAGAGTAATGTTTTGTGAACATAATATATTATAAAAAGAATCTATATTATATATGGTTAGGTTAACAGTTATTTACTTTTATACATATATACAACAACATACTATGAACATAATTTCGTTTTATCATTTAAGACTAATTCATAAGTAACATTTAGCAAAATATTATTATCCGTCATTAAAATTCAAATCTATTGATAAATTTTCATACAATACCTAGTCAAAAAAAATATTGAATTCACTTTACTTGAAACACCTGGATTCGTCTGTTTATTCAATTGATTTAGCTATGAGTTTTGCATACAAGAATAAAAACTGTACTTCGACACATTTTTGGGGATATTTTAATTTAACAAAATAAAAATAAATTAAGCTTGAATAGCATATAATATAATAATAGTAATATACTTAATATAAAATTAGTACTAAAGAGAATTACGAGTCACGAGTATTTTAAAGATGCATATTTTTTTGTAAGTCTATAAAATAATCTTATTACTATTGTTTTGTAATTAAAATATCAATAAATGACTTCAAGATTCCCTAAATTCTAGGATCTAAACAATAATCTTACCTTTGCATTTTACAATAAGTCATGTAGCTGAAATTTGTTGTTTAATAATAATAAAAAATAACGTTTAAACGCATATGATTGAATATTCAATTATAATACAATAGTATTAAATGGTTACATAATACATACGTGCTAAATGTAGTAGCATTTTAAGTGTATATTTTTTAATAGTTCTTAAAAATAAAAAATACATTATATCATATTTTATAATAATAAATTATCAAAATCAATATAACAATATCGAATAATATTTACTTTTTAGCACCTAAATGTTTTTTTTACCTACAACGTTAACTTAATAACATTTATAAAATATTTACTTTAGTATATTAAATAATAGAAAATTCAATTCAATTCAATTTTACTTTATAGGACAATAATATATTATATGCGTAATTTTCTATTTAACACAATTACACATATAATAGTACCTACTACAATACATACACTAACATAATATATTATAAACTATAGACAGGTACAGAATGTCAGGGTGATTCCTTGAACATACTTAAAATGTAATTAATAGTAAGGTGTTATAGAATAATTTATTGCTCCTTCATCAATAATGAACAAATTTAGGGGATCACCCATCTCGTGTAATTATATTATGCTATACTACATTAATAATTATAACATGGAAATTTTAATAAAATAATATTTAAATATTTATGTAAAATAAAATAAGTTACCTGATGATTTTTTTAAAGATGATTAATGTCAGTACAAATTTAATATAACATAATAATGTTAAAAGTACAATTTAAAGTAAAACTTTTAAATTTTAATTATTTAAATTGAAAGAATATAATTAAAGTTTTAAATAATATGAACTTTATATTTTGTATACTTTATTCACTTTTGCCAACGCTTTACAACAAATAAGGAAATTATCTATAGATATATTATATATTATGTTATATTATTATCATTGTAATTATCAGTTTTACTAGAATTTTCAAATTCGATATTGTTAAAAATTGCTGTATTTGATAGGTTAAAATTATTTTATATTTTTATGTACATTTAGATACTAACTTTTTTTTTAGTTTATGTTTTACTTTGACGCCGTGTCTAAATTTATATGTACACATTTTTATAGCATAAAACCTAATACACAATTTAACACGTTTTAATAATTTTGTATTGATATATGTTATAGCTAGGTATAATTATTATGATATACCTAAAAATGAATGTATTGAAAATAAAAGTACTGAATTTAATAATTTAAAATATTTAATATATCAAACTAATTTATGTTTTGTAAAGACATTTAACAGGTTATTATTTATTTGTTGACTACAATATTCTCCTAACATAATTTAAAACAATTTAATCAAAACTTCAGTTCAATATTTCGAAGTGAATAATGTCAGACATAGACAACTTCTTTTATATTATTTATATTATATCATCAGTCATCAGCCTTTATACATTATTCAAATGTCTTGCATTCCTTATAATTATTGTATACCATAGGAAAATAGAATAATTACACTATAAAGATTATAAGATTTACGACATAGAATAATCTACTAACTACAATATCTGAAACTATTTTATAATATTATTATTCTTCGTATAATATAAAATGTATAAATCCGAAGTTGTAACATAATTTAAAACAGCAACGTAAAATAGCTGATAGCTAGATAACTTCAGTAAATTAAATTATTCTTATTTATATTAAAATCATTTTCATTAGTAAGCATTCTATGAATGTAGATATTAAAAGCATTTTAAACTGATTGGACATTTTTCAAAAAATACATTGTTTAACATTTAACTTTTAAAATATTTAAAACATGGAATACTATTTAGCTTTAAGGAGACTTAACGAAAAATTTACATTTGAATAAGATTATAAATGTAAGGTAAGTAAAAGACTACCTTTAATTTTTCCACATGAATATATTTTATTTAGTCAAAATAAAAAGTTTTGTGTTCAATATAGTTATTTTTGGTATATAAGATACACTAAAAAATATTTTAACTTAAAACCTTTTGAACTTTTTTATGTTTTTATTTTTTTAAATCTTTATTTAAAAAAACGAAAAATGTCAAAACGTCATTATAAATAATTATTTATTCAAGAAATATAATCTTATATTACTGAATTATCTTAAGTTTCCTATAAATGGCCTGATGTATATGAAATCGAAATGGTGAATTTATTCATAGAAGACAAATTTTTTTATAAAACAAATAACAATACCACAAAGGCTTACTTAACATAATACGTAAATATGATTACTGAAGAATCGTAATAGGTAAATTAAATTGCTTTATAATGCTATATAATATATTTTATAATTTTCACAGTGTTAAAATTATAACAGAATGAAAATAAAAATTGGTTTCAAAATATTATAAAATAGTTTTGTATTTTATAAGCTAAAAAACTTTATAAGTATTTGTAACTTGTAAATCGTAAGTAATAAGTACATAAATATTATTTAATGAATATTTTTAAAAATAAATTCTCTTTTTTACTAAAATATATAATTATATAATTTAGTTTCTATTACAGTATAATACGAAATTTTAAATGAATTTATTTTTTAACTAGGGTGATTGGTAAATGGTAATACCAAACTGCAGTATGAAATATTGAAATAATATTAAACGAAAAAAAGGGTAGGTAGTGATTATTGTGATCATTACCCATTAGACGTGTTATATCGTAGTTTCCCCTCAAACAACAAAACAGTGCAAGAAAACCTTTATTGTACTCAAGACATAGTATTAAATAGTAAATACACGATATTATTGATTAAAATGTCAATGTGTCATTGTTATAGTGTATAGTGCTTATAATATTATTGAATATTTATTAAGTGCATTACATTCCTATAGATGAAAATAATTGTATCTCTGTGTCTTTGGTTTTGTACGTAAATTATTTTAATGTCTTAAATACTTACAAAATTGCATTTGCGTTTTATTGTTTAAAATTATAATTTTAGATAGGTTATTTATGATCGAATCGTACGTGATGTATAATTACAAAATAGGTAGTTAAAAAGTAAAAAACAGTTGTATTACTTAGGTAAGTAATAATTAAGTTGGACAGTTGGCGAGTAAAATACATAACAAAGTAAAATATATAGTTTTATTTCCACCTCGGTATAACAAATTATACATTTTTAAGTTCTTTTTGCACTTTACATTATTATAATATATATATTATTATTTATATTTATATTAATGTATATAACCTACATAAACAGAATAGCGTTGAAGCGTCAACATTTTAATTGGAATTGCATACGCATACAAAATATTATCATTCGTATGCTGTATATTTTACTGATCGTGGTCCGTGGCCTATAAACTTTATACAAATATTTTGAGTATGATATGTTTGTACGACGCAGTAAAATTTAAACTAAAAATCTCTTCTCTTTAGCCCTCGCCCCCCACGCACCGTCCATTCGACCGACTTTTATGGTTTTAAATTTTCAGTTTCGCCTTCGGGCTGGATAAAACTCAAACTACGTTTAACGACAAGACTAACGGTTTGTTTGGATTCGGCAAGTATAAGTGTAATAATATAAAATGACAGTCAATTCCGTAGATTTGTTATGATCCAACGTATATATAATAATATAGTCTGTGTGGCTGAGAAAAATGAAGTCTTATAATTGCGATACGCTTTTTAATGTTGTTTACATTGTATATAAAAGCGAGGAAGGTGATGACACAATAATAAATATTTCCTGGAAAACATTGTAAATGTTTTCAATTATATTTGCATAATTAAAATTATCACTAAAGTGTTATATATTTATAGTTAAAATAAATAAAAAGGGTTTTTTAATTGTTAAACACTTATTTTCTCAAATAAATTTTCTAAAATTATCAAAACTTATGAAATTACAGTACCGTTTATCTTCAACATAATCACCCTGTTTATTTACTTGAAAAAATTAAATAATCTATATCCAATTTAAAGCCTAAAAATAAAAAATATGTAGGTATGATAAAAATATAAATTATTTTTGAAAAACTACATGTACAAAATATATTCTAAATTTATAATTCATATATTTCAATATATTTCGAAAATAAAAGTAATATAAATCATGAATATTTTTAATAAAAACCAGACTTATAAATAATTATTTAAAAAACTATTTTAAATTTTTAAGTCACTAAATAAAAATATATTAATACGGGTGTTGAATATGATTTAAATAAAATTAATTAGCAAAATTTGACTGGAATAATAATATTATGAACTATAATATAAAAAATATACCTTAGATTTGTTATTTACCTACATTACAAAAATGTGTATTATTAATATGTAATATATTTATATTATGTTGTAAAACGATAAAAAAATCTAGATATTTTTATAACTTAATATTAATTGATAAATGAAATTGTATGATTTTATTGATTTTATATACTCATTTATGGTTTAAGTTCTAATTGCATTCATGTAAATTATGTTAGCTGTGTAAAATTAAAATCGAAAAAAGGCTAAAATATTTTTAATTCATTATTTCATTACCTATACATTTATGTAATTACCTATGTTTAAAATTTAAATAATAATTATAACAACTAAATTTCATATAAAAACACAAAACTGTCATCTTTTTACGAATTTAAAATGATATTACAAAATATACAATACATAAATACTACACTGGTAAATAGAATCTAATTAGTTATTATATATTATTACATTTTAAATATTAAATCAGAAAAACACGTCTTTTTATTATACTCGTATTAATATTATTGAACGAATGAAATAATACAATCATAAATTATACAGTGTGTTATCACTGTTATCAACCAAGAATTATTTTGATTTTTGACTGTTTATTTTTTAATAATATTAAAGGTTTGTTAAACTCAGAATATAATTTGTGGTTACCATGTAGAAAATTGTGATGATTGTTAGTGAAATTATTGAAAAGTTACAAGTAGTCAAGTTAGGTATATATATTTATTTAAATTATGTAGTGAATGTTTGAATGTTGACAAGTCATATTTTATGTAACGACGACATGACGTTGTACTTCAATTGTTTTATCTCAAACTTTACCTAGCAAAACAGCTGCCAAATAACCTTCAGTTATAGGGACGTGAATTTTATAACAATTAATTTGTTTGCTAAATATGTAAATTTTTTTGGCGGAGTCAAAATATTTGAAAAATTAATACAAAGTTCCTCATAAGTTATTCTTATGGCGATAAAAAAATTATAAGAATACATAGACACAATTTTTATTATTAGCATTTGAAGTTCAAATTTTGACAAAAATTCGTCAAAATCATGAATATTTTTAACTATTTGGTAGTTAAAAATGTATAAATGTTTTACTATCAAAAGCTAAGAATTAAAAATTTAATACTATGCTGTCCATAAGTTAAGCTTAGAATAATTATAAAAAAGTTTGAGGATTATTCAATTTTATTATTTATTATACATTTATACATATATATATATATTTACGAGTGTTTAAAGTTTTAATTTTAGTTTTAAATCAAAAATACACGTGTAAAATAACGTTTTACAACTAAATAATTTTCGATTTTTATATTTCTTAAAAAATTACCAAACGTAGGATCTTGAGACTTTTACTTAAATGTTTGAATTTGTTTCAAAATAAAATAAATGACAATATTTAAATATAATATATCCTAGACTGACAAATCATTTCCGTTCAGAATCGTTTTTCGTATACAATGATACCTATCATTGCATTCAAATTTAACCTACCCTAGTCCGAGGTTCACCCCACCCCCTAATGTACAGCAGAGCGATACCCACTTACCCGCTTTTTTTAAGTGTTATTTTATAAATGTTAATTAAAACATTTATGTTTGGTGAAATAGCTGGACAATTTAATATAAGGTTTCTCGATGGCCGTTTAAACTAGAATTTAAAAAAATAGTTGACTGTAACTCTCATATTCATTTGTTGAGTGTTTGAAGTTAAAATTATGAAGAAATTTGATATTCACAAACGATTTATGTTCAGACAATTTTTGTTTTATTTTTGAAGAACAAAAAATAATAACCGTAGAAACTTGATACATTCCATTACTATTTAAATTATGATATTATATATATATATATATATATATAAAGCAGATTTTAGTTATTTTATTGTAATTAAAAATATATTATTCATGAGGACTTGAAAATATTCGCCATTACAAATATTAATATTTATTTTACATGATTTTAAAAATATTTAAATTTATTTTAAGCTGTTCATACCACGAACGCTATTCAGCATTCATACCTTTCTACATGCAGTGTAATAAGATGTTAAATTTGTTACAAATTAGTTCAACGTTCAACCTAATAATTATAATATAATTAATAGAGGTATAAATTTTATAAATAAATTATACAATTTCCTTAAAAATAGAGACTGACACAGTAACACATCGTCAATAACTCTAAAGAATAACTTTATTCGTCATTAAATTAAAATTCAATATCAACATTACAGTGGTCTATTCAATAACGAGGTACACTCGATAATTATTATACAGCAGAACGACTTCTCAGGTCTATTATTATTATTGGTGTTTAATTTCAATA